>JALAZF010000034.1:16940000-17540000 GCA_022829125.1 Lathyrus tuberosus
TCTTGGTAGGGGACGGGAGCTAGAGGCATTTGTGGTCCATTAAAATGGTTCTTAGAGGCTTTGAATTAGTCTCGGGTCTTGGTATTAATTTCCACAAAAGTAAGATTATCGGGATCAATGTTCCATCTTCTCGCTTGGAGGTTGTGGCTTTTTTTCTTTCGTGTGGAACGGAAATGAGTGATTTCAATTTTCTTGGTATCCCCGTAGGTTCTAACCCTAGGAGGGTTTCAACTTGGACTTCATTGGTTTCGAAAGTGGAAAAAAGGTTGCATAGTTGGCATAGTCGCTTGTTGAGTATCGGGGACAGAATTACACTTCTTAAATCGGTTCTTGGCAGCTTACCGATTTTCCAACTTTCTTTTTATTTGGATCTGGTGAAAATACGAAAGGATATATAAAGCTTCAAAATGGCTTTCTTTGGGGGGATTTGGATTCTAAAAGGAGGATCCATTGGATTGATTGGAATTCTATTTGCTTACCGATAGAGAAGGGTGGATTAAATTTGAAAAGTATTAAAGAATTTAATTTAGCTTTACTTAGTAAATGGAGATGGAGGATTCTAGTAGGATCGGAGGATCTGTGGTTTAGAATTTTGAAAGCGAGGTATGGTGACATTAGATTGTTGATGTCGGGAGTAGCTCCTTCTCGTAACAGCTGGAAATCTTGCTCCACGTGGTGGTCGGATATTATTTATCTCCTGGGAAAATATCCGGACGATTTTTTCTTAAACAATTTTTTGTTTCAGGTAGGCAACGGGTATGCTGTTCCATTCTGGCACGTTAACTGGTCTGGTCACGGCTGCTTCAAACAGAGAGTTTTGGTGCTTTTTGCTTTGTCTCGATTACAAGACGTGTCGGTGGCGGGAATGGGTGGTTGGAAGGAAGGGGTCTGGACTTGGGGGGATCTTGGCATTTCTTCTGATTCTATTTCAGCAGGATCTAATGTTGTCATTCCTTCTGCTGATGATACAGACTTGGTGCTCCACTCTGCTGCTGTTACTGCAGGTTCTGGAGCGGACGATTTTCTTATGCCCTTTTCTGGTCTGGATAATGTGTCTACTGCAAGTAATATTGCTAGCAGCTATGTGGTTTCACGTCCCAGCAGCGCAATGAGGAGTGGCACTTTTACTGCTCTGTTAGCAAGCAGAGTGGAGCAGCACTCTGAGCCTTCTATTCTGGCAGGAGCGGTTGCGGCGGAGGAGATGCGTGTTGTTCGATCTGTGCTGCAAATGACCGAGGTGAAAGATAATATTAATTATCAGGCATGGGCGGTTTTAAGGCCCGGCTAGGGGGGGCATGTGCCCAGGCTCTGGCCCAAAACTTTTCATTCATTTCACTAAAAAAATGAAAATTGTGGCGGTTAAAAAGTACTATTATGGCAGTTTAAACCGCCACAATTAACGAAATCAGAAAAATATAAATTTAAACCACAAAGAAGAAAGTGACGGGTTTTTGTCGTTGATAATGGCAGTTTTAACTGCCATATTAAACATTTTTACAAATAAAAACATGATTTTTTTATCTTTTTATACAATTAAGTTTACATTACATCAATTTTTTTATATTATAATATTTAGATTTGCCTACATTACAAAAAGTGCAAGAATTGAAATAAAGAATAAAGTTAAAATTTAGGATCAAATTAAACAAAAATAAAAAATGAATACTTAGGAGATATTAATATTAACATAAAAGTAGCAGCTATTAAAAAAAATGTAAAGTGTTGTAAAAAAGAAGAACAAAAGAATAAATTTTATCCTCAAATAATATAAAAATATATATTAGGACTCTATACAATTCAATAGATCAATTTCCACAACTATAAACAGAAATATTCGATTTACAAAAACAATAAAAACAAAAATCATCGTAAAGCAACAGACATGTCAAAATAAAGGCGGTAAAAAACCGTTATTTTTTTATTAACATTACGTCAGTTTATAAACCGCCATATTTTACTGTAAATAGTGGCGGTTTTATTAAACGCCATTTTAGTAAAGTGTTGTATTTTCTATAAATTAATCAAATAGTAATAGGATGGTTGAATGTCGTTTGAGCTGGTTTATCATGGTCACTTTGATGATTCAAGGCCAAGTAAGAGTGACATACTAGTAACCGAATGGTTAGTTTTTTATAACTAAATTAACATTCAACATTTTTAATCTCTTGAAGGTATCATAACCTTTTGATTTAATATATCTATTTAAATATAAAGAGACTTGAGTTTGGCAATAGATCGTGTTCTGAATGATCAGCTAGTACCATCAGAGCCAAAACCTAGGTACTTTGTACATATAATTAATCTTTTGATTGTTTGAGAAAATTTAAATTTATGGTATCTGTCATGGTCATGTTTTTCTATTTGTATGAAGTGTTGGATGCAACATAAAGTGGTATCCATGAAAGAAGTTTTGATCTGTACATTGTAGCTATCTTGTTCAAGATATCAATCTGTGAGTTTAAGTTTTCCTTTCAGTTCTAAATTTATATAATACATACACTTGTTGAATTTGCGGTCTTCAAATTTATGCCCAAGCTTCAAAAAATTTCTGGCTCCGCCACTGTGATCAGGTGAGATAGATTAACGGGGAGGATGAGGTTTTTTCGGTGAGATCTTTCTATGATTTGGCGAATCGTTATAATATTCCTTGCGGTCCTCCGAACAAGAACGATGGAGCCTTCAAGTTAATCTAGAAAGTAGAGGTTCCGTTGAAAATCAAGGTGCATGGCTAGAGATGTATTTTGAATAAACTGCCGTCTAAAGATCTTTTACTTTTTAGAGGAATTTTACCTTTGGGAACCAACTCAAATTGTTTATTTTGCAATTGCTATCCGGAATCCATTCATCATTCTTTTCTAAGGTGTGCGGTGGCCAGGCTGGTTTGGAAAGAAACGGCGGAGTGGATTGGTTTTGGCGATTATGGAGCGAATTGCCTTTTGGGTAGTTTTGTGGAGCGGTTCTCTTTTCGGTATGGCGGTGGTCTTTCATAGGGGACATTACTAATCACAATTGTAATTTCTACGAATTCAACAAAGTCTCTTTGTTTTATTTGTCTTAGGTTTTAATTGGTAGGTAATTTCTCTGCTTTTGTCGAGCTCAGTCTCGCCTTTTTTTTAACAGGTTTGAATACCTTTTGTACTCCTTTTAATATATTCCTTTTATATATATATATATATATATATATATATATATATATATATATATATATAATTTCTAGCGCAACATTAATTGGGGTATATGACTACAGGAATTTTTTTTTCCTCTCCATAATTTCTTTCACGTTACAGTTTATAACAAGGGAGTTGCATTGCCAATTAATTACTATAGCATAATCTTATAGAAATGATATCTATATTCTTCAATTCCTAAATTAAATATTAAATTAAATACTATGGTGAACAGTATAGAAAAGTCACACTACATTCTTTAATTCCATTGCCAATTAGTATGGAAGCTACCATAAAAACAAATCCTATAATTTTCATTGCCTTGTTATTAATATATTAATACTCATGTGCTAGAAGCACCATGGATTTGGCTTTGCTGCCTTTATGGCGGCAAAATCACCATGCCTTTAGGCATAATCATCAATTTTTTAAAATAAAAAATTAAAATAAAATAAATAAAAATATGAGAGAAAAAAATAAAAGAGAAAAAATACACACAAAGGTATGGTGCCTTTGCTGCCATAAAGGCAGCAAAGCCCAGCCCGAAGCACCATTTTCATTTCCACTCCCTCCCTAGTTTCCATATGGTGCAGTTTATAATATATGCATATAATATATTACTTCCTTGCCATTTATTATATAATGTATACTACTACATCACATGACAATGATGGAAAGAGAGCCACCAAACATGTGATTAATTGTTTCACTTCTAATATCAAGTGTGGCTACAGTAAAAAAAAAATAAGGAGGCACATGATATTCCATGCGCATGAATTAATGGAGATAAAGAGGGGGCCACATGTTTTCTTACTACCACTTAAATCCTGCGATGTAAACAGGGGGTAGGGTCACTACCTCAACAACTAATACACTAAGTGCCAATTAATTAGTAATTACTATATGTCTCGCCAAAGAAATATAAATTTGGAAAAGTAGATAGAAGGCCACTTGCTACTAGCTACTACAATCACTTACTAATAATTTCCTGCGATGCATTGTAATTGGAGGGCCACTTCACTTTTTGTTGCTACTTAATTTCTTGAGCCTAAGTGATGGTTGGAGAAGTGACTCCATTTTCAAATAATAATAATAATAATAATAATAATAATAATAATAATGACTACTATTCTTATGAGAAATGTTATTCTTACACCAACTTTTACACAATACCGTATTTTACTATTTACCAATATGATAAAAAGTAAAATATTATAATAATAAAATAATTTTTAAAAAAATATATATATATAAATTAATTATTTTTT
This sequence comes from Lathyrus tuberosus, assembly GCA_022829125.1. Classification (NCBI taxonomy): domain Eukaryota; kingdom Viridiplantae; phylum Streptophyta; class Magnoliopsida; order Fabales; family Fabaceae; genus Lathyrus; species Lathyrus tuberosus. The sequence continues at coordinate 16,944,436 of JALAZF010000034.1, forward strand.
TATATTAAGACGTTTATTAACCAACTTTATAACTTCATTAATTAACTTTTTACATTGTATTAACCAACTTTATTTTACTAGTAAATTTTTTTTTAATATCCGGACCTTTATTAATTAATTTCATAACTTCATTAACCAATTTTTTACATTGTATTAACCAACTTTATTTTACTAATAAATTTTTTTTTAATATCTGGATCTTTATTAACCAACTTCATCACTATATTAACCAACTTTTTACATTTCATTAACCAAGTTTGATTTACTATTAAAAATCACTGTTCACAGATACTGTTCACGTCACTATTCATGTACGGGTTTACTGTTCACAGACACTGTTCACGTTACTATTCATGTACGTATTTACTGTTCACAGTATTTGTGAACAGTGCATACAGTGTAGTGTAGAAAATGGTGTAAAGAGGGCCACACTAATTCACATTTTCAATTCCACCTTTCACTATTTATGCGCGGTAGTTCAAACCAATGTTTTAAAAACCGGACCGGTTATCGAACCGGTGAGCGTATTGGGTCACTGGTTCATTGGTCTAATCATTGGTTCATTGGTCGAACCGCATGACTAAACTGGATAAAATCGGATAACTCGGCTGAATAAACCGGTCACTATAACAAAATTATATAGGTATTAAACTGGTCGAACCAGATGACTCGGTGTTGAAAAAATCACTAACACCTAAAAAATTTAAAAATATCATAATTTTACAAGTTTATAATTTAAGAATCTAAGTCAAGTAATTGATTTAAAAATTTAAAAAAAGTATCAATCTCAAATACAAACTTATGTTTGTTATCTATATAACATGCATTACCATTTACTTTACGCAACACCTCAGCCCAACTAAGAAAAATCAATGATATCAATCATATAGGAGAGAAAATAGATTATGTTTAAATTACACAACCTATCAATGCTATAATACTGCAATAGGCTCTATTTATTATATTTAATCATTGTTACCAATTTTTAAAGAAAATAATATTAACTTTCTCACACTTTATCTTAATTCTCTCACATTCTCTCTGAATTTTTCTGCAACTTCTTCATCTTCATCTACATTTTCTTCCCAAACCTCACCATAGCTCTTCATCATTGAAGATTAATCACTTCTACATAGGAAGTGATTATTTCTTGAGCTTTACCGTCATCATCTTGCAATTATACTTGATTTTCTGGAGTTTTATTAGCTTTTGGATTCATCTCAAGTGTTTGTTCAAGATTCTACGGTTCGAATTCATATTTTTGAATTTCGTCGCAATTTGCTCGGTTTCGGTACGATTCGGCTCTAATTGAAGATTCCTCTGGTTTTCTTTGATTATCTTCATCAAGATTCTTTTGCAAATATCACCAAGTCAATTCTCCGGCTTGTAGGTTGGTAGCTCTCATTCATTTTACTGTTTCGAACGTTTTCATATCATTCGCAATGTAGTTTCGATGCTTTTTGCGTGTGAATTGATTATGCCATTGCTTGATCCATGATCTTGATGTGTTAATTGATTCCATCACTGTTTATTTGCTGTTTTTGAGCTTGATTTTCGTGCACAAATTCATACCCTAGCATATGGTAACTTAGACAAGTGATTTGGATGTTTTAAGTGCTTTTTCAAAAGCTATTTTTGCCACTGTTACAGTGGTAACCGGTTACTCAATATAGGGTAACCGGTTACTCTTCATAAATTTTGCACCAGCGCTGCTTTTTTCAACTAAGTAATCGGTTACTCAATATAGGATAACCGGTTACTCTGCACAATTTTCACCAGATTCGCTGTTTTCAAGCAAGTAACCGGTTACTCACTTTAGAGTAGCTGATTACCACTGTAACAGAGTGCTTTTTTTTGGTGTTTTTCAAGTGTGTTAGCCATGTTCTCTCCTTCTAACTACCATGGATTAATATGATTGATTTTTATGGATTTTTTAGGTGTTGTTTCACATCAATTTAAAGCATGATTGTGAATTTTCCGATGCTCGACCTTTCGATTTCATAATTATGCTCATTCTTGACAATGTGTGAACATGATCATTCTTGCACATTTTTATTCACATAATGATATGACTTTGTGTTGCATTTTGGATTGTCATTTGGCACTATTTTGCACTTTCCATTCATGTTGAATTAAGTTTGTTCTTCAAATGATAAGCTTAATCTTGTATTATCAATAATGCACCTTTTGGTTTAATAATTTTTCAATTAATTTTGGAAAATTATTAGCATATTCCTCCCTTTGATTAGTTAATTGAGACTGCGTTTTGATTATTTAATCTTCCGGTTGGCGCTTCTCTTTAGGTTGCCTTTAGAGCTTAATTTTCTCTTTCCCCCGCGGAGTCGGAGTTTTGCAACACTGGAGCACTGTACAACTTGGAGTTGTTACGCTGTCTGTTTCAACTTCTGCACTACACCTTGTGTGTTAGAGAAGGAATGAGAAGGGAGAATTCCTACTCTCATTCTGGCTACTTCAGGTAGGGGTCGAATGACCCTGTGCCTCGCTTAGTCACCTCTATCTCCAGGCGGTAGCGTACCTCTTTCCCCAGTCGAGTTGATCCTTGATCACTCTTGGGTCTCTTGCCTCTTTCTATCTCTCTTTTGGTCAATCATCACATTCTTGGTTAAGATCATTGTCCTTGGGTTAGCAAACTCTCTTTGTTTCAATACCCTACTCTTTTTCTTGTGGTCAATCATTACTTTTTTATTCCCCGGAAGAGTCTTCATTCCTTTTTCTTCGGTTAAACACGGTTTTCTTGTTAAACACAGAAACCCTTGCGGAGTTCGCAACCTTCTCTTGGTTCTTCTCCCTTTGATTGGTTAACCATTGTCTGTCTGTCAAAACACCAATTTTCATTCCTTCTCAGTTAACCACAGTCTATCTGTTAACACAATAAGTTACTCTTAGGTTAATCACCTTCTCTTGGTTAATCACCCATTATTTCAGTTAACCACAGTCTGTCTGTTAAAACACTGACCCCCTTTCGAGTTAATTACCTTCTCTTGGTTAATCACTCGTCTTCTTCTCGGTTAATCACAGTATGTCTGTTAATACTGAATCCTCAGCGGTTAGCAACCTCTTTTGGTTCAATGCCCTTTTTGTTGGTCAAGTACTATTTGTTTAGTCAGTACCAACATCCCCAGTAGGTTACAACCTCTACTTGGTTCCACACCCTTTTCCTTTGGTTAACCACTGTTATCAGTTAATATACCAAAACTCCTTCAGAGTCAAACACCTTCTCTTGGTTCAGTACTCTCTCGTTTGGTTGATCACAGTCTATCTGTTAAAACCTTTATCCCCACCAGAGTCATTATCTCCTTCCCTTCAGTTAACCACTGCAATTAGTTAATATACCGACCTTTTTTTCTCTTGGGTTTCAACACCGTCCCTTTGTTTGTTCCCCAGTAGGGTCGCTTACCCTCTGGTCCCCAGCACAGTTGCTTTGTTCATTACCTCCCCAGTGGAGTCTCTTCCATCCTTTCTATTCCTTTTGTTCCTTTCTCTCCTTGGTTTCGACGCCACTCTTGCACGTTATTCTCAGTACAACTATTGTCTTTCCTTTTGCATTTATTTCTTAGTTTTCACACCATTTTCTTGGGCATACCCAGTAGAGTTTCCTTCCTTCTTTTGCTCTTGGTTGTGACACCGCTTTTCCCTTTTCCTTTTCCGTCCTGGTTTCCCAAACTACGAAAGCTCTGATTCTGCATTCTTTCGAATGTATGATACGTAGGCACGAGATCGCGATGATCTTGGCGAGCACCCTTTCACCTTTTTCCATTCCTCCTTTCTTTTCTCTGGTTCCATGAACTACGACGCTCTGATTTCCTCATTGCACTATAAGGGTATGTAGGCACGAGGGTCCCAATCCTCTGCGAGCACTTTCTTTTTTCTCTTCTTTCTCTCCTTTTTTTAGCTAGAAGTCTTTAGATAGATTACCCATCCAAGCCTAGAAGCAAGCGAAATGGTTCTCGTCGAGTACGACGGATGCGTAAGGTGCTAATACCTTCCTTTTGCATAACCGACCCCCCGTTCCCATTTCTCTTCCCTTCGGGTTTTATCGATATTTTCCCTGTCCTTCGGGACTAAATAAAGTTGTATGGCAACTCTGTTATATCTTTGAGTGTGCGATTCACTCAGGTATAAACCATCCATCTTCAGTCCTAATTCATGCTTTTGAAGTTTTTCGAACAAGGAAGCGGATGTCATGGTAGAAAGAATTTCTGAAAATTATTATACAATGAATGGAAAAGATGCATGCAAGAGGTATCATGAAAAGGTGCTTTCAAACAAAGTATTTTTCAGAAAAGCTTCAGGTGCAATCGATTACATCAGGATGACAATCGGTTGCACCAAGTGTAACGTGAAAAAATATTTGAATTTTAGCCTAGTGCAATCGATTGCATCAGTGTAAAAATTAAATTTTTTTAATGCAAATGATTCAAAATCATATATCATCTAAAAATATTACCAAGACTTTAGATGAACTTTGAAAAATGTTTTATCAAGGTTTTAAATCAAAGAATGACTTTTTAATGCAAGATTATAAAACTTGAGCACTAAGATTTGTTTTAGACAAGAATTTCATATACCTAAACATCCAAGTGGATTCAAGTCTTAGGCAATATTTTTTTTTCCTTCTTAGATCATATTGTAGAGCTTGTCTTCATCAAAACATATTGGAAGCTTGTCTTCACATCAAAGGCGTCCATTATCTGACAGGACTTGTTACTAATATTTGATCATTGTGTGATAGTATCGCATACGATTTACTCTAACAATCAAAGATTGAGAATTGATGGCGTCTTTGGTATCTTGTACATGTCTTATTTAATTGCATATAAAGAATATTGTGCATGTATATATGGTTATTTGACATGCCTATTAGTGTTGTTGTATGTTTGTTGTTTTTTCAGTTGTCGCTACTGCTGCTCTAAATTTTGTTGCTCATATTAGTTATATCCATATGCTGAGTTGGATGAACTTAAAGTCCTAGAAAGAATCTGTGGAGATCGTTCTTGGATCCATGGACTTCTACTTATCCTTAAGGGAAGAATGTCTCACGCTATTTATGAGAACTCAAATGAAACTAAAGTATAAAAATAGGACCGATCTAAATGGATGTGCCTCGTGATGATTAAAAGATCAATATCTTAAATGATTAGGGATTTTATTGATGACAGCAAAAGCACCAAGAGGTTCCTCGAAATTGTGGATCAATTCTTTACAAAAAAAGATAAGGTTGCGGGAAAATTTTCTCAAAATAAGAAGGCAAAGGAACAACTTAAGGAGTCCACTTGCTTCCTTTGCAAGAAGGCTGGAGTCATGAAGAAGGAATGTTCCAAGTATGCCATGTGATTTATTATTTATTTTTTTAAGTGTGCAATGGTTAATTTTTGTTAAAATATAGGATTAATATTCATTAAATTAATTGATTAAAAAATAATTTCAATTGCTTAAATATTTTAGTTGATTAAAATATAATTTCAATTGATTAAATATTTTAATTATTTAAAATATAACTTAAATTTATTAAATATTTTATTGATTAAAATATATTTTGAATTGATTAAATATTTTAATTGATTATGTGAGATATTAGATCGGACTCTAGTATGGTCGAAGGGTAGCTTCTTGGTTCGATAATTCGAAAGAATCTTAGCATGTCGTCAAAGTCTGTTCACATGTTGTAATCGAAGTATGCTAGGAGTGTTAGCATGTCAAATTGAGCCTTGGTTGTAAGCCCAATTGTTTAAGTTAGATTGTTCACTAATTTAGCTTCTGTAAGGGACCTATGTGTAAAAGCCCATTAGGTTAGTATGTTAGTTTTCTTATAAATAGCATACTAGTCTCTCATCTTTGGGGTATGGTGCAAATCCTAATTAGGGTGAGAGGGGTTATTTGCTATTCTGTAACACTTGTAATCTTGTTTCAAAGAGAAAGTAAAGAATAACAGTTTATAACCAATTTCATTGTGTTCTTCTTGTTTCCCTCTTTTTCCTACCCTTGTGGGTTTCTTGTTGATCAAGAAACCGATTATACTTTATTATTTCGGTATCGTTTTTTCACAACAAATAGGTACGATGAGCATGGAGAAGAATCCGTCAACAAAGTATGAGATTGAAAAGTTCACCGGAGTGAACGATTTCGGTTTATGGCGCTTGAAGATGAAATCCCTACTCGTTCAGCAGAGTTGTTTAGAAGCGTTGTAGGGCGCCACAACTATAGACGTTGTGTTAATGGACAAATAAAAAATGACTATGGTAGATAAAGCCCACAGCGTTATCTTATTGAGCCTTGGTGATAAGGTTCTTTGACAGGTTTCGAAGGAGACGAAGGCGTCTGGGCTATGGGTGAAACTCGAAAGTTTGTACATGACCAAATTGTTAGTCAATCGCCTCTATGTAAAGCAAGCTCTGTATTCATTCAAGATAAGTGAAGACAAAGTTTTGGCCGAGCAGTTGGTTATGTTCAACAAGATGATTCTTGATCTTGAAAAAATCGATGTCAAGATCGAGGATGAAGATCAAGCGTTGTTGTTATTGTTGTTGTTGTTGTGTGTTTTGCCCATATCACATGTTCACTTCAAAGAAACTCTCTTGTATGGAAGAGAGTCTCTAACCTTTGAAGAAGTTCAATTAGCCTTGTATTCTAAAGATTTGAACAAATGAAAGGTGCACAAACCATCTTCGATTGGTGAAGGCCTGTCGGTTAATGGGAAATTCATAGAGATGGCAAGTTTGACAAGAAGAAGGGTAAAAGTTAGCAGAAGTCTTATAGTGGTGATGCGTCTAGTATTTAATGTTATCATTGTAAGAAGGAGGGTCATACAAGAAAAGTGTGCCCTGAATGCTTGAAAGATCATGAAGGTAAGGATAATGGTAAGGCAGCCATTGTTCAAGATGATTTTGACTCATTTGATGTTCTTGTGGTTTCAAACGGCGACTCAAGTAAAAAATGGATTATGGATTATGGTTGCACTTGGCACATGACTCCAAACAAACACTTGTTCGAGGAACTATGTTATCAAGATGGTGGATGTGTATTGCTTGGAAACAATATAGTCTGCAAGATTGCTGGTGTTGGATCCATGAGATTCAAGCTCCATGCTGAGTCTATAAGGTTGTTGACTGAAGTCAGATATGTACCTGATTTGAAGAGAAATTTGATTTCTCAGGGTGAACTCGAAAAGAAAGGATATGTTTTCAAAGGAGAGAAAAGTATTCTGAAAGTCATGAAGGGGTCGAAGGAAGTTTTAAGAGGCGTGAAGAAACAAGGCTTGTATACCCTTTAGGATGAAGTTTTAAGTGGTTCTGCAGATGTTGTATCCACGAAACCTTTCTCGAAGACAAAAATCTGGCACATGAGATTGGGCCATGCCAGTGAAAGGGGTTTGGTCGAACTGGGGAAACAAAATATGCTTGGTTGAGACAAAGTCGACAAGTTGATTTTTTATGAACCCTCTGTACTTGGAAAATCTTGCAGAGTGAAGTTCAACAAAGGAAAACACAGAACATGTGGATCCCTTGATTACATCCATGTTGATCTTTGGGGGCCTGCAAGGTGTCCATCACATTCAGGAGCAAAGTATTTTATATCCATAGTTAATGATTATTCCATAAAGTTATGGGTATTCATCCAGAAGACTAAGAATGAAACTTTTGAGAATTTCAAAAGTTGGAAGACTCTGGTCGAAAATCAGACTGGCAGAAAGGTCAAGAGGTTGAGAACCGACAATGGCCTTAAATTTTTCAATGAGGCATTCAACAGTTTTTGTGCAACCTCTAGTATTGCAAGGCACAGAACTACTGCAGGTACTCCCCAACAAAATGCTTTGGCTGAAATCGAACCATTTTGGAAAGAGTTAGATGCATGTTGACTAGTGTTAGGTTAAAGAAGGTGTTTTGGGCAGAGGCAGTTTTGACAACAGCATGTCGGATAAACATATGTCCTTCGACTGCGTTAGATATGAAGACACTTGAAGAAGTTTGGTTGAGAAATCCACCAGATCTCGGCAAACTTAGAGTATTTGGCGGCATAGCCTTGGCTCACATTAGGCAAGACAAGGTCGAACCTAGAGCTCTGAAATGTATCTTCCTTGGATACCCTGAAGGAGTCAAAGCTTATAGGTTGTGGTGCCTAGATCCAGGTCACAAAAGGTGTATCACAAGTCGAGATGTAGTTTTCAATGAGGCTGAGATGGCTTTCAAGAAAACTGATGACATTGGTCGAAGTTTGAAGATATATGAAGAAGAACTGGAATAGGAAGAAATTCTTGTTGAGGTGGAGCATAGTGATGTTGAATTGCATGACCTAGAGGAAGTCGAAGAAAAAGAAGAAACTGCAATCGAAACTGAGGAAACTGTCGATGACTACCTGTTGACAAGAGCTAGGTTAAGAAGAGTCATCAAGCCACCTCAAAGACTTGGGTATGCAGATCTTATAGCTTATGCCTTAATTTCTGCAAGTGAGGTTTTGGACAAAGAACCTAGAGGCTATAAGGAAGTAATGAGAAGTCGAAATAAGAATGAATGGCTGAAGCCTATGGATGATGAGATGAAGTCTCTTCATGATAACCACACTTGGGAACTGATCAAGAAACCTACTGATGCCAGGTTAGTCAGCTATAAGTAGATTTTCAAATTTAAGGAAGGAATCAAAGGAGTATCATCGAAGAGATACAAGGCAAGATTGGCCGTAAGGGGTTTCACTCAAAAAGAAGGTGTCGACGTCAATGATGTGTTGTCTCTTATTGTGAAGCACATGTCTATTCGAATGTTGCTTGCCATGGTGGCACAATTCGACCTGGAACCGGAATAAATGGACGTGAAGACTGTTTTCTTATATAGAGATCTAGATGAAACAATCCTGATGAGGCAACCTGAAAGGTATGTAGAAAAGGGAAAGGAAGATTATATGTGCAAGTTGAACAAACTGTTATATGGGATGAAACAATCCCCTTGACAGTGGAATACGATATTTGACAAGTTTATGGCACACATAGGTTTCATTAAAAGTCAGTTCGACCATTGTGTTTACTTCAGATTCCAACCTGAAAATTCATTTGTTATTTTATTGCTTTATGTGGATGATATTCTCAGGGCAGGCAACAATGTCGATGATGTAATGAAAGTGAAGGATGAACTCAATAAGGAGTTTGACGTGAAGGATCTGAGAGCTGCATCCAGGATTCTTGGGATTGACATCCGGAGAGATAGAAAGCAATCGAGATTATGCTTATCTCAAGAGGCATACCTGAAGAAGATTCTCGACAAGTTTGGTATGTCGAATTCAAAACATGTTCTAATTCCAACAGACACTCAATTTAAGCTGAGTGCAAATCAGTGTTCCAGTACTGAGGTCGAATAGCTTATATGAATAGCATGTCATATGCTAACATAGTAGGTTATTTGATGTATGTTATGGTTTATACTAGACCCGACATAGCATATGCAGTAAGTCTTGTAAGCAGGTACGTGGCAAATCCTGGAAAGGCTTACTAGCATGCATTGAAGTGGATTCTAAGGTACATAAATGGGTCTCTGAACAGAGTCCTGATTTATGGTGGAGCATGTGGTGAAAATAGTAAAGCAGAAATAGAAAGGTATATCGACTCTGATTATGTGGGTTGTATGGATTCCAGAAAATCTATTTTTGGATATGTGTTCACTATGTTTGGCACAACTATTAGTTGGAAAGCAACACTTCAGAAGGTTGTTGCCTTATCAACCATTGAAGTTGAATATATCACCCTCACTGAGTTGTGAAAGAAGCATTGTGGCTTGAAGGTTTTGCTAAGGAGCTGAAACTTCAATGTCGAGTTATCATTGTTAAATGTGATGGTCAAAGTGCTATACACCTGTCGAAGAATTCATTCTATCATGAGCGAACCAAACACATCGAAGTGAGGCTACATTTCGTCAAAGGGGTAATCGAGCGTGGAGAAGTCCAAGTGCTGAAGGTTTTGACAGATCACAATGTTGTTGATATGATCACCAAGACATTACCAAGTTGCAAGTTCTTCCACTGTATGCAGTTAATAAAGCTACATGAAGAAAGCTAGATTGTTCCCTTGATATTATAGAGTTTGTTCCAAGGTGAAGATTTGTGATATATTGGATCGAACTCTAGTATGGTCAAAGGGTAGCTTCTTGGTTCGACAATTCGAAAGAATCTTATCATGTCGTTGAAGTCTGTTCACATGTTGTAGTCGAAGTATGCTAAGATTGTTAGCATGTCGAATTATGCCTTGGTTGTAAGCCCAATTGTTTAAGTTAGCGTGTTTCCTAAGGTGTGTAAAAGCCCATTAGGTTAGTATGTTAGTTTTCTTATAAATACCATGTTAGTCTCTCATCTTTGGGGTGTGGTGCAAATGCTAATTAGGGTGAGAGAGATTATTTGCTATTTTGTAACACCTGTAATCTTGTTTCAAAGAGAAAGTAAAAAAAATAGCAGTTTATAGCCAATTTTATTGTGTTCTTCTTGTTTCCCTCTTTTTCTTACCCTTGTGGGTTTCTTGCTGATCAAGAAACCGATTATACATTGTTATTTCGGTATCGTTTTTTCACAACAGATTAAAATTTATGTTGAATTAATTAAACATTTTAATTGATTACTATTTAATCAAATGTAATTATTAATTAAAATATTTAAATAGTAATTAAATAATTAAATATAGTCATTTAACATATTTAAATTAAATCACAATTCAATTAAATATTAACCAATCAAATAGTATTTTTTAATTGAATTAAATATTAACCAATCAAAAGATAAAGGATGGAGAACTTCTGTCCTAAAACTAGCTGCAGCTGAAACTATCTATGGTGTTTGGAAATACCGCAACGCTGTTTGTTATGGTAACACTGTAGATAACACTATGATAGCTAATGATATTATAGATATGATTGTTCATAGGGGGTGGTATAATGCGAAACTTAGAGTACACATAACTAAGCTTATGATGTTTTAGTTTCCCATTTTTGTCTTTTTTTTGTCTTGCTTGAGGGCTGGATCCCTAGCGATCGCCTTGTACCTATTGTCTTTTTGAATTAATACATACCTTTTTTTTGTTAAAAAAAATTATTAACCAATTAAATAGTATTTAATTCAAATTAAATACTAATCATTTAATTCAATACTAATTCACTTAAATATTAATCAATTTATTTTACATTTATTATTATTTTATTAATTTAAAATATGTATGCTTGATTAATTACATTTTAAAAAAATTACGCCACCAGTATCCGGTCAACTGAATTGCCTAATGAGAATTTCTTAACACACCACCCAACCTTCTTAGGCACCTGGCGCGCTAACGAAAATACCCCTGCTTTTCAGATGTGCACATCCGGACGCACCGTATTTTTAAAAGTTTTTAGTTTTTTTGGGATGTGCACATCCAGAACAAATTTGTATTTGCAAATCCAGATTAAATCTTGAGACAGAACTCCAAAAATCCAGCAATGACAGCCATAAAATTAAATTGGGATTACATTCAGAAATTCGGCATTACATCGACAGAAATTTAAATAGTACAAGATCAATAGCCCGGTGGATGCTTGCACATCTCTAAGATGTCATCGACCGTTCTTCGGATTTTGACGGTCGCCTCGAACTCGAACGGGAATTGTTCTTCGTAACCCAAATAAGTTTGCCACATTGCTCTAACATCGTCTTGATTCTTGAGCTCAACAAGGCTGTAAGCGACGTTCCCTTCGTTGTCAACCGAAGGTGAACGATACTGAAACTTCGCAACCTTCCGTTTGTCTCCGTAAGGTAGGAGAAGTTCGATGTCGTCAATGATCTGGCCGATGGAGATGTCCCTCGTTAGCGTAAACGTTTGACCGCATGTTTTGTCGTCGGTGAAGGAGACACTAGCAGTATACCAACGTGCCTTGATTTGATAGAATTGAGACATTTTGAGCTTGTGTGAAAGATATCAAATGAAACCCCTAATTTTTAGAAAAGTGAGGGTAAAGTTATTCTGCCTTAGTTCTTTCCGGATGTGCAGATCCGGACAAACCCTACAAATATGAATTCCAAATGTGCACATCCGGAAATTGTCCGGATCTGGAAATCAGAAAGTTTGACTGATACATTTTCAAACAGAATTGAATATGTGATGCAGCCACTTGGAATACTTTCAGTGGAATAAAATTCGTAAGTGTATTAAAAAGACATATGGATAAGAATACAATATATTTCACTTCAATAATGTACATTGTGTCGTGTGATTATACAAAAGAGTTAAAACAAAAATCTCCGTCTAAATCTATCGGAGCTTGACTTTTCGACTTTTCTGCATTTGATGCCTTTTCTATTGCGTTCAATCTTTCGAATTCAAGCATCCTTTCGACAAAACTAATTAATTTAAATGTAGATTGATAATGTGAGCAATGTAGTGGATGAAGTTGAATGTTTACCTGAAATTCAGTCTTTCCTTGCTCCCTTTGATTTGTTGCACCAAAAACTTAAACTTTTTGAGTGAGAAATGGGATTGATGAAGAATGATTTTTTGAGTTGGTGAGAGTGAGTGTAGTAGGAGAAATGTTGAGAATGGGAAAGGGGGAGTGATCATGCAGCTTCAAATATATCACATTTTTTGTCCGGATATACAGATCCGGAGGTAATTCCGGATATGCACATCCGGAAAAACTTTTTATTTTTTAAGGATACGGTGCGTCTGGATGTGCACATCCGAAATCAGGGGGCAAAAAAATAATTTCACGTGGTGCCTAAGAAACTTGGGTGGTGCATTAAGAAATCCTCTTGCCTAATTTAATTCGAGGCTCAGTTCTGGCATTAAGTGGTTCAAGTCTCTTTCCGATTGCAATTATGGAGAATCAAACTTTGGTCTTTCTTATTAAAGCCAACGCCAATCACCACTGGACCAACTAACAATGGATAGTTAATATGAAAATATTTTTCAAGTGTTGTTAATATTCCCGTGATAAAAAGGGAGTTCTTGCACTGCGCTGTAAAGGCACCTGTTCAATCCTTTTCTTTGCAATTTCTGTTAATTTGTATTTTTGTAAAATTTTATCGTTTTAATATAAGTACGTATCATGGGAATTATGTAGGCATCTTACAATGTGGCCAACCGGCTATGTTGTGAGTTTTGAGAGAAAGGTTCAACTTGACAAATTTTTGTTTTTGTTTTTTTTTTAGTTTCTATTAGTTTTTCTGAAATACTAAGGATTAAAAATAATTAAAAATAAAATAAAAAGTCAATGTGACATTTAAAAAAATAAAAAAAAATAGGCCAACCTGTCAGTTCACATTATTTAAAAATTAGGCTTAATTACAATTTTGATTCTCTTATTTTGGTTTTTTCACGGTTTTAGTCCCCCTATTTTGTTTTTAAGCAGTTTTGGTCCCCCATCTCAATTTTGACCCAACTGTTAATGTACGGTCGTGTACTGTTCATTTTGTCCGTATATGAACAGTGCATGACCGTACATGAACAGTACACGACCGTACATGAACAGTTGGGTCAAAATTGGGATGGGGGACCAAAACTGCTTAAAAACAAAATAGAGGGACTAAAACCGTGAAAAAACCAAAATAGAGGAACCAAAATTGCAATTAAGCCTAAAAATTATAATAAAATAATCACATTTTTTCTAATGATAGTATTAAAACTAAAGAATCTTTATGAGTAGGAAATTTAAACTTTTTTTTACAGATTTTTTCTTTTAAAATTTTTTTGTTCTAACGACAATAGGAAAAATAGATAGGTATTAACTCAATAATAAAATATAATTGTTCTTAATAATATAATAATTCTCCTCTAACCATTCCTAATAATATAATAATAATTACTATTTAAAAACACATTTCCTCCATTCTCTTTTATAAATAAATTTTAAATTTTAAATTCATTAAATAAATATTGTATTTGAATTATATATAAATTCAATACATCAACTATTCAGTAAATTTAAAAATCAAAATTTGCTAATAAAAGAAAATAAATCAACATAATTGCTAAGTCAAAAGAGTGTTCTAGCAAAGACATCAAAGAAAAGAAAAGGACGACAAAGTTTCTTCAATGACCAATCTATTTCACATCACATAAATGATTAATCAAGCATATACAATTCTATTACTAATATAAAAAAGTATTATACTACCAAAAGTACTTTATTACCAAAATTAAAATGGTTTAACAACCATATTTTATATCCTAAATAAGTATTATACTACCAAAAGTACTTTATTACCAAAATTAAAATGGTTTAACAACCATATTTTATACCCTAAATGTAATTTCAACTAATTAATCATTACTAACACTAATTAATACCAATTGATATGTTTTTTAATTTATTCAGCCAGTTTCCAACGTGCAGCAGTGTATATCTGTTCAAAAGTAGTACTTTGCATCGAAACCATAACAAATCATTTCCCATGCCATCATTTAATTTTGCCTGCAGAGGGATTTCTTATGAAAAGGCACAAGAGAACCATGACAAATCCTTTCTCATTCCATCAACAGTCTCTTTTGTGAACCCTAAGGTTTCATCTCCCTCTCCGCCTTAACAACACTCTCCTTTTCCATCATTCTCAATTTCAAACACAGTTTAATTTGTTGTTTATGTTATTTATGTTTGTTAACGATTTATTGTTCGAATGCAGCCAAAATCATGAGTCGAAGGATTGACTGTATCAAAGACATTAACGACACCAAGGAAACTTGGAGATTGGCGGTTCGAATCGTTGATGCATAGAGCGTTATTAACAGTAAGAAAATTGAACATATGGAGATGGTTTTAATGGATGCATCGGTAATTTTTTTACAATCATTCGTATAAATTTTCATTTGATTCTAATCAAAATCTTAAAAAAATCTACTTCATTTCCAATGTCTTTTAGGGTGACAGAATAAAAGTTTTGATCCGTGCTGACCATACACCTAAATGAAAAGAACGAATTCAGGAGAACATGGTCTACATAATCAACAACGACACTGTTTATGATAATGATTTTCAGTGGAAGCTATGTGATCATTCAAAGAAATTTGTGTTCCTTGGTGGTACCACTTTGAAAGTTGTTGATATTCAAAACATTCCTCCAAAAAAGTATTATTTCAAAGATTTTGGTGATGTCCTTGGAGGCAAATGTGAGCTTAAGAGACTTGAAGGTATCATTTATTCAAATGGATAGTTTATTTTTTAGATATTTTTATAAAAATATCATATATTCTTATAATAAATGTCGTAGTATTAATTTTACTTTGCTTACTATTTTTTAGATAGTATTGGTGTTGTTCAAGAGATCAACAATTTCCAGTGTAACACACCAGGGAAAAAGACTTTTGTGTCACTCAATCTCAAAGACCTAAGGTAAAATATGCCCCCATTACATATTTTATATTTTTTGCAGATAAAAGTATGTTGTAATATGTCATGCAAAATACTTATTTTTACTATTCATAACAGTGGTAATTTTATTCATTGCACTTTATGGGAAAGCTATGGAACTATGTTTTTGGAATACTACAATGATGCCAAAAATAGTGGTGTTATTGTCATTATTCTCACTCATGCAATGATCAAGGATTCACAAGGTTTGTGTTCCTGACTATTTTAACAGATCTATATAAATTCGTAAACATGAACATTGATTGGATTTTATTTGTCATTTTCAGTTTCAAATGGATGGAGTGGTTCTAAGTTGCTAATTAATGAGGAAATTCCAGAGATTACAGAATATTTGTCTAAATAATATAGTTATTCATTTTGACATTTGAATTTTTCCTCTTTTAATTTTGGAGTTTATTAAATTAATAGATGAATATGATTGTAGGTTACTTGCTAATGAGCAGACTGAAAAGCCGACTCAATCATCAAAGTCTATGTCTCTTTGGTCTAGAACATCGCAGTTCACTACAGTTGAAAAATTTGTTAATAAGGCCAAGTGTATATCTTTAAGTGAGCTATGCAAGGTCAAAAAGGTATACTCCAAAGTTTATTTCGTAAACCAAATCATTTTAGTTATAATAATCTGACATATCTGATATCTTCAAACAATTATCTTTAGGAAATACTATGTGTCACTGTAGCAACTACCCTGAAGTTTTCTGTATCAAAGCATGGTTGGTTCTTTTATGGATGTACAAAATGTATTTTAAAGGCATCTGATGTAAACAATCCATATCAGTGTTCATGTGGAGAAAAGGTTCAAAAAGCAATACCAAGGTTGATTCTCATATTCTGATTGTTGATTTTTAATACATCTAAATTTATGGGACGAGTTGTTTCTCATATTCTGATTGTTGATTTTTACTTATATGTAATCTTTCATTTACATAAAAGGTACAAAGTTTATATATATGTCGTTGATGGTGATTCCAAGTATCGCTTTGTCTTTTGGGATATCGATTGTGCTGAGATAATTGGAAAGTCTGCTGAAAATATGTATATCACAATGATGCAGGTATTGACTTTTAATTTGCCAGTTTCGGCCTTACTTACTTAATGCTTAATGAATTGCTTTATATTCTTAATGTGTCATTTTTTGGACGGTGAAGATGACCCTATGGTGTATCCTGATGACCTTGACTTGCTATTGGGTAAGAAAATGACTTTCAAAGTAAAAGTTCATCCAACATTTGGACAGGGTTCTGTGTGGAAGCTCTGTTATGAAGAAG
The DNA here is from genome assembly GCA_022829125.1 of Lathyrus tuberosus. Lineage (NCBI taxonomy): Eukaryota > Viridiplantae > Streptophyta > Magnoliopsida > Fabales > Fabaceae > Lathyrus > Lathyrus tuberosus. The sequence goes on from JALAZF010000034.1 coordinate 16,961,090, forward strand.
AATTTGTCAAGCAGATTGAAAATGATTTCATTCCTGATGAGGTATAACTGTGTTGTACGTATAAACATTAAACTTAATGTATTATGTGCTGAAATTATTTTCCAATTACTTTATTAATGTCAAGTTGCAATATGCAGGCTGATAGTCTACCTATAACAGAAAATGCAGTCCAAAATCCTGTCGAAGCCTCTGTAGTTTGTTGGTTCATATTTACATAGTCAATAAATTGATTGTGATTTCTCTCACACATACTAACTATATTTTGCTATATTTGAAGCAATCATTATCTGAATTCGGAGAAAATGGTCCTGATATAAACTGTGCAAATACCCCAGCTAAGGATGTCTTTGTCGGTCATAATGTTGAAGATGTTGACTGTGAAGTTTATCTGGCTACACAATTCTCAGGCACCAAATCGTTGAAGAAAGTGAAAATGGAACCAAATGCTTGATTTGGCTATTATAGGATTAGCAGCTTTATTTTTATTTCTGTGTCATTGTTGGTTTCTTAGTTTCATTTACGGTTTGGAAACTTCATTTTTTCTTTTTTCTTTATTAACAAAGAAAGATTGAAGTGTAACTACATGATGCTATTACATAATTATTCAGTAGTGGGTTATTAATGAATTATTTTGTTTGCTTAGATTACATAACTTTTCATTTTTCAATCACTGTCTTGCAACTTTTAAAATGTAGACATTAAAAGAGTATCCATATTTTAGAAAGTTATGTTAACTATCTTATTTCATAATACTCAACCAAACAATATATACCAGCAAATATTAATGAAACACTCATTGTTCTAAATATCAATCTGTTTACTATATAACACATCTACTATCAGTTTATTTATCTAAAATTATATATATTATTCGTTAAAACCAAAACCAATTATATACCAGCATGTGAAAATGACAAAAGCTATTATAAACATTTGTTAAAAACAATTAAATAGCAGCATGTTAACATCATTTAAGGTAGCTTTCCAATGCGCTGTTTTTTTTTCCATTTGAGGTATATATATTTTAAGGTAGTGAATCAAATGCCTTTTGATTTATTTGACAGATCTGATACCAATGAACTATTGATTAATGGGGTTTATGCACGCATTGATTATAACATGATTTACCACATAATCTCAATTTCTATTATCTCTTTGAATTCTCCACCAATCCATGTGAGTAGCTTTGCAAGCATTTTTAGTTTTTCAGTATCTTTGATAAGTGCTCCAATTCAATAATTAATCTACTTTTAATGCAATACGACATCATTAATAAACATGTTGTAAATGAATACGGAGGAAAATTTGTAATGCTATATATAAGGTTGCGTCCAAAAACTACTTCCATTAACAAGTAAACATATGAATATGGGAGAGCCAATGGATAAACAAAAGTCATCTGAAAATGAATTTTTTAATATATTGCTGAGAAAGAAAAGAGCAGTAAATGCTAGAAATCATAGGAAGGTTGTACTTGATCAGAAAAGAGGAAAGAGATTGAGGTCAATGCATAAAGAGAATGCTGAACAAACTCATGTAACTACTCAGGGTGATGGTTCACGTATCAGATATATCCACTATCCACAATTTCTCCAAATATCCCAGCTTCCATAAGACCTATAAGTAATTCCATTCAGAAAACTCAGCCTAAGTCAGTGTTAACTACCTTGCCAAATACCAGAAATAGTGTCAGGTCAAAACGGGTGTCTCGCACAAACATTAGCAAGTTAGGAGTGAATTTGACAAGGAGATTTGATATTGTTTTTAGTCAAGGAGCTTCTACATCTTCAAACCCACCACCACACCAAGATACGCAAATCAACCAACTTTTTCAAGATGACAGTGGAGACGATGTTACGAATTCAGATTGTCAAGGTATGTTACTTTGTTCAATGCTTTTTAAATCACGATTATGAACGTCAAGCTCCTATTATATTAAGTTATAATATCTGTCTTTGTAGGTTATAGTTCAGATACTCTAACTGTTATGGGCGAGGATGACGATAATTCTGACTGTGAAGATGTGCATATGGATGTACATACTTCAGGTACATTTTCTAAGAAATTGACACTCGGGAAAAAATAGTTTCATTACTATTTTTATCTTAATCCACTACTACAAAACACGCATTCAACAACGCCATGGTCGCCACGGTTTTTCCCTACAACGTGGTGACATATCTTAATTAAGGCACTACCATATTTATTTATTTTTTGATTAAAAATGATTTATATATAACAGCGGTTACAGAACCAACCGTTGTGATACACTCAAACTTTCGTCGGTTCGAACCTCAGCGCCATAAAATATTTTATTCCTTTAACGTTAAGGCGCACCTTTTCTTTTTTATTTATTTTAAAATTCACAAATAAAAGGGTTATCACTACGGTTCTTTTGGTTAACCATAGTTATATATTTATATTAAATAAATACTTATCTATATGGTTGGTATTGTTAACCATTGTGAAATAGTTTACCCATATATGAGCGAATTAACTTTCACTTATTGATAGTAGCACCGTTGCCTTCACAGTGAAACCCTAGAACCCATTTTTTCTCTTCGTTTTCACCATTAGCCGTGAATCATGTGCTTCATACATTAAGGTATTCTTCTTCTTCCATCTATTGTTAGATATTTCCCATTATCTCATTTGTTGCATGTTGTTTTTGTTGTTTGTTCTCATTTTTTCAGATTCGTTTTCACTACCTTAACAAAGACCATACTTTGGAAACTTCATAATGTTTGTGTAGCTATGGAAAAAAGTACAAGAAGCATGAAGCTATGATGGAAACTTCATCCACCTTATACTTTTTTTTCATAGCTTCACGAACAAGATGTTAGTAAATGAAGAAACAGCAGTGTCAACAAACTTCATCTAGTTTTAGAAACAATGAAAAGATATATAAGAAGTATGAAGCTTTTGTGTAAGCTTCTTCCTCCTTGTATTTCTTTTTCATTGCTTCCCAAACTAGATGAACATCATAAATGATTCCTGTTCCGCGATTAGTTTCATTAAAAGGCGAGTTATTCCCGTTCCTCTCTTTACTCTTCACTGGATTATGGTTTTAGGGTTTGGTTTCAACTGAGGATGCTCATTTTTGAAGTTTGATGTGTTTCCTTACAGGTTAAGGGGATGATACATGGTGATGACGCTGGTGGTAGCCAGTGTATTATATGAGTTTATAATATATGGATCTGTTATAGAATGTTGTTTGAGTTTATTATATTCTATGTAGATTGTTTGTTTCACTAACCCTCACTTAAAATACATTCATTTAATTTGACATAGATACTTATAATCTGCAAATTAAGTTGTATTTGAAAACCAACTTATATGAATCAATGTTTTCGAATTGCATCCCTTACATCGTTCATCTCAGGTTGTTTAATATATATATATATATATATATATATATATATATATATATATATATATATATATTATGGTATAATGATCTGGCTCCTTAGACGCATCGCTATCTTCTATAATAGTTAAATTTCATTTACAACAAATTATTAGTTAATTTTCCTCTCCATCAACACTTATAATCGTAAAACTTCCTATTATAAAAATTATGATGATAAGTGATGATGATGAGGCAGATTATCCAATGTCTTGTTCTTATGGAAATTTAACTATAATCGAAGATATCGATATATCGAAGGAGTCAGATCAATAAACCACGATATATATGTAAAATAGTGTGAAATGCACGATGAGACGGATGCAATCAGAAAACATTGGTTTGTTTAAGTTGGTTTTCAAGAATAGTTTAATTTGCAGATTGTAGACTTCTTCATCAAATTGAATCCATATATATTTCTTTAGTGAGGTGTTTAGAAAACAAGCAATCTACATTTAATATAATAAACTCAGGGAACTTACAACAACGGTTATTTATTGTATCTGATATCAAATATAATAAAATAAACTTTGGGAAGTTTCAACAACGGTTACCTATTGTAACCGAGATCATAGATAATTTATGTTTTACATAATTTGTTGCTGATAGGTTTCAAACCCAGTACCTAAGTGTATGTATCACAACAATTTATTAACATAACCGTTGTGATATATGGCACACATCGTGCCTTTCAATAACGGTTTCCAGACCGTTGTAGAAACAGCGAACTCACAACGACACTCTACTTAACAACGGTATGTCAGGCGTGATGGTACCCCTTTTCAAACCGTTGTGAAAGGGGTTTTCCGTAGTAGTGATTGTTTCTGTTTGCATTTAGGAGAGTATTATGATATAGGAGATCTAGTCATGGAGTGTCAATATTATGGTGCAAACATGTGGTATAAAGAGAGGAAGTCAAAATCATGAAATTCTGTAAATCCGAAATTTTCGATGTGTTGCGGAGAAGGATAGGTTCAAATTTCTTCGTTAAAAAAACCACCTCCGGTATTGCAAAATTTGTTGTTTGACCAAAACTCAAGTGAATCAAAGGATTTTCAACAACAAATTCGTCTTTACAACATGATGTTCGCATTTACATCTCCAGAAGCTAACAAGGACAATCGATTTAACAATGGCAGAGGACCTCCAAATTATCGAATTCATGGTCAATCTTGTCATCGTATCGGTAGCATGTTACCATTGCCAGGTCAAACCCCCGTTTTGCACAGCTATATATATTTGATACCGAACATGAGATTCAAAACAGAGTGGATGGAATCAGGTTTGTTTCTTTTAGTTTAATCTAATAATATTTCTTTGATATGTACCATATTATAAATAATTCTACATCAAATTTGTTTACACTGTAGGAAAAACAGCAGAGTTGATGTTAGTACAGTGATAAAACTATCTGAGATGTTATATGAACATAATGTTCATGCTCAGTCTTTTAGAATGGTAAGGGATAGACTTTCCGAAGGAATTGTTTTTTACCTGAAACTACGTTTAATTTCTGAGCGAACTACGGATGGAAGGATATATAACCAGCCAACTGTTTCCGAAGTAGTCGCTCTTATTGTTGGAGATGTTGATACTGTAGAGAAGAGAGATATTATAATGCATAAACAATATGGAAAACTTCAAAGAATAGATGAGTATCATACATCATATTTGGGATATCAATATCCACTTCTTTTCCCTTATAGTGAGGATCGTTACAGGCCTAATGTCAGACATCGAAATAAAGGTTCTAACAATGTTACTAATTTGGACCGAGCACATTTAGATGTGGTAGCTAAAGATGTACCATGGGAGCAAGCAACAAAAAGGAATAAACTTACCATTAGAGAGTGGTCCGCCTTTAGGATCTAAGCAAGAAAAAACGAAGCACAGACAATTCTCAGATCACGTAGGCTTTTCCAACAATTTTTAGTTGATGGTTTCACCATGATGGAGTCAGAGAGACTTCGATGGCTCCGAAAGAATCAATCAAAATTCAGAGTTGGAAAATATCATCATCTCACTAATGCTAGAACAAATGGCCAGATTCAAGGTTCAAGTACAGGGAAGTGGGTTGTCTTACCTTCTTCATATGTTGGTAGTCGCAGATACATGGATCAGTTGTACTTTGAGGGAATGGCGATTTGCAGTTATGTTGGTTTTCCTGATCTGTTCATCACGTTCACATGTAACCCAAACTAGCCTGAATTACAACATGTACTCGGTTTTGTGAATCTAAAATCAGTTGATCGTCCATACCTCATTTCAAGAGTCTTTAAACTGAAATGTGAAGAATTATTATCTGATTTGACGAAAAAGAGTTTGATAGGGAAAGTTATTGCATGTAAGTAATTTATCATAACACTATACCAAATATAATATTATACATTCTTTGTTTTTAGTTACTCTCAATTTGTACTTAACTAATTATTATACGTAACATGCAAATTGTGTAAATATGTATACCATTGAGTTTCAGAATAGAGGCCTACCCCATGCTCACATATTTATTTTCCTTCCTCCATCCAATAAATATCCAACACCAAATGACATTGATCATATAATATCAGCTGAAATACCAAACAAAGACACTGATGAAGAGTTATATAACTTGGTCAAAACTCACATGATTCACGGTCCTTGCGGAAGTCGAAATTGGTCTTCACCGTGTATGAAGGAAGGTAAGTGTTCTAAATACTTCCCTAAATATTTTCAGAGTGAAACAATTGTTGACCAAGATGGATATCCGGTTTATAGAAGAAGGGATCACAGTCACACAATCATTAAGAATGGAATGGAGATTGATAATAGATTTGTTGTTCCATACAATTCAAAGTTGTTGATGAAGTATAGAGCTCATATTAACATGGAATGGTGTAATCAAAGTACATGAATTAAACATTTGTTCAAGTACATTAACAAAGGATATGATAGAATAACTGCTGCCATTGTCAAGAATCAAGATGGAGCATGTGTTGAACATTAAAATATTGATGAGACCAAGTAGTACATTGACTGTAGGTATGTTTCTATGAGTGTGGCATCTTGGAGAATTTATGCTTTCCCAATTAAGGGAAGGAAACCAACTGTAGAATGACTTCATTTTCATTGTGAAGGTGAAAATTCAGTTTTATACACCGACATCGATCGTATACCATGGTTCTTGAGAAACTAAGTGTCACTGAGTCGATGTTTACATCATGGTTTGAAGCAAATCAGAAGTATGAAGAAGCACAGGAGCTAACATACAACGATTTTGTTTCAAAATTTGTCTATGTTAAAAAGAAAAGAAAGTGGAAACCCCGTAAAAAAGGTTATACAATTGGCAGGCTAATATGGGTTCCTCCAACTACCGGTGAATTGTACTATCTTAGAATGATGCTAACTCATGTGAAAGGTCCACATAGTTATGAAGAAATAAAGATTGCCAATAATGTCAAATATGATACATTTCGGGATGCATGTTTTGCTATGGGGTTTATTGGAGATGATCAAAAATTCATATCTGCTATTACAGAGGCTTATCATTGGGGTTCTGGTCATTATTTGAGGTTACTTTTTGTTCATATGTTATTGTAAGTAACATAAGCATGCCAAAGCATGTTTGGAGCAAGACGCGACATCTTTTGATTGATGGCATTCTTTATTCTCAGCAGATTATTGCAAACAACAGAGGCAATCATTATATCATTAAAACTTTCTTCGAATTCTTATAGTTCACAACTTTCCTTTAATTTTTACGATTTAGTAATCATTTGTTTTAAAATAGGTTTACGGTTATCAAATCAAGAAATAATGAATTTAACATTGATTGAAATTAAAAAATTCCTTCAACGAAACCGCAAGAGTTTAAGTGACTTTCTTGGAATGCCTAAACCACAAGGTTACGTCGTCGAGGAGCTGGGAAACAAGCTTATTTATGAAGAGAGAAACTACGATGTAGCTGAGCAGCTTCAAGAATTCAACATGCTATATCAAAATATCACAAGTCATAACCGTATTAACATTGTAGAAATTTAAAACATTTCATATATTCTTAGACTATTTACGTTAACAAAGGAACATAAGCAATATTAGTTTTACATTTTTTTTCTTCAATATTGTCTAACTATGTTTCTGTCTATATTGATGTTAAATACATTATAGATGAACAAAGAGATGTGTTCAAGCAAATCATGGAAGCAGTTAACAACCAGAAGGGAGGCGTATTTTTTTTGTATGGATATGGCGGTACAGACAAAAAGTCTATGTGGAGAACTTTAGCTTCTTACATTAGATCACGGAAACAAATATGCCTGACTGTTGCTTCATTAGGTATTGCATCACTTTTACTTCCTGGTGGCCGAACGGCACATTCAAAATTCAAGATTCTAATTCCTACACTCGAGTCTTCCACCTGTGATATATGCAAAGGAAGTGACTGCAGTGACCTATTAAAATTATCAAAATTGATAATTTGGGATGAGGCTCCAATGGCTAACAAATGTTGTTTCGAAGCATTTGATAAAACCCTCAGAGACATCATGAGTGGATCCAAATCATCTGACATAATATTTGGAGGTAAGGTAATTGTTTTTGGGGGCAATTTCCAGCAGATTCTACTAGTTATACCAAGAGAAAGCCTTTCAAATATAATTCATGCCATAATCAATTCATCATACATATGGGATCATTGTGTCGTTTTGAAGCTTACAAAGAATATGAGACTTCAACAGTCTGGGATGAACACAAGTCCTTCTGAGTTGGAACAGTTTTTGAACTGGATATTGAAACTCGGGGATGGAAAGTTAGCGGAACCTAATGATGGTTATGTAGAGATTGATATTCCTCCTGAATTGTTGATCACAAATTTTGCTGATCCACTTGAAGCAATATTTCAAAACACGTATCCAAATTTTACTGTTAATTACAACAATGAAACATTTTTGCAATCAAGGGAAATATTGGCAGGAACCATTGAGACTGTTTATCTAATAAACCAGTATGTATTAGAATTTCTTCCAGGTAATTGCCATTCAGTAAGTATAAATATTGTTACATATTGACATTATTTTATATGCCACTTATAAATAAACATTTAACAAATTTCCGGTGAACAAAAAGAATATTTATCATTTGATTCTGTTGATACACTTGATGGTGATGGCAACAAATCCTTTGATGTTTTAACTCCTGAATTTTTGAATACACTCAGAACTTTTGGTCTTCCTAATCACAAGATTACATTGAAGATTGGTACTCCAATAATGCTTCTTAGAAATATTGATCAAACAGAAGGTTTGTACAATTGAACACGACTCATTATTACAAGATTGGTAGATCACGTTATCGAAGCAAAAATTATTTCAGGCAAAAACATTGGAGGTGTCGTCTATATCGCAAAAATGGATATTACTCCTACTCAGTCCCCATGGCCCTTCAAGATGACTAGAAGGCAATTTCCTATAATTGTATGTTATGTTATGACGGTTAACAAGTCTCAAGGTCAGTCATTGGATCATGTCGGTATCTATTTGCCCAGGAGCGTCTTCAGCCATGGTCAATTTTATGTTGCAGTTTCAAGGGTAAAAAGCAAAAATAGTCTTAAGATATTAATCCATGACAAAGATAACAAATTGTTGTCGAGTACAACAAATGTTGTTTTCAAAAAGGTTTTTGAAAACATATAAAATGTGAGTTTTATTCATTTTAAGGTTTCATATATTTTGAACATAATCACTCACAATTACATCCTTTATACACATTTGATTACAATTTTAATTTGTTCTTTTTTTTTTGTTAATTTCAGTGAGACTCAGATTTACAGGTTAAGTTTGGTGCGAGATTTCGAAGGTCTTCAACATGCATTGGTATGCATTTTTAGTCTGCATTCTAAATTATGTGTGTTTGTACTTAGATCCTTACACTCCAAGATTTGTATTTTTATATTAATGACAAAATTTGTGAAATTTTCAACAAACTGATATGATCCAGACATCAGTTATTATGCAGTTTCGACTTAAACATACAACATCATGAACTATAAGCATTATACAGTTGCATTTTAGTCTTATTGTTTGTTTACCATCATTTTGGTGTTTGCATTTGGTGAACTTATGGTTTAATCATGGTTATTGCATGTTAAACTGTAATAAAACTTCAATTTTATGTTTCTTAATTAGACAAAAGAGGTAATTATACAATCATGTCATATAGTTGAAGATATGATATATGTAATCACTACGACATTATCAATAACTGATACGAAAGAGACATTTAGCCAAAAAATGATAAATTCAACATAGGCATACATTCACGTTGATATTATGCAAAAGTACGCATCCATAGAGCAAGTACGAAATTACAAAGTGCTTAAACAAAATACGGAATCAAACTTTGACAATTACAACATCAATACAAATAATAACTTGATTGCATGCTAATATCCCTCTTATCAGGTGCAACATTAACGGTTCAGTAGATACACATACATCAGATCTGAAAAAGGAATCATGGAAAACATGAGCACATCTCCTGCTTGAAGCTTTTTGTCTTTCGCAAATTTCTTACATCCTTGTGCAATATGTTTATCATAGTCATTCCTTCCATCTCTTTTAATGACACAGTGATATCCTTTTCCATTAATAATATCTACCATCCTTATTGCATTTTGCTCTTTAGCAAAACATGTCCTGGATATTTCCATTGGAATATACTGCAATGTGTTACACAACTCATTAATTTATCATGTTAAAACATAAAGATCTATAAAATGATAATTGTATACAATTGTTTTATTGAGATACCAGGGCATTTTGTCCGAACATATTTGCGTTTGTTACATTCGATTTTCACAACACATCTCCGCCACACTCATTGGTTTTGTCTGCTTCAGTAAGAAACCCATCTCTTATGAGAGTTTCATAGATCTTATATTGCTCTTCCTCAAACTGTTTTGTGGTCTTCCTCGTAAATTCAAGCATGTCTCTCTCAGGATCACTGAAACATTAGTAACAAATTAATCATTGTAATTAAAAACTAATTAGAGATTATAATCATCTCTTTCCCAGATCTGTCAAATCTTTTTAAGGGATTACATGCATGTACAATATTATATTTGGTATAGTGTTAGGAAAAAAATTTAATCCAATATCTGTCAAATCTTTTTAAAAGATATGTTTTATTATGAAGTTTAAAGAATTAATTGCATTCATGAACAATATTATATTTGGTGTAGCGCTAAGAATTTTTTTATAAGATTTATCTGTGAGCCGTTTTTTAAATAAATGGGTTTTGTTATGAAGTTTTAAAAAACCAATTGCATTCGTGAACTACATACCTGCTAGAAGGAGAAGGAACAAAGCGTACCCCAAACTTTACCATCTTCGCAGTTCAAGTGAGAATGTGCTTTTCTATGCAACATAAAAAGTAGATGCTAAGCATATATACAAGTAGTAGCACATATGGATATTGGGTAGACTCATTTAGTTTTAGGCCTCTAAGACAATGGATGCAATAATCCAGAATATAAATAATTAAATTATAACTACACAACTTTTTGTTATTAAATATTGTAAACTTTATATTAGATTTTGTTTTCTATACAAATATTAAGTAGACCATATTCGTACTTCAAAAAATCACTAAGGGTTAAATAATTTGGACCTAATATTAGATAAATATAATAGAATGAATATAAAAGTATTAGGCCGCCAAGTGCGTCAGGGATGCTAGCCGTAAGGAGAGGAGGAGGGGGTGTACCTGCAAGGCACTCCGACGCTCAAGTAAGAAAGGGTCGGAGAAAAGGGGCAAGTACAAAGTATGAATTCGTAGGGTGAATATTGGATACCTGACCCTCTCAAGCATGAGGGTTTATATAGAGCCCCCAGCGCGTGGCTAACGGTCCTATTTTCGGGGCGAAATAACAGTTTTCCCCAAAGAATAGGTGACTACCCAAACTAGCCGTTAGGCCGGGCAAGGTGCTCGAAACTAGCCGTTATGTCAGGCATAAACACAGTTTCGGGCACCTGTCCCTTGCTGTCTGGGCAGCGAGGAAGCCGTGCGTAATGGGCATCAACGCCGGGGAGGAATGTTGCGTTCCTTGCCTAGTTGGAGGGGCAGAAAGGTCACTTTTGCCCCTCTATGGATTGGACTTAGGCAATTTGGGCAGCTCTGGAGCAGAGGCGGATTGGGCCATTTCTAGCCATTGGTCCAGTCCAGAATAGGAGCCCCCCAAGTCGTTGCTCCCGAGCATGAGAGTGATGACTTAAGGACTGTTCGTTGCTCCGGGGAGCTAGCATAGAGTCGTCGTTTGTAGGCGAGGAAGGTTGTCTCAAAGTGCCCGTGACCCCAGGTGTTCGTGAGATTCGTGGTCGTGACCATGTTGCCCGGTGCACGGGGAGACTAATGGTCAGACAAAATTTGAAACGTTGGGGCGCCACGTGTACCTAGAGCTCCGTGTAGCAGTTGATAGGCAATGATGGCTAGCGGGTAGTCATAATGGCCTACGGGCGCGTGGTTGCACGTGCCCCTTTGTATTAAAAGGGGGGAAACTGTTTCATTTGAAACTTTTCCTTTCTGATTTCTCTCCGTCTCTTTCAGTTCTTGCCCGTCACCGTCTTCAGGCTTTCCGACCACCGTTACCAGCTTTGAGCAGCTTCTACCTTTTTCCAAAATCAAGTAAGTTTTCTGATCTGTAACTTGTTTTACTCCTTTTTGTTGTTAGTGGTAGATTGTATGCGGTTAGGGTTAGCTTTAGATGATAAAATAGGTGGATTTCTAGCGAGTGTTGGTGGTGGACGGTGGTTCTGCCATTTTGTTGCCTCTAGCACTTCGCCGGAGTAGATAGTGCGTTCAGCGAGTAGGATGGTCCACGGCGTGGTTGCGGTAGTTGTACATGCGTGACCACCGTGTCTGTTCATCTTCTGATAGAGCGATGAATTTTTCGATAGAACGTTTCCAGATTCCAGTGAAGCTTTGCGGTTTTCGGTGGAGCTTCAAACGGAATATGGGCATGAGTACGGGGAAGCTCCTTGGAGGAGGATGATACGTTTCGAGCATCTCCTCGTGGGGAGGTTTTAGTTTTTCTTGCGCGCCCTTTCACTTGACTTAGCGATGGAAGGGTGGATTTGATTTGCTGTCGAATTCACTGTCTTTCTCTGCTTTTCAGGTGATCGTAATGGCGACGGGGCCAGACAGAGAAGTTATTCTAGACATGTCCGAGGAGGAAACTGGCTCCGAGGAAAATAGTAGCTCGACGACATCGAGCTCGGCGGCCTCAAGTTCCTCCAGCACTTCCGAGGAGGTAGAAGAGGTTCGGGATGATATGGAGGAGGATGACATTGAAGGGTTCTCCGCTGAGGAGTGGGAGGTGGCAGAACCTTCTGAGCATATTTATACGTTCGCAAAGTCTTTGGCGGACGTCTTTACGGAGGTAGGACCAGAAGGGGAGTGGAAGATGCACTTCCCTACTTTGAACGAGCGGATCTGCATGGATTTCAGGGACCACTTTATAATGCACGAGTATGCCTTCAAAGAGCTGGGACTGAGGCTGCCTTTCACAGATTTCCAGCGGTCGGTGTTCGAGCATCTGAAGTTGGCCCCTTCTCAACTTCACCCTAATTCGCTGGCCTTCATCCGGGCTTTTGAATTGGTGTGCGAGCATATCTCTCTGGGGACTACTCTCCTTCTGTTCTTTGTTGTTTTCCATCTTCAAAGGCAGCTGACGGGGAAGAAGTACGGATGGGTTTCTTTGAAGCAGCCCAGAAAGCTATTTAAGCCGTTCTAGGAGTCAATCCGGACTTTCAAGGAGCGGTACTTCGTCGTTGAGCCCGTGTCCGAGGTGGCCCAGGACAGCACATACGTCTGGGAAATCGAGGTTGAAGAGGATGGAAATGAGCTGCATAACGAGGAGGGGAAATATATTGGGCAGAGGCTCTACAGGTTCCCCATCCGCTGGGCACCCAACCATTTCTCCAAGAAGCCCAGCGATTATGTCTTTCAGCCGAGCGATCTGCACGGGCAGGACGCCGTGGCGTACGAGAAGCTGGTGAACTGGGTCAACTCCTTCAGTCTTGCAAGCTGCTGGACGAGCAAGGGCAACCCTATCTTCGAGGATGATGGGAGCTAGAGAGTTAAGCGCAGATTCGTCAATGTTAAGGCACTACTGGAGTGCAAGACTCCCGCGGATGCTGAGAAGCTGCTCGGTAGTCTTAGTTATTTAGATTTTGTTTGTGTTATCTCTTTTCCTCGTAGCTAACGTGCTCCTTTTTTTTTCTTTATTTGTGCAGGTGAGATGCCTCAGGCTCGCGTTCGCGTGGTGAGGAATGCTATGGCGAGGAATAAAGCTGGAGCGGCTCCTCCTATATCTCAGCCTGCTGATGCTCGTGCTCCTCCTCCTGTTCAAACTGTCATGGGGGCCTCTTCTTTTCCCTCTCCTGCTCCGCGGGGATCTCCTCCTCCCTTGACTGGGCAGTCGAAGCGGCCAAGGACATCAGACGCTGTGGACCTTACCCGCGTGCCGGAGAAAGGGAAGTTTGAGCTCCCTCCGTGTATCCTTGATAGGAGGTTCTTTGAAGGTAACTCTTTGGTCGTCCCCCGGGCGGAATCCCTTTGCTTGGAAGGCATGGATCGCCCGAGAAAGAGGGCGCTGGTGGCCCAAGATGCTTCTGCCCTAGTCAGGATGCTGGAGATGGCTGCTGTCTACGCAGAAGGAGACTTTGCACTTGAGTCTGAACTTAAAGCTGCCCGGGTTTCTGAGGAGGCCCTCAAGGAGGAAGTTAAGAGTGCCCGTGAGGCTCGGAGGAAGGCCGAAGAGGAGACGGCCAGGCTGATGGAGGATGTCTCCAAGCTGGCGGCAGAGAAAAAGGCTATCGAGGAGCTGAACAAAGAGTTGATGGCAGCCAGCGCCCCGGGTGCCGACGAGTCGGATGATGTAAAAGAGTTGAAGACTAGGTCTGAGCTGGTTGCCCGCATCCTGCTGGCCGAAGATGGCGACATCGCCGTGGCATAGGAGTATTTTTAAAGCGCCGTGGCTCAATTGCAGGTGGTGAACCCTGGGCTTGAGATCTCTGCCGAGGGTACTCACTATCTTGCGCGTGTTGAGGATGGTCGCATCGTCATGCCCAAAGGTCTCCTTGTTGTTACCCCCAAGGAACAGCCCGCAGAGGAGCAGGGACCCGAGCCAGAGTCGACCGAGCATGCCAATGAATGAGGAGTTTGTTATTATTTTGGATGTTGTTGTAATATGCCCGGCCTGTGTGCCGTATTATTGTAATTTATTTGGGGGGGCGTGGCCCCCGTTTATGTAACGACGCACAATAGTGGTCCTCGTGGCCACCCACTATGTTAAGTTATTTTATTTATGGCTTTGCATGATTTTACTTGCGTTTATTTTTGCTAAGTGTTGAAAGCATGCTCACTCTGAATGTATGTTCGCCCGTGATAGGGGGTTTTTGACGTGTGGATATTTTTTGGGGAGATTGCTCGTAATAGATGTGTTCGGCAGTGTGGGGAACTGGTTGAACTGCCGGGGAATGTCCTGGCGGGGAGCGGAGCTCAGGTCGCGTTTGAGGCCTGAGTTCGCAGCGTGAACATCCCATCGGGAGCTGGGGTTCTGCCAATCGTGGTACTCTGACGACGGTGATGCCGATCGAGGATCGCTGTCAAGCACTTATCGGGCTCGTTACTGAGTGTGGTTATGCTTTAGTCGTATCCGACGCTTGTACCTAGGCGCGCATAGTGGTCAGTAGCTAATGTTCGTCGTTGCGACGAGTCGAACCGAGGATTTAGCTGTAGTATTGTTTTAGTTTCTCAGCGTTCCATGGTCGAGCGAGTTCTTCCCCAGTGAGATGTTCTAGGTAGTAGGCCCCATTTTCCGTTTTTTCCCGGACGCGATAGGGTCCCTCCCAATTGGCTGCTAGCTTGCCTTCGTGAGAGTCTTTGTGGTTTCTTCTTAGGACAAGGCTTCCCACGTCGAACTCTCATTGTATCACTTTGGCGTTGTGCCTGATCGTGATCTTTTGTTTCAGTGAGGCCTCGCGGAGAGCTGCCCCGGTTCTGATTTCTTCGACGAGGTCGAGCTCTTCCCTTAAAGATTTGTCGTTCATCTCCTCATCTAGGGGCGACTCTGTCCGCCTCGAGGGCACGTGAACTTCGACGGGAATTACAGCCTCGGTTCCGTATGCTAAACGGAAAGGTGTTTCTCCGATCGTTGAATGGGGAGTTGTACGGTATGCCTAGAGCACGTTGTGTAGCTCCTCGACCCACGCCTTCTTTGTTTCGTCTAGCCTTCGCTTGAGGCCTCGAAGGATGACTCGGTTAGCTGCCTCAGCCTGGCCGTTTGTTTGGGGGTGTTCGACGGATGCGTAGTGTTGCTTCGTGCCCAGTTGGGCGACGAAGTCCTGAAACTTCCTGTCCGTGAACTGCGTTCTGTTGTCTGTTACTATCGCTTGGGGAATACCGAAACGTGCAAGGACGTTTCGTTTGTAGAAACGCAGGATGTTGAGGGCAGTTATTTTGGCTAGATCTTCTGCTTCTATCCACTTTGTGAAATAATCCATACCCACTATGAGGTACTTGTTCTGACTCGATCCTACCACGAAGGGTCCAAGGATGTCTAAGCCCCACCAGGCAAACGGCCACGGGGAAGACATAGCCTTGAGCTCGTTGGGAGGAGCCAGGTGCATGTCCCCGTGGCGTTGGCATTTGTCGCATTTCTTTACGTGTTCTTTCGCGTCGTTTTGCATGGTCGGCCAGTAGTACCCTACTCGGAGAGCCTTGCGAGCAAGGGACCTTCCTCTGAGACGTTGGGTGTTGATTCCCTCATAGATTTCGTGCAGGATGTGTGTGACCATCTCCTCCTTGACGCATTTGAGCAGTGGAATGGAGAATCCCCGCCTGTATAATTTACCTTCGACCATGACATACGAGCAAGCTCTTCGCCGGATCGTGCTGGCCTCCTTTGCGTCGGACGAGAGTTCGTCTTTGACGAGATAGTTGTAGACTGGGGTCATCCAGCAGTTGCTGTCGCCGATCACCTATACGTCGAGTGTCGGGGAATTCTTCTCGATGCTGGGTCGAGGAAGCACTTCCTGTATGACGGATTTGTTTCCGCCTTTCTTCTTCGTGCTGGCTAGTTTAGACAGCACGTCTGCTTGTACGTTATGTTCGCGGGGAACGTGTTTCACTTCTACTATTGTGAACTTTGCCATTTCCTTCTTTACCAGGGCTAAGTATTCGGTCAGGTTGTCGTTTTTGGCTTGGTATTCACCTCGGACCCGAGGGCCACGAGTTGTGAATCCGTGCAAATGACGACTTCTTCCGCTCCCAGGTCCTCGGCAAGGCGTAGCCCAGCGAGGAAGGCTTTGTATTCATCCTGGTTATTGGAGGTTGGGAAAGATAGTGTGAGTGATACCTCGATGATAGTCCCTTTTTCGCTTTCCAGTATAATGCCCGCGTCGCTTCCTGCAGAACTCGAAGCACCGTCGACGAAGATGGTCCATTTGCGCGCTTCGCTCGCGGGGAAGTCCGCGAATGTCATTTCCGCGATGAATTCGGCCAGAGCTTGGGCCTTGAGGGAATTTCTGACTTCGTATTGAATGTCAAATTCGGATAGTTCCAGCGACCACTTGAGCATTCTGCCGGCCATATCTGGACGACCGAGTAACTCCTTTATGGGCTGATCTGTCCGAACCACGATTGTGTGAGCCAGGAAGTAGTGTCTCAATCTCCTGGCTGCGTTGATGGGGGCTAATGCCACTTTCTCTATCTGCTGGTATCTTAACTCTGGTCCTTGCAGCGCTTTGCTTGTAAATTAAATGGGTTTCTGCCCGCCAGGTGTCTCGCGGATGAGGGCGGCGCTCACTGCTTCGGCAGCTACGGCCAGGTATAGGTACAATGTTTTGCCATTGTCCGGGCGAGAGAGGACCGGTGGCTCTGAGAGTGCTCGTTTCAGATGGAGAAGGGCCTTGTCGCACTCCTCGCTCCATTCGAACGCAGCCTCTTTGCGGAGGAGCTTGAAGAATGGTAGGGCGTGCTGGGAGGACTTGGCCACGAAACGAGATAGTGCTGCGAGCATCCTGTTGAGGGATTGGATGGATTTTTTGGATTTGGGCGTAGGAAACTCGGAGAATGCCCCACATTTGTCGGGATTGGCTTCGATTCCTCGTTCCGTCAAGTAGAAGCCAAGGAATTTGCTTGCCCGAACGCCGAACTTGCACTTCTCCGGATTAAAACACATTTTGTATTTCCTGGCTTGTTCGAAGACCTTTCGTAAGTGGGCGGTATGACCAGTTTCCTCGTGGGACTTAACGATCGTGTCGTCCATGTAAACTTCGAGCATGTCGTCTATCTGTCCCCGAAACACTTTGTTCATCATTCGTTGGTACGTTGCTCCGGCGTTCTTCAAGCTGAAGGGCATTACGTTGTAGTAATAGTTCCCCGATTCGGTCATGAAGGCCGTGTATTTTTTGTCGGACATTGCCATTGGTATCTGATTGTAGCCCGAGTAGGCATCCATGAACGATAAAAGTTTAAAACCAGCAAAGTTATCAACAAGTTTATCAATATTAGGGAGGGGGTAGGCATCCTTCGGGCATGCCTTATTGAGATCGGTATAATCAATGCACATGCACCATTTTCCATTAGATTTTTTAACCAATACAATGTTGGACAGCCAAGTGGTGTACTTGGCTTCTGGAATAAATTTGGCCTCGAGGAGGTCCTTTACAGCTTTTTCAGCAGCCTCCGTTTTCTCCGGAGACTGCTTCCTCCTACGTTGTGCTTCGACCTTAATGGCCAGGTCAATGGTCAGCTGGTGACATGCGACGGATGGATCCAAGCCGGGCATTTCTGCGGCGCTCCACGCGAAGAGGTCGGCGTTCTCTCGGAGGCACGCTTTGAGCTGCTTCCTCGTGACGTCAGGCAGGCCAGCTTCGATCTTTACTCCCCGTTGGGGGTCTTCGCTGAACAAGACTAGCTCGAAGTTGCCATCCGGGATTGGGTGCATCGGATGGGAGCGGTTGTTGGATGACGTGGATAGGCCGACTGAAGCTGCTCGTTCTTCCTGTTGGTCCTCGGGGAAGCGACTGTCGAGGTCGATAGAGTCGACCTGGGGCAGAGGCTTGGCCTCCTCGGAGCTGCTTGGGAGTGCTGGCTTGCTCGACGCTTTTTGCTTGGGCACAATGGCGTTGAGTCCCTTTGTAGCTGCTTCAAAACACCGTCGGGCAGCTTCTATATCACCGTGCATGGTGGCGACCATTTCTTTTGAAGTGTAATACTTCATCTTCAGGTGGACGGTCGATGGCACTGCTACCAACTCGGCTAGAGTTGGCCTTCCGAAAATGCACTGGTAAAGCGACGGGCAGTCGATTACCAGAAATTGCACCTTGATGGACCTGGCCGTTTCAGCTGCTCCGAAGGTCACGATCAACTCGACGTAACCCCACGGCTTGGTCACAGATCCGTTGAACCCCTGCAAATCGGACCCTACGTAGGGGGTAAGGTGCGATTCGTCTAGCTGTAGTGTTGAGAACAGCTGGGAGTACATGATGTCGACTGAGCTGCCCTGGTCGACTAGGATTCGGCGAACGTCGAAGTTTTCCATTTGGGCTTTGACGAGCAATGGAATGCTTGAGTTTGGAGAGCCGTTAAGGAGTTCCTCCCTGTAAAAGGAGATGGGGACGGAACCCTTCGGGGCCTGATCAAGCGTGGTCACTTTGTTCGAGCTGGTGTTAATCCGGTGTTCGAACTTCCGTTTCATGGATCCCACAGTAACTTTGTTGAAACCCCCGCTAGAGATGACCATGTGGGAGGGGAAGGTCTCCCACGGGCTGTGGGCCGCAAAATATGTAGGGGCGCTGAGCCCGTCAGGGACGTTGAAGTCCTCGGGTCGCGATATGGACATAGCGACCTGTATGTTGGCGTCTTTCGAGGAGGGTGCCTCCTCCTCGACCTTCTTGGACTCCTGGGCGTCATGCCGAGGAGTGTCCTTCTTCTTCGCGAACTGCTTCAGGTGGCCGTCCCTGATCAGTATTTCAATGGCATCCTTCAGATGGATGCAGTCCTCTGTAGTATGGCCGTGACTTTTGTGGAAGCGACAGTACTTTGACTTGTCCACGTTTGGTCTATTCGGCAGCTGCTTGGGGAAGCGGACCCCGACTTGTTTGAACTCTGAATTAGCACATTCGGTCAAAATCTTCTCCCTGGAAATGGTCAGGGGAGTGTAATCATGGAAACGCCCGGAGGGCCCTTTACTGTCACGGGAGTCGCGGGGACGGTCCTCGTGCCTTCGTTCACCCCGACGAGACGTCGATGCTTCTTCTCCTTTGGAGGCCTGGGCATTCTCCTGGCGGCGAGACGCTCGGACGTTGCTGGCCGCAATCTTCTCCTCGTACTGAATATGAGATTGGGCTTTGAGGAGGAGGGCATCTAAGTTCCTCGGCGATGCGAGGCCAATGGCTTTGGCAAACTCGGAGTCCGGGCGGACCCCTTGTTCGAGCAGAAACTTCTTCATCTTATCTGTCATCGGGACCTGCACAGCTTCCTTGTTGAACCTCTCGATATATGCGCAGAGTGGTTCATCTTTCCCCTGGATTATGGCTCCGAGGGAGGCCTCGGTTTTGGGGTGGCGGCGAGACACTGTGAAGTACCGCGAGAACATCCTGCCCAGCTGTTTCCACGAGGTGATGGACTCCTCGGGCAGTCGTTTATACCATATCATTGCCCCCTTCCGAAGCGTGGTCGGGAACAGTCTGCATTTGATGGCGCCCCGTACACCGCGGTAGTCTAGCAGTGCATCGATGTTCTCGATGTGCTCGTCGGGGTCGGTGGTCCCTTTGTAAGTGCCAAGTGACGGGGTTTTCTCCAAGCCTTTTGGTAGATGGGTGGCCAGGATCTCCTGGGACAACGGGCCGCGAGGCTCGTCGTCGTCACTAGAACTGGTGTATGATGGTGACTGGACGGGTTGCTCGCGTCGGCGGTTCCTTCGAGGAGAAGGTGAGTGGTTCCTTCGAGGAGAAGGTGAGCGGTTCCTTCACGAGGAAGGTGAGCGTGCCCGTCCTTTGGACTTGATTGAAGACTCCTCGTTCCTTCGAGTCCTTTTGTGGTCATGAGCGTGCTGGTCACGCAGGGAGATCTGGTCGCGCTTTTGGGCTACGCGAGGATCATGCTCTTGGCGCAGTCTTCGGTCGCTTTCTCTCTGGGGCTGCGGGCTTCTAGATCGTCGCTGGTTCCTCCGCGTAGGAGGGGATCTTGGACGGCGAGATTCTTCCTGTGCTCCGATCCTCTCATTTTGCTGCAGGATCAGGGTGTTGGTTTTGTTGAGGGACTCCAGGAGGGCTGCCGCGGCCGGGTCGGCACTGGGCGGAACAGGAACGGGCTGGAGGTCGAGAGACAGTTGATCGTTGTTGCGATCAGCAGGGGTTGGGGAAGGAGAAGCGATGGCTCCATCTCTAAGGAAACGGGCATCTCAGAGGAGAGATGATTGACCGTCAACGTCAGATTTGTTGACGGGGAGGATGGTGGAATGAAGAGCATCCTGGGTGCGATCTTGGGAGGCCATGATCGTGATGATGTTCGAAAGTTGTTTTGATCTTCCGTTAAAGAAAGAAGAGGAGAACAAACTCCCACAGACGGCGCCACTGATCGTGAAGGCTGGATCAGATCCTGTAGAATCAGGCCGCCAAGTGCGTCAGGGATACTGGTCGTAAGGAGACGAGGAGGGGCTGTACCTGCAAGGTACTCCGACGCTCAAGTAAGAAAGGGTCGGAGAAAAGGGGCAAGTACAAAGTATGAATTCGTAGGGTGAATATTGGATACCTGACCCTCTCAAGCGAGAGGGTTTATATAGAGCCCCCAGCGCGTGGCTAACGGTCCTATTTTCGGGGCAAAATAACCATTTTCCCCAAAGAATAGGTGACTGCCCAAACTAGCCGTTAGGCCGGGCAGGGTGCTCGAAACTAGCCGTTATGTCGGGCATAAACGCAGTTTCGGGCACCTGTCCTTGTCTGTCCGGGCAGCGAGGAAGCCGTGCGTAACGGGCATCAACGCCGAGGAGGAACGTTGCGTTCCTTTCCCGGTTGGAGGGGCAGAAAAGTCACTTTTGCCCCTCTGTAGATTAGACTTAGGCAATTTGGGCCGCTCTGGAGTAGAGGCGGATTGGGGTAATTCTAGCCATTGGTCCAGTCCAGAACAATAAATAATTAAATTATAACTACACAACTTTTTGTTATTAAATATTGTAAACTTTATATTAGATTTTGTTTTCTATACAAATATTAAGTAGACCATATTCGTACTTCAAAAAATCACTAAGGGTCAAATAATTTGGACCTAATATTCTATAAATATAATAGAATGAATATAAAAGTATTAATTGATCAATCTCATTCCAAAGTTACATGTAGTAAATTAATTGGCGCACGATACTTTAATATCGAAGATTTCTATAGTAAAAAAGACATCAAAGGTATAAATTATGTAAATGGGCATGGGACACATTGTGTGTCAACAATATCTGGAAACATGGTTCATTTTGTGAGCCTACCCGAGAGATTAATCAATAATATATAAAATCATTATAACAGAATTACTAAACATATTTTAGAACATTGACAATTAACTAATTAACTTTATAAAAAAAGTTTACAAAGGAGGAGGTATTTTGTCATTGTCAAGAAACATAATCCTTAAGAAATAATAACATCCAAAATTGGATTGAAATCAAGTTCTAAACAAAATACATTAAAACAAATTCCAAAAAACTTAAAAACTTCAGTCCATTTTCAACAATCAACACTTCATATTTGTAGTTTCCAAACATTTCTTCTGCAATGCTACGTACATGCATGGAGTAAAACGACCCATTTGACAGACCAATGTGTCTTCATTGCTAAGATCTTTGTTTTTGATAAAGTCATACCATCCTTCAGTCATATACTTCTCATATGTGCTTGGAATTTTCATTCGTGTTGCAGTATTAATCTTACACTTGAAAGTTTTTTTCAAGTCAAGATCAACAATTATGATCTCCTTTTGATCCCTTCTTAAGTATTTTTTTGATATTTCACTAGGAAAATGCTACAAGAATACAAACATGAATTAACAATGGATTAGTTTTGTAAAACAACATTGTATAATATAACAGAAATACTTATATTGAATTACCTGAATATTTGTTGCCTTTGTTTTGGAATTCTCCACTGTGATATCCCAACGATATGTTTTCTTCCCCTTAAACATTTATGATCTAACATTGTATGCATTTTTTCTATGCTTCCCAGTTTCCAATGGTCCCTTCTTATTTTCATTTTTATGAACACGTTTGGATTTGTCAACATGATTTTTCTCAACCCGAACTTCCCTAACAATTGTATGTTTCTTTCTTAAGTTTTGTTTCTACTTTGAAGTAACCTTAATAATTTCATCAGTGGCATCAACATTTTCTTCCTTCACTGAATTTTAAAAAATTGATCCACTTTCCAAAGTACGATCTATTACCTCAACATTTCTTCGATCTTCGGCGACATCAACAGACTTCTCACCCACCTATTAGAACGACAATGCCACTTACATTTTTTCTGATAAGATGAACTGTCTCCAATCTCATCCAACATCCCCTGTATGATATTCAAAGTTGTTTTGTGGCTGAAAACAAAAATTAAGAACAATAAATTAACATTACAACCTATATATATATATATATATATATATATATATATATATATATATATATATATATATATATATATATATATATATATATAACAAATAGTTGAATGTCCCAATACAACTATTAAATCAAAACTTATATATCAATCTCATCAATGAATTGTATATAATCTATATTGCTTCAGTTAATATTAAGAATACCAAATGTAGTAATTGGTACCAAACTCAACATCTTAATTGTAATTACATATATCACGCATAATCAACATTGCTAATAATCTTTGGAATCATTTCACCATAATTTTTCTATGACTGATTTATAAGGGATTTCATTAAAAACAAAATACATAAAACAAAATCAATTTGCATTTCTCACAAATATCAGTCACATGCAAAACGAGATGAAATTAGGGTTACTTATTATGTTCTAAATGTCCAGAACGACATCCTAATCGGTATCAAAATCATGTTCTAGATTGCCCAAACGATATACACTAATTTAAGAATATCCATAAAACAAATTCAATCAGGAGTTCGAAAAAATGCATTAACAATAAAAACAAATGGAATTTAGAGTTCCTTACCTTATGCTATCTGAATCGCCTTCCGATATGTGTCCTTTGGCACTGGTATTCCGCCCATTCGTCATAGTAAAGCTTTCAAAATGCAGAGGTGTGAAATTGTTAAAAGTGTTTGTTAGAACAAGATTTGGTTCTGCAAGATATCTCTAAGTTTTGATAATAACAAAGTTGTATTTGTGTGAGAACAATTTTGGTATTCTAACGTTTGTTTTCTAAAGTATTGACAGACAGGTTCTGACTCTGATAAAGATAATTATGACTCTGATAAAGATAGCTCTGACTCAGATAGAGATCATGTAAATCGTCACTCTCAAATTATCAAAACTCGCTTCTGCGTCAAAGAAGCAAGATTGCTTATGATCTATTGTGCTTCAAAAAGACTCTAAGAAGACAATATGTTGTTGTTGCAATATTCTCTTAGATTCTGGATCTGAATATAACTCTGATATTTATCTTCTGAAGACTAAGTATTGACGACTCTGAAAACAAGGTTCTGATGAACAACATTCTGAAGACTTAAGTTTCTGAAGACCAAGTTCTGAAGACTCTGAAGACAAGGTTCTGCTGAACAAGTTCTGAAGACTCTGAAGACTTATGTTTTTGATAACCAAGGGTTCTGAAGAAGGAGTGCTGAAGACTCTGAAGACAAAGTTTTGCTGAACAAGTTCTCAAGACTCAAGACTCTGAAGACCCAGTGATCCATTCTTCTGATCATGCTTCAACCATATAATTTCAGAAGCCTTTGATGAATAGAAGAATATGAAACGTTTGCGAGAGAAAATAGTACATAGTACAGATCGAACACGTTCTTTTCCACTACCATTCCACTACCCTGATTTGGTGGTACAAATGACAATTTTCAGTGTACGATTTTCATCCTAGCATAACGCCATTATTTCAAGTCACCAGTAATTTTACTGATATTCCTGATCTGCCTTTCAACGGATCTTTTTCTGGCTATATAAAGATTTGATCATTCAAAGAATCATGTGACATGAAGTGAGAAAAAGATATATACAAAAACACTAATTCATACAAGAAAGAAACACAAAAATACAAATAGAGAAATCCATGAGTAAACAGTAAAACACTACAATACAAAGAAGAAAATTGTTCTTACTGTATAGATTTTTTCTAAGTTAGTTTAAGCTAGAAATTGTGTATATATCAGCTTGTGTATAAGCATTTCATTGTAAACATATTATTTGATCCAACAGTTGTTTGTATTTCTTAAAGGACCAGTTGGGTCAGAATCCTTAAGAAGAGATAGTTAGTCTGTGTATGTTAGTCATCAGCAGTTGCTAGTGCAGTTGTAATCAGTTCGATTATAGTGGATTAAGTCCTTGTTTATAAGGTGAAATCACCTTGGCGGGTGGACTGATTTAACTTGATAGTTTTCAAGTGAACCAGGATATATCGTGTGTCTTTATCTATTGTTAGTCTATTTGTGATCTTTGTTTGAGTTTCACAAAAAGCTTTCATTTTAAAAACCCAATTCAAACCCCCCTTCCTTGTGTTTTTCTCACACCTTCAGTATTTGTGGAAGAACAAATACTGAGTGATGAAACAAGTTTAGGTTAAAGGATGCCTATGTTTTGGTGTATTGGAAAGGTAAAGTAATAGCATACAGGGGAAACGTATATTTGGTTGAAACATTTAATGCACCAATAAAACTTATTTTCAGTAACATAAAGTATATCAGGTAACGTGTATAATCAGGTAACGTATATCACGTTTAACATCAATACCATCATCAACATTGAAGACTGACATATGTAATACGTTATTATTAATTTTTTTATTATTAATGACTAAATAATTCATTTTAAGACATTTAATTCTTTTTTACGACATTTAATTTCCCAATAAAAATAAATAAATTTGTTTCTACATATTCAACAACTTAGAATATTATCTATTACTAAAATATTAAAACTACATTAACTTTTCATTTCCATGACTTACGTTTGGTTGTTTTTAATGGGCCAAATGAAAGGATTAATTTTATTAATTAGTTATTAATACACTATAATCATTTATTATAATTCATTTGTTTTTTTATTAAATTTTCTATATTATAATAATTTGAATATACTGTATAATTTTTTTATTATTTATTAGTTATTAATATACTATAAACATTTATTATAATTCAATTATTTTTTATTAAATATTCTATATTATAATAATTTGAACATACTATACAAAATTAATTTTTATTGAATAATCTTAATTTAACTATAGTTTTCTACTTCATACTAGCAATATTATCAATTCCAATAATATACAATTGTCAAATTAACGCTATATTTAAACTTAATTTTTTGTATTTTACGTTAGTACTATTTTATACAATTATGATATGAAATTATTTATTTATACTATTTTATATATATTTATAATTTTATAGTATCTAATTAAATTGTTTTTATATTTTATTTTTATTTTATTTTATCATTCTTTATTTTTATACTACAATAAAGTTTACAATATACAAATTCAATAATTTACAATAATGTTATATTTAAATTTAGTTCTCAAGACCTAATTTTATAAATTTACATGTCTCATTAATATTCTCAAGCATTTTTTTTTACATTCTACATAATTCAAAAACATAGTTTATACGTTATTTTATAACTGTAGTTTCAAAAAATACGTTTAAGATTATGCATAATCACATTAGTCAAAATCTTTGCCATAAACAAATTAGTACCAACTTAGAATATTAATATATTAAACATTAGGAGACTACTTAATTTATATATTTTTATATACATTTTTAAACATCACTATATTATACTTATTTACTCTTTATAACGACATCGTGCGACACATGGAAACGCACGAGTAGGTGACTACTTAATTATTTTCTATATTTTTCTACTAAAATATACATTTTCGATGGGTCAACACTACTTAATTTGTATATATTTTATATGACAATCATCATTGAAACCTTTTTTCTCTTAATTCGTATATTTCTTATATATATTTCTTAACCATAATTCTGAAATATTTATTTTATATCTATATCGACTTTGCGCGATCCGTGCGAACGCACGGTTCCTTTACTAGTTTTTATTTAATACACAAATAGTATCCACTAAACAGAAACGTGAGTTCCTTTCAAGAAAATAGAAATATAAACTAATTAGATTTGTCAACATACAAGAAATAAGTTAAGGGTCATGCTAACCAGTGCCTGGGGACACTGGTTAAGAATTTTAAGTAAGAAAAATATTATATGTTTAGTTTATTGAATACACACAAGATTTTCTAAACAATTTAATTATTTATGTTTCAGTGCATTGAATACATATATTTTTGTAAAAAACATATATTTTTAATCTTTTAAAAAATGTTCAACTTATCTTTTTAATATCTTAACCAGTGCTCCAGGGGCACTGATTAGCATTTCCCATAAGTTAAATATTAATATTCTCATTGTGATAAGGTGATCGATCTCCCACATGCATTTGAGAGATAAACATGAGGGTGTCTTTGTTTCAAGCTTTAAAAAAAATATTTTAAAAAACATGAAGAATACAATATTCTCATATTTGATTTAAATTTTTAAAAATTATCTATTAAGATATATTTTATTCTTATGAATCTTATTTACGCATGATTTTTTTATTTCATTTTCATTAGCATTAATATTCAGGAGCAAAGTATTTTCTATCCATAGTTGATTATTATTTCAGAAAGTTATGGGTATTCATTCAGAAGACTAAGGATGAAACATTTGAGATTTTCAAAAGTTGGAAGACTCTGGTCGAAAATCAGACTGACAAAAAGGTCAAGAGGTTGAGAACCGACAATGCCCTTGAATTTTGCAATGAGACATTCGACAGTTTTTGTGCAGCCTTTAGTATTGCAAGGCACAAAACTACTGCAGGTACTCCCCAACAAAATTGTTTGGTTGAAAGGTTTAATCGAACCATTTTAGAAAGAGTTAGATGCATGTTAACTAGCAAGGTTGTTAAACTCGCGAGTCTACTCGGACTCGTAAAGGGTTCGTAGATTCGACTCGCAAACTCGTACGAGTCTACGGAAAATTAAAAATGACTTTCAAAAACCTATATGTGACACATACATGACACACACACACATGTATTTTTAAACTTGTAAATGCCTCATATATGATACAAATATATATAATACAATACAAATTAACATCACAATTTAAATTTCATACTCCATAACAAATTTCTTAACAAAAAAACTCAATAATAAAAAAATAGCTAATGCATTTAAATACTTAAAGTACTAATTTCTTATTAATTGACTACTACATAAAGCAAAAAAATCATAAAATAAATATGCTAATGAATTTAAACATCCAAAACTCCAATGAAATCATCACCACCAATATCATCGCCATCGTCTTTTTGGCATCTTGAGTATCACCATCAAATTATATCCCAGATGAAACACCTTCTTCATCATTAACCAAAGTTGGATTGCTTGAAGTTCCACTTCCACAAAATTCAACATTTCCACCACCACCACCACCATTTTGCACAACATTAGTAATAACAACGTCAACTTCCACAACATTGTTAGCAATAACATCATCTTACTCAACATTAACTTTAGTTTGCATATTTTCCTCATTAGAAGCTTCAGTTATCCATTCATCATCTTTATACAAAAGAATATACAAGAGAAGCATCCAAGTGAAACATATAAGAAAATACTTATATAATAAATGATTGATTTACGAAAATAAATGCGAACAAAGCAAGAGGCTTTTCTAAAACAACAGACTAGGAGAGAGGCTTTCTAATCCTCGTACAAGCAAAAAAAAGGGGGGGGGGGGGGGGGGGGGGGTTAAATAAAATAAAATCTTTTGGGGTATTTGGATTCAAAAAAATTCAAAAAAATTTATAAACTCGTATACTCGCCATAGACTCGCGAGTCTATACGAGTTTATGCGAGTCTACTAGAGTCTACTCGAGTCTATCAAAAAATGATTCTATGCAAGAGTCTACTCGTTTTCGCTTCCTAGACTCGTAAACTCGAACGAGTTTACGAGTCTACCTGCGAGTTTGACAACTATGTTGACTAGTGCTGGGTTAAAGAAGGTGTTTTGGGTAGAGGTTGTTTCGACAACAACATATCTGATAAACAGATGTCCTTCGACTGTGTTAGATATGAAGACACCTGCATGAGTTTAGTCGGGACATCCACCATATATCGACAAACTTAGAGTATCTGGATGCACAACCTATTCTCACATTAGGCAAGACAAGGTCGAACCTAGAGCTCTGAAATGTATGTTCCTCTGATACCCTGAAGGAGTCAAAACTTATAGGCTGTGGTGCCTAGAGCCAGGTCACAAGAGGTGTATCAAAAGTAGAGATGTAATTTTCAATGAGGCTGAGATGACTTTCAAGAAAACTGATGACATTGGTCGAAGTTTGAAGATATATGAAGAAGAGCTGGGACAGGAAGATATTCCTATTGAGGTGGAGCTTAATGATGCTGAATTACATGACCCGGATGAAGTCGAAGAAGAAGATGAAACTGCTATCAAAACTGAGGAAACTGTCAAGGACTACCTATTGATAAGAGATAGGTCGAGAAGAATCATCAAGCCACCTCAAAGACTTGGGTATGCAGATCTTATAGCTTATGACTTAATCTCTGCTAGTGAGGTTCTGGACGAAGAACCTAGAGACTATAAGGAAGTTATGAGAATTCGAAATAAGACTGAATGACTGAAGGCCATGGATGATGAGATGAATGCTTTTCATGATAATCACACTTGGGAACTGATCAAGAAACTTGCTGATGCCGGGTTAGTGAGCTGTAAGTGGATTTTCAAAGTTAAGGAAGGAATCGAAGGAGTTTCGTCGAAGAGATACAAGGCAAGATTGGTCGCAAGGGGTTTCACTCAAAAGAAGGTGTCGACTTCAATGATGTGTTATCTCCTGTTGTGAAGCACATGTCCATTCGAATGTTGCTTGCCATGGTTGCACAATTCGACCTGGATCTGGAACAAATGGATGTGAAGACTGATTTCTTGTATGGAGATCTAGATGAAACAATCCTGATGAGGCAACCTGAAGGGTATGTAGAAAAGGGAAAAGGAGATTATGTGTGCAAGCTGAATAGACTGTTATATGGACTGAAACAATCTCCTCGACAGTGGAATAAGGGATTCGACAAGTTCATGACACACATAGGTTTCATTAGAAGTCAGTTCGACCACTGTGCTTACTTCAGATTCCAACCTGGAAATTCATTTATTATTGGGTTAATAGCCATTTTGCCCCCTGCCATATAGGCGCTTTCCGAAAAACCCCCCTGCAAAAAAAAAACTTGCAAGAATTCCCCTAACATTTGAAGATTCTCTCAATTTTGACCTTTAACACATCCCGTCACCATAAAACGCCGTTGTGACAGTTTTTTTTTTTTAATTTTTTTTTCTTATGTGAATGACGAGGTGGCATTTTATATTAATTTTTGAATTATTTTTATTGCCACGTTGGCATTTTGTTTTTTATTTAGGCTTAAATGCACTTTTGGTCCCCCTAGTTTTAGCATTTTAAACAATTGGCCCCCTATTACAAAACCTGCGATTTTGGTCCCTCAATTTTGGTGGTCTTTGCATTTTTGTAGTCCCCTCCAATTTTGCATAAGTGGCAGTGATGATTGGGATAAAAAAAAATATTTTTTATTAGGTGGCAAGGATGACTAGATATTTCACTATTTAATAATATTTTTAATTAATTTAATATATAAATAATCTTTGTTAAATTTTTTTAATTAATTTTTAACTAATTTAATATAAAAATAATCTTAGTTAAAATTTTAAATTAATAATTAATTAAAATACTGATAATCATTATTGGGCCAAGGCTTATTCACTAACATCACCAATCTAATACCAATCAAACATTGTATGGATATATGAGATTTATAACCACTTATATTATTACTTAAATATTCGATGTGGGACTGACTCTCAAAGTAATCCAACACCAATCCAATCTTGCTTCTAATTTCATTGCTAGATACTACGCTACTGGTGTCAAAGCAACACAACATACATACACAGTGGAGGCTATGAAAAGTTAGAAAGAACAAATAAAACAAACACGTTATTCTTCTCCCTCTCTCAATGTAACGCATGCCAACTACCCATTTTTCACACAGCAGTGTTGCTTTTTAGCAAAAGATTGGCAGTGGAATGAAAAGAGAGTAGAAGACAAAAACTAATACATTGTTCAATGATTAGAAACAATGGAAGAATGGTGTTATATATAGAGAAAAATCCACACACAAAACCATACACACCACACGAGTAGTACAAAGTTAAGGATAAAACTCATATTTTTCACAGCAGAGCAGGGAAGCATTCATACGAAAATTATTAGAGAACATCACAAACACCACTCACACGATTTGCGGAATATATAAAATGAGAAAATATATACTTGAATGAATGATTCTATCATGAATTAGTATTGGTAATAAAATGTATACCTATGATGTCCGTGATACCTTCTAATTCACATTTTCTTTTAAATTCTTTTGGCCATTTTTTGTTTTTGGAGAAATAAGATTTTATTAGATCCAAAATCAGATAATACAAAGCGACCGGAATGTCAAGCTAAAAACAAAAAACTATCAAAAACAACTAAGCCATTATCAGGTGAGCAACATGCTCCCGAAGTTTCGGCTTCTTCCAAATTCTATTCATCACTATATCTATAATTTTCTTATATCTTTCTATGCATGTAATCTTTTTTTTATTATCTATGTCATTATATACTGTATCATTCCTGTATCTCCTGTTAAATATGTAATTCATTGTTTTAGAAATATTTGATTTGATTTAGAAAGATCAGATTTAATTTAGAAAGATTATATTAGATATTTTTGAGCTTTTAGGATAGTTTTAAAAACCGGACCGGACCGGCTGGTCGGACCGATTGAACCGGAAACCGAAGTGGTAACCGGTCTGATTCTATTGTTGGATCGGATATGCAGTTGAACCAGTGAGAACCAGTCAAAACTGATGTAAACCGGTAAACCGGCGGTTTTAAAAAACCGGAGGTTCAAATGCATGTTTTTTTTTTAATTAAAACGACTTCATTTTTCATTATTTAAAAAAATATATAAGAGAAAGTTAATATATTTTTTTTAAATTAGTGACAACGATTAAATATAATAAATAGAGACTATTGCAGTATTATAGCATTTATAGGATGTGGAATTTAAACATAATATATTTTCTCTCTTATATAATTGATATTATTGGTTTTTATTAGTTGGGCTGAGGTGTTGCATAAAGTAAATGGTAATGCATGTTATATAGATAACAAACATAAGTTTGTATTTGAGATTGATACTTTTTTTAAATTTTTAAATCAATTACTTGACTTAAATTTATAATTGATTCAAATTTGAATTTAAATTATAAACTTGTAAATTTATGATATTTTTAAATTTTTTAGGTGTTAGTGATTTTTTTGACACCAAGTCATCTAGTTCGACCGGTATAATACCTATATAATTTTGTTATAGTGACCGGTTTATTCAACCGAGTTATCCGGTTTTATCCGGTTTAGTCATGTGGTTCGACCAATGACCCAGTGGTTAGACCAATAAACCAGTGACCCAATACCCTCACCGGTTCGATAACCGGTCCTGTTTTTAAAACATTGGCTTTTATAGTTTGGGCTTTAGCTTGAGATGCAAGTTAACCTAAATCTATAAATAGGGAGGAACCCTTATCATGTAATATTCAAGTTTGATAATTCACAGTTTGCAGTTACAAGTGAATATTGAAAGTTTCCACAGTTTATGGGCAGAAAGAATTCTACAGTTTTTCATCTTCTCCAACGCTACTATTTCTCTTTTCTCTTTCTTGCTTTCTTTCTTTCTCAATTTTTCTTTTCATTTCCATTGCGTGTGATTGTTAACAATCTTGAGATCAAGATTGAATAGGAATTCTGAAAAGGTTTTGGGTTAATTCCAACATCTGGTATCTAGAGCTCCGGCTGCGATTCAAGGAATAAAAATCGTGATGGCGATGAATCATTCGAACAGGCACTTTCCGACGAGCCTTCCGATTCTCAAGAAAGATAATTATGAGAATTAGTGCAAGCAGATTAAGGTGGTTTTCTGTTATCAAGATCTTTGGGATCTTGTGAAGGAAGGAGTAGCACCACTTGCAGAGAACGCGACGGATCAAAAAAAGCTGCACACAAAGTTGGTGAATCAAATCAAGGTATGTGGAGAAGTGTTGACATCAAGATCAGTTGTGTCAAAGATCTTGAGGTCATTGGCTCCAAAATTCGACCACATGGTAGTAGCCATAGAAGAGTCGAAACACTTATCACTATTGATGAAGGAAGAGCTTCAAGGGGTGCTTGAGTCTCATGAATAAAGGAAGGCTGAAAGAGTTGCAGGAAAATTGAAGAGTGATATGGCTTTACAGGCGCAGTCAAAGGTAGAGAAGGCTACAACAATTCGGCTGGTCGAAATCAGAATGAAAGAAACTGGTCGAATCAAAGAAACCCCTGGAACCAAGGCAACCAAAGAGGTGGTGTTGCAGGTAGAGGAAGAGGCGGTGGCCGAAAGCCTGACAAAAGTCACTTTCAGTGTTTCAATTGTCAGAAGTATGGTCACTATTTTAATGATTGTCTAGAAAATAAGAAGAATAAAGAAATTGATGCAAAGCTGGCGAAACATGAATAAGAAGAGATGTTGTTGATGGTCACAACAAGAGACGAAGAGATATTCCAGGACCAGTGGTACTTGGACTCAGGATGCTCATCACACATGACCGGAAGGAAAGATTAGTTTGTTAACACGAAGCCCTCGTCGAAGAACACAATGAAGTTTGCAAATGACAACACTCTAGCAGCTGACGGTGTTGGTGATGTTCTGATTATGAGGAAAGATGGCAAGAGGTCAACAATTTCCAATGTGTTGTACATTCCAAGCATGAAGAGTAATTTACTCAGTATAGGGCAGTTGGTCGAAAAGAACTACAAGGTGTCGATCGAAGACACGATGATGAGAGTTCTCGACGCAGATGGTAGGTTGATCTTGAAGGCTTCAATGTCTTAGAATAGGACCTTCAAGATTGAACTCAATGTGATGGAGCACAAGTTCTTAGCAACTGCAGCCAGCAGAGATGAGTGGTTATGGCATTTTCGACTAGGTCATCTCAACTTCAATGACATAAAAGAGCTAAAGAGAAGAAATATGGCCTCAGGATTACCTGAAATCGACATTCCAAGTGAAGTCTGTGAAGAGTGTGTTCAGTCGAAACAACACAAGAATAGATTCAGCAAGGATGCAGGAAGGAAGTCGAAGGCAATTCTGGAAGTCATATACTCTGATGTATATGGTCTAATCTCGGTGGATTCGTTTGGTGGCAACAGATACTTTGTCACGTTCATAGGTGATTACAGTCGAAAGCTGTGGACTTACCTCATCAAGAAGAAAAGTGATGTGATCGAGGTATTTGCCAGATTCAAATCTATGGTCGAAAGACAGAGTGGTCGATAGCTGAAAATTCTTAGGAGTGATGGTGGTGGAGAGTATGTGTCGAAAGAGTTCGATGCATTATGTGAAAAAGAAGGGATTGTGCATGAGGTGGTGCCACCTTACACTCCACAGCAAAATGGAATTGCAGAAAAGAAGAACAGAACTATCATGAACATGGTGAGAAGTATGTTGAATGGAAAACACCTACCCAAAGAATTATGGGGAAAAGCGGTTTCGACAACAACATATATATTAAACAGATGTCCGACGAAGAAGCTTGAAGGAATCACACCAGAAGAATGTTGGTCTGGTGTCATGCCTAGCCTCAGTCACTTGAAGGTGTTTGGATCTATAGTACATAGACATGTGTCAGATTAGTTAAGAAGAAAGCTTGATGACAAGTCGAATCAGATGATTTTGATAGGATATCATTCAACTGGAGGTTACAAGTTGTTCGACCTATTGAATAAGCAAGTAGTGATCAGCAGGGACGTGATCATAAATGAGCTTAAAGAATGGGATTGGACTGAGAATGTCAAGAAGGATTCAGTGAAAATCTCTTGTGAAGAATCAGCCATTGATGTCGAAAGAGAAGTTTGACAGGAACAAGTCATAGATGAAGTAGGTTCAAGCAGACCTTGACGAAAAAGACACATGCCTGCAAGGTTGCAAGAATGTGTAATTACATCAGATGATGTGGTTGATGAAGAGGGTGAGCTGGTACATTATGTTTTCTACGAAGATGTTGAACCAGTCAATGCAGCTGAGGCATTGAAAGATTCGAAGTGGGTGAAAGCAATAAATGAGGAGTTAGAGTCCATCGAAGTCAACAACACCTGGTCACTTGTCGAATTACCTCAAGGCAAGAAGGCAATTGATGTGAAGTAGGTTTACAAGGTAAAGGTGAATCCTAGAGGAGAAGTAACTCGAAACAAGGCAAGACTTGTGGCGAAAGGATTTCTTCAGAAGGAAGGAATCGACTTCGACGAAGTGTTTGCACATGTTGCTAGGATCAAAACAATCAGGTTGGTTGTTGGTCTAGCAAATATGAACAATTGGTACACATGTCAGATGGACGTGAAATGTGCATTCCTTAATGGCCCCTTAGATGAAGAAGTTTATGTTGCACAACCAGTTGGGTTTGTGAAACTAGGCGAAGAAGAAAAGGTGTACAGGCTGCTTAAAGCCCTGTATAGACTTAAGCAAGCTCCAAGAGCTTGGAATAAGAAAATCGACAGTTTCTTAAGGGAGAAGGAATTTGTGAAGTGTACGACTTAGCATCGAGTATATGTAAGAAGAAGCAATAGTGAATTGCTTATACTATGCCTCTATGTCGATGACCTGTTGATAACAGGAAGTTGCAAGAAGGAGATCAAAGATTTCAAACATGACCTAAGTGAGCAATTTAAAATGTCAGACTTGGGAAGTCTCTCATATTTCCTTGGCATCGAATTCTACAAGACTAGTAGAGGTTTGATGATGCACCAAAGAAGATATGCAGGCGAAATACTCAAGAGATTTGAGATGCAAAATTGCAACCCAACTTCGACTCCAGCTGAGACTAGATTGCAACTGTTAAAAGATTCAGATAAAGATGATGCCGACCCAGCCCAATACAGAAGACTTATTGGGTCACTTTGATACCTTTGTCACACAAGGCCTGACTTAGCATACAGTGTGGGTATGGTAAGTAGATTCATGCAGAAGCCAAAGATATCACACCTAGCAGCAACGAAGAGGATACTGAGGTATCTAAAAGGGACTCTCGACTACGACATTTTGTTTCCTGCAACTGATGAAGGAAAATAGTGCAAGTTTATGGGATACACCGACTCTAGTTGGTATAGTGATGTTGTGGATAGAAAACCCACAACTCGCTATGTGTTTATGTTAGGTGGTGCACCAGTTGCTTGGAGTTCGAGAAAGGAGCCAATAGTGGCATTGTCATCATGTGAAGCAGAATACATAGCTAATTCTCTTTGTGCATGTCAAGCAACATGGATGATGAACCTGGTCGAAGAGATTATAGGGAAGAGTCATGGAGAAATTACCATGAAGATCGACAGCTTGTCAGCTATCAACTTGACGAAGAATCAAATAGCGCATGGTCGAAGAAAGCATATCGAAATGAGGTTCCATTATCTTCGAGAGCAGGTAGCAGAAGGGAAGATAAACTTGGAACACTGCAGAATTAAGAGTCAGATTGCAGATATCATGACGAAGGAAGTGCAGGTCGAAGTTTTCAAGAAGCTAAGGTCCATGATGAATATAGACAGTTTAGACACAATGAATTAGGTGGTGTGTTAAATATGTAATTCATTGTTGTAAAAAGATTAAATTTGATTTAGAAAGATCAGATTTGATTTAGAAAGATAAGATTAGATATTTTTGGGTTTTATAGTTTGGGCTTTAGCTTGAGATGCAACTTAACCTAAATCTATAAATAGAGAGGAACCCTTATCATTGTAATAATCAAGTTTGATAATTCACAGTTTGCAGTTGCAGTTTGTGGGCAGAAAGAATTTTGCAGCTTTCATCATCTTCTTCAACGCTACTATTTCTCTTTTCTCTTTCTGTCTTTCTTTCTCAATTTTTCTTTTCATTTCCATTGCGTGTGATTGTTAAAAATCTTGAGATCAAGATTGAATAGGAATTCTCAAAAGGTTTTGGGTTAATTCCAACAT
The DNA here is from genome assembly GCA_022829125.1 of Lathyrus tuberosus. Taxonomy (NCBI): domain Eukaryota; kingdom Viridiplantae; phylum Streptophyta; class Magnoliopsida; order Fabales; family Fabaceae; genus Lathyrus; species Lathyrus tuberosus. Next base: position 16,997,923 of record JALAZF010000034.1, read on the forward strand.
CTGGTATCTAGAGCTCCGATTGTGATTCAAGGAAGGAAAATCGTGATGGCGATGAATCATCCGAACGGGCACTTTCCGGCGAGCCTTCCGATTCTCAAGAAAGATAATTATGAGAATTGGTGCAAGCAGATTAAGGTGGTTTTCTGTTATCAAGATATTTGGGATCTTGTGAAGGAAGGAGTAGCACCGCTTGCAGAGAATGTGACGAATCAAGAAAAGGCTGCACACAAAGAATTGAAGAAGAAAGATTATAAAGCTCTCTTTATAATCCATCAGCGTGTCGATCCTGAAGACATAATATCCCCCTAGTGAATAGAAGCAGATCGCCAGCAAAACTGATATCTATAATATGGAGTTTTTCACATTATATTTGCAATGATTATTAATATAAATCAAGAATAAAATTTAAAACATGTTGGAATTTATATTACACGGTATATTTTTCACATGGACAATTATGTGTTGTCTTTTTAAGAATTATATTTGAAAGCTCCTGTGGTTTGACTAAATTTTGGTAAAACACATTGATGTTAAAGATGAAGAAATCTGGTCTGAACAAAGATATCGAAGAAGAAGTCTTAACCTGAAGTCATGACATCCTGAAGTACAAAACTGATTTAGCATGTGTTAAATTTGTAACAAATCAACCAAGAGTTGCATGGATCAAGGACAGAAGATTGAAGCCCAAGAAACAAGGGTTTAGGGTTTTCAGAGTCGTTGGCTCTCTAAGTTGTAAGTCTCCTTTTGTATCAGTTGATGCATTATGGCAGATATAGGTGTCACACAGATCTATAAGCCTTGAGGTATTAGATTGTGTATTGTTCTTGGATGAAGCTTTTAAGCAAATCTGAGTTAGCTTGTTTGTCAAGAAAGCTTGATAGATTTCTGTATTGACAGGGATGATGTAGAAATCACAGTCGGTGATTAAGGGAAGTGAGTGGGGTATCTCATATCAGAGTTTTAAACATTTGAGTTTAGCTTTGGTAAAGATGTTCATTGGGTAGATGTTAGGATAAAGTTGTAAATGGGGGAGTTTGGCTTTGTAACAGGTCTACAGATAGTGAAGTCTTCTTCCTGGATTGGTATCCCCTAGATGTAGGTGAGTTGCACCGAACTGGGCTAAAAATTGTTGTGTTCTTTATCATTATGCAGATTTACGTTTTCTGTTAGGGTTCATGATAAACATGTTGGATCAAATTTCGCGACATCTGTGATCCTGCAGTTCTGATATTTAAGGTATTAGTCTACTGTTGCGCCTCTGAGTTTAAATGATTGTGTAGAACAATGTCTTGACATGTGTTAGGACATCTGCTGTCTGCATATGCCAGAATTTCAATATTTTTTAAGCAATGTATATTAATAAAGAGTAATATTAGGGGTATTTTAACATTTGATACAACAAAACTCCGCAAATGAAAATCGAGGGGAAAGAATTTAAACCAACCGAAACTATATATATCATACAACTCAAAGGTGTTGGAGCGGTAAAACAGTAAGCAAAAATATTATTTTCGGAAGAATTCCCTCCAGGATTTATGTCGTGTCCACAGAGATTGGTGCTATTGAACTGCCGTTCGACAATTTAAATGTTAATGAGTTTAGGTTAAAATGGGTTTAAAGTAAATGCAGAAAAGTAAACATTAACACAAAAAGAATTCATTCTTCAAAGAAAAGAAACTTATCCGGCATGCACATAATCGACTCATCACAAACTTAAACTTAACAACCAATTATACTCAACCTACAATACTCCTCAATATCATCCAGCATCGCTCACAACAGTGTCCATCTCTGACACATTGAGCTGAGAGAACAACCGTGTTACCCTCTTCGGCACTCTCGCACCCGACTCAAGATACGAAGGCATTAAGCTTCAACACCCATAAAGATTGTTAGCTCTAAATCTATCTCTAGCATCCAGAAACTAACAAATAATCATCCCTAATCAAAGTTTGCGATGTTTATCTCTAACACAACTCAAACCCCGAGCATAAAGTAAAATTCAAGAATAATCACCGATAAAGATTTGTAAAGCAAATTAAATATAACGCCATGGGTGACAAATATACATGAGTTCAAAGTATATACATATACAACAACCCAACAAAGAAGAAATACACAAAGAAGAAAAGAAATAAACCAAACATCTCGCGGTTTGTCAACGTCGGTCGATGAGAAATCCACCCCGGATCATCTGTGTGCAAGCTTCAATGTTGTTTTCTAAGCTAATCCTACTGAAAAATGATGTTTGATGGAGTGGGAGCAAAAAATACCCAAACTATAACCTAAAATATGAATGAAACGACTTAAATAACATTTCAAAAATCAGTCAAGTTCGCAAAGCGAACTTTTATTCACTGGGCGAACATCAATTTTGGCACCTTAGTGCCTCAGGAACAGTTAAACCGACTCTGCAATTCTGCAAAAGTTCGCAATGGGAACTTTTATTCGCAAAGCGAATATTCCCTAGAAAGTTCGCAATGCAAACTTTGGTCCCTTTTTCTACTGCCATAAGTCTGGGAGCATTCGCTGGGAAATTCGTAAAGCGAACTTGACAGCACACCAACCCTTGTTTTGACCACAACTTTTGAACCGTAACTCGGATTGACGCACGGTCGGAAGCGTTGGAAAGCTTATTCAATGCTCTATACAATAATGGCAAAATATATTTTCTTGAATACCTACAAAAATGAGAGAAAATCAATTAAACTTAATGATATTTATACGATACGCAATATATACACTAGAACGTAAAGTAAACGTATTTACAAACAAAGGGGGTTTATTCGAACGATATTAACAAAAAGTATCGATAAATGCTACAAAACATATAAAAAAATAGTTACAATTTGTACTTATCAAACTCTCCCCAACTTAAACTTGTTTGTCCTTAAACAAGAATCAAACAACTCAAAGAAACAGAGTGACAACCAAAGAATCACGAATCAACAGGTTTTGAAAAACGGAAACAAATGAATGGTTCAAATGAAAAACGGTACACACAAAGTAAATACTTACCACTAAACTACGACGATAACATAGTCACAAAACAAATGCAAAATACAAAAATCATGCCAAACATCCTAAAACAACACAAGTTCAAACATGAATCACACCTAGAAAAAACAATCATCGGTAGATGAAAAACACAAAATGAGGTACTTTTCACTCACACAACAATCTTGCAAACAAAAGACTAAATTATGCATTCATCCAAAAATTCACATTGAAAACATAAAAGCAAGAATCACAAGGGCTTTCCAGGTTGTAGTTTGGTCGGGTAAACACACAAGGGGAAATTTCTAAAGATAATTGAAACAAAAACTTGTCTGAACCTAAGGGAGTGATCGACTCCCAAAGACTCAAACACAAAATTCCAATCAACTTCTTCCAAAATCCCAAGTGTTACACAAAACACAATACATATTTAGCATAATTATTTGAACTATTTTTGTTTCCTTTCTCAAGGATTTTCTTTTTCTTTCTTTTTTCTTTTCTTTTTTATATTTTTCTCCTTTTTCTTTTCTTTTTCACTTCATAGAAACCAACCAATGAGTAAACAATCATTCTCTCCCCAACTTGAATTCAACCATATCATCATGTGAATACTCCCTACTTTCTAAGGCAAGGTAGAAATTCATGCAACAACACAAAGTTAAGGGTTCAAGAAAAAACAATCAATCAAAATCCATACAAAAAGTGAATTCAATACTCATAGACAAGCATTAAGTTCAAACAACATGGATAATGATAGAAATGCACAAAGAGGTTACGAATGATCACACACTCACATGGTGAATTGACTATTTGGCTAGGTAGTTGTGCTTAAAATGAAACAAAATGCCTTGATCCTTTTCATGCTTTCATATAGTCAACACAAACAAAAGATTAAGCATAATAAAATCCAGTTAGAACAAGAATGCTGGTACTCCGAGCATATATGAACAATGGAAAACTACCTCACAAAAAGGGTGGAAACTAAATTGATTCACATAAAAAACAAGTATACAAAAGAATGAATGACATGGAAGTTTGTAAAAAGCCTAAGTATCATGAATATGCTAAAGTCTAAAAAGCAATAAACACATACCTTGGACGTGTATAAAACTTAACAATATCATTACCATACATCCGCAAGTTGAAATGATCAAACTTAGAACATCACCTTAAATTTCCTCAAGCTACTCAAAACAAGCTCTAGACAAACACAAAAACTATTAATATAAACAAACTAAAAGACCGGGTGAAAATGGATTAAACAAGTTGTAAAGTGAAGATTTGAGAATTTTACGAAAAATCTGAGTACAACTTGTTTAATGAATGTTCACCACACTACCTAAGCTAGAATGAAAAGTAATAACGAAACAAAAAACGATAAAACATGCTTGTTTTACGCCGTAACCTCGACACCTTTATTGTGCTGCGCTAGTAACTTCCTTCCTTCATGCCATGGTGATTCCTCACCGCGCAAACCAAAAGCAAGTGTCCTAACCAAACACTTGAACAAACGTTACGGGAACAAAATGTATACAACACTTGAACAAACATAATGGAAAATAAAAGCAAAACAAGTATCTATAAAAGCATATATACAATATAAATAATTATGTACAAAGCTCCAAAACATTGAAACTATCGCAATGCAATCCAATATCAAAACTAATCCTCGCCAACGACGCCATTTAGTTGGAGCAGTAAATCGGAAAGCAAAAATATTATTTTCGAAAGAATTCCCTCCCGGATTTATGTCGTGTCCACAGAGATTGATGCTATTGAACTGTCGTTCGACAATTTAAATGTTAATGAGTTTGGGTTAAATTGGGTTTAAAGTAAATGCAGAAAAGTAAACATTAACACAAAAAGAATTCATTCATCAGAGAGAAGAAACTTATCCGACATGCACATAATCGACTCGTCACAAACTTAAACTTAACGACCAGCTATACTCAACCTACAATACTCCTCAATATCATCCAGCATCGCTCACAACAATGTCCATTTCTGACACACTGAGCTGAGAGAACAATGGTGTTACCCTCGTCGACACTCTCGCACCCGACTCAAGATACAGAGGCATTTAGCTTCGACACCTATAAAGATTGTTAGCTCTAAATCTATCTCTAGCATCCAGAAACTAACAGATAATAATCCCTAATCAAAGTTTGCGGTGTTTATCTCTAACACAATTCTAACCCCGAGCATAAAGCAAAAATCAAGGATAATCACCGATAAAGATTTGTAAAGCAAATTAAATATAACGCCATGAGCGAAAAATATACACGAGTTCAAAGTATATACATATACAACAACCCAACAAAGAAGAAATACATAAAGAAGAAGAGAAATAAACCAAACATCTCGCGGTTTGTCAACGTCGATCGATGAGAAATCCACCCCGGATCATCCGTGTGCAAGCTTCAATGTTGTTTTCTAAGCTAATCCTACTGAAAAATGATATTTGATGGAGTGGGAGCAAAAAATACCCAAACCATAACCTAAAAAATGAATGAAATGGATTAAATAACATTTCAAAAATCAGTCAAGTTCGCAAAGCGAACTTTTATTCGCTGGGCGAACATCAATTTTGGCACCTAAGTGCCTCAGGAACAATTAAGCCGACTCTGCAATTCTGCAAAAGTTCGCAATGCGAACTTTTATTCGCAAAGCGAATATTGGCTAGAAAGTTCGCAATGCAAATTTGATCCCTTTTTCTACTGCCATAAGTCTGGGAGCATTCGCTGGGAAGTTCGCAAAGTGAACTTGACAGCACACCAGCCCTTGTTTTGACCACAACTTCTGAACCGTACCTCGGATTGGCGCACGGTCGGAAGCGTTGGAAAGCTTATTCAATGCTCTATACAATAATGGCAAAATATCTTTGCTTAAATACCTATAAAAATGAGAGAAAATCAATTAAACTTAATGATATTTATACGATACGCAATATATACACTAGAACGTAAAGTAAACGTATTTACAAACAAAGCGGTTTATTCCAACGATATTAACAAAAAGTATCGATAAGTGCAACAAAACTTATATACAAAAATATCTACAATTTGCACTTATCAAAAGGCGCTTGACAAAAATTACAGTTAGAATAAAAATTATCTTCTATAAACGATCACTTCCACGCTGTTAATTTAATATCCCACAACAAATCAAAAATCGTACATAAAACTCCCTTGAACAAAATAACATTTCTCGAATTTCATAGGTTCCAAATCACTGTCATCCACACTATCCCAACATTACCTCAGACCCGGCCCAAGGGGTAGGCAACCGAGGCCACCGCCTTGGGCCTCCAAATTTTGTTTTCTTATAATTCAATGCTTGTATTGTTCAAAAGTTAGCTGTTTTGTTTTCAACAAATTAAAATGCTTTAATTACATTGTAAAATACAAAGTCTAATGTAATCTAAACTTTTGGGAAATTGTTACAAAAATATTAAAAATAAATAATAATAACTACTGCCCAGAATAGTTAGACAACAGTAATCAAAGTAAAAATAAATAAATTTACTTGTAGATTAGTAAAAATGCAATTTTATATAGTTAAGGTGAGAATAAATTGCCAACAATTCTTTAAATCAAAAGAATAAATAATAGTTAAATTAAAATAACTAAAAATGTATTTAAAATCAACTTTTTTTCAATTAAAATTGGATATAATAATTCTATTATCAACTAAAAAAAATTAAATATAATTAATTATAATACTTAATATATAATTTAATTTTTTAAAATATATAAATATAAAAATTTTAGAAATTAAATTTTAACATTTGTCTCAGACCTCGATATGCTTTGGGTCTACCCTGCGTTACCTTTCTTCAAATCTTTAAACCTCTTGACTCTCGACCAACCCAAATAACTCTTCCACAAAGGCTCCTCTACAACCACTCAATGCCTAGTCATTCAAGCACAGAATCCCATACAGATCTCGCCACCCTAGAGCTGTGGAATAAGTGGTTCAAATATTCGTCAATATCAAAATAGTGGACACACGCAAGCTCATGTGGGAGTGAAGAATACCTCAACATTATATAATGGTTTTAAAATTTAAAATAATTTTTACTTATCTATTACAATTATTTATTAATTTTGGCAAACTTTTACTATGATCAATAAATCCATAACATTTAATCTTACAACAGTGTGACTTATTATTTTTATTCTATTTTATATTTGTATTCAGCTCTTTTTTATTTTATTTATATTTCAATTGAAAGTCTTTTAAGTATTTTATGCAAGATATATATTAAATTTATAAAAATATTATTTTTAGGAAATTTTTAGGATTAATAATTATTTAAATATAATTTTCCCTTGCATCGCACGGATAAACGATTAATTATATATAAAAGTTGTTAAGTTATTTAATAATGCTTTGGGTCAAAATTAAGGATAATTTTATAATTTGTTATTCATATATTTAATTATTTATTTTTATTATTTACACCACTAATTAATTATGTTATCAAAGAAAGATGAAATTAAATTTTCACATTATTTTTTGTATAAATTTCATTATTGTTTTTAAATAAAAGTTATATTATTTTTATTAACTTTTTTATTTATAATTTTTTTTTTACTCTATCTTTTATATTTAATTATTTATGTAAAATATAATATTTGTTTATGTTCTATATTAGTTTATTATCTAATATACTAGATTATGATATTATTATATTATATAATTACTTTTCTATTTTTTTTTTAATTTATGAGTATAATGTTATGTTTAGAAGTTAGAATTTTATTTAAGATTGTTAATCAACTATTTGCAAGAATAAATATATAAAACAATTTTTTTTAGATTTTATAATTATGAAATTTATGTCAAAAATATTATTTCTTAAATATATTTTTTTAATTTGTATAAATTAAATTAGAAATTATACAGTCCCACCAATAATTCAATAGCTTGACCGGTCAAAATTTTAAAACAATTGGCAAAATCTATATCAAAGAGGACATCAGCCATGCAAAATCATGCTTAATTTTTCCATAGTTCATCAGCAATAGATGCTAACATAAAAAGAAAAGAACCCACCCTACAACCATTTCGCAAATCTTTAAAGGCTAGATACATTCTGCAATGGAACAAACGCAAATAAAAGTTTAAAATCCAGATGTTTCAACCCTTACATAAGAGAATAAATTTTAATTATGAAACTTAATTCTTTTAACAAATATAAATACTAACTACTCATACATTACAATGTTGTGTCACCTAAGACAATTGAATATATTTTTTAAAAAGATTAGTTTTGTCATCCAAAAAGAAATAACGGTATAATTTGTTACTCAAATGTATGTTATTTATGTATAATCTTGATAGACATAATTATGAGGTAACCATACTCATTTTTTTTATAAGCAAAATAGATTTATAAAGGCACAAGGAGTGCACAACCCATCTACAACCATCACAATCACAATGAGAAAGAAACAAAGAAAACATGAACGCCCACATCAAAACTAGTCCAAAACCAAAACTAGAGTCACACACCACTCCGCCCAAGATAACATACTACCTTAGATTTGTCCAGCCAAAAGCCAATCCCACGACAACCCTTTAATCATCCCCAACGCATCAAACTAAACCAATAAATCACCGTAGAAAAGAATGGAATTTCTACAAGCCCGAATAATCCAACAAATAGCTAACCAAAAGATCCACCCAAAATCCACCTTTAAATTCACTTTAACCGCCTCCTTAAACGCAAGTAAGCTGTGGAGAAGAAACTACGTATCAAAAGAAATAGCGAGATGAAGCAAATCAATAATTTGAATCCATCAAACCTTTGAAACCGGACATCCTCCAAAAAGATGATCTGAATTCATCTGTCCGAAACCTACCAACAAATAAGAAGTCAAACTTCACTTTCACAACCGTTTATATATGCAAACAAAATGAATTGAAAAGAAAAAAAAGCGACAATTAATAAGAAAATTTTAAAGTATGAATGTATGCTTTTATGGCATGAATTAATCCATTGAAAAAATTAATTAACTTTTCATGTATGTCTATGCTTTAAACGTTTGTGCCTAGTGGAGGTGTGGGAATGTTGTCGCCTCTCATTCTCAAGTAAACTCATCATGAGTTCTTCATCAGTGTTGTCCATAAGCTCCTCTTCTAGGATTTGATCGTAGACTTTATCAATGAGTTTTTTTAATTCGCCTGAATGGTTTGGATTTATTACATGGTTGATTCAAGCATAAATACTCATTAGAATTTGATAAGATTAAAAAATAAGAGAAGATTGCACAATTGATGTCAGAAAGATTTTCTCTCGTGTTAAGAAAAAATAGAGTAGAAAATAACAATTAGCTTGGTGCTAATTTGAATAACAACTAGTTTATGGCTTATGCATAACAGTTTGTTTAAACAACGACTTGTACATAACGCTTAGTTTGAAGCGCAACTACAAGTCTACAACATTCCAACGTTATCTTAACTAACTACTCCACCCGGTCACAATTATAAGCAAAAATAATTACTTTTACATTAATTAAAAAAATTAGCTAAATATAATTAGTTTTCTTAATTTCATATATAATTAGAATAAAATTTACTATAATATCCTTAGTAATATTTGATGAATCAACTACCAACATTAAATGTTATTGAATTAAATTAGGGGTATACTAGTTGTTCTGGACTGGACCAATGGCTAGAATTGGCCAAATCCGTCTCTGCTCCAGAGCGGCTCAAATTGCCTAAGTCCAATCCACAGAGGGGCAAAAGTGACTTTTCTGCTCCTCCAACCGGGCAAGGAATGCAGAGTTCCTCCCCGGAATCGATGCCCGTCAAGCACGGCTTCATTGCTCCCCGAACAGCTATGGGCAGGTGCCCGGAACTATGCCTATGTCCGACATAACGGCTAGTTTTAGGCACCCTGCCCGACATAACGGCTAGTTTGGGTAGTTACCTATTCTTTGGGGAAAACGGTTATTTCGCCCCGAAAATAGGACCGTTGGCCATGCGCTGGGGGCTCTATATAAACCCTCTCGCTTGAGAGGGTCAGGTATCCAATATTCACCCTTAGAATTCACTCTTGTACTTGCCCCTTTTTCCCTAACCTTTACTTACTTGAGCGTCGGAGTGCCTTGCAGGTACACCCCCTCCTCCTCTCCATACGACCAGCATCCCTGACGCACTTGGCGGCCTGATTCTACAGGATCTGATCCAGCCTTCACGATCAGTGGCGTCGTCTGTGGGAATCTTTGTTCTCCCCTTCTTTCTTTAACCGAAGATCAAAACAACTTTCGAACATCATCACGATCATGGCCTCCCAAGATCGCACCCAGGATGCTCTTCATTCCACCGTTCTCCCCGTCAACAAATCTGACGTTGACGACCAATCATCTCTTCTCTGAGATGCCCGTTTCCTTAGGGATGGAGCCACCGCTTCTCCTTCCCCAACTCATGCTAATCGCCACAACGATCAACCGTCTCTCGACCTCTAGCCAGTTCTTGTTCCGCCCAGCGCCGACCCGGCCGTGGTAGTCCTCCTAGAGGCCCTCAACAAAACCAACACCCTGATCTTGCAGCAAAACTAGAGGATCGGGGCACAGAAAGAGTCTCGCCGTCCAAGATCCATTCCTACGCGGAGAAATCAGCGACAATCAAGAAGTCCGCAGCCCCGGAGAGAAATCAATCGAAGACTGCGCCCTGAGCAAGATCCTCGCATAGCCCGAAAGCGCGACCAGATCTCCCCGCGTGACCAGCACACTCATGACCACAAAAGGACTCTAAGGAACGAGGAGTCTCCGATCAAGTCCAAAATACGGACACACTCACTTTCCCCGCGAAGGAACCGCTCACATTCTCCTCGAAGGAACCACTCACCTTCTCCATGAAGGAACCGCCGACGCGAGCAGCCCGTCCGGTCACCATCATACACCAGTTCCAGTGACGACGACTAGCCTCGCAGCCTGTTGTCCCAGGAGATCCTGGCCACCCGTCTCCCGAAGGGCTTGGAGAAACCCCCGTCACTTGGTACATACGACGGGACCACTGACCCAGACGAGCACATCAAATGCAGACTGTTCCCGACCACGCTCCGGAAAGGAGCAATGACATGGTATAAACAACTGCCCGAGGAGTCCATTACCTCGTGGAAACAGCTCGGCAGGATGTTCTCGCGACACTTCACAGCATCTCGCCGCCACCCCAAAACTGAGGCCTCCCTCGGAGCCATAATCCAGAGGAAAGACGAACCTCTCCAAGCATACATCGAGAGGTTCAACAAGGAAGCAGTGCAGGTCCCGACGACGGACAAAATGAAGAAGTTCCTGCTCAAACAAGGGGTCCTCCCGGACTCCAATTTTGCTAAAGCCATCGGCCTCGCCCCACCGAGGAATTTAGACGCCCTCCTCCTCAAAGCCCAAACTCATATCCAGTACGAGGAGAAGATTGCGGCCTGCAACGTCCGGGCATCACGCCGCCAGGAGAATGCCCGGGCCGCCAAAGGGGAGGAAGCCTTGACATCTCGTCGGGGTGAACGCAGACACGAAGACCGTCCGAGGGACTCCCGCGACAGCAAGGGACCCTCCGGGTGCTTCCACGACTACACTCCCCTGACCGTTTCTAGGGAAAAGATTATGTCCGAATGTGGCAATTCGGAGTTCAAACAAGTCGGGGTCCGTTTCCCCAAACAGCTGCCGAACAGACCAAATGTGGATAAGTCGAAGTACTGCTGCTTCCACAAAAGTCACGGACATACTACAGAGGACTGCATCCACCTGAAGAATGCCATAGAGATATTGATCAAGGACGGGCACCTGAAACAGTTCGCAAAGAAGAAGGACACTCCTCGGCAAGACGCCCAGGAGTCCAAGAAGGCCGAGGAAGAAGTACCCTCCTCGGACGACACCAACGTACAAGTAGCAATGTCCATATCCCAGCCAGAGGACTTCTACGTCCCAGAAGGGCTCAGTGCCCCTGCCTATTTCGCGGCCCACAGCCCGTGGGAGACTTTTCCTTCCGCCATGGTCATTTCTGGCAGGGGATTCAACAAAGTCACTGTGGGCTCCGTGAAACGGAAGTTCGACCACCTGATCAACACCAGCTGCAACAAAGTGACGACGCTTGATCAGGCCCACAAGGGCTCCATCCCAATCTCCTTTTACAAGGAGGAACTCCTCAGCGGGTCCCCGAACTCCAGCATACCTCTGCTCGTCAGAGCCCGGATGGCGAACTTCAACGTCCGCAGAATACTTGTCGACCAGGGCAGCTCGGTCGACATCATGTACTCCCAGCTATTCTCAACACTTCAGCTGGACGAATCTCACCTCACTCCCTACGTGGGATCCGACTTGCAGGGATTCAACGGGTCCGTAATAAAGCCGTGGCGTTACGTGGAGCTAATCGTAACATTCGGGGCAGCTGAGACGGCCAGATCCATCAAGGTACAGTTCCTGGTAATCGACTGCCCGTCGCTTTACCAATGCATTTTCGGAAGGCCAACTCTGGCCGAGTTGGTAGCAGTGCCCTCAACCGTCCACCTGAAGATGAAGTACTACACTTCGAAGGGGAAAGTCGCCACCCTCCACGGTGACATAGAAGCTGCCCGACGGTGTTTCGAAGCAGCCACAAAGGGACTCAACACCATTGCGCCCAAGCCAAAGGTGTCGAGCAAGCCAACACTGCCAAACAGCTCCGAGGAAGCCAAGCCTCTGCCCCAGGTCGACTCTATCGACCTTGACAGCCGCTTCCCTGAGGACCATCAGGAGGAACGAGCAACATCGTCTACAGCATCCAGCAGCAGCTCCCATCCGATGCGCCCAATCCCGGATGGTGACTTCGAGATAGTACTGTTCGGCGAAGATCCCCAACGGGGAGTGAAGATCGGAGCAGACCTGCCTGACATCGCGAAGAAGCAGCTCAAAGCATGCCTCTGGGAGAACGCTGACCTCTTCGCTTAGAGCGCTGCAGAAATGCCCGATTTAGACCCGTCCACTGCATGTCACCAGCTGACCATTGACCCGACCATTAAGGACGTAGGAGAAAGCAGTCTCCGGAGAAAACGGAGGCTGCTGAAAAAGCTGTAAAGGACCTCCTCGAGGCCAAATTTATTTCGGAAGCCAAGTACACCACTTGGCTGTCCAACGTTGTATTGGTCAAAAAATCTAATGGAAAGTGGCGTATGTGCGTTGATTATACCGATCTCAATAAGGCATGCACGAAGGATGCCTACCCCCTCCCCAATATTGATAAACTTGTTGATAATTCCGTTGGTTTTAAACTTTTATCGTTCATGGACACCTACTTGGGCTACAATCAAATCCCAATGGCAATGTCCGACAAAAAATATACGGCCTTCATGACCGAATCAGGGAATTATTACTACAACGTAATGCCCTTCGATCTGAAGAACGCCGGAGCAACATACCAACGAATGATGAATAAAGTATTTCGGGGAGAAATAGGCGACATGCTCGAAGTATACATGGACGACATGATCGTAAAGTCCCACGAGGAAACTGATCATACCGCCCACTTGCGAAAGGTCTTCGAACAGGCCAGGAAATATAAAATGCGTTTTAATCTGGAGAAGTGCACGTTCGGTGTCCGGGCAGGCAAATTCCTCGACTTCTACTTGACGGAATGAGGAATCGAAGCCAACCCCGACAAATGCCTGGCATTCTCCGAGTTTCCTACGCCCAAGTCCAAAAAATCCATCCAGTCCCTCAACGGGATGCTCGCATCACTATCTCGTTTCGTGGCCAAGTCCGCCCAGCACGCCCTACTGTTCTTCAAGCTCCTCCGCAAAGAGGCCGCGTTCGAATGAACCGAGGAGTGCGAAAAGGCCATTCTCCATCTAAAACGAGCACTCTCAGATCCTCCGGTCCTCTCTCGTCCGGACAATGGCGAAACGCTATACCTATACATGGCCGTAGCAGCCGAGGCAATGAGCGCCGCTCTTATCCGCGAGACACCTGACGGGCAGAAGCCCATTTATTTCACGAGCAAGGCGCTACAAGGACCAGAGTTATGATACCAGTAGATAGAGAAGGTGGCATTGGCCCTCATCAACGCTGCCAAGAGGTTAAGGCACTACTTCCTAGCCCACACGATCGTGGTTCGAACAGGTCAGCCCATAAAGTAGCTGCTTGGACGACCAGATATGGCCGGACGAATGCTTAAATGGTCGCTAGAACTGTTCAAATTTAACATCTGGTACGAAGACAGAAAAGCCCTTAAGGCCCAGGCTTTGGCCGATTTCGTCGCGGAGATGACATTCGCGGACTCCCCTGCGAGCAAGACACGTAAGTGGACCATCTTCGTCGACGGTGCCTCAAGCTCGGAAGGTAGCGGCGCGGGCATTATACTGGAGAGCAACGAAGGGACTATCATCGAGGTATCACTCACACTGTCTTTCCCAACTTCCAATAACCAGGCTGAATACGAAGCCTTCCTCGCTGGGCTACGCCTTGCCGAGGACCTGGAAGCAGAAGAAGTCGTCATTTACACGGATTCACAACTTGTGGCCCTCCAGGTCCGAGGTGAATACCAAGCGAAAAATGACAACCTGACCGAATACTTGGCCCTGGTAAAGAAGGAAATGGCAAAGTTCACAACAGTAGAAGTAAAACACGTTCCCCGCGAACATAATGTACGAGCGGACGTGTTGTCTAAACTGGCCAACACGAAGAAGAAAGGCAGAAACAAATCCGTCATACAAGAAATACTTCCTCGCCCCTAGACGAGGAAATGAACGACGAATCTCTAAGGGAAGAGCTCGACCTCGTCGAGGAAATCAGGACCGGGGCAGCTCTCCGCGAGGCTTCACTAAAACAAAAGATCACCATCAGGCACAACGCCAAAGTGATACGACGAGAGTTCGACGTGGGAAGCCTTGTCCTAAGAAGAAACCACAAAGACTCTCACGAAGGCAAGCTAGCAGCCAATTGGGAGGGACCCTATCGCATCCGGGCAAAAACGGGATATGGGGCCTACTACCTAGAACATCTCACTAGGGAAGAACTCGCTCGACCATGGAACGCCGAAAAGCTAAAACAATACTACAGCTAAATCCTCGGTTCGACTCGTCGCAACGACGAATGTCAACTACCGACCACTATGCGCATCTAGGTACAAGCGTCGCATACGATTAAAGCACAACCCCGCTCAGTAACGAGTCGGGTAGTTGCTCGACAGCGGTCCTCGATCGAGCATCGTCGTCGTCAAAGTACCATGATTGGCATAACTCCAGCTCACGATGGGACGTTCACGCCGCAAACTCAGGCCTCAAACGCGACCTGAGCTCCGCTCCCCAGCTAGGACATTCCCCGGCCGTTCGACCAGTTCCCCGCACTGTCGAACACATCTACATCGAGCAATCCTCCACGAATATTCGCACAAGCCAAAAGCTCCCAAACACGGGCAGACATACATTCACAGCAAGCATGCATATAACACTTAGCAAAAATAAACGCAAGTAAAATCATGCACGCGAAGAAGACAGAAATATAATTAACATAACAGAGGACCACAAGGGACACGATTGTGCGTTATTACATAAAACGGGGCCAAGCCCCCCAAAAATAAAATTACAAATAATTCAACGGCGAGCAGGCCGGACAAGATACAACAACATCAAAATAACAACACTCCTCATTCGTCCGCTTGCTCGGCTGACACCGGCTCAGGTCTCTGATCCTCCTCGGGCTGGTCCTCAGACTAATCCTCGGGAGTATCTAGAACAAGGCCTACGGGCAAGACGATATGACCATCCTCAACGCGCACAAGATAGTGAGTACCCTCGGTCAAGATCTCCAGCCCAGGGTTCACCACCCGCAACTGAGCCACGGCTGTAGCGAGCGATTTTGGACGCGGTTCTTAAGCGCTGGTCGCACTCTGTGGTTGAGCTTAAAACTACAGGTCGATTCATTTTTTATCCTATTAAAGCTGATGAAGGAAGGGAAATAGATGTCTCCAATTAACTCTACTATGCATACTGAGTTCAAACAGCAGTCTGTTAGGTTACGGATGCGATCAATGTGGGGGGCCTTTGTACTGGTTATTTGTATTTTTGCCAATACTGGTTTCTTTCTTTTTATCTAGACAGAAGGTTTCTGGCGGGGAACAAGGATTAGGATGTTAGGACTGGTGCTTTTTGAATTACTGCTTTTGATTGATGGAGATATGGGATTTTGTTTAGTGTGCTTGCTAAGATCTTTTCTTTCGATCTTATGCCTACGTATTCCCGTTTACCGAAACAGGGAAATCAGAGCGTTCGTAGTTCCTCCTATTCTATGGGAGGAAATGGTTGTTTTGGTGTCTTGTTCAAAGCCCAAGACGTGAAGCGAAAGTTGATATGTATCTTGTTCAAAGCCCAAGATGTGAAGCTAAATGGTCTATTTGTATCTTGTTCGAAGCCCAAGATATGAAGCTAAAAGAGTTTGACTTTATAGAGAATTTTTCATCTCTAAAGAAGGTCTGTTTGTCACAACTGTTGGGTGACTGACTGTAAAGGAGGATTACTTTAACCAGGATACGCAGATCCTAGCAATGCCATAATTTCCTTTATAGGGAATTTTAACCTGAAGGAGAAGACTTTAACTCAGTGTAGAGCAATGCTATCTTTCCTTAGGAATTTCTCATGCTAAAAGAGGGACAGTGGCGTGGATATAGATGATCCATAGGCTTGCCGCTTACAGCGATAAGATGAAGGGAGTTGTTGATGTTTGTGTACTGTGAACGAGGCACAACTTTGATGCTAAAAGGTTAATTGGATTAACCAGTGGTTTTCTTATACAAAGCCTAAGAGGAGGCTATTACGTGTCTCGTACAAAGCCCGAGAGAGAGGCTAAAAGGTTTTGACTCAACGATGGAATCTTTTGGTATCTCGTATAAAGCCCGAGATGGAAGCTAATTGACTCAACAAGAGAGTTTTTGTATCTCGTACAAAGCCCGAGATGGAGGCTGTTGCTTGTTTGGCTCAATAAGAACCTTTTTGTATCTCGTATAAAGCCCGAGATGGAGGCGAAAGGGGTGATTGACTCAACGAGGGAGTCTCTTATGTGTCTCGTACAAAGCCCGAGAGAGAGGCTAAACGTTGTTTGACTCCGCTGGGGAGAATCATTGTACAAAGCCCAAGAGGAGGCTAACTTCACTGGAGAAGGATCTTTATACAAAGCCTAAGAGGAGGCTATGGTAACTGTTTCAGTTAAGTGACAGGTCCAGTATACTGATTTTAAAGAGAAAATCAGTTCTTATATGAGCAATACTGTACTCAAGGATTCGATTCAAGGATCGGAGTTATGCCTGTCCTTTAAGGAAGCAGGAAATTCGAAGGGTATTGAGACTGTCCGAGTCTACGGGGTTTTCTCCCTATTTAACGAAGGGGTCACTTGAGAATGTCTTTGAGACTCAAGGAGATTAGATTGTCTAAGTATAGGGTTTTATCTTTTGTACAGTAGTAGACTCTATGAAAGGTCTGTTCTATGCAGATGACTAAGTTCTGTTCCTATACCTCTAGGAGGTCGTCGGGACAATTTGTATGAAGCCCAAGAGGAGGCTGGAAACTTTTAAGAAGCCGACGGGTCCTTGTACTAAGCCCAAGAGAAGGCTATCATTCTCAGAGGAAGAGATCATTATACGAAGCCTAAGAGGAGGCTGTGAATACTTCTAAGAAGCCGTAGGGTCCTTGTACTAAGCCCAAGAGGAGGCGGGGTTGCTTTTAGGAAGCTTGTGGGTCCTTGTACGATGCCCAAGAGGAGGCCGATTGCTTTTAAGAAGCCGATGGGTCCCCAAACCCTGAGAAATTCAAGGCAAGCTATTCACAAGGAATAGATCAAGTCAGGAAAGTTCGAGAATTTGGAAGAAACACAAGAGATGCCATTCACGGAGAAAAGATCATCTCTGGGGAATAGAGTTTCTTGACAAGTGCTTTTAAGAAGCCTGTGGGTCCCCAAACCCCGAGAAATTCAAGGCAATGCTATTCACCGAGAATAGATCAAAGTCAGGAAAGTTCGAGAATTTGGAAGAAACTCAAGAGATGCAATTCACGGAGAAGAGATCATCTCTGGGGAATAGAGTTTCTTTGACAACTTCTATGAGTGACAGTCTATGAAAGGGTTCACAGAGAATGCTGCCTTTCATATCTCCATATTGTTTAACCCCAAGAGGAGGGAAGACTGTGTCTGGTAATCCTATGGGGATCTAGTTTTGTCTACTTCTAAGAATGATCAAAGAGCTTAATGCTAGACGTAGTTGCTGGGGAAACTCTAAATATCTATACTATTTTACACAATTAATATGAGTTTATGAAAGAAGACTTACAGCGAAACAGCCCCACAATACAGTTATATGTATATGAAAGCGGTAAATGAAAGCAATAACCACTTACTCGGTTGTAGAGCTTCCATGTTGTTTGGTTAGTTATTCAACAAAGAAAGATTGAAAACAACAGTATATTTAAAATCAAAGGAGAAAGTGCTTTGAAAAAGAAAGATTTGGGGCTTACAGCTCAAGGAGAGGCCCAGGGTTTTATCAGTGAGCGCACTGTTGAGTTTGTACAGAGGGACTTATACAAGTGACTGAGGCCAAAAAAGGTTTTCTGTACAAAGGGATGGGTCTTACACTCTCTCAAGAGGCCCAAAGGGTTTAAAGAAAAAGAGTGGGGCTTATAACGCGAGGGTAGGCCAAGATGATTTTTTCGTTTGAAATGGCGATCGCGCCGAGGTTTTCTTTTAACGCGGAGGGACTTATACAATAAGTGAGGCCCAAAATGTTTTGGTTAAAAGGGGATTGGGTCTTACACTCTATTAGAGGCCCAAAGTGTTTTTGAATGGGTCTTATAGCTCAAGGAGAGGCCCAAGATTATTTTTTTCAAAAGGCGATGATCGTGCCGTTTATTTGAAAATGTACAGAGGGACTTATACAATGAATGAGACCCAAAATATTTATGTACAAGTGGGTTGGGTCTTACACTCTCTCAAGAGGCCCAAAGTGATTTGAAAAGGATTTATGAGGGTTGAATTAATCCAAAAACCCTAATTTGTTTTCAAAAATGTATTTAATTGAATACAAATTCAATTAAAAATGATCAAAATTGTTTAACATATGAAAAACAAATTGTGATTTTGGATTAATGCTTCAAAAATTAAGTATTGACCTACAAAATAATTAGAAAGCATTAAAAGTTGCAAAATCAATGTAGAAAAAATATTTAAAATGTCAAAAACAATTAAAATATTAATTCTTTGCAAAAATATCAATTATATGAAATATATAATATTTTTGGGATTTTTTGGGAAAATAAAATATTTTAACATTTTTGTGAATTATTAAAAAAAGAATCAACTCAAAGTCATTAAAACTCAGAGAGAAATTAATTTTTGAATCAATTAAATAAAATCACATAATTCAAATATTCAAATTTCTAAAAATGGCGCCAAGAACAAGCTGAAGAACACGCGCGTCTTCTGAGATTCTCAGATTTGCATTTTCTATCCAATCTCACTGAATACTTGATTACAACATGCAATCCACATATCATTATGCTCGTCTCAACCTCACGATCATGTCTATGTCCATTAATTTCATTTAAATTAAACATATAACAAGAAATCATGAAAAATCCTCAAGAACCCTAATTTCTGCATGAAGGCTAGGATTTTTGATACACGATTCAAACAATGCAATTAATTGAGGGAAAACATTCCATGCATGATTATGAACATATGGCCAAATTATTGTGCAGCAAAAATTCCATGGATCATAGAGTTAGAAGAGCTCATGCTTACCACTTGCAGCTGGTGATCGTGATTTGTGTTGGAGGTGTTACAGCTAGGTTCCAATGACGTGGATAGCTTCCCTAAGTACCAAGTGATGTGTCTGAGTGCTTGGAATGGTTTGAAATGGTTTGGAGTTGAAGATGGCACCTCAACTGCAAAACTGTCAAGAACTTGAGCAATTGGCTGGTGATTTTGTGAAATCAGTGTTCCAGATGTTATGTGAGTGTTTGGATCACTTCTATATGATTTATGTGAGGTGTGTGAGTGATTGGTTTGATTGGAAAAGCTCTCAAACTCAAAACCCGATAGCTACCTTGCTAAGAAAGGCATTTTTGCCAAGAAAAAGAGATTTTGAGGAAAGCATCTGTTAGATGGTTTTGGTGTACTTAAACTGATCACAATTGAGCTCTATTTATAGTAGAGCAAGTTTGTTTTGCAAGGAATAGTGAATGGCAACTGGTAAGTAGGTTTGGCCAATGTTGGCCAATGGAAATCCAAGTCTCCTCTAGCCATTGACTAGAGGTTAGGGCATAGAGCTTTGGTTACCTTGGTCTTGGATAAGTCTTGACTGATTTCAGATGAGAATGGCTCAGTCCATGCCACCTTGATGCTTCCATTGAATGCTTCAATCCAAATTTGGAGTCTTGTCCCTATTTTGGCCATTCTAGGTTCAACATGCTATTTCTTGTTCCATGGACTTTGGAGGCTTGGCTCAGTGATTGTCCCCTTTAGATTCAATCCTCAGATGTGTCCAAGTGGATAGGAGCATTTGAATTTGGCTGATTTTGGCAAATCGAGCAAAGTTGTAAATTCTGCCTTGCCTTTGACAGATTTCAGGAAGGCAACTTTCCAATGTCATATCTTATGACTCAAATGGAATTTGGCAATGTTCTTGGCCATTTTGGAAAGCCCATACATGATATAAAAACTATTTGAACATGTTTGGTTTTGATCTCTTTTGAATCCAAGTGAAAAATCCCTCTACATTTGGCAAAAAGTGAAGGCAGATTCTGACTTAGTGAAAATTTCACTAAGTGTTGGAAAAAGTGACATTTTCATTTTTCAGCCATTTTGATCACTCCATAACTCAAAATCCTTAATGAATTGAACTTAAGTCTAGTTGAAGTTTTTGTAGAGGGTAATGAGGGCTACAAGTCCATCTTTGGATGAGAAAAAATGGCTTTGTGGTTTAGGAGTTATGATCCTTCAAAGTTGGTACCCTTGTCACCTTATTTTTAACTTATAAAATTTTCTAAGTTTTTATGGTTACCCCTTTTACAAGTTATCCAACTTTTCTTGATTTTTCTTGATGAATGATGATTCAAATCATACATTAACATCATTTTAGGGTTAAAAATCCATTTTGGTGAAAAATCTCAAAAAGTCAAAGTTGACTTTTGTGCACAATTGACTTTTTATCAGATGAATTCCAAATTGTGCAATTCTTCAGGAAATAATGTCCTTGACCTAAATCAAACTTGATGGACATTTTCCATGGGTGTCATAGGGTATATTGAGGCATGTCCTAGGGTTTGGGAGCATGTCCTGGTCAAAAGTCAAAGTTACAGTTGACTTTCCTCGCGAAACCCTAATTGTGGTGCAGATGAAATTGAGACTTCTTGCTCAAGCTTCTTAGATCAATCCATTGTCCAAAATGGATCAATATAGTTCATTAGAGACCCTCAAATCCTCTCTTGAGGTCTTGGTTCATGATTTGTCCCAAAAGTCAACTTAGGGGTGAATTAGGTCAAGAAACCCTAATTCCTAATTTTTGATGTATGCATCCCCTGAGGCAAAATTGACTTGATGAATGGGTCCATGAGGTTCCATGGAGTACATTAGGTTGTGTTTTGGATCTTTGGCTTGTGTCCAGATGAAATTTTTCATCTGGAGGCCCTGGTCGACCAAAACCCTAATTTGGTGATACTGGCGATCTTGAGACTTGATCCACCTAGAAGGGAGCAACCTTGTGCTTAATCCTTGAAGTGGGAGTCCTTTTGATCCATTGTGGATGTTTGAGAGGTTAGACAAGTTGAAGATCATGTCATTCCTTGATTGATCCTTTGTCTAAGGCTCTGAGAGGGCTTAAATCCCTAATTTTGATTGTAGTGAATGCTCAACAACCCTTGAGGCATTTGATGAGGCATGATGGTTCATCCACATTGTGATGATGATTTACACAATGATGGGAAATCTTAGTGGTCAAAATTTGGGGTATGACAGATGCCCCTATTTAATCTTCTTGGACCCGAAGGTGTGAATGACGAAGGTATTCGGGCATTCGGGGTGCAAGAGGATTAAATATCGGAATACCCGAAATTTTGACGGTGGTTATGAATGGTAGCTTGCGCATTCATCTTCTTTTGCTAAGCAATGATGCTTAGAAAAGGTAAACTTCCCCTCGATCCTGGTCTTCAGCCAAGGAACTGGTCTTAGTTACAGAAACAAACTTCCCCTCGATCCCGGTTTTCTACCAAGGAACTGGTCTCAGTTGCTGAAATAAACTTCCCCTCGATCCTGGTTTCCTACCAAGGAACTGGTCTTAGTTTCTGATTTAAACTTCCCCTCGATCCTGGTTTCCTACCAAGGAATTGGTCTTAGTTTCTGGTTTAAACTTCCCCTCGATCCTGGTTTCCTACCAAGGAACTGGTCTCAGTTTCTTTTGTCAATAAACTTTATTGACAAAGGACGCTATTTGTAGCGGTTTTCCTCAAACTTCTCGCCGAATTTTCTGGGAGAGATGCCATTTGACGGAAAAACTTTTGATAGCAGACTTGCTGGAGAACCCAGTTGTCTGAGTTGTAGAGTTGTACAAACTTCTCTGTTGGAGACACCATTTGTTGATTCTACTGGGGAAAGCGAGTCTCTTGAGAGACTGTTTTCGTTTAGGGGCTTGCATCATACTTTTCTCGGGATCTTTCCGGAGAAATGCCATATGATGGGATCCAATTTTGAGGTGCCGATGACCTTTTCATCGGGGATCTTTTTGGAACGAAACTGGCGTGCTGCCGAATCTCTGATTACGGGGCTTTCTCTGTGGATTTTCCTTAATCCGGGAAAGCAAGGATATCATCTTCAATGGCGAAGAGTGACATTTGTTGAAAGCTTTCTTGTTTCTCAGAGGTTCAAGTTATCAAAGTGGTCGAGGAGCCAACTTCATTCCAGAAATAAACTGGAGGAGAGAGATTGTTCAGACGCCACACTTCCTAACGAGGAAAGGGTTGACAACTCGATTGAGAGAACTTTTATCACTAGGGGACAAGGCCGACTAGAGTGATATTGATGCAATGTGAATGCGAATGCAAATCAATAATGCATGTATGTCTATGCTAACAAAACTGACGCGACACACAAACTAAAAGATGAGCATGACTGGATACTCGGCCATCGCGGGGCGTGTAGAGATATCGCTATTTCAAGATAGCAATTCCACCTTGCTTAGGAGAGATAGTCCCTGTTGGGAGCTATGTTGGTCGGGCTTAGGAGATAAGAACTCGGCCGAGGGGTGTCAGACGAAACAAGGTCTCTGACACAGTTGATCCCTTCATTCAGGCGTACTGGGTTAGAAGGAGTACTTTGATTCTGCACTTTGAGGTTCTATTACTTCTGGAGAAGCGACCGATGTTCTTTTGATGTTCAATAGTCAAAAGAAATTGCCATCTTTATTTTAAAAGCAGAAAAAGTTTTACCAAGTAAATTCATTTTTGTTTTATTTCAAGAGTCGTTTGTCATGTTAACAACGTCGTTCTGTAAAGCTAAAACAAATAAGAATTACAAACAAAAGCACAAGGGCTCAAATCTTATTGATAAGATGGAGATCAGCCAAACGCGTGATTCCAAAGAGTATATACAAAGCTAGAAAATGGTAATTTACAGGGAAAAGGGCTACGTTGAAACATAACGACCACTATCCTTCTACCAACTTTGAATTCGGGGCATCCTGAGCTTCTGTCGAAGATGACCTTGACTGGAGTTTTCCTCTGATGGATGATGTAACTGCTGCTGCCGAGGGACTTGCCTCTGTTAAACATAGTTACTTGCCATTATCCCTAATTTTTGCCTGGATTGTACTATGATGCTTCCAATCCATCGGGATGATTTTTTTATATGGCTCTAACTTTTGCCTGGACCGCCCTTTCGGGTTTTCAATCCACCGAGACGTTTTTTTTTTTAGTTTAGGCGAAGTATTTCTTGACTACATCAACATTCGTGGGGTAGGCAAATTCCTCTCCATCCATGGTTGCAAGTCTCAAGGCGCCGCCTGAGAAAGCTTTTGTGACCACATAGGGGCCATCATAATTTGGGGTCCATTTGCCCCGAGAGTCAGTGAGAAATGATTGTATCTTCTTGAGCACGAGGTCTCCTTTTCTGAAGACACGAGGTCGGACCTTTTTGTTGAACGCCTTCTTCATTCTCTGCTGATACAACTGACCGTGGCATAGTGTCGTGATTCGCTTCTCTTCGATCAGGTTTAACTCGTCGTGTCGGCTTTGACACCATTCAGCTTCAGTGAGCTTAGCTTCCATCAGTACTCGGATTGATGGGATCTCTACTTCTATGGGGAGAACTGCCTCCATGTCATACACTAGAGAGAAAGGGGTAGCCCCTGTTGAAGTGCGAACAGATGTGCGATAACCGTGAAGAGCAAAGGGTAGCATCTCGTGCCAGTCTTTATAGGTTACAACCATCTTTTGAACGATCTTCTTGATGTTCTTGTTAGCCGCTTCTACCGCTCCGTTCATCTTTGGTCGGTAGGGAGATGAGTTATGATGTTCGATCTTGAACTCTGCGCACAACTCCTTCATCATCTTATTGTTCAAGTTAGATCCATTATCAGTAATGATCTCGCTTGGAACACCATAACGGCAGATGATATTGTTTTTGATAAATCGGACCACCACTTGTCGAGTTACATTAGCGTATGATGCTGCTTCGACCCACTTGGTGAAGTAATCAATGGCTACCAGGATGAACCGATGTCCGTTTGAAGCCTTAGGTTCGATCAAGCCGATCATGTCGATTCCCCATATGGAAAAAGGCCACGGGGAAGAGAGAACTTTGAGATGTGATGGCGGTACATGAATTTTGTCGGAGTATATCTGACACTTGTGACACCTCCTCATGTACTTGTAGCAGTCGGATTCCATGGTCAACCAATAGTACCCTGCTCTCAGAATTTTTCTCGCCATTGTGTGTCCGTTGGCATGAGTGCCAAAGGATCCTTCATGAATTTCTTTCATAAGCATGTCTGCTTCTGGTCTGTCGACGCATCGGAGCAAGACCATGTCAAAATTTCTCTTATAGAGAGTGTCACCGCTCAAGAAGAAGTTTCCAGCCAATCTTCTGAGGGTTTTTCTGTCTTTTCTGGATGCCCCAGGTGGGTATTCTTGTCTCTGAAGGACGCATTTGATATCGTGATACGAAGGTTTGTCGTCTATGACTGCTTCAATCGTAAAGATGTAAGCGGGCCGTTCAAGGCGCAATATGTCGATCTTAGGTATGTCATTCCATTGACCTACACTAATCATGGAAGAGATAGTGGCTAATGCATCAACCATGTGATTCTCATGACGAGGGATGTGATGAAACTCAACTCTGTTGAAGAAAGGTAACAACCTTCTTGTATAGTCTTTGTAAGAAATCAATCCTGATTGTTATGTGTTCTAATCTCCTTTTATCTGATTGATGCCCAAGGCTGAGTTGCCATATACATCCAAGTTTTTGATCCTTAAATCAATTGCTTCTTCGAGACCCATGATACAAGCTTCGTATTCGGCCTCGTTGTTCATACACTTGAACGTAAGTTGAGCAGTGAAAGGAATGTGGGTACCCTGAGGGGTAACAATGATTGCCCCAATTCCGTTTCCGTAGTGATTAACTGCTCCGTCAAAGATAAGTCCCCATTGGGAACCTGGTTCTGACCCTTTACTGGGTAGCGGTTCATCGCAGTATTTCATTTTTAAATACATGACATCTTCCTCTGGGAAGTCAAACCCGGTTGATTCTTGATCATCAATCGGTTGATGAGCCAAATGATCGGCTAAAATACTTCCCTTAACGGCTTTCTGAGCGTGGTACTCTATGTCATATTCTGATAACAACATCTGCCAACGGGCAATTCTTCCCGTAAGAGCAGGTTTTTCGAAGGCATACTTGATTGGATCCATTTCTGAGATCAACCAAGTAGTGTGACGAATCATGTACTAGCGAAGACATTTGGCTGCCCAAGCCAAAGCGCAGCAAGTTTTCTCAAGCATCGTGTACCGAGTTTTGCAGTCGGTGACTTTCTTGCTCAAATAGTAGATGGCAGACTCTTTTCTTTTTATTTCGTCTTGTTGGCCAAGCACACAACCCATTGAGTCCTCTAGAACTGTGAGGTAAATGATCAGTGGTCTTCCTTCCACTGGAGGTGATAGAATCAGAGGATTCAACAGATATTCCTTAATACTGTCGAAGGCAGTTTGACAATCTTCTGTCCAAACGCAATCCTGGTTCTTTTTGAGTAATTTGAAGATCGGCGCGCATGTCGCGGTCATAAGGAATATGAATCTGGAGATGTAGTTCAAATGTCCCAAGAATCCTCTGACTTATTTTTCAGTTTTCGCCGAAGGCATTTCTTGAATGGCCTTGACCTTGTCAGGATCAACCTCAATTCCTTTCTGGCTGACGATGAACCCTAGTAGTTTCCCTGAATGGACACCGAAGGTGCACTTGTTGGGATTCAAGCGGAGCTTGAATTTTCTTAGACGTTCGAACAATTTTGACAGATGTTCAACGTGCTCACTCTCTGTTTTTGATTTTGCAATCATATCATCGACATATACCTCGATATCCTTATGTATCATGTCATGAAATAGAGTAGTCATGGCCCTTTGATAGGTTGCCCCAGCGTTCTTCAAACTGAACGAAATTACCTTGTAACAAAAGGTACCCCATGGGGTAATGAACGAAGTTTTCTCCATGTCTTTCGGCGCCATTTTGATCTAGTTATAGCCCGAGAATCCATCCATGAAGGAGAAAATTTTGAACTTTGCTGTGCTGTCTACCAGCATGTCAATGTGTGGTAAAGGAAAGTCGTCCTTTGGACTTGCTTTGTTCAGATCTCGGTAGTCGACACACATTCTGACCTTTCCGTCCTTTTTCGGAACAGGTATGATGTTGGCTAACCATTGAGGATATTCAGACGTAGCGAGGGAACCCGCGTTAATCTGTTTCTGTACCTCCTATTTGATTTTGATGGCCATGTCCGGGTGAGTGCGTCTCAACCTTTGCTTTACTAGGGGACATTTCGATCTCAACGGTAAGTGATGTTCCACGATGCTGGTATCCAACCCTGGCATATCCTGATAGGACCAAGCGAATACATCGGGAAATTCTTTGAGAAGCTTTATCAAACCCTCTATGGCAGTTGGACTGAGCAGTGCCCCAATCCTGATTTCTTTTCTCTCTTGCTCTGAACCCAAGTTTACCGTTTCCAACGGCTCTTTGTGAGGTTCAATGGACCTTTCCTCTTGTCTGAGTAATCGGGAGATCTCTTCTGGAATTTCGTTGTCATTTTCTTCTTCAGCCTCAAATACCGGGAACTCAAAGTTGGGAGAAGGCATCGGATCGTATGTTTCAACTGGGTTTAAAACAAGCAATCTGCATGACGTGATGATTCGTGTTTAGAAGAGATAGAGAAAATGCAAGTGTGTGCAGTGTATTTATTTTACTGCTTGTTTTTATTTGAATTGTTTTTTAGGATTACCATTTTCTGAAAAAGCAAAAAGAGAAAACAGCAATTAATGCGGAAATTACAGAACAACGTTATTTTATTAATGAACAAGTCGATCCTTGAAACTACAGCCCTATAAAACAAAACTTTGTCGCTTCGGGCAAAGCGAAGAGGGAAATTTACAGAAAGCGAGCCCTATCAAAACATCAGTTTCACCTGGGCAGGGTGAAAGGTTAAAGATGGAAATTACTTTGACTAATGAACGACCTTCGAAACCTCGATGGCAACCAATTGGTGGTGAACTCCTCGGTGAATCACAAAGTCTGGCACCTTCCTTGATTTGTCTTCAGAAATGACGCTGATTTCTGGTGGAGCAAGATCATTGGAATCTGTTTCCCAGGCAGAGTTGTCGTAGGAGAATTCCTCTGTTGCATTTTGCATAGCATTTTTGCTCTCAGTTGTATCTCCCCATCCAGTTGGTTGGATGTCTTCGAGCCTGACACGAGAGCTTCTGGGAGCGGTGTACTTGACCATATAGTCGTATTTTCCACTCGGTTGTCCCAAGGTGTACCACACTTCTTTCGAACTGGAGGAGTCATTTCTCTCGATGACGTTGACCTCGGGAAAAACATAGTTGATGAATTTAAATCCTGCAAACGTTGCAAATTCATCTTCATGTTGAGTAGTTTCTGAATGACCTGAGTGTTACTCCCATGACATGGTGGGGACACAGGTATTCTGTTCAATGACAGTCAGCTGATTTTCATTGTTCGGCTGACCCTCTTGCCCCAAGTTTCCTGGGTAAGGCTGCCACATTGGCAGACCATCCATTGGGCCATAGTAATTGTAGTCAAAGTTGTCTTTCATCAGAGTATCCTCCTCTAATGAATTTGGCGGAGCACGACATCCTTCTGGATCACAATCTCCGTATATCATTTTGACATCTGACCGTGGTATAAATCTCGAACTCTGTGCGGGATATCAAAATGGTATAGGCACCTCTTCCTGAGACATATAACCGTCCTCATTCAAATAGGACTTCCATTCTTCATTCGTGTCAGAGGGATCTTCCTCATTGATAGCATGAACCGCTTGAGACACTGGGTGAAGGAAACCTCCACTGTGAAAGAAGTTTTGAAGGGGATGAAAACTTTCATCTTTAGCAACTGTCTGGGTACAAGTTACAGAAAAACCAAGACCCTTCTTTGTTTTATTGTCAATAGGAATGACAAGCTGTCCTCATCCAGTTGTGTCGGTACTCTCGACCGCTTTGATAGCATCTTTGTATGAGGAAATCGAGTTCCTCCTTGGGATTGATTGTCCTTGCTCACCAACAATGCTTGGAACTGAGTTCCAATAACCTCCTCGGGTTTTATACCAGTAGATGATGACAAGTTGCTTACAAGCAAGGCTTATTCCCCACAAACCGTGACAAGTTGATCGTTCTTGACGAACTTTAGCTTTTGGTGGAGGGTCGAAGTGACCGCTCCAGCCTGATGTATCCAAGGTCTTCCTAATAAACAACTGTATGTTGCCCGGATATCCATGATCTGGAAAGTGACTTGGAAAGTGTGAGGACCGATAGTTATGGGAAGATCAACTTCGCCGATAACTGTTTTTCTGGATCCGTCGAATGCTTTGATGACAACCTCGCCGATTCTCATCGGAGGCCCTTTGAATGATAATTGCATCAAAGTGGACTTCGACATAACATTCAGGGCTGACCCTGTGTCTACCAATACGCTGGCTAAAGCATCGTCCTGGCAGTTGACTGTAATGTTGAGCGCCATGTTTTGACGGCGACCCTCTTCGGGTAACTCCTCATCACTAAATCCCAAGTTGTTGCAGGAAGTGATGTTAGAGACAATGCTATCGAATTATCTGATTGTTACATCCTGTTCCACAAAGGCCTGCTCCAAGACTTTCTGTAGAGCCTCCCTGTGGGCTTCTGAACTGAGTAAGAGTGATAATACCGAGATCTTTGAAGGAGTCTATAACAGCTGATCAACAATGTTATATTCACTCCTTTGGATGAGCTTCAGCATCTCATCATCATTTTTTGAAAGGTCGGGATTACTGGATTGACCGACTGATAGATCGGGAGCTTCTGTCTGAAGTTCCTTTTCTTTGTTAAGTTCTCCAACCCCTCGGTTGAAGATTCTACCACTCCGTGTTACTCGACTGATGTCTGCAATGTTCACAACGGAGGGTAATGGAATTTCCTTTCCATTCTCAATTTTTGTTGCACCGTATTTGTAAGGGATCGCCTTAGCTGATTCATACGGTAGCGGTCCTGGTAGATAGATGACTACAGGAGCCTTCTGATTTTTCTGACAATCGTAAGCAATCTCAATTCTTTCTCGGTTGGGAACCTTAGACTCGTCAAGTAGAGGGATGATGGCAAAAACATCCCTGGTCCTGTGATGACCAGAGATTGGGACAACATCCTCGACTTGATCGGCAAGGTAGTTCGGCGTCCAGTTGATGGGTCAAGAACTCGGATATGGACGAATTTCTCCACGATCCGCTTGACCCTGAAGAGCTGCTCTCACAAGGTAACACCCTGGGTTACTTTCCGAACAGACGCTACAACTGTCATAGTTGTGTGGTGGCACCTGGCCACGCCCACTTTGAATACAATGTAACCTCACTAGGTTAGCTTCCACTGATCGGACATCCTGACTCTGACGCCGAGTAGGATTCCTGTTACTGATACTAATCTGCTGAGTATCTTCATCCATATAGATTGGCATCCACCAATGATTTAACAAGTGCTGAAGTGCCTCCTGGACAAGGGTACAACCTCGATCGTTTTCGCAACCCGCTTTACAGCTTTGATAGGCATGTGATATTAAGAATCCGAGTCGGACCTGCTCAGCATGTAACTCTACCAGGTTGGTATTCATCACGCGAATATCGAAGATCTGAACCATGTTGATCTGATAAGGGTTCCTATCATGGTAGTCTTGGATCCATCCAAGATCCATCTGACGCTGGAGGGCCTCCTGTATGAAAGAGCATCCCTGTTTGTTTACCGAGCAAGTCAGACAGGAACTGTAATCGTGCCACGGCAAATTATGATATTGGCTTTGCCTTGAGTGCATCACCACCAAGTTGACATTCATTGCACGGATGTCGTGGTTCTGAATGACGTTAGAATTCGTGTAGACCATGTTAACTCCACGAACTCGGTGTTCTTGGATCCATCCAAGATCCATTTGTTCCTGTAGAGCTGCTTGCACTACAGAACATCCTTGATTGTCTTTAGAGCAGATATCACACTGATGATAGTTATGAGGTGGCACATGGCCATATCCACTCTGTCTACAATGCATCTTTACCAGATTGGTTTTTAATAAGAGTAAATCGTGAATTTGATAGACATTGTTAAATTCTCCTTCTATCAAATAGACTACAGCCTTCTCGTGTTGAGGCAGCGGGTTCGTGAGAACATTAGGATTCGTATCCTTGAAGGATAAGACCCCGCTCCTAACAAGCTTTTGTACGTCGGACTTGAAATTGAGACAAGTCTCTATGTTATGCCCTGAACCTCCTTGGTGATAAGGGCATGTTTGATCCACCTTAAACCAAAAAGGCGGATTTTCCGGTACTTTAAGAGGAGATTTAGTCTGAATGTGCCCCTTAGCCAGTAGTAATGGAAACAGTTCTGCATACGTCACGGGTATTGGATCAAATCCTGGTGGCCGTGTTGTACGGTTGTTGTTGTATGGAGGACGAGCCTGCTGAAGAGGCTGTTGTGTCCTTTGTTGATCAGGCTGGCTCTGCGCAACCTGAGGTTGATACGTAGGAATAGACGCAGGGTTAATAGCAGGAGTCACAGCTGCTACCGGTTGATAACGCCGCCTTTGCTTTCCGAGAGAGATATTCCCAATATCTTGCTCTTTTTTCTTAGGGAGAGCACTACCGTATTTTTTAGTACCGCTCGTCGATCCAGTGTCTTTTACCAAACGTCCTTCTCGGACGGCTTCCTCAAGACGTACGCCCATGCCCACCATCTCGGTGAAATCACTGGGCGCACTGGCAACCATTCGGTCATAGTAAAATGAGCTTAAGGTCTTTAAGAAGATCTTTGTCATCTCTTTTTCCTCAAGAGGTGGAAAAATTTGAGCGGAAATTTCACGCCACCTTTGAGCATACTCCTTAAAGGTTTCCTTGTCCTTTTGCGACATTGATCTGAGTTGATCTCTGTCGGGTGCCATGTCCAAATTGTATTTGTATTGTTGGACGAAGGCAGTACCAAGATCTCTGAATGTGCTGATCGTAGTACGGTTTAAACCCATGTACCATTTTAACGCGGGCACCGGTTAAATTATCCTGAAAGTAGTGAATCAGTAGGTCCTGATTCCCCGTCTGAGCTGACATTCGCCGAGCGTACATCACCAGATGGCTTTGAGGGCAAGAGTTACCCCTGTACTTTTCAAAGTCGGGCACTTGAAATTTGTGCGGGACTTTCACATTTGGGACCAAGCAGAGATCTGCGGCGTCCTTTCCAAATAGATCCTGACCGCGAATGGCTTGCAGTTCCTTCTGCATTTCCAAGAACTGCTCCTGGAATTCCTCCATTCTGTCGAACATAGTTTTCTTCTTACCAGAAGGTGTCTGTGGAATCTGTCCTTTCGGGATAGTGTGCACCACAGGGGGTGGTACCGTGACTACGGTAGTGAGTCTTGGCGTTTCCCAAAGTTTGTAACCTTCAGGAGTCTTCAGTATGCCCCTGGCATCTTCGCTTTCCTGAAGTTTGTAACCTTCAGGCCCAGCGGCTTCTGTCGCGATTCCCTGATCTTCAGTGATCGGCGGAACATATCCTTTCGGGATATAGTTAACAGGCATGCCCCAAGGACGATCTTTCGGTATCTGATACCTAGGATCATACTTCTCCACTATGGGCGTTGAGGTGATCTCTGAGATCACAGTTCTTTGTAGCTGAGCTTCTGCCATGGCTTGCATGTCGTTACGAAGCTTTCTCATATCCTCTCTTAGAGCTTCGATCTCTTCTTTCAACTCTCTGTTTTCTTCCTCAAGATCATCCATCTTTTTCTGACGATTGGCCCGAGTATTGTACGAATGAGACCGTTTGACTCTAGAACCGAGACACAAATATGAGATTCGTAGGTAAGAAGAATACGCGATGTGAGAATGATGAATGCAATGATTATATTAATTGCTTTTTTTTTGTTTAATCAAAATAAACTTCGACAATTAGATTGCAAATATCAAACAGTGGGGAAACCCCTTTTTATTGAATTCAAAGGATTACAGAAATGGAAATACAGTAGATTACAAAGTGCAGAAACAGAAACCTAAGCTAATGGGTCCTGAGTCATCTCTGAAGAGAAATCAGGTGCTGTTTCTGGTATCTTCCTTTTCTTTGACCGGGGCTCTTGGGCCGTTGTTGGGTTGTCATTTCTTTGCCAAGTGAAAGGAGAGAGCAAATTCCTTTGGTCATCCTGATTATCTACAGCATGTTGCTCCAAAATTTCAATCAGAGCATCTTTTTCTCTCAGTAATTGCTGTATTTTGATGCACTCTACGTCGAGGGTGCGGTACTTGTTCTTCCAAGACCTTCTCTCCCATTGAACTTTGTTGAGAGTAACCTGAAGCTTTTCAGTTTCCGTCATGAAGTACATGACAGATTCCTTTGGCGGAAGAATTCCGTAACGAGGATAAGGCATTTTTAGCTTGAGAGCTCTAGTTTGTACCCAATGGAGATAAGGCTCCACCGAGACACAGTCTGGTTTTCCCAGAGACTCTCGTCCTTTCTTATGAACGTGTTTCCAAGCGTGCACTATTTCCGTCTTTAGTGCTCTATCATTTTCTCTTTCCTTGAAGAAAAGACCTTCCAGATAAACACCCCGTGGGACGTGTCTCATCGGGTATCCAAATTGACGAAGAACCAATACCGGATGGTAGTTGATTCCTCCTTTAGTTCCTATGAGGGGTACGTTGGGGAAGTTTCCACAACGGTCAATGATCCTAATTCCCTCATAAATCGTATTACACCAATCTATATCAGAGTTGGTAAGAGACATGATCTTCTGCGACCAGCGTAGGGCACTCTTACAATCCCAAAAAGCAGCAGACTTGGGCAAGTGAGAGATAAACCATTTGTAAAGCAGAGGTACACAACATGTGATCTCCCCTCCGCTGTACAAATTTCCCAAGTGTACAGAATAATACGCATCTGCGAGCAAAGTCGGCACAGGGTTTCCAATGAGAAAAACCTTAATAGAGTTAATATCAGCGAAGTTATTGATGTTGGGAAACAAAAATAACCCGTAGGTGAGCAAGACAAAGATGCTTTCAAAAGCAGTCACGTTTCCTATACTGGAAAAATACAGGGCCTTCTTTGTCAAGAATTGGGCTGGCAAACCTTGGATGCCACCCTTAGTGGTTAGGTGAGTCCTGACCTCAGACTCGTCTAAATGAATTGCTCTTGCAATAGTCTGATTCTTTGGAATTTCTTCCAGTCTAGAAAATGGAGCTCGATCTGTAATGTGCAGATCGATCAGGTGAGAATACTCCTCCAGCGTTGGTGCGAGCTGGTAATCCGGGAATGTGAAACAGTGATAAATCGGATCGTAGAACTGAATGAGCACATCCATGATTCCCTCAATCACATGGACTCTTAACAGTGGTAGTAAACCTCCGTGCTTGGCTCTGAAAGCCTCTGGGTTAGTGATCATCCTCGCTAACCTTCTCAAATCCTCTAGTTTTGGAATCTTGAAGGTATACTGGTGAGTTCTCCTTCTACCGAAATCCATTAGTGCAATCCTTTTCTCTGATATTTGCAATCACAGTCTTAGTTTATTTTGAAAAAACAGAGAGACTAGAAGAGAAATATTTTGAATGTTTTAATGTTTTTTAGATGAATGCATGAATGCAGCACACAAAAACATAGAAAAAACATGGGGTCAAAGGGTCGTTGTCATGAAGTCAAGGCTCTACCCATCCCCAAAGGTTTATACTAGGGTGATTTTTGTACCTGTACTCATTATCATCAGCTCCTCCCAGGAAAGCAAAACAACAAGCGGATCGCCAGCGAGTTGTAGAGCAATCTTAGAGTAAGTGCCATTCACCGAGAATAGATCACCAGCCTCAAATGAGGGTATATCGCGTAACAACTATTTCCGATAGTTTCCGCACTACGAAAGGGTTTGGCTCCTCAGCTTCTCAGACTTAACAACCGGCCCATTGTCTAGGTGAGAGAATGGGTTGCGTTGGTCAGCCTCCACTGAGGTTGATGGTCGACCTCGTCGCCATCACTTATCTTAAGTGTATACTCAATCTTTCCACATACGGCA
Source organism: Lathyrus tuberosus (assembly GCA_022829125.1). Classification (NCBI taxonomy): domain Eukaryota; kingdom Viridiplantae; phylum Streptophyta; class Magnoliopsida; order Fabales; family Fabaceae; genus Lathyrus; species Lathyrus tuberosus. Next base: position 17,032,713 of record JALAZF010000034.1, read on the forward strand.
TCACCCGCATTTCCATTAGCAGAAAAATAAACACGTATAACAATTAGGAAAAGCGGTATATATATTTGTCCTAAACATCCTAGACCTTTGAAGCTATGAATCCTAAGTTCCTGACAGAAAAATGGGTTCCCCGGCAGAAGCCCCAATCTGTGGTTTTCACAAAAGTGAAGAAAAAGGAAATCAGAATTCGGCCCCACGGTGGGCGCCATTTTTCTGTAGCGAGCAATTTTGGACGCGGTTCTTAAGCGCTGGTCGCTCTCTGCGGTTGAGCTTAAAACTACAGGTCGATTCATTTTTTATCCTATTAAAGCTGATGAAGGAAGGGAAATAGATGTCTCCAATTAACCCTGCTTTGCATACTGAGTTTAAACAGCGGTCTGTTAGGTTACGGATGCGATCAATGTGGGGGGCCTTTGTACTGGTTATTTGTTTTTTCGCCAATACTGGTTTCTTTCTTTTTATCTAGACAGAAGGTTTCTGGCGGGGAACAAGGATTAGGATGTTAGGACTGGTGCTTTTTGAATTACTGCTTTTGATTTATGGAGATATGGGATTTTGTTTAGTGTGCTCGCTAAGATCTTTTCTTTCGATCTTATGCCTACGTATTCCCGTTTACCGAAACAGGGAAATCAGAGCGTTCATAGTTCCTCCTATAGAAATGGTTGTTTTGGTGTCTTGTTCAAAGCCCAAGACGTGAAGCGAAAGTTGATATGTATCTTGTTCAAAGCCCAAGATGTGAAGCTAAATGGTCTATTTGTATCTTGTTCGAAGCCCAAGATATGAAGCTAAAAGAGTTTGACTTTAGAGAGAATTTGTCATCTCTAAAGAAGGTCTGTTTATCACAACTGTTGCGTGACTGACTGTAAAGGAGGATTACTTTAATCGGGATACGCGGATCCTAGCAATGCCATAATTTCCTTTATAGGGAATTTTAACCTGAAGGAGAAGACTTTAACTCAGTGCAGAGCAATGCTATCTTTCCTTAGGAATTTCTCATGCTAAAAGAGGGACAGTGGCATGGATATAGATGATCCAGAGGCTTGCCGCTTACATCAATTAGATGAAGGGAGTTGTTGATGTTTGTGCACTGTGAACGAGGCACAACTTTGATGCTAAAAGGTTAATTGGATTAACCAGTGGTTTTCTTATACAAAACCTAAGAGGAGGCTATTATGTGTCTCGTACAAAGCCCGAGAGAGAGGCTAAAAGGTTTTGACTCAATGATGGAATCTTTTGGTATCTCGTATAAAGCCCGAGATGGAGGCTAATTGACTCAACAAGAGAGTTTTTGTATCTCGTACAAAGCCCGAGATGGAGGCTGTTGCTTGTTTGGCTCAATAAGAACTTTTTTTGTATCTCGTATAAAGCCCGAGATGGAGGCGAAAGGGGTGATTGACTCAACGAGGGAGTCTCTTATGTGTCTCGTACAAAGCCCGAGAGAGAGGCTAAACGTTGTTTGACTCCGCTGGGAGAATAATTGTACAAAGCCCAAGAGGAGGCTAACTTCACTGGAGAAGGATCTTTATACAAAGCCTAAGAGGAGGCTATGGTAACTGTTTCAGTTAAGTGACAGGTCCAGTATACTGATTTTAAAGAGAAAATCAGTTCTTATATGAGCCATACTGTACTCAAGGATTCGATTCAAGGATCCGGGTTATGCCTGTCCTTTAAGGAAGCGGGAAATCCGAAGGGTATTGAGACTGTCCGAGTCTACGGGGTTTTCTCCCTATTTAACGAAGGGGTCACTTGAGAATGTCTTTGAGACTCAAGGAGATTAGACTGTCGAAGTCTAGGGTTTTATCTTTTGTACAGTAGTAGACTCTATGAAAGGACTGTTCTATGCAGATGACTAAGTTCTGTTCCTATACCTCTAGGAGGTCGTCGGGACAATTTGTATGAAGCCCAAGAGGAGGCTGGAAACTTTTAAGAAGCCGACGGGTCCTTGTACTAAGCCCAAGAGAAGGCTATCATTCCCGGAGGAAGAGATCATTATACGAAGCCTAAGAGGAGGCTGTGAATACTTCTAAGAAGCCGTAGGGTCCTTGTACTAAGCCCAAGAGGAGGCGGGGTTGCTTTTAGGAAGCCTGTGGGTCCTTGTACGATGCCCAAGAGGAGGCCGATTGCTTTTAAGAAGCCGATGGGTCCCCAAACCCCGAGAAATTCAAGGCAAGCTATTCACAAGGAATAGATCAAGTCAGGAAAGTTCGAGAATTTGGAAGAAACTCAAGAGATGCCATTCACGGAGAAAAGATCATCTCTGGGGAATAGAGTTTCTTGACAAGTGCTTTTAAGAAGCCTGTGGGTCCCCAAACCCCGAGAAATTCAAGGCAATGCTATTCACCGAGAATAGATCAAAGTCAGGAAAGTTCGAGAATTTGGAAGAAACTCAAGAGATGCAATTCACGGAGAAGAGATCATCTCTAAGGAATAGAGTTTCTTTGACAACTTCTATGAGTGACAGTATATGAAAGGGTTCACAGAGAATGCTGCCTTTCATATCTCCATATTGTTTAACCCCAAGAGGAGGGAAGACTGTGTCTGGTAATCCTATGGGGACCTAGTTTTTTCTACTTCTAAGAATGATCAACGGGCTTAATGCTAGACGTAGTTGCCGGGGAAACTCTAAATATCTATACTATTATTACACAGTTGATATGAGTTTATGAAAGAAGACTTACAGCGAAACAGCCCCACAATACAGTTATATGTATATGAAAGAGGTAAATGAAAGCAATAACCACTTACTCGGTTGTAGAGCTTCCATGTTGTTTGGTTAGTTGTTCAACAAAGAAAGATTGAAAACAACAGTATATTTAAAATCAAAGGAGAAAGTGCTTTGAAAAAGAAAGATTTGGGGCTTACAGCTCAAGGAGAGGCCCAGGGTTTTATCAGTGAGCGCACTGTTGAGTTTGTACAGAGGGACTTATACAAGTGACTGAGGCCAAAAAAGGTTTTCTGTACAAAGGGATGGGTCTTACACTCTCTCAAGAGGCCCAAAGGGTTTAAAGAAAAAGAGTGGGGCTTATAACGCGAGGGTAGACCCAGATGATTTTTCCGTTTGAAATGGCGATCACGCCGAGGTTTTCTTTTAACGCGGAGGGACTTATACAATAAGTGAGGCCCAAAATGTTTTGGTTAAAAGGGGATTGGGTCTTACACTCTATTAGAGGCCCAAAGTGTTTTTGAATGGGTTTTATAGCTCAAGGAGAGGCCCAAGGTTATTTTTTTCAAAAGGCGATGATCGTGCCGTTTATTTGAAAATGTACAGAGGGACTTATACAATGAATGAGGCCCAAAATATTTCTGTACAAGTGGGTTGGGTCTTACACTCTCTCAAGAGGCCCAAAGTGATTTGAAAATGATTTATGAGGGTTGAATTAATCCAAAAACCCTAATTTGTTTTCAAAAATGTATTTAATTGAATAAAAATTCAATTAAAAATGATCAAAATGGTTTAACATATGAAAAACAAATTGTGATTTGGATTAATGCTTCAAAAATTAAGTATTGACCTACAAAATAATTAGAAAGCATTAAAAGTTGCAAAATCAATGTAGAAAAAATATTTAAAATGTCAAAAACAATTAAAATATTAATTCTTTGCAAAAATATCAATTATATGAAATAAATAATATTTTTGGGATTTTTTGGGAAAATAAAATATTTTAACATTTTTGTGAATTATTAAAAAAAGAATCAACTCAAAGTCATTAAAACTCAGAGAGAAATTAATTTTTGAATCAATTAAATAAAATCACAAAATTCAAATATTCAAATTTCTAAAAATGGCGCCAAGAACAAGCTGAAGAACACGCGCGTGTTCTGAGATTCTCAGATTTGCATTTTCTATCCAATCTCACTGAATACTTGATTACAACATGCAATCCACATATCATTATGCTCGTCTCAACCTCACGATCATGTCTATGTCCATTAATTTCATTTAAATTAAACATATAACAAGAAATCATGAAAAATCCTCAAGAACTCTAATTTCTGCATGAAGGCTAGGATTTTTGATACACGATTCAAACAATGCAATTAATTGAGGGAAAACATTCCATGCATGATTATGAACATATGGCCAAATTATTGTGCAGCAAAAATTGCATGGATCATAGAGTTAGAAGAGCTCATGCTTACCACTTGCAGCTGGTGATCGTGATTTGTGTTGGAGGTGTTACAGCTAGGTTCCAATGATGTGGATAGCTTTCCTAGGTACCAAGTGATGTGTCTGAGTGCTTGGAATGGATTGAAATGGTTTGGAGTTGAAGATGGCACCTCAACTGCAAAACTGTCAAGAACTTGAGCAATTGGCTGGTGATTTTGTGAAATCAGTGTTCCAGATGTTATGTGAGTGTTTGGATCACTTCTATATGATGTATGTGAGGTGTGTGAGTGATTGGTTTGATTGGAAAAGCTCTCAAACTCAAAACCCGATAGCTACCTTGCTAAGAAAGGCATTTTTGCCAAGAGAAAGAGATTTTGAGGAAAGCATGTGTTAGATGGCTTTGGTGTACTCAAACTGATCACAATTGAGCTCCATTTATAGTAGAGCAAGTTTATTTTGCAAGGAATAGTGAATGGCAACTGGTAAGTAGGTTTGGCCAATGTTGGCCAATGGAAATCCAAGTCTCATCTAGCCATTGACTAGAGGTTAGGGCACAGAGCTTTGGTTCCCTTGGTCTTGGATAAGTCTTGACTGATTTCAGATGAGAATGGCTCAGTCCATGCCACCTTGATGCTTCCATTGAATGCTTCAATACAAATTTGGAGTCTTGTCCCTATTTTGGCCATTCTAGGTTTAACATGCTATTTCTTGTTCCATGGACTTTGGAGGCTTGGCTCAGTGATTGTCCCCTTTAGATTCAATCCTCAGATGTGTCCAAGTGGATAGGAGCATTTGAATTTGGCTGATTTTGGAAAATCGAGCAAAGTTGCAAATTCTGCCTTGCCTTTGACAGATTTCAGCAAGGCAACTTTCCAATGTCATATCTCATGACTCAAATGGAATTTGGCAATGTTCTTGGCCATTTTGGAAAGCCCTTACATGATATAACAACTATTTGAACATGTTTGGTTTTGATCTCTTTTGAATCCAAGTGAAAAATCCCTCTACATTTGGCAAAAAGTGAAGGCAGATTCTGACTTAGTGAAAATTTCACCAAGTGTTGGAAAAAGTGACATTTTCATTTTTCAGCCATTTTGATCACTCCATAACTCAAAATCCTTAATGAATTGGACTTAGGTCTAGTTGAAGTTTTTGTAGAGGGTAATGATTGCTACAAATCCATCTTTGGATGAGAAAAAATGGCTTTGTGGTTTAGGAGTTATGATCCTTCAAAGTTGGTACCCTTGTCACTTTATTTTTAACTAAGAAAATTTTCTAAGTTTTTATGGTTACCCCTTTTACAAGTTATCCCACTTTTCTTGATTTTTCTTGATGAATGATGATTCAAATCATACATTAACATCATTTTAGGGTTAAAAATCCATTTTGGTGAAAAATCTCAAAAAGTCAAAGTTGACTTTTGTGCACAGTTGACTTTTTATCAGATGAATTCCAAACTGTGCAATTCTTCAGGAAATCATGTCCTTGACCTAAATCAAACTTGATGGACATGTTCCATGGGTGTCATAGGGTATATTGAGGCATGTCCTAGGGTTTGGGAGCATGTCCTGGTCAAAAGTCAAAGTTACAGTTGACTTTCCTCGCGAAACCCTAATTGTGGTGCAGATGAAATTGAGACTTGTTGCTCAAGCTTCTTAGATCAATCCATTGTCCCAAATGGATCAATATAGTTCATTAGAGACCCTCAAGTCCTCTCTTGAGGTTTTGGTTCATGATTTGTCCCAAAAGTCAACTTAGGGGTGAATTAGGTCAAGAAACCCTAATTCCTGATTTTTGATGTATGCATCCCCTGAGGCAAAATTGACTTGATGAATGGGTCCATGAGGTTCCATGGAGTACATTAGGTTGTGTTTTGGATCTTTGGCTTGTGTCCAGATGAAATTTTTCATCTGGAGGCCCTGGTCGACCAAAACCCTAATTTGGTGATACTGGCGATCTTGAGACTTGATCCACCTAGAAGGGAGCAACCTTGTGCTTAATCCTTGAAGTGAGAGTCCTTTTGATCCATTGTGGATGTTTGAGAGGTTAGACCAGTTGAAGATCATGTCATTCCTTGATTGATCCTTTGTCTAAGGCTCTGAGAGGGCTTAAAACCCTAATTTTGATTGTAGTGAATGCTCAACAACCCTTGAGGCATTTGATGAGGCATGATGGTTCATCCACATTGTGATGATGATTTGCACAATGATGGGAAATCTTAGTGGTCAAAATTTGGGGTATGACAACGGCGCTTTCAAAAGACTCCACTGCCACGGCGATACCATCAACCTCGGCCAGCAGGATGCGGGCAACCAGCTCAGCCCTTGTCTTCAACTCTTTTATCTCATCCGGTTCGTCGGCACCCGGGGCACTGGCAGCCATCAACTCTTTGTTCAGCTCCTCGGCAGCCTTTTTCTCCTCCGCCAGCTTGGTGACATCCTCCTTCAACCTAGCCGTCTCCTCTTCGGCCTTCTTCCGAGCTTCACGGGCACTCTTAACTTCCTCCTTGAGGGCCGCCTCAGAAGCCCGGGCAGCGTTGAGTTCAGACTCAAGCGTAGAATCCCCTTCGGCGTAGACAACAGCCATCTCCAACATTCTGACCAGGGCAGAAGCATCGTGGGCCACCAGCGCCCTCTTTCTCGGGCGATCCATGTCTTCCAAGCAAAGGGATTCCGCCCGAGGGACGACCAAAGAATTACCTTTAAAGAATCTCCTGTCAAGGATGCACGGAGGTAACTCAAACTTCCCTTTCTTCGGCACACGGGTAAGGTCCACAACATCTAATGTCCTTGGCCGCTTCGCCCGCCCGGTCAAAGGCAGTGGAGATCCCCGTGGAATAGGAGAGGGAGAAGAAGAGGTCCCCACGATAGTTTGAACAAGGGGAGGAGCACGAGCACCAGCAGGCCGGGTCTTAGGAGGAGTCGCTCCAGCTTTATTCCTCGCCATGGCATTCCTCACCACGCGATCGCGAGCTTGAGGCATCTCACCTGCACAAATGAAAAGACGAGCACGTTAGCTACGTGGAAAAGAGATAACACAAACAAAATCTAAATAACCAAGACTACCGAGCAGCTTCTCAGCATCCGCGGGAGTCTTGTACTCCAGCAGTGCCTTAACATTGATAAATCTGCGCTCAACTCTCTGGCTCCCATCCTCCTCGAAGATAGGGTTGCCCTTGCTCGTCCAGCAGCTTGCAAGACTGAAGGAGTTGACCCAGTTCACCAGCTTCTCGTAAGCCACGCCGTCCTGCCCGCACAGCTCGCTCGGCTCGAAGACATAAGCGCTGGGCTTCTTGGAGAAATAATCGGGTGCCCAGCGGATGGGAAACATGTACAGCCTCCGCCCAATATACTTTCCCTCCTCGTTGAGCAGCTCATTCCCATCTTCGTCGACCTCTATCTCCCAGACATATGCGTTATCTTGGGCAACCTCGGACACAGGTTCTACGATGAAATACCGTCCCTTGAACGTTCAGATAGACTCCGAGAACGGCTTAAATAACCTTTTGGGTTGCTTCAAGGAAACCCATCCGTACTTCTTCCCCGCCAGCTGCCTTTGAAGATGGAAAACAGCGAAGAACAGAGGGAGAGTAGTCCCCAGAGCGCGATGCTCGCACACCAATTCAAAGGCCCGGATGAAGGCCAGCGAATTAGGATGAAGTTGAGAGGGTGCTAGCTTCAGATGATCGAACACCGACCACTAGAAATCAGTGAAAGGCAGCCTCAGTCCCAGCTCTTTGAAGGCATACTCGTACATCGTAAAGCGGTCCCCGAAATTTGAGTAAACCTGCTCGTCCAAGGTAGGGAAGTGCACCTTCCACTCCCCTTCTGGTCCTACCTCCGTAAAAACGTCCGCCAAAGACTTCACGAACGTGGAAATATGCTCGGAAGGTTCGACCACCTGTCATTCTTCCGCACAGAACCCTTCAACGTCTTCCTCCATGTCATCCAATTCTTCTTCCTCCCCGACATTGCTCGAGGAGCTCGATGTTGCCGAGCTCGAAGCCGCAGATCTCGAGGCCGTCGAGCTACTATTCTCCTCGGAGCCAGTTTCCTCCTCGGACGTGTCTAGAATAACTTCTCTATCTGGCCCCGTCGCCATTACGATCACCTGAAAAAGCAGAGAAAGACAGTGAATTTGTCAGGAAATCAAATCCACCCTTCCACTGCCAAGACAAGTGAAAGGGCGCGCAAAAGGCTAAGGACAACGTCCCCGACCTAAGCCCTAAAATCAAATGAAAAACCTCCCCGCGAGGAGACGCCCGAGACATACCATATTCCTGCGAGAAACCTCTCCGCACTCGTGCCCAGATTCTGTTTGAAGCTCCACCAGAATCTGGAAACGATCTACCGAAAAATTCATCGCTCTATCAGAGATGATCAGACACGGTGGTCACGCACGTACAACTACAGCAACCACGACGTGGACCATCATACTCGCCGAACGCACTACCCACTTCGGCGAAGTGCTAGAGGCAGCAAAATGGCAGAACCACCGTCCACCACCAACACTCGCTAGAAATCTACCTATTTCATCGCCTAAAGCTAACCCTAACCGCATGCAATCTACCACTAACAACGAAAGAGAGTAAAACAAGCTACGAATCAGAAAACTTACTTGGTTTGGGTAGAATAAAGAGATTGCTCGAAGCTTGGTACCGTAGTCGGATGGTCTGAAGACGGTGACGGGCAAGAACGCAGAAGAGGCGAAGAGGAATCAGAAAGAAAAAGTGCAAAATGGGGCAATCTCCCCCCTTTTATACTGAGGGGCACGTGCACACACGTGCCCGTAGGCAATAATGACTGCCCACTAGCCATCATTACCTATTAACTGCTACACAGGGCTCGAAGCACACGTGGCAACCCAACGTTTCCCATTCTGTCTGGCGCTTTATCTCCCCGAATACCGGGCAAAAGGGTCACGACCACGAATATCACGGACACAGAGAGCTACAAGCACTTCGAGACAACCATCCTCGTCTCCAAACGACGACTCTATGCTAGCTCCCCGGAGCAACGAGCAGTCCTTAAGTCATCACTCCCATGCTCGGGAGCAACGACTTGGGGGGCTCCTGTTCTGGACTGGACCAATGGCTATAATTGGCCAAATCCGCCTCTGCTCCCAAATTGCCTAAGTCCAATCCACAGAGGGGTAAAAGTGACCTTTCTGCCCCTCCAACCGGGCAAGGAATGCAGAGTTCCTCCCCGGAATCGATGTCCGTCACGCACGGCTTCATTGCTCCCCGAATAGCTATGGGCAGGTGCCCGGAACTATGCCTATGTCCGACATAACGACTAGTTTTAGGCACCCTGTCCGACATAACGGCTAGTTTGGGTAGTTACCTATTCTTTGGGGAAAACAGTTATTTCGTCCCGAAAATAGGACCGTTGGCCACGCGCTGGGGGCTCTATATAAACCCTCTCGCTTGAGAGGGTCAGGTATCCAATATTCACCCTTAGAATTCACTCTTATACTTGCCCCTTTTTCTCTGACCTTTACTTACTTGAGCGTCGGAGTGCCTTGCAGGTACGCCCCCTCCTTCTCTCCATACGACCAGCATCCCTGACGCACTTGGCGGCCTGATTCTACAGGATCTGATCCAGCTTTCACGATCACTAGTAATACAAATATTAATTACTATGAAAATTAATGACTTTTACTTATAATAGTGACCAAAATTTAAAATCATTTTTTTGCTTATAATAGTAACCAGAGGAAGTATATGTGATTCTCTAATCATGTAATATAATGATTAATGATCTTGACATTGTCATCAATCATCTCAAATTGTGCCCACAAGTCCACAACAGTTGTTATATCTGACTATGATTATAACAAAAATATGAAATTGTAGTTGAGCATTTAAGTTTTAAATTTTACAAATCAAACACTATTGATACTACTACTGCCAACTGCAGAGAAAAAATCCTCCGGATGGTAATAAACTATTAGAATTAGTTGATATTGTTATGTTAGTTAGGTTAGTTACACAAATTAGTTACTCTTAACTTCCTATTATGTTTGGATATGTCATTTATGATTGTCCGCACTCAATACTATGAAATAAACCAACTAAATATTATTTTTATTCACCGTATTCACATTCTATGATTCTATTATAAACTTCCATAATCATTTGTTTTCCACTCTTCACCCTTCAATTTTCATCCAAAAAATATCTTAATGATAATAAACTTCCATAATCATTTGTTTCCCACTCCTCCCCCTCCTTTTTATCTGAAACTCAACCCCTCTTTCTTAGAACACCCCGCCCAAACCCTCGAATGTCACTCTCCTACAAAGAACAGACACATTAAATTTGACCTTGACACTGACACGGTGACATCAGAAATAATTTAAAAAAATAAATTAAACATAATCACAGGTGTTGAAATAAGTGTCCGATACCGACATAGACACGTCTTTTTTCAGAGGTGTCGGTGTTACATAACTCTTCCCCAATCGTCTTCCCTCTTCTCAAAACTCTCCGCACCTCTCGAGACAAGATCAACTTAACATGCTTTTAGGTCTATAGCAAATTTTGTTGTGGGGAAGTAAATATTAGAAAATTCATAGGCCTTTTGAACTAAATAATATAACAAGATCAACTTAACATGCTTTTAGGTCTATAGCAAATTTTGTTGTGGGGATTCAGAAGTAAATATTAGAAAATTCATAGGCCTTTTGAACTAAATAATATAACTTACAATAAACCATTAAGTAACCTTCTTCCCTAACCCATGTTTTACCCTAAATAAATGCCATCTAGCTCAAGAATCTGAATAGAATTCAAGCTTTAAGGGTCGCAGTACAGTAAAGATACTCAAATAAGTTATCACATTCACAAACAAATTCTATGCATTAGCAACAACTTAATAGAAAGCAATTGAAAAAATTCATCAAATACCTAACAATAATTTTACACAACCTCAATCTCAGAGTGATATTTTACTCAAATTTACCAAAACCAAAACCTAAACCAAATTCCTTTCTATAAAGCCATCACTATTAGCTACTATTCTCTCTCTATCTCTATTTCAATAACAAGCAAGACATGGCTTCACAAACAACATCAATTCAAATTCAACAAACAAACAAAATCAATTAATCAATCACAATTTGCAAGCATCAAAATCAACCTTCAAATGCTTCAAAACACAAACAACCATTGGCTCAAAACAAAACAAAACAAAAATCAAAACAGACAAAGTCTAAAGTGTAAAATCACAAACCTCTGCTAAGTTGACTTTCATTATATAGACGCAAAATCTCATCAACTTCCTCCACATACGTTTCCTTCGGCAGCGCCAAGACGGAATTGCATGCGAAGATTTCTGCCACGGAGTTGGCGGTGGAATTTTCAGTGACAGAGCTTGCAGCAAAGTTTCCAACTACAGAATTAGCGGTGGAGACTACATCTTCTTCCGCGTCCTTTCCATCGGCATACCAAACGACTACGATAGGACAGACGCAACAGAGATCGCAGTTTCACGGACACTTCCGCGGCTTCCAATGATGTGCACGCTGAGATTGATACCGCTGATCTCCAAGCATAGACGCTCCTTTATCTCGCGATCCATCACCATGTGAACGTTGTAAGAATCTGCGCCTGGCGTAAAGGTTCCGCGAAATCGTTCACTTTGGAAATTGTATACATGTGAAAATAGTTTTTAATCTTCTTCACCTGGTCGCTGTGGTGGTTGTTGACAATGGAGGTGGCGTGGTCGTGAATAGTAGTGCAGACGTGGAGGAGGACCACGGTATCACCTTGTCGGAGGTAGATCTTAACCGCCCAGGTGACGGCATACGCGCCCTCGTCGTAGTAATTTTGTGTTTTTTTTTTTAAATAATTTGAAAGATTTATTATTGTCGGAATTTCACATAAAATTGGGTAAAGTGGCATATGGATAACGTGTATCTGAAGCTTCCAATTTCATAGTATAAATTATTTAACAAATAACTATGATAATAGAAAATAATATTTAATTGATTAATTGGAGGAGAATATCAACATTTTAAGATTTGTATAGTTATTACTGGAAAATGATGTCGTCAATATAAGAAAAAAGTTATGCGATAAAGATTGGATAACTTGTACAAAGATAAGAAGCCTTATTAGGTTTTACGAAAGAGAGAGAAAAAGAAAGAAGAAAAATGAGAATTGGCTAAAACTGTTTTATTATTCACTTTCTCAAAAAGAGTTAAAAAATTATAAGTGAATAACAATAATTAATCTCTCTCAACAACTCGAGAGAACTAGTCTATTTATAGACTACTAAGTTAACTTAGGCTACAAACTCTATACTAACAAGGGAACGAACTAGCTTTCATCATGCAGCTTTATCAACTGCATATAGTGGAAAAACTTGCTACTTGACAATGTCTTGGTGATCATATCAGCAACATTGTCATCACTTGAAACCTTCAGCACTTGGACTTCTCCACGTTCAATTATCTCTTTGACGAAGTGCAACCTCACATTGATGTGCTTGGTTCGCTCATGATAGGGTGAATTCTTCGACAAGTTTATTGCATTTTGACTATCACATTTAACAGTGATAACTCGACCTTGAAGTTTCAGCTCCTTAGCAAAACCTTCAAGCTGTAATGCTTCTTTCACAACTTTAGTGAGGACGATATACTCTGCTTCAGTAGTTGATAAGGAAACAATCTTTTGAAGTGTTGTTTTCCAACTGATTGTTGTGTCAAACATAATGAACACATATCTAGAAGTAGATTTTCTGGAATCCATACAACATATATAATCATTGTCGACAAATCCTTCGATTTTAACTTTGTTATCATCACCACAAGCTCCACCATAAATTATGATTCTGTTTAGAGACCCATTGATATACCTAAGAATCAATTTTAATGTTTGCCAGTGCGCCTTTCCAGGATTGGTGTAACGCCCCATTTTATTTTAATTAATTGAAATTATTTGGGTTGGGTGTACGTATGTGTTTATGTGCGTTTCATTATGTTGGGGTACCCTGCAGTAGGGGGTAGTGACCTTAGTGTTAATAACCTTAAGGGTGAGGGGTGTGCGACTAATTTTGTAGAATTTGGTGGTGTGGTGAGAATGATTAATAAAGTAATATTAGTAATATTTGATTAATATTATTAATTTAAATTATTAGGAGATATTGTTATTATTATTTAAGTTGTAAAATTAATAATAATAATAATAATAATAATAATAATAATAATAATAATAATAATGTTGGAATAATAATAATAATAATAATAAAAAATAGATATTAAGGTGAAAAAGGAGAATGAGGGCATGATGATAATGTTGTAGGGAATAAGTGAGGGCATAAGAGTCATTACCATAAAAAGGGTCCTAGGGGTAACAAAGACAAAAGAGAAAATTAGAGAGTGGTGGTTCATTTTGTACGATCGTGAAATTGGAGAAAAAGTTGTGGAGAAAGGGCTAGGGCAAAGAGAACCAAAAAGGGGATTTCCGTAGAAAATGCAAAGGAAGAGAAATAGATTGCTAGGAATTGAGGTAAGGGGTGTAATCATGTTTTATTATGATTGATAGATGGTTAAGATAGATTGTATGATGATTTAATAAAAGCATGATAAAAAGTATGGCGAAATTGTTGATTAAGTGTGTTAATAGTGATTTATAGATGATGAATTGATGTTGTGATGTATTTAATTTCTTTGATTCATGTACCATATGATATGATATGTTTTGGGTTTGCTAGAGATCAAAACTTGGGGTTTGGGGGTCTGTTTGAAGGTTGAAAAACAAGAGAGATCGCGCAAAATCGCGCAGAAAATGTGGAATTTGGGGCTCTACTACGACCCGTAGTGGCTGCTACGGCCCTACGGGTGTCCGTAGTAGCCCTCTGGATTGGGGTGCCAGAAACGAAGAAAAAAAATGAGATTTTGGTCTGGAAGTGCTACGGGCCGTAGCCGCTGCTATGGGTGGCCGTAGCAGCTCTCTGGTTTTGTACAGTGAAGTCGTTTTGGCCATAACTTTTGACCCGTAAGTCCGTTTGAAGCGCCGTTCAAAGTGTTGGAAAGCTAACGCGAAGAACTACCTTATAAAAATGGTTTATGTTCCAGAAGTTGATTATTTTTCTGTTTGATGGCTTAATTGCAATTGTAGTGGTTATGTTGTGATGCAATAAAATCTGAAATGTATCGTTGTTGGTTGCTATGATGTAAACTGTTGTTATTGAATTGTTACCGTATGTATGTTGGTGTATGATGACCAGTATTGGAGGAGTACCTTGACCATGGAGGTGTTGGTAATTATGCTTGATGTTGTTGTTCTTTGCACATTACATTATGGTGTGATGTATTGGCTGTATGATAGTTATATGCATTGGTCGTCGTAGTATGTTGTCGTTGAATGCATATCATGTTGCATAAGTTGTATGATAAGTCGTGTGCCCATGTGGGGTGTGAGCGCCTTATCCGGATTCCTTGAAAAAGAATCGTTTTGTTGTTGTTGTTGTTGTTGTTGAGGTAATCATGTGCCTATGTGGGGTGTGAGCGATTACGGGTGTTCGTGTGCCCATGTGGGGTGTGAGCGATCACGGATGTCATGTGCCCATGTGGGGTGAGAGCGACTTATACGAAAATTCCGACGGGAATTATGATCATGAAAAAGGGATCGAATTGGTACCACATGCATAATCATTGAGCCAGGTTGTGAGTCTCATTGCGTTATATATTAACTATGTCGCTATGTTATTGATATGTGGTATTTGCATGAGTTTTGTTGATGAGATGTGATATGATGATATTTGAGACTATGTGATTATATGATGTTTTATGACGAAATATGTATAAGTGCTATTATGGTGTGTAGATGTGAGTATGATTCGTTTATAAATGATATGTGTCTTACATCTTTCATAATAAATTGTGATTACTCACCCTGCCTGTTTGAATGTTGCCTCCACGTGGGTAACGCGCAGATGCTCTAGAATATCTTGTAGAAGCGTTGAAGATAGCTTGGGAGTACTTTATTATTTTTCATTAATTAGAAGGTGTCTTGCTCTGATATGTAACATCGGGTTAGGAACGCAATTTATGCAAATGTTGTGTTTCCTTGACTAACATTTTATGATGATTTTGAAGATGTCGAACTATTGTAATTCCAATTCGGATGATATATTATTTTGTTAGCACATTTCATGAGTTTGAGATGTTAAATTGATTTAAATTTCAATTTTTGACGAGACTAAGATATTTTGGTATTATGAAGATGAATGAAGTTTATTTTCTGATTATGTTTCCGTTGCGAAGTTCAATTTATCTGTTGAAGTTATAAAAGAAAATGATGTTATAGATGTTGTAACCTGAGTTACAGAGCAGGATGATTATTATGGATGTTAGATATGAACTGTGACACCCTTGAGTGGTGAATTACATTGAATTATCCTTATTAATTCGTGAAATATTCTTTGGGGTTAGAAGGGTGTTACAATTGGCCATATACCTGCTTACAAGGCTCACTTCATACAAAATGGTTGGCCTCGTACAGACTATAGCATACATCAAAGACCCTATTATACTAGCATATGGAATGCTATTCATATAGGCTCTTTCGAATTTAGTACTAGAGCTTTGAGTCAAACTCAGCTTGTAGTGAGGATTAGTCGGTGTTATAACAGGCTTTGAGTTCGACATACCAAACTTGTCGAGAATCTTATTCAGATATGTTTCTTGAGATAAGCATAATCTCAACTACTTTTTATCTCTTCGGATGTCAATCCCTAGAGTTCTATAGGCATAACCCAAATCCTTCATGTCAGACTCCTTATCGAGTTCAACCTTTACCTTCATAACATCTTCGACACGGTTGCTTGCTAAGAGGATGTCATCCAAATAAAGCAACAAAATAACAAGTGAATTTCTAGGTCGAAGTCTGAAGTAAACACAGTGGTCAAACTGGCTCCTAGTGAAACCAATGTGTGCCATAAACTTGTCGAAAATCCTATTCCATTGTCGAGGAGATTGTTTCAGACCATACAAAGACATATTCAGCTTGCACACATAATCTTCCTTTCTTTTTTTCTACATACCTTTCAGGTTGCCTCATCAGAATTGGTTCATCTAGATCCCCATACAAGAAGGTTGTCTTCACATCCATCTGTTCAAGTTATAGGTCAAACTTTGCCACCATAGCAAGTAGCATTCGAATGAATCTATGTTCTACAACAGGTGAGAACACATAATTGAAGTCGACACCTTCCTTCTGAGTGAACCCCCTAGCAACCAACCTTGCCTTAAATCACTTCGACATCACTCCTTCGATTCCTTCTTTAACCTTGAAAATCCACTTACAATTGACTAACATGGATCCAAAAAGTTTCTTAATCATCTTCCAAGTTTTATTATTATGAAGATATTTCATCTCATCATTCATGGCTTTCAGCCATTCAGTCTTGTCTCGAATTCTCATAATTTCCTTATAGTCTCTAGGTTTTTCGTCCAGAACCTCACTTGCAGAGACTAAGACATAAGCTATGAGATCTGTATAAACAAGTCTTAGAGGTGGCTTAAGGACTCTTCTCGACCTGTCTCTTGCCAGCAGGTAGTCATTATCACTCTCCTCAACTTCGACAACAACTTCTGCTTCTTCTTCGACTTCATACGGGTCATGTAATTCAGCATCACTATGCTCCACCTCAACAGGAATCTCTTCATGTTCCAACTCTTCTTTAGAGATCTTTGAACTTCAACCAATGTCACCAGTTTTCTTAAAAGCCTTCTCATCTTCATTGAAAACTACATCTCAAATTGTGATACACCTCCTGTGACCTGGCTCTAGGCACCACAACCTATAAGCTTTGACATCTTCAGGGTATCTAAGGAACATACATTTCAGAAGTCAAGTTTCGACCTTGTCTTGCCTAATATGAGCATAGGCTAAGCAACCAAATACTCTAAGTCTGTCGAGATTAATGGATTGTTTTGACCAGACTTCAACAAGTGTTTTCATCCCCAATGCTATTGAGGGACACCTATTTATCAAATAAGTTGCAGTCATGACTGCCTTAGCCCAAAAAACCTTCTCCAATCCTTCACTACCGAACATATACCTCACCATTTCTAGAATGGTTCGATTAAACCTTTCAGTCAAACCATTTTGATGGGGAGTACCTACAGTAGTTATGTGCCTTGCAATACCAGACGCAACACAATCTGTCGAAAGCCCCATTGCAAAATTCAAGACTATTGTCGGTCATCAACCTCTCAACCTTCCTATCAGTTTGGTTTTCGACCAGAATCTTCAAACTTTTAAAATTTCCAAAAGTTTCATCCTTAGTCTTTTGGATGAATACCCATAACTTTTGGGAGTATTCATTAACTATGGATAAAAAATACTTCGCACCTGAGTGTGAAGGATTCCTTGCAGGTCCCTAAAGATCAGCATGAATGTAATCAAGGGATCCATGTGTTATGTTTTTACCTTTGTTAAACTTCATTCTACAGGATTTACCAAATACAGAAGGTTCACAAAACTCCAATTTTTTGACCTTGTCACTACACAACAGATTTTGTTTCAACAATTCGACTGTGCCTCTTTCACAAACATGGCTAAGTCTCTTGTGCCATAATGTAGTCTTCAACACAGGTTTTGTATATGACACATCTGCTAAACCACTTACAACCTCAGCCTCAAGGTTATACAAGCCTTGTTTCTTCACGCCTCTCAAGACTTCCTTCGACCCCTTCATTACCCTTAGGATACTTTTCTCTCTTTTGAAAACATATCCTTTCCTGTCGAATTCACCAAGAGAAATCAAATTCCCTTTAAGATCAGGTACATACTTGACACCATTCAATAGCCTTATTGACCCATCATGGAGCTTGAATCTCCCAGATCTGATACCTATAATTTTGCAGGCTTTGTTGTTTCCCGGCAGCTCTGATCCACCATCTTGGTCACTCAATTCCTCAAACACGTCTTTGTTTGGGGTCATGTGCCAATCGAGTCCCTGCTTGAAACCACCAGGACATCAGATGATTCATAACCATCTTGCACAATGGTTGTATTACCATTATCCTTTCCACCATGATTTTTCATTCGATCAGGGCGTACCTTTCTTGTATGACCCTCCTTCTTACAATGATAACACTTAATAGTAGGAGCATTACTACCATAAGAATTCTATATAACTTTACCATTCTTTTTCTCAAACTTACCATCTTTCTTAAAGAATTTTCCCTTAATGGACAAACCTTCACCAACTATTGATGGCTTTTGCTCCTTTCGTTCGTTCAAATCCTTAGAGTTCAAGGCATATTGAACATATTCAAAGGTCAACGACTCTCTTCCATACAAGAGAGTTTCTTTGAAGTGAGCATGAGGCTTATGTAAAGATCACAACAGCAGCAATGTTTGATCTTTATCATCAATCTTGACCTCGATATTCTCAAGATCAAGAATCAATTTGTTGAACATATCAAGTTGCTCAGCCAATGCTTTATCTTCACTCATCTTTAATGAATACAAAGCTTGCTTCAGGTAGAGGCGATTAACCAACAATTTCGTCAGGTACATGTAGCGAGCGATTTTGGACGCGGTTCTTAAGCGCTGGTCGCTCTCACTGCGTTTGAGTTTACTACAGGTCGATTCATTTTTTATCCTATTAAAGCTGATGAAGGAAGGGAATTAGATTTCTCCAATTAACCCTGCTTGCATACTAAGTTTAAACAGCGGTCTGTTAGATTACGGATGCGATCAATGTGGTGGGGGCCTTTGTATTGGTTATTTTTATTTTCGCCAATACTGATTTCTCTCTGGGATTTTGTTAGGATACTACTTCAGATTATGATATATGGGATTTAGGGTTTTTGTTTAGTGTGCTCGCTAAGATTTTTTTCTTTTAATCTTATGCCTACGTATTCCCGTTTACCGAAACAGGGAAATCAGAGCGTTCTTAGTTCCTCCTATTCTATGGGAGGAAATGGGTGTTTTGGTGTCTTGTTCAAAGCCCAAGACATGAAGCGAAAGGTGGTTTGTATCTTGTTCAAAGCCCAAGATGTGAAGCTGAAGAGTCTATTTGTATCTTGTTCAAAGCCCAAGATATGAAGCTAAAAGGGTTTGACTTTAGAGAGAATTTGTCATCTCTAAAGGGGGGTTTGTCTGTGACAATTTGTTTATAAAGGAGAATTACTTTAACCGGGATTTGTGAATCCGGCAATGCCATAATTTCCTTTATAGGGGGTTTTTAACCTGAAGGAGAAGACTTTAACTCAGTGTAGAGCAATGCTATCTTTCCTTAGGAATTTTTCATGCTAAAAGAGGGACATTGGCATGGATATAGATGATCCAGAGGCTTGACGCTTACAGCGATTAGATGAAGGGGAAGGAGTTGTTGATGTTTGTGTACTGTGAACGAGGCACAATTTTGATGCTAAAAGGTTGATTGGATCAACCAGTGGTTTTCTTATACAAAGCCTAAGAGGAGGCTAATATGTGTCTCGTACAAAGCCCAAGAGAGAGAGAGGCTAAAAGGTTTTGACTCGACGATGGAGTCTTTTGGTATCTCGTATAAAGCCCGAGATGAAGGCTATTTGACTCAACAAGAGAGTTTTTGTATCTCGTACAAAGCCCGAGATGGAGGCTAAAATTTGTTTGGATCAATAAGAACCTTTTTGTATCTCGTATATAGCCCGAGATGGAGGCGAAAAGGGTAATTGACTCAACGAGGGAGTCTCTTATGTGTCTCGTACAAAGCCCGAGAGAGAGGCTAAACGTTGTTTGACTCCGCTGGGGAGAATCATTGTACAAAGCCCAAGAGGAGGCTAACTTCACTGGAGAAGGATTATTATACAAAGCCTAAGAGGAGGCTATGGTTCTTGTTTCAGTTGAGTGACAGGTCCAGTATGCTGATTTTGAAAGAGAAAATAAGTTCTTATATGAGCAACACTGTACTCAAGGATTTAACTCAAGGATCCGGGTTATTCCTATTTTTTTTAAGGAAGTGGGAAATCCGAAGGGTATGGAGACTGTCCGAGTCTACGGGTTCCTTCCTATTCTTGAAGGGTGCTTGAGAATGTCTTTGAGACTCAAGGATATTAGACTATCCAAGTCCAAAGTTTTATCTTTTGTACTATGCTTTGAGAAACAGTAGTAGACTCTTTGAAAGGACTATTCTATGCAGATGATTAAGTTCTGTTCCTATACCTCTAGGAGGTCGTCGGGACAATTTGTACGAAGCCCAAGAGGAGGCTGAAAACTTTTAAGAAGCCGAGAGGTCCTTGTACGAAGCCCAAGAGGACGCTATCATTCCCGGAGGAAGAGATCATTATACGAAGCCTAAGAGGAGGCTGTGAATACTTCAAAGAAGCCAACGGGTCCTTGTACTAAGCCCAAGAGGAGGCGGGGTTGCTTTTAGGAAGCCTGTGGGTCATTGTACGTTGCCCAAGAGGAGGCCGATGCTTTTAAGAAGCCCGTGGGTCCCCAAACCCCGAGAAATTCAAGGCAAGCTATTCACAAGGAATAGATCAAGTCAGGAAAGTTCGAGAATTTGGAAGAAACTCATATTCCATTCACGGAGAATACATTCATCTCTGGGAGTAGAGTTTCTTGACAATTCCTAATAGGGACAGTCGAAGAGAAGACTGTATCTGGTGATCCTATTGGGGATCTAGTTGTCTATTTCTACGAAACGAAACGGCGTCACCTAGTTCTAGACGTAGTTGCCGGGGAAACTCAAAATATCTATACTATTATTACACAGTTGATATGAGTTTATGAAAGAAGACTTACAGTGAAACAGCCCCACAATACAGTTATATGTATATGAAAGCGGTAAATGAAAGCGTATAAACACTTACTCGGTTGTAGAGCTTCCATGTTGTTTGGTTAGTTGTTCAACAAAGAAAGATTGAAAACAACAATATATTCAAAATCAAAGGAGAAAGTGCTTTGAAAAAGAAAGATTTGGGGCTTACAGCTCAAGGAGAGGCCCAGGGTTTTATCAGTGAGTGCACTGTTTGAATTTGTACAAAGGGACTTATACAAGTGACTGAGGCCCAAAAAAGTGTTTTCTGTACAAAGGGATGAGTCTTACACTCTAATAGAGGCCCAAAAAGGTTTAAAGAAAAAGAGCGGGGCATATAACACGAGGGTAGGCGCAATTAATTTTTCATTAAAAATGGCGATCGCGCCGAGGTTTTCTTTTAACTCAGAGGGACTTATACAATAAGTGAGACCCAAATGATTTTGGTTAAAAGGGGGTTGGGTCTTACACTCTATTAGAGGCCCAAAAGTTTTGAATGAGTCTTATAGCTCGAGGAGAGGCCCAGAAGGTTATTTTTTAAAAGGCGACGATCGTGCCGTTTGTTTTTGACGGTATCGGGACTTATACAATGCACTGAGGCCCAAAAATGATTTGGTAAAAAAAAAGGATTGGGTCTTACACTCTATTAGAGGCCCAAAGTGTTTGACAATGATTTGTTTGAGTGAAAATCAAAGAACCCTTAATTTTATTCTTTAAAAGTAAATATTTAAAGAAAATCAATGAAAAATACAAAATAGGTTTGAATAAACCACTTGTGATTTTTGTTTAAGGTTTGAAAAATGAGGTATAAATCACAAGAGATATTTAAACTCATTAGGTCTTGATTTTCAAAGTAAATATTCACTTTTAAAATGTTTAAAAACAATTAAAAATTAATTTATTCACAAAAATACTAGTTATATTAAATAAATAATATAAATTCAATTTTTTTGTGGAATAAAATATTTCAACATTTTTATGCTTTTTTGCAAAAAGAACCAATAAAAAATAATTAAAATTGAGTGAGTTATTAATTTTTCAAATCATTAACAAAATAATATGAAAAATAAGAAAATAGGAAAAAGTGAAAAAAAAAGGTCTGGGGCGAGGGGGATTCGAACCCCAGACCTTTCGCTCGCTAGTACACACAAACCAGTTGATCAACCACTGGGGCGCAATGCCAATTCATTAATAACATGGCAAGTGAAAAATATATATCAAACTAGTTGGATTTTCTGAAAATGGCGCCATGGCCATCTTCTTCCTCAAGCTCTGATGCGTGAAGCCCTCTATCTCACTCATCTCTCAACCATTTGACATGATTCAAACACCAAACTCATGCGTTTTTTCACAAGGAAGAAGATGACAATACCCAATTTCATTCATTTTCAGTGTATAACAAATTATATCATTGTGGCCGTATGAACCCTAATTTTGCAAAAGCAATCGTCCAGACGTGATTATGAGTCCTATGATCAAAATTTCTGAGGGAAAACAATCAACACATGATGGCAAGCAATTGGCAAAAATATCATGCGAGGAAATATGCATGGATCATGGAGTTGGAGTTTTGAGGCTTACCTCTATGCAAGCTGAAATGAAACTCTGCACAAACTTTGTTCCAGTTGTGAATTAATGATCCCTACAGCTTCAATGGATGTTATGGAGTGTGTTGCAAGCTTTGGATCACTTTGAAACTCTTTGGATCAAGCTGGAGACCTCCACCTGCATAATTGAGGCATAATGGCTTGGTTGAAGGGTGATTTTGAGCCTGAGGTGTTACAATCAGTGTTTAAGTGTTTGGACACCTCAAATACATCATATGTGATGTGTTTGAGCAATTGGAATTGATTGCTTAAGGCTACAACTCAAAACCCGACAGTGGTTACTCAAAAACCAAGAAACTTGAGGTTTAAGGAAGAATGAGAGAAAGCAGTGCTGTAACTGGCTTTGGTGTGAGTTGAATAATCCATTAGAACCTCTATTTATAGGTGATCAACTTTTGTCTTGGAGGAATAGTGAATGACTGCTGGATCAGATCACATTCGCATGGATTGGCTTGGAGGATTTCTTCTCAAGCAAGGCAAACTAGCCACCCCCAAGAGCAGGGCTATGCCTTGACCAAAATCACATTCTTCAGATATTTTTATTGTTGTTTAATCAGAGAAATTGACTGAGTAGAGTGGCTTTGTTGAAAATGCACTATTCCACATTAATGCCCTTTGAATTCAAGGCAAAATGTGCCAAAGTGGATGAATTTCAAGTTGGAATATTCCTTGGCTTTTTGACTCAGCCTTATCAGTTGGATCAGTTGGTTCATGATCAGGTTGAAGGCATGTGGCATAGTGATCATTTCTTTTGACTCAGAATCTGTGGATGGCACAAAACTCCCAAACTGATTTTTCATGGCAGCCTTGACATGGTGTGTTGTGGCAGCCATAATTCTTGGCACAAGTGGATTGGTTTCATGCTATTGAGTTGCTTGGATTCTTGGCAACATTTGCAACAACATTGATGTTTATCTTTGGAACTGATTCAGCTTGTAACTGTGTGAAAAAACCTCACAAGTTTTGGTGTTTCCAACAAAATCTGTCTTGGACAGAATTTTTCTAAGTGTTGGAAAAGTGGGACTTTCATGTTTTCAGCCATTTTGGCTCACTCATAGCCCAAAATCCACAATGAATTGGAGTTAGGTCTAGTTGAAGTTTTTGTAGAGGGAAATGAGATCTACAAATCAAGCCTTGGACGGGAGAAAATGGCTTTGTGGTTTAGGAGTTATGACCCTCCAAAGTTGGTACCCTAGCCACTTTATTTTTAACTTAGAAAATTTTCTAAGTTTTTATGGTTACCCCTTTTACAAGTTATCCAACTTTTCTTGATTTTTCTTGATGAATGATGATTCAAATCATACATTAACATCATTTTAGGGTTAAAAATCCATTTTTGTGAAAAATCTCAAAAAGTCAAAGTTGACTTTTGTGCACACTTGACTTTTTATCAGATGAATTCCAAACTGTGCAATTCTTCAGGAAATCATGTCCTTGACCTAAATCAAACTTGATGGACATATTACATGGGTAGTATAGGGTATATTGATGCATGTCTTAGGGCTTGAGAGCATGTCCTGGTCAAAAGTCAAAGTTACAGTTGACTTTCCTCGCGAAACCCTAATTGTGGTGCAGATGAAATTGAGACTTATTACTCAAGCTTCTTGGATTAATCCATTGTTCCAAATGGATCAATATAGTTCATTAGAGACCCTCAAACCCTCTCTTGAGGTCTTGGCTCATGACATGCCCTAAAAGTCCACTTAGGGGTGAATTAGGTCAAGAAACCCTAATTCCTGATTTTTGATGAATGCATCCCCTGAGGCAAAATTGACTTGATGATTGGGTCCATGAGGTCCCATGAAGTATATTAGGTTATGTTTTGGATCATTGGCTGGTGCCCAGATGAAAAATTTCCATCTGGAGGCCCTGGTCGACCAAAACCCTAATTTGGTGACACTGTCGATCTTGAGACTTGATCCACCTAGAAGGGAGCAGCCTTGTGCTTGATCCTTGAAGTGGGAGTCCTTTTGATCCATTGTGGATGTTTGAGAGGTTATACAAGTTGAAGATCATGTCATTCCTTGATTGATCCTTTGTCTAAGGCTCTGAGAGGGCTTGAAACCCTAAGTCTGATTGTAGTGGATGCTCACCCATCTTTGGGGAGGCTGATGAGGCATAAAGATACATCCATATTGTGATGATGATTTTCACAATGATGGGAAATATAAGTGGTCAAAATTTGGGGTATGACAGTACAAACCTTCAATTTTCGTCCACACATTAGCTGCAGTTTTCTCCTTTGAAACCTGTCGAAGAACCTTATCACCAAGGCTCAATACAATGGCATAATGGGCTTTTTTGACCATCTTTGTCTTCTCCTTCTCTGATAGGGCAACGTCCATTTTCTCCGATCCTTTCAACACTTCTAATAAATCCTATTGAACAAGAAGAACTTGCATTTTCAAGCGCCACAAACCGAAATCATTCACACAAGTGAATTTCTCAATCTCGTACTTTGTTGACGGCATCTTCTCCTCCATGCTCACCACACCAGTTTGTTGTAATATAATGTTGTTAGTATCAGAACAAAGTTATGTGATAAAGACTGAGTATCTTGAATAAACAAAAGAAACCCTATTAGGTTTTACGAAAGAGAGAGAAGAAGGAAGAATAAGAATAAGAATTGGTTAAAGTTGTTTTATTATTCGCTTTCTTAATAAGGGTTCAATGATTACAAATGAATAAGAATAGTTAACCTCTCTCAACAACCTAAGAGAATAAGTCTATTTATAGACTACTAAGCTAACTTAGGCTACAAGCTAACATAACAATTTGGCTTACAATCAAGGCCCAATTCGACATGCTAACTTAAACACAAAGCTAATATATTTCGACTGCATGATTGAGCAGACTTTGACTACAGCATGCATAACTCCTATCGAACCATGAAGCTACCCTTTTCAACACTAGAGTTTGATCCAAATAACACAATTATATTCACAAAAAGTCTTAAGAGATAATATGGAGATATCCAGTCGACGGTATATCTGATAAATCGTCCTTTTATTGAATGTATCGCTCTTTTGACAAATGTCTCGTTCTTTTTTGGAATTACATCGCGGAAATGAGTGACGTGTCCTCCTTATGTTATAGCATGGAAAAATTCGTAAAATATGTGGACCACGCTCTCATGAATATTGAGAAGTAAATTTCCCACACTCTCATGATTGAAGGGACAACCTAAGTACCTTACTACAACCAGAAATACACATATCCAAATATTCTCATTACACACGAGGTAGATCTCAATCTAATAACAAATCTCAAAGCCTCTAACAACCAGTAATCACTAAGGTTTGTCACACATTTATACTTTTAGAAAGTATAATTGGTGTCCACCTTGGAACCCCGGTAAAATTGATATGGGCCACCATCACAAAATTCAACCAGAATATTGTCCTCACGTCCATCCTCTTTGTCCATCATGGTGAACAAAAAAACAACAACTCATGCCAATGAAGATTCTGAAAACGAGGAAAGTTTCATATCAGAGATACGTACTATGGACAATCTTTGTTACCATAACCAAATTTTGGAGGATAACGTCCTTCATCTATAACAGTTCCAGCTAGAAATAAACATGACAGATGAATTTGAGGTATTGGATCCCTCAGTCTTTATCAGATGAGATATGGAAAGTTCTTGTCCCAGAGAACTTCAAGTCATGATAATTGGTTAATGTTGACGAACACAACGATTCGTACGAACATGTATCCTCCATCAACACTCAGATGGCCATCATTGGGGCACTTGACTCATTGAAGTGCAACCTTCAGTTTAACACCATTAAAGACACAACTCTAAAATGGTTTATGAGCCTCTCCAAACTCTCTATCACCAGCTCTCAAGACTTGGTGTGGAAGATGGTCCACCAATTTATCACGAGATATGGAACATTGTCCACCAATTCTCCAGACGCAACTCTAAGTTTGACCATAGCAGAATGGAACACTGTTGTCATGGAGCATTTTTATAGTATTCCAACTTTCCACTATTCCAAATTCTTCTACTTCTAAACCTCAACGAAACAATACCCTAATTCAATTTCATTCTTATTCAATTTCAATTAGATTTCTGAAGAAAATATTGTATCCCCTAAATTTTGGGAATGTCGAGTGTTGTTTTGGAGGGTCTTTCCAAACATCACAATAATCTCTCAAAATAGGTGAGTTTCCTAATTCTCTTATCTATAATGTTTTGATTGTTGTTACACTCAAATTCGACGAATTTGTCGTAACGGCAACGACGCTTATACGCTTTCAACACACCACAGTGTTTATGTTATGCTTACTTTTAAAAATTATAATTAAATTAAATTAGGTTTTAATATTTTCTTGTGTTAATCTTTCAGCTTCGTTACCGTTTTAGTGAATTTTGTTTCAAACTTCTATTATTCGCTTGATTTTAGGTTTTCTTCGGTTGAGGAAAGAAGGAGATTATTTTACTCATGGGTATTTAGCGTTGTGGGTAGAGGGATTATCCCTAAACCCCAACTTCGGCCTTATTTTATTCTTTATGTCTTCATTATCTAACTTATGAGGATGATAGTTAAATTATTTATATTTGTACCTACTGTGATCTGTGTATAATTATAAGATTGGTGTGTAACTTTTGATTAGGTATTAGGGATGTTGAGAATTGGTAAAAAATCAATTAGTATTGATTTACATTTAATTAGTCATAAGTGTAAATTATGTTATTACCTATTATGTATACCTATTTTGCATATAAATATATATAAATATAAATATAAATATATATATATATATATATATATATATATATATATACACGTGTAATCATATTCGACTCACAAAAATACAATCACAACATGGTATCTAGAAGCTGGTTGACCCACTGTTTTCAAGAATTTTTTTTCGTTTCTGCAAAATATTCGGCCATTCACGGCACTACATGAGCGCACCACCGCTCCTGACGACTTTTTCGGTAAAGTAACCATACCGCCGACATCGTCTCCTTCCGATTGGCCGGTAGCCAAAATTGCCACACCGATCCGCCTTACGACGCGCCCTTCCGCCACCTGCACGTGGATCTCACGCGTCGCCCTTCCCTCTACGTGTGATAGCGCATCCCACACCTCTGTTGCTGCCGTTTCGTCGCCGAAACCGGCTTCCTGTGCTCTTTCCATATCTGCTCTCGATTTTTTCATCTAAGCAACCAAAAATCATGGGAGATACCGATTCTGCTACTTTTACGAAGGTTCCATTTATCCCCTGTGAAAAACTCATTGGAATAACACACTATAATATATGGGTTGGTGCTGTCAAAATGTGATTTCATGGTCAAGGACATAAAGATCACTTAACTACAAAATCATAAAATATTCTCGCTGCCAAATGCGATAAGTGGAAACAAACGAATGCTTCTCTATGCACTGTGTTATGGTTTTCCATAGCAACTAATCTCCAAGTACAATACCAAGCCTTTACCACTTGCTATGAGATTTTGGAAAAGACTAAGAAAGTGTTGTCCAATGATGTCCACAATATTTATAGTGTCATCACCAAACTCAACTCTTTGAAATTGGAGAATATGGATATGCAAGCCTATATGAGTAAGCTAGATGCATTAAAGGCAAATTCTCAATCTTAATGCCCTTTACCAAAGTGTCATACCCCAAATTTTGAACACAAGATTTCCCATCATTGTGCAAACCATCACCACAATATGGATGTACCATCATACCTCATCAATCTTCTCAAGGATTGTTGAGCATTCACCTCAACCAAAGATTAGGGTTTTGAGCCCTCTCAGAGTACTCAGACAAAGGATTAATCAAGAATGAACATGATATTCAACTTGTCTAGTCTCTCAAACACCCATAAAGGATCAAGAGGTCTCCCACATCAAGAATCAAGCACAAAGTTGCAACATTCCAAGTGGATCAAGCCCAAGATCGCCAGTGTCACCAAATTAGGGTTTTGGTCAACCCAGGCCCCAGATGAAAATTTTCACCTGGGAATGAGTCAATACTTCAAAACATGACCCAAGAAGCTCAAAGGGACCTCATGGACCCAATCATAGAGTCAAAATAACCTCAGGGGATGCATTCATAAAAAATCAGGAATTAGGGTTTCTTGACCTAATTCACCCCTAAGTTGACTTTTGGAGCAAGACATGAGCCAAGACCTCAAGAAGTGTTTTTAAGACCTCCAATACATCATATTTATCCATTTACAAGATTAAATTGATTCCAAGAACTTAGTTCACAAGCAGTACAAAGATTCAAATTCATTTGGGCCAATTAGGGTCTCTTGATGAAAAGTCAACTATATCTTTGACTTTTGACCAAGACATGTTCCCAAACCTTGGGACATGATTCAAGACACTCTAAAACCCCTATGGAACCCATCCATTAGGTTTGAATTAGGTCAAGAACTTGATTTCATAGAGAATCACACAGTTTGGAATTCATCTGACAAAAAGTCAATTGTGCCTAAAAATCAAGTTTGACTTTTTGAATTTCTTGACAAACAAGGCTTCCCTAAGTGAAAAACAATGTTAATTCTTGGTTTGGATCATCATCCATCAAGAAAAATCAAGAAAACTGAGGTTACTTGAAAAAGGGGCAACCTTGAAAAACTTAAAATTTTCTAAGTTATGGAAGAAAAAAGATTTGATACCAACTTGGCAAGGTCATAAATCCTAAACCACAAGGCCTTTTTCTCCCATCCAAAGCTCAAATGAAAGCTCTCATTACATATTTCAAAATTGTCAACTACATCAGATTCCAAATCCTCATGGATTTTGAGTTATGGATTGATCAAAATCACAAAACATGACAATGATCACTTTTTCCAACACTTAGTGAAAATTTTGGACATAATCTGTATTGGGTTTTCACCAAATTTGAAGCCATTTTTTTACCATGATCCAAATTGATTCAAGACCAATGTTGGACATCAAAGTTAAGTTAGGATATACAATATTTCCGAAAAGTACTAGAACTCATCCTAATTCAACTTGAGTAGGGAGTTATGAGCATGGAAACATGACACCTCCAAGACTGGTTTTACAAGGAAGTCTTGTACATGCCACATGATTGTCATTTCCATGACTTGGCAAGCCTTGTCACCATACAAGACAAGTTTCTACAGTGCAATGGACATGATCTCTGCAGAGCTACAACACTATAGAGCCTTGCAAGTCAAAAACCTCATCATTTGGCATGTGACATTCAAAGTTCAAAATCCAAAAACTCCAATTTTGTCATGAGGCATTTAAGGGATGCATAGAGCTGGCATGTATCAGTTCATGATCAACCAAATGGGCCAAGAAAAACTCAAGCATCGGAGGACCATAGGCTTGCAAGATTGACCCAAGTCAATGGCTAGAGGAGACTTTGGCAACAAGACAAAGTTGAATGGATATTGGAGTGATCCAGCCTCCAATCACTATTGCTCCTAAAACAAACTTGCTCTACTATAAATAGAGTTTCTTTCTGATCAATTCAAGTACACCAAAGCATAGCAATACATGCTTTCCTCCAAATCACTAAAAAACCAGATTTTTGCTTCTCTTTTAAGTCACTATTGAATTTTCAATTTGAGAGCAATTCAATCAAAACCAATCATGCCAACTATCGCGGCCGGCAAAAATATCGAGTCGCCATCATCTTTTATTCGTCCTAAGGGACAGGAAAATAATGATAAAACCTAATTCCTAAGGGAGAGACACTAAGGTTTGGGAGTCGGTTAAGCGAGGGGAAGGTGTTAGGCACCCCTCACTTCCATTGTACTCAATGGGATCCTCCTTAAGTTCTAGGGTATGTTTGCTTGCCACTTGAATGTCTGATTATTTATTTTTATTTACAAAAATTCTTTATTATTGTACAAAGAAGAAAAGGGGGACACTAAGTTTTTAATTATTATTGTACTCGCTAGGGTTTAGAACCCTATGCCAACGTACCTTCAATTTTGAAGGATCAGAGTATCCGTAGTTCGCATCCCCTATCCCCTATTCCTATCCCTATTCCCATTCCTAATCCTAATCCTAATCCAAATCCTAATCCTTTATTTATACTCTTGGATTACAAGAGTCTTATCCCATATCCCTATTCCTTATTTATACTCTCGGATAAAGAGTTCTATCCCATGTCCTTATCCCTTATTTATACTCTCGGATGAAGAGTTCTATTCCATTTCCTTATCCCTTATTTATACTCTCGGATAAAGAGTTATATCCTATTTCCTTATCCCTTATTTATACTCTCAGATGAAGAGTTTATCCTAATTCCTTATCCATTATTTATACCATTGGATGAAGAGTTCTATCCCAATTCCTAATCCATTTATTTATACTCTCGGATATCAAGAGGTTTATCCCAAATCCTAATCCATTTATTTATATTGTCGAATATTAAGAGTTTTATTCCAAATCCTAATCCATTTATTTATACTCTCGGATATCAAGAGTTTTATCCCAAATCCTAATCCATTTATTTATACTCTCGGATATCAAGAGTTCTATCCCAATTCCTAATTCATTTATTTATACTCTCGGATATCAAGAGTTTTATCCCAAATCCTAATCCATTTGTTTATACTCTCGAATATCAAGAGTTTTATCCCAAAATCCTAATCTCTTGCCCTATGTTTATACTCTTGGAGCTTAAGAGTCTAATCCCAAAATGTATCCCTTTCTATCCCATGACTATCCCTAATATCCCTTAGAAATACCTTATAAGTTTATCCCATAATTTTATCCCTTAATAAACCGAATATCTTATCCTTTATTTTATCCCCGAGAATTTACCCCTTAAGTATCCCTAAGTTTCTATATCAATTATATCCCTATTCTATCCCTAATGTCCTTTAGAATTATCCCATAAGGTTATTCCCTAATTATTTCTTTATAACCTAAATTTTTTTATCCCTTATCCCTCATTTTATTCCCCCATTTTTTATCCCTTAAATTATCCATTAGAATTATCCCATAGAATCTTTTATATTATAAACCAAATATTTATCCCTTGTATTTATCCTTTAGAATTGTATAGAATTTCCTCTAATTATCCCTTAGAATTCTAAACTAATCAACTATCTACCCATTACTAAACAGTTGACCAAACTTCCAAAATTGCCCTTCCCTTTAAATTAAATTACACTGCAAAAAGGACATTTTGGTAACACTCTAATTCAACACAATTCTTCCCTTCTTTTCCCAATTTGTAACCCATTCCTATACACGTATCGTTAAACACAAAACACACTACTGTTCATTGTCCATTCTCTCTCCATTTCAACGACTACGTTTTCCTCTTTCTCTGCTCCTCACTAAGGTAATCTTCCCACCGTTTCATGTATCTCGCTTCCTTCCTCTTCATCTGTCAACTGCAACTATGGTTTCTGCATCCTTTTGCATTCTTTCATCAACGTTTGCAAACCCTAATTCCGTCCCTTTCTTCCCTTTCTCTATTTTCCTCTTCAAACCCTAAATTCGTCGTCGCCCCCTGAGTATATTCAGCTTAGAGTTTGATGCTGCCAGAAGCACGTGTCATCTTTGTCCTGTAACTGTTGAAAACTTCGAAGTTTGTTTCGAAACCTTGCCGTCGACCACGTTTCTTCATCTGTGTCTATTACTCTTATCTGGTTCTTTATCTGTATTTATTCCTCTTTCTATTTCTATTACTAACGTTGTTTGATTTTTTTGCAGCTATAGTTGTTTGATTTTTTTCAGCTTGGTCTCTTTTCGTAGTGGTTACCGAGTTGATGTCTATTATTGCAATGGAATGATTTTGGTTGGTTGAGTTTTTTGTGTAGTTTTCATGGATTGAACACAAATAATGAAAACCAGAAGCTTCTCCAAGATGTCAATGGTGGGCTGAGTAATGATTTTGATTGGTTTACATATATATCTCATTCAATTTATTTTTTCCTTTGCAGGAGGTTCTGCAAGATGTCCTTGATGTTCACGATGTTAAATGCTCAACACTTCATATATGCATTTAAAACTTGCTCTGTCAGTGATCTGAACAAAGGAAATGCTTCTTTATTGTCTGAATCTTAATATGTAAGATGTACACTATTATTTATTTATTTTTTATCCATCATTTTACCCCATTGAGTGTATTGCATGTTGAATTTTGATGTGTATGGGAAAAAGCTCTTATCGTTGTGTAGTTGAGTTGAAGTCGTTTTTGTTTGTGTAACTCACCTGATTTTTCTTCGATCCAAACAAATACACATAAAACACTACAGGTGATTAATTTTGATCTGACAAATTGGAATATGACTTATGGTTTGCAAGCAATTGGGGGAAATCAGTGGAGTTAGCTTTTAGTGTAGTAATACCTTTCCTACCTTCCTAAAATGCTGACTACATAACCTTAGTATCTGCAACAAAAGCACCATCAATTCATAAAGTTAAGCTAAATTCGAATTATGCATCTAATAGAAAGTTGAACTCCATAACGATCAAAGATCTTCATAGAGGTGAGCTTTAAGAAAGTTGTCATGCATTCTTGTCTGTTTTAGAGTCTATTTGAAAATTAAAAAATTAACAAAGTACTATTATAATATACGTGGTTATTAAGAAAGTTTTCACCATAATTGCCAAAGCAGTGAAATTTGCATTGTTATTATATTATAGATATTATGGATTGGCATATGAGTACATTAAACTGAACTTCATCCGCAACGGTGTATTTGGGATTTGCATTATTGTTAAATTAACTCATAATTGTTGTATTTTCTTATTGGTGATCAATGGTGATGTTGATTAATTAATAATTTTCAGTGGGTTAGATGATATTGCAATAGAAACTTAAACATCTAAGAAAGTAATTCATTAACATTTGGCTATTTGCTTTTTATTATGTTATTTCATTTTGCAATAACTATATGGTTCAATACTTATTGTCTCTGATATGCAAAAGTTGTGTTTTTTTCATATTTAAAAAACTGTCAATTTTTCTACCTCTAATGGATATTATTGGATCATTTTTCTTTTTTATTGTGTTGATTACTGAAAATCTTCATTTTTCAGATATATTTGTATTGATAAGTTTATTAGAGTAAGAAGAAGAATGACAGCGGAAAGGTGCACCACCACCTAAAAATATGAAGAGCTTTAGTCATTTTTAAATGAGTTTTGTTATATAAGTCTATTATTGTCTTGCTGCAATTTTCCTTTATAGTTTCATCTTCTAATAACTAATTTTTTGGCAGACATTTTGGTTATATATTATGATGTATATTTTATCAGTTTGGTTAGCTTATTTCCTTCAAACATCTCTTCACATAAAGGGAAATGTAGAAATGTGAGTTCTTTGTAATGTACCCAACAATTTTTCACGTATGAATGTAGCATTATTTACTATTCAATTCAAGAATTCAAAAAGTCACTATGACCAAATGCGTCTTTATGCTTCCCTTCAAAAACCTCATCATTTGGCATGTGACATTCAAAGTTCAAAATCCAAAAGCTCCAATTTTGTCATGAGGCATTTAAGGGATGCATAGAGCTGACATGTATCAGTCCATGATCAACCAAATGAGTAAAGATAAACTCAAGCATCGGAGGACCATATGCTTGCAAGATTGACCCAAGTCAATGGCTAGAGGAGACTTTGGCAACAAGACAAAGTTCAATGGATATTGGAGTGATCCAGCCTCCAATCACTATTGCTCCTAAAACAAACTTGCTCTACTATAAATAGAGTTTCTTTCTGATCAATTCAAGTACACCAAAGCATAGCAATACATGCTTTCCTCCAAATCACTAAAAAACCAGATTTTTGCTTCTCTTTTAAGTCACTATCGAATTTTCAATTTGAGAGCAATTCAATCAAAACCAATCATGCCAACTATCGCGGTCGGCAAAAATATCGAGTCGCCATCATCTTTTATTCGTCCTAAGGGACAGGAAAATAATGATAAAACCTAATTCCTAAGGGAGAGACACTAAGGTTCGGGAGTCGGTTAAGCGAGGGGAAGGTGTTAGGCACCCCTCACTTCCATTGTACTCAATGGGATCCTCCTTAAGTTCTAGGGTATGTTTGTTTGCCACTTGAATGTCTGATTATTTATTTTTATTTACAAAAATTCTTTATTATTGTACAAAGAAGAAAAGGGGGACACTAAGTTTTTAATTATAATTGTACTCGCTAGGGTTTAGAACCCTATGCCTACGTACCTTCAATTTTGAAGGATCAGAGTATCCGTAGTTCACATCCCCTATCCCCTATTCCTATCCCTATTCCCATTCCTAATCCTAATCCTAATCCAAATCCTAATCCTTTATTTATACTCTTGGATTACAAGAGTCTTATCCCATATCCCTATACCTTATTTATACTCTCGGATAAAGAGTTCAATCCCATGTCCTTATCCCTTATTTATACTCTCGGATGAAAAGTTCTATTCCATTTCCTTATCCCTTATTTATACTCTTGGATAAAGAGTTATATCCTATTTCCTTATCCCTTATTTATACTCTCAGATGAAGAGTTTTAGCCTAATTCCTTATCCATTATTTATACCATTGGATGAAGAGTTCTATCCCAATTCCTAATCCATTTATTTATACTCTCGGATATCAAGAGGTTTATCCCAAATCCTAATCCATTTATTTATACTCTCGGATATTAAGAGTTTTATCCCAAATCCTAATCCATTTATTTATACTCTCGGATATCAAGAGTTTTATCCCAAATCCTAATCCATTTATTTATACTCTCAGATATCAAGAGTTCTATCCCAATTCCTATTTCATTTATTTATACTCTCAGATATCAAGAGTTTTATCCCAAATCCTAATCCATTTGTTTATACTCTCGGATATCAAGAGTTTTATCCCAAATCCTAATCCATTTATTTATACTCTCGAATATCAAGAGTTTTATCCCAAAATCCTAATCTCTTGCCCTATGTTTATACTCTTGGAGCTTAAGAGTCTAATCCCAAAATTTATCCCTTTCTATCCCATGACTATCCCTAATATCCCTTAGAAATACCTTATAAGTTTATCCCATAATTTTATCCCTTAATAAACCGAATATCTTATCCTTTATTTTATCCCCGAGAATTTACCCCTTAAGTATCCCTAAGTTTCTATATCAATTATATCCATATTCTATCCCTAATGTCCTTTAGAATTATCCCATAAGGTTATTCCCTAATTATTTCTTTATAACCTAAATTTTTTTATCCCTTATCCCTCATTTTATTCCCCCATTTTTTATCCCTTAAATTATCCATTAGAATTATCCTATAGAATCTTTTATATTATAAACCAAATATTTATACCTTGTATTTATCCTTTAGAATTGTATAGAATTTCCTCTAATTATCCCTTAGAATTCTAAACTAATCAACTATCTACCCATTACTAAACAGTTGATCAAACTTCCAAAATTGCCCTTCCCTTTAAATTAAATTACACTGCAAAAAGGATATTTTGGTAACACTCTAATTCAACACAATTCTTCCCTTCTTTTCCCTATTTGTAACCCATTCCTATACACGTATCATCAACCACAAAACACACTACTGTTCATTGTCCATTCTCTCTCCATTTCAACGACTACGTTTTCCTCTTTCTCTGCTCCTCACTAAGGTAATCTTCCCACCGTTTCATGTATCTCGCTTCCTTCCTCTTCATCTGTCAACTGCAACTATGGTTTCTGCATCCTTTTGCATTCTTTCATCAACGTTTGCAAACCCTAATTCCGTCCCTTTCTCCCCTTTCTCTATTTTCCTCTTCAAACCCAAAATTCGTCGTCGCCCCCTGAGTATATTCAGCTTAGAGTTTGATGCTGCCAGAAGCACGGGTCATCTTTGTCCTGTAACTGTTGAAAGCTTCGAAGTTTGTTTCGAAACCTTGCCGTCGACCACGTTTCTTCATCTGTGTCTATTACTCTTATCTGGTTCTTTATCTGTATTTATTCCTCTTTCTATTTCTATTACTAACGTTGTTTGATTTTTTTGCAGCTATAGTTGTTTGATTTTTTTCAGCTTGGTCTCTTTTCGTAGTGGTTACCGAGTTGATTTCTATTATTGCAATGGAATGATTTTGGTTGGTTAAGTTTTTTGTGTAGTTTTCATGGATTGAACACAAATAATGAAAACCAGAAGCTTCTCCAAGATGTCAATGGTGGGCTGAGTAATGATTTTGATTGGTTTAAATATATATCTCATTCAATTTATTTTTTCCTTTGCAGGAGGTTCTGTAAGATGTCCTTGATGTTCACGATGTTAAATGCTCAACACTTCATATATGCATTTAAAACTTGCTCTGTCAGTGATCTGAACAAAGGAAAGGCTTCTTTATTGTCTGAATCTTAATATGTAAGATGTACACTATTTTTTATTTATTTTTTATCCATCATTTTACCCCATTGAGTGTATTGCATGTTGAATTTTTATGTGTATGGGAAAAAGCTCTTATCGTTGTGTAGTTGAGTTGAAGTCGTTTTTGTTTGTGTAACTCACCTGATTTTTCTTCGATCCAAACAAATACACATAAAACACTACAGGTGATTAATTTTGATCTGACAAATTGGAATATGACTTATGGTTTGCAAGCAATTGGGGGAAATCAGTGGAGTTAGCTTTTAGTGTAGTAATACCTTTCCTACCTTCCTAAAATGTTGACTACACAACCTTAGTATCTGCAACAAAAGCACCATCAATTCGTAAAGTTAAGCTAAATTCGAATTATGCATCTAACAGAAAGTTGAACTCCATAATGATCAAAGATCTTCATAGAGGTGAGCTCTAAGAAAGTTGTCATGCATTCTTGTCTGTTTTAGAGTCTATTTGAAAATTAAAAAATTAACAAAGTACTATTATAATATACGTGGTTATTAAGAAAGTTTTCATCATAATTGCCAAAGCAGTGAAATTTGCATTGTTATTATATTATAGATATTATGGATTGGCATATGAGTACATTAAACTGAACTTCATCCCCAACGGTGTATTTGGGATTTGCATTATTGTTAAATTAACTCATAATTGTTGTACTTTCTTATTGGTGATCAATGGTGATGTTGATTAATTAATAATTTTCAGTGGGTTAGATGATATTGCAATAGAAACTTAAACACCTAAGAAAGTAATTCATTAACATTTGGCTATTAGCTTTTTATTATGTTATTTCATTTTGCAATAACTATATGGTTCAATACTTATTGTCTCTGATATGCAAAAGTTGTGTTTTTTTCATATTTAAAAAACTGTCAATTTTTCTACCTCTAATGGATATTATTGGATCATTTTTCTTTTTTATTGTGTTGATTACTGAAAATCTTCATTTTTCAGATATATTTGTATTGATAAGTTTATTAGAGTAAGAAGAAGAATGACAGCGGAAAGGTGCACCACCACCTAAAAATATGAAGAGCTTTAGTCATTTTTAAATGAGTTTTGTTATATAAGTCTATTATTGTCTTGCTGCAATTTTCCTTTATAGTTTCATCTTCTAATAACTAATTTTTTGGCACAATTTTGGTTATATATTATGATGTATATTTTATCAGTTTGGTTAGCTTATTTCCTTCAAACATCTCTTCACATAAAGGGAAATGTAGAAATGTGAGTTCTTTGTAATGTACCCAACAATTTCTCACGTATGAATGTAGCATTATTTACTATTCAATTCAAGAATTCAAAAAGTCACTATGACCAAATGCCTCTTTATGCTTCCCTTCAAAAACCTCATCATTTGGCATGTGACATTCAAAGTTCAAAATCCAAAAACTCCAATTTTGTCATGAGGCATTTAAGGGATGCATAGAGCTGGCATGTATCAGTCCATGATCAACCAAATGAGTCAAGATAAACTCAAGCATCGGAGGACCATATGCTTGCAAGATTGACCCAAGTCAATGGCTAGAGGAGACTTTGGCAACAAGACAAAGTTCAATGGATATTGGAGTGATCCAGCCTCCAATCACTATTGCTCCTAAAACAAACTTGCTCTACTATAAATAGAGTTTCTTTCTGATCAATTCAAGTACACCAAAGCATAGCAATACATGCTTTCCTCCAAATCACTAAAAAACCAGATTTTTGCTTCTCTTTTAAGTCACTATCGAATTTTCAATTTGAGAGCAATTCAATCAAAACCAATCATGCCAACTATCGCGGCCGGCAAAAATATCGACTCGCCATCATCTTTTATTCGTCCTAAGGGACAGGAAAATAACGATAAAACCTAATTACTAAAGGAGAGACACTAAGGTTCGGGAGTCGGTTAAGCGAGGAGAAGGTGTTAGGCACCCCTCACTTCCATTGTACTCAATGGGATCCTCCTTAAGTTCTAGGGTATGTTTGCTTGCCACTTGAATGTCTGATTATTTATTTTTATTTACAAAAATTCTTTATTATTGTACAAAGAAGAAAAGAGGGACACTAAGTTTTTAATTATTATTGTACTCGCTAGGGTTTAGAACCCTATGCCTACGTACCTTCAATTTTGAAGGATCAGAGTATCCGTAGTTCACATCCCCTATCCCCTATTCCTATCCCTATTCCCATTCCTAATCCTAATCCTAATCCAAATCCTAATCCTTTATTTATACTCTTGGATTACAAGAGTCTTATCCCATATCCCTATTCCTTATTTATACTCTCGGATAAAGAGTTCTATCCCATGTCCTTATCCCTTAGTTATACTCTCGGATGAAGAGTTCTATTCCATTTCCTTATCCCTTATTTATACTCTCGGATAAAGAGTTATATCCTATTTCCTTATCCCTTATTTATACTCTCAGATGAAGAGTTTTATCCTAATTCCTTATCCATTATTTATACCATTGGATGAAGGGTTCTATCCCAATTCCTAATCCATTTATTTATACTCTCGGATATCAAGAGGTTTATCCCAAATCCTAATCCATTTATTTATACTCTCGGATATTAAGAGTTTTATCCCAAATCCTAATCCATTTATTTATACTCTCGGATATCAAGAGTTTTATCCCAATTCCTAATTCATTTATTTATACTCTCGGATATCAAGAGTTCTATCCAAAATCCTAATCCATTTGTTTATACTCTCGGATATCAAGAGTTTTATCCCAAATCCTAATCCATTTATTTATACTCTCGAATATCAAGAGTTTTATCCCAAAATCCTAATCTCTTGCCCTATGTTTATACTCTTGGAGCTTAAGAGTCTAATCCCAAAATTTATACCTTTCTATCCCATGACTATCCCTAATATCCCTTAGAAATACCTTATAAGTTTATCCCATAATTTTATCCCTTAATAAACCGAATATCTTATCCTTTATTTTATCCCCGAGAATTTACCCCTTAAGTATCCCTAAGTTTCTATATCAATTATATCCCTATTCTATCCCTAATGTCCTTTAGAATTATCCCATAAGGTTATTCCCTAATTATTTCTTTATAACCTAAATTTTTTTTTCCCTTATCCCTCATTTTATTCCCCTATTTTTTATCCCTTAAATTATCCATTAGAATTATCCCATAGAATCTTTTATAGTATAAACCAAATATTTATCCCTTGTATTTATCCTTTAGAATTGTATAGAATTTCCTCTAATTATCCCTTAGAATTCTAAACTAATCAACTATCTACCCATTACTAAACAGTTGACCAAACTTCCAAAATTGCCCTTCCCTTTAAATTAAATTACACTGCAAAAAGGACATTTTGGTAACACTCTAATTCAACACAATTCTTCCCTTCTTTTCCCAATTTGTAACCCATTCCTATACACGTATCGTCAAACACAAAACACACTACTGGTCATTGTCCATTCTCTCTCCATTTCAACGACTACGTTTTCCTCTTTCTCTGCTCCTCACTAAGGTAATATTCCCACCGTTTCATGTATCTCGCTTCCTTCCTCTTCATCTGTCAACTACAACTATGGTTTCTGCATCCTTTTGCATTCTTTCATCAACATTTGCAAACCCTAATTCCGCCCCTTTCTTCCCTTTCTCTATTTTCCTCTTCAAACCCTAAATTCGTCGTCGCCCCCTGAGTATATTTAGCTTAGAGTTTGATGCTGCCAGAAGCACGGGTCATCTTTGTCTAGTAACTGTTGAAAGCTTCGTAGTTTGTTTCGAAACCTTGCCGTCGACCACGTTTCTTCATCTGTGTCTATTACTCTTATCTGGTTCTTTATCTGTATTTATTCCTCTTTCTATTTCTATTACTAACGTTGTTTGATTTTTTTGCAGCTATAGTTGTTTGATTTTTTTCAGCTTGGTCTCTTTTCGTAGTGGTTACCGAGTTGATGTCTATTATTGCAATGGAATGATTTTGGTTAGTTGAGTTTTTTGTGTAGTTTTCATGGATTGAACACAAATAATGAAAACCAGAAGCTTCTCCAAGATGTCAATGGGGGGCTGAGTAATGATTTTGATTGGTTTACATATATATCTCATTCAATTTATTTTTTCCTTTGCAGGAGGTTCTGCAAGATGTCCTTGATGTTCACGATGTTAAATGCTCAACACTATATATATGCATTTAAAACTTGCTCTGTCAGTGATCTGAACAAAAGAAAGGCTTCTTTATTGTCTGAATCTTAATATGTAAGATGTACACTATTTTTTATTTATTTTTTATCCATCATTTTACCCCATTGAGTGTATTGCATGTTGAATTTTTATGTGTATGGGAAAAAGCTCTTATCGTTGTGTAGTTGAGTTGAAGTCGTTTTTGTTTGTGTAACTCACCTGATTTTTCTTCGATCCAAACAAATACACATAAAACACTACAGGTGATTAATTTTGATCTGACAAATTGGAATATGACTTATGGTTTGCAAGCAATTGGTGGAAATCAGTGGAGTTAGCTTTTAGTGTAGTAATACCTTTCCTACCTTCCTAAAATGTTGACTACACAACCTTAGTATCTGCAACAAAAGCACCATCAATTCGTAAAGTTAAGCTAAATTCGAATTATGCATCTAACAGAAAGTTGAACTCCATAATGATCAAAGATCTTCATAGAGGTGAGCTCTAAGAAAGTTGTCATGCATTCTTGTCTGTTTTAGAGTCTATTTGAAAATTAAATAATTAACAAAGTACTATTATAATATACGTGGTTATTAAGAAAGTTTTCATCATAATTGCCAAAGCAGTGAAATTTGCATTGTTATTATATTATAGATATTATGGATTGGCATATGAGTACATTAAACTGAACTTCATCTGCAACGGTGTATTTGGGATTTGCATTATTGTTAAATTAACTCATAATTGTTGTACTTTCTTATTGGTGATCAATGGTGATGTTGATTAATTAATAATTTTCAGTGGGTTAGATGATATTGCAATAGAAACTTAAACATCTAAGAAAGTTATTCATTAACATTTGGCTATTAGCTTTTTATTATGTTATTTCATTTTGCAATAACTATATGGTTCAATACTTATTGTCTATGATATGCAAAAGTTGTGTTTTTTTCATATTTAAAAAACTGTCAATTTTTCTACCTCTAATGGATATTATTGGATCATT
Source organism: Lathyrus tuberosus (assembly GCA_022829125.1). Classification (NCBI taxonomy): domain Eukaryota; kingdom Viridiplantae; phylum Streptophyta; class Magnoliopsida; order Fabales; family Fabaceae; genus Lathyrus; species Lathyrus tuberosus. The sequence goes on from JALAZF010000034.1 coordinate 17,074,664, forward strand.
TTTCTTTTTGGCTTAAATAATGTTTTCGTCCCTGTAAGTTGGCGAGTTTTTGGTTTTCGTCCCTGAATTTTTTTTTTTTCGGTTTTAGTCCTTATATCTTACTTTTTGTTGGTGTTTAGTCCCTACAGAGGTTTCCTGCGGATTTTCCTGCAGATTTTCCTGCGAATTTTGGTTTTAAGGAAAATCCGAAGGAAAATCCGAAGGAAACCTTCGGATTTTCCTGCGAATTTTGGCTTTAGGGACTAAACACCAACAAAAAGTAAGATATAGGGACTAAAACCGAAAAAAAAAGATTCAGGGACGAAAACAAAAAACTCGCCAACTTACAGGGACGAAAACATTATTTAAGCCTTTCTTTTTTATTGTGTTGATTATTGAAAATCTTCATTTTTCAGATATATTTGTATTGATAAGTTTATTAGAGTAAGAAGAAGAATGACAGCGGAAAGGTGCACCACCACCTAAAAATATGAAGAGCTTTAGTCATTTTTAAATGAGTTTTGTTATATAAGTCTATTATTGTCTTGCTGCAATTTTCCTTTATAGTTTCATCTTCTAATAACTAATTTTTTGGCAGACATTTTGGTTATATATTATGATGTATATTTTATCAGTTTGGTTAGCTTATTTCCTTCAAACATCTCTTCACATAAAGGGAAATGTAGAAATGTGAGTTCTTTGTAATGTACCCAACAATTTTTCACGTATGAATGTAGCATTATTTACTATTCAATTCAAGAATTCAAAAAGTCACTATGACTAAATGCCTCTTTATGCTTCCTTCCAGCTGCAATGCATCCGTTGGAATTGCCAAAAACTGCGTTTTCGGGAACTGGACATGCTTTTGTCAATTCTTCATTAAATGCCAACTGCTCTCTTCACCAACAAGTTATCCTTCAAGTCACTTTATCCAAGGTTTCAAAGCAGAAAATTGTTAAGGTACAATTGCTTTTTTGATTAATCCAATCACTAACTGTTTTCAGTAATAATATGTAACTAAAACTGATTTTTTTGACTAAGTTAGTTCCATTCAAGTTACAAATTTGAGGTACCTATTTGTAATTATAACACAACTTTGTAATGACAACATGTTATTCACATTAATCATTTGGTCATGTCTTTCACTTTTTTGTAAATGGAAAATTTCAGATAATAAATAAATTAGTAGATTACATATATTTCTTTACTTCAATGAAAAATTTGTTGAATTATGAAATTAAATCTTGACATGTCATTACATATAGCTTTTCTCAAGAAGTGAAAAAGGTTCGGGTCATAGATGCAGCAGGTATATGTTTCATGTTATTATTAAAGAATTGCATAATATTGTCTAATCATATCGACTGATTTCATCCCTTGCCAAAACTATAACCTGTTGTGGTTGTACTAATATTCTATTTCCATTTCTAATCCAAGTTTTTTCGTGTCATGCTGACTTCCACAGGCAATACATTTTGACAGCTAACCCAACATCCTCCTGTGTAAAGATCTTTTGAAACATCAACATGGCCCGTTCTTAGCAAAAACAAACTGCAGCACCATTGGCGGCAACTAAGTTAGAAGGATGCTGAATCGTGACTCTTGTATAGAGCTCCTTGGCCTTTTCCAAATGAATGGCTTCTGACTTTGGATTTCTCTTCTCATTGCGAACTGCAGCAGGTAAGACGAAGTAGACCATATGTTTATTTTAGTCTTGCCGAACAACTTATGCACTGCACATTGAGGTTATTAGCAATTCTTCCAACTGTTTTCAATTATTCTTGATATACAATATTATCGTGACATTATGCAGGTTGAGATTGAGTATTTGCACCGTTTGCATTACTTGTCTTGACTGTGTTGTGAGTTAATTGTTAAATGGTTTCCAAACATGATTTTCCTTCAAGAGTTCAGGTGTAGCAGCCACTATATAGAATCAATGGAAATGTTTTTTGGTTTTTGTTGAACTGTTATTGTATAGAACTTTCAAATATATTTTACTGTTGTTTCCCTTTTGTTTCTAAACTTGTCTCTGTTGGTGTTTTTTACTACTCATCATAATGATTATAGCAGAAGTGATTTTCCAGTTGATTTTTTTTTTTGGTTCAGGCACATCTGCTTATCAGGTGGAAGGAGCTGCTAATGAAGACAGAAGAACTCCTAGCATTTGGGATACCTTTGCACATGTTGGTTCGCTTATTACTTCAATCCGTCTTTTTCTTCATGTTTTATCTCATCATTCATCTGAACAATTTTAGAATATGATATGTTATTGCAATTTAACGGTTTGCGCATGGTGGAAATGGAGATGTTGCTTGCGACACATACCACAAATACAAGGTAGACAATAGGCATTCTTTATGAGTCATTTGTTAATTTCAAGCATTAGTTGGTTAAGACAATCCAAACAATAATGCAGGGAGATGTGCAGCTCATGGTTGAAACAGGCCTTCATGCCTATAGATTTTCCATTTCTTGGTCCAGATTGATACCAAGCACTTCTTCTCAAGTTTAACTTTAGTACTTATCCATAAACACTGAAATTTTATGTCTAAAATGCTTATTCATAATTCTTGGATGGTAGAGTAATTTTATGTTGTCTTTTTGTTGTTGTTTGTGGTGTCCTTAGAATGTATCATTATGTTCTTCATTGAGTGTAATGCGGACTTTGATAGCCTAAATAAATATGTGCCTGTGTTTTATTACAATGAAGGTATGCTACAAATATCTAGATTAAGAGAATTGAACTCTTTCACGGGCCAATGAAGGGTAGACAAAAATCATAGAGTGTGCCAAAGCTCTTAAAGTAAATGCTGGAACTGAACCTGATACAGATCTTTGTCCGGTTATCAGCAAATAGGTTAGCTTAAGATTCCTAATTTCCTTTTTTCCAAGGTGCATTTTAACTAAAAATTTGAATAACAAATCTTCAATGTGTCGTTCAAGAATTACTGCTATGGCTATTCAATTCAATCTCATTTTCACACCGATTGTTGTGTATATTTTAGCTATTTGTTTCCTAAACATTCTAATTGGCTTTACAAGAAAAGGAGCGAGTGCACTCATTAATTCAATCAGGAGTCGAGAGTGGTGCCAAACTACTGCTTGATGGAAGAAATATAGTGGTAACTTTTATACCCTTAACTGGCATTTTCAACTATCTTATTATATTCTTTTCAAAGAAAAAAGAAAAAACAAAAACATGATAAGAGATAACTAAGCTTTTTATTGTGTATAATTTGATTCACTAGCAAAAGAAGCTCCACCTATCAACTGTAATATACCACCAACAAGGGAGAAATCGTTTGGAAAGACACTATAATGGTTTAAAAACTGAGTGAGTCATGTCATTTGTTTATTAGATTTACATGTAATGTTGATTTCAAGAGGAAAACTCTTGAAATGTTGTAATCGGTTTGGTGTGAATTTCATGTTTGTTTCTTTGTAGTGGCTGCCTATGAAGGAATATGTTATTTTTGGGTTTTTCATAGAACTATAATTAATTTCATCAATTAATGTGATTAATGTTATTATCTCAATAGCATTTTAGACATACATTAATTATAAATAATGTATTTCAACTTGGTTTTTATTTCTTTTTACATGGAGCCTTTACTAGCACTTGCTCACAATTCTTTAATTTTTTTTTGTTCATTGATGATTCTACAGACGGTTGCCACATGGAACACAACACACCACATTATGGAGCTACTGTCTTTGGATGAAAACAGTGAAAAAGAATCTGGTAAGAAATAATTTTAGTCTTTTAATCTCACTTGGTAGATTAGGAATTCAACTAGAAGTAAAAAATATGCATTCAGATGGCATCTTTTTTATCAGTAAAAATGCATATATTTGTTGTTAGTGATGCTAAGGTATGATTAAATATGTTTAATTGCTTAGTACATTGTTTTGGAAATTCTAATGCTTTATGTATTGTATATTAAATAAGTGGGATGTCGTGGGTTTGAAATCGCGCCACACCCCTGCAGTCGAATGTCCCTACATAGCTACCAACTGAGTTGGTTTAACGGGACTATTTTGTATTTATTATGGCATAAGAAGACTATGTAATATGTATTCTACCAACAGAGAAACATAAATAAACCTGTCATACCAAATAAGGCTCATGAAACACTGCTATTTGATTATCATTATAATTTTTTTAATTTCCTAGCCAAATAAAAAAGAAAAAGAATGAATGATCTATGTTCTTCTTGGTCTGTTGTTTTGTTCTATTGTATCCCAATTATAATATTATATTACTCCCCCTAATTCTCTGCAATGTAACCTAACCAACACCTGTCTGATTTTTCTTGCAGTTACATGGACAAATGTGCAAGGCTCTTTCTATAGTATATTGCAAAGTATTGTCGGTATTTCCTTCATTAGAAGCAAATGTGCAAGGCTCTTTCTATATCTATAAGTTTTTTATGCTTCATGTGCTTATGTTGGCTGAGATTGAAGAGGTCTGATTGTATTGTAATGCAATGAATTGCAGGATATACATTACCAGGGAAGAGAATTAAGAGAGACTGCTACTCCAATTGGTTATCACTAGAGTCCAATCTGTTGGCCTATTTTGGTGGTGAACTGTAAAAGTTTTTAAGACTCAAATTCTGAAGTCATTTTGGCTGTAAAAAATAAATAAAGTACTTTTGGTGACAATTAGTATTAGTTGTTATTGATTTGTCTAATGATGGCAATGTAAAAAACAGGGAGGAATCTTTGTTTGTTTGAAGTCATGAGTGTTTGAATTCTACTGTATGATAGATCTGAGAGCTTCATGATAAACTTTGCTTTGTTATATTTGACCAAAGCTTCTATTAGTTCTATTGTACATAACTACTGTTAGAGACATGCTGCTACTATTTTATCTTAAGAACAGAATCGGATTTCAACTTCAAGGAGATAAATGAGAAGAATGAACTTGTGAAATTGAAATATTTTGATGAATTTTGACTCTGAGAATTGTGTGTAAATAAAAACAATAATGATGAAACTCAAGGAGCAACAATCAAGGAAAGGGCATGAACTCTCAAAATTATCCTTTTACAACAAATTGTTTACACTAATAAAAAGGCATTTTAGTAAAAATGTTAATAATCTATTTTTTTAAATTTTAATTAAATTAAAATTTAATTTATCTCACGGGTCACTATCAACACAATATCTATTTTATTTCATTTATTTTTCAAATAATTCTCTTACTTCTATTTAAATTACTTCTCTGATTTCTAATTTTTTTACAACATCTTGATTATTTACTATTATTAATTTTTACATGTTTCAATATATATTCATTTGAAACTAAACAACAATAACCCGTGCGTCAGCACAGATTTCTTACTAGTATTAATTTATTTAAGAAAATGAATTAAATGCTATATGAATAAACATTTATCCTTGATTTATACTCCCGATTTTTATTCCTTGAAATTCCAATATTTTATCACTAATATTTATCCCTTGTTATCCCTAAAAAATTATCCCAAAGTTTAACCCTAATTTTATTACCTAATTAACTACATTTTAATTAATTAATGTTTCTATTTTTAGCGCTTTTTATTATTTTTATAAAAGGCGAAATATCAATCATTATAATTTCTTATTAATCCAATTATATTTATCCCAACTTAAATGGTCACTTATATTTTTTTGTATTTTAATTATAAAATATAATTTGGACTTTAAAGAAAGAGACAATATTATCCTTTAGACACATAAATAAATTTTATAATTTTTAAATAATATATATACTTTTGTGTTTTTATAACTCAATGAAAATGTCGTTTAAAATTAAGTTAAATGATAAATAAAACCTAATTATGTTTATTATACTATTAATTTACCTAATTAACTAAATTAGTGATTCAACTAGGATAATTAAAAAATAAAAGACCAAATCAAAATTAACAACTTTACAATACTTCCTGTAAAAGAATAAAACCATTAAATTAAATTAAAAAATTAAACCATCCCCATCATAATTAATTAAAGACTGTATCTTATATTACCAAAATAAGAGATGCAAATTCAAGGACTTGTAATCCAAAGATAAATTAAATCTAATTTCAATTACCATTAATATTAATTAAATAATATTAATATTAGCTAAACAAAATTAAGAAGACAAAAAATACAAGTTAATGAGCAAAAGAAATAGAAAAAAAAAAAGCCTACAGTAAAGGTAGGCGTTCACCACTTCTCCTCTTTTCTCCATTTTGTTTATATATATATATATATATATATATATATATATATATATATATATATATATATATATATATACTTTTTGTGTATTTTATATTAACTAAAAGAGATTAAAGATAGTGCACTGTGAGTGTAAACTAGCTTTACACCATCATCCAATATAATTATAACATTTTGTCATGTCATATCAGTATTTTAAAATTTAACGTGTGACTTGTCGGAATACACGTCCGTGATTGGTTGACAGTGTAAAAATATTTTACACTGTCAGTGCCTATTCTTTTTTCTCTAACTAAAAATAATTATAATTACTTGACTTTTTCTAACCATCCCAATTTATTACTGTTTTTATATTGAAGAAAAAAATAGGCTGTACACTCAGACCCTCTCTCACGAGTCTTTCCAAGTGTGGATCTATTTCATGTGCATTTTGTTCTTAAATCCAACACCAAAATCCCAAAGAAAATTCTAAATTACCCAAACCAACCGACATCTTAAGGACACATCTGTAGAACGTGGAAAAGGGAGAAAAGGAACGAGCTACAGACGGTTGGAAATTCACCACACTCTATGGGAATTTCACTTCAATCTTGATCTCAAGATTGTACACAAACCCACTACGCAATAGCAATGAAGAACAAAGAAAGAAGAAGAACAAACTAACAGCAAGAAAGAAAAGAGAGAGAAGAGAAATATTTGGAGGAGAAGTGTTCTACCCACGAACTGTGGGATTTCTGATTATATTGCACTTTCACTGCTAAATCTGCAACTGTGAATACAATACAATGTTATGATTACAATGCAAGGATACTTCCTATTTATAGATATAGATTTGCAAAGGCCCAAAAATTAAAAGCCCAAAATATCAAATCTAATCTAAACAAATATGAATCCAATCAAATAAAATCCAACACGATTCTGTCGAAACAACCTAAACAATTCGACACGACACTAAGCTATGAATGCTTCGACTTCGACACACTATGAATTACATTTAACACACCACCTAATTCATTATGTCTAAACTATCTACATTCATCATGGCTCTTAGTCTTCTGAAGGCTTCGACCTGCACTCCCTTTGTCATGATATCTACAATCTGATTCTCAGTTCTGCAGTGTTCCAAATTCATCTTCCCTTCTGCTACCTGCTCTCGAAGATAATGGAACCTCATTTCGATGTGCTTGCTTCGACCGCGTGCTATTGGATTCTTCGCCAAATTGATAGCTGACATGCTGTCGATCTTCATGGTAATTGCTCCATGACTCTTCCCTGTAATCTCTTCGACCAAGTTCACCATCCAGGTTGCTTGACATGCACAAAGAAAAGCAGCTATATACTCTGCTTCGCATGATGACAATGCCACTACTAGCTCCTTTCTCGAACTCCAAGCAACTGGTGCACCACCTAACATAAACACATATCCAGCTGTGGATTTTCTATCCTCAGCATCACTACACCAACTAGAGTCGGTGTATCCCACTAACTTGCATTCTCTTCCTTCATCAGCTGCAGGAAATAAAATGCCATAGCCGAGAGTCCCTTTCAGATACCTCAGTATCCTCTTCGTCGCTGTTAGGTGTGATACCTTTGGCTTCTGCATGAATATACTTACCATACCCACACTATATGCTAAGTCAGGCGTTGTGTGACAAAGGTATCTAAGTGACCCAATAAGTCTTCTATATTGGGTTGGGTCGACATCATCTTCGCCTGGGTCCTTCGACAGTTGCAGTCTGGTCTCAGCTGGAGTCGAAGTTCAGTTGCAATCTTGCATCTCAAATCTCTTGAGTATTTCGCCTGCATATATTCTTTGGTGCATCATAAAACCTCTACTAGTCTTGTAGAATTCGATGCCAAGGAAATATGAGAGATTTCCCAAATCCGACATTTCAAACTCCTCACTTAGATCATATTTGAAATCTTCGATCTCCTTCTTACAACTTCCTGCTATTAACAAATCATCGACATAGATGCATAGTATAAGCAGTTCGCCATTGCTTCTTCTTACATATACTCCATGCTCAGTCGTACACTTCACAAATTCCTTCTCCCTTAAGAAGCTGTCGATTTTCTTAATCCAAGCTCTTGGAGCTTGCTTAAGTCCTTACAGGGCTTTATGCAGCCTGTACACCTTTCCTTCTTCGCCTTGTTTCACATACCCAGCTAGTTGTACGACATAAACTTCTTCATCTAAGGAGCCATTAAGGAACACACACTTCACGTCCATCTGACATGTGTGCCAATTGTTCATATTTGCTAGACCAATAACCAACCTGATTGTTTCGATTCTAGCAACAGGTGCAAACACTTCATCGAAGTCGATTCCTTCCTTCTGTAGAAATCCTTTTGCCACAAGTCTCGCTTTGTGTCGAGTTACTTCTCCTCTAGGATTCATCTTCACCTTGTAAACCCACTTCACATCAATTGCCTTCTTGCCTTAAGGCAATTCGACAAGTAACCATATGTTATTGACTTCGATGGATTCTAACTCTTCATTCATTGCTTTCACCCACTTCGAATCTTTCAATGCCTCAGCTGCATTGACTGGTTCGACATCTGCGTAGAAAGCATAATGTACCAGCTCACCCTCTTCATCGACCACATCATCTGATGTAATTACACATTCTTGCAACCTTGCAGGCATGTGTCTTGTTCGTCGAGGTCTGCTTGAACCTGCTTCATCTGCGACTGGTTCCTGTCGAACTTCTCTTTCGACTTCAGTGGCTGGTTCTTCACAAAAGATTATCACAGAATCCTTCTTGGCTTTCTCTTTCCAATCCTATTCTTTAAGCTCATCTATGATCACGTCCCTGCTGATCACTACATGCTTATTCACTGGGTCGAATAACTTGTAACCTCCAGTCGAAAGATATCCTATCAAGTTCATCTGATTCGACTTGTCATCAAGCTTCCTTCTCAACTGATCTGGCACATGTCTATGTGCTATAGATCCAAACACCTTCAGATGACTGAGACTAGGCTTAACACCAGACCAACATTCTTCTGGTGTGACTCCTTCAAGCTTCTTTGTAGGACATCTGTTCAAAATATATGTTGCTGTCGAAACCGCTTCTCGCCCTAATTCTTTGGGTAGATGCTTTCCATTCAACATACTTCTCACCATATTCATGATGGTTCTGTTCTTTCATTCTGCAACTCCATTTTGTTGTGGTGTATAGGGTGGCACCACCTCATGCACAATCCCTTCTTTTTCACATAATGTATCGAACTCTTTCGACAGATACTCTCCACCACCATCTGTCCTCAAAATCTTCAACTTTCGACCACTCTGTCTTTCGACCATGTATTTGAATTTGGAAAATACCTCAATCACATCACTTTTCTTCTTGATGAGGTAAGTCCATAACTTTCGACTGAAATCATTTATAAACGTGACAAAATATCTGTTGCCACCAATCGAATCCACCTGGATTGAACCACATACATCAGAGTATATGACTTCAAGAATTGCCTTCGACTTCCTTCCTACATCCTTGCTGAATCTATTCTTGTGTTTTTTCGACTGAACACACTCTTCCCAGACTTCACTTGGAATGTCGATTTCAGGTAATCCTGAAACCATATTTCTTCTCTTTAGCTCTCTGATGTCATTGAAGTTGAGATGGACTAGTCAAAAATGCCATAACCACTCATCTCTGTTGGCTGCCGTTGCTAGACACTTGTGCTCCATCACCTTGAGTTCAATCTTGAAGGTCCTATTCTGAGACATTGGAGCCTTCAAGATCAACCTAACATCTGTGTCGAGAACTCTCATCATCTTGTCTTTGACAACTACCTTGTAGTTCTTTTCGACTAGCTGCCCTATACTGAGCAAATTACTCTTTATACCTGGAATGTACAACACATTGAAAATTATTGACCTTTTTCCATCTTGCCTCATAATCAGAAAATCACCAACACCTTCAGCTGCTAGAGTGTTGTCATTTGGAAACTTCACCGTGTTCTTCGACGAGGGCTTCATGTTGACAAACAAATCTTTCCTCCCAGTCATGTGTGATGAGCATCCTGAGTCCAAGTACCACTGATCTTGGAATCTTTCTTCATCTTTTGTTGTGACCATCAGCAACGTCTCTTCTTCTTCATGCTTCGCCAGATTTGCATCAGTTTCTTGATTTTTCTTCTTTTTTGGACAGTTACTAACATAATGGCCATACTTCTGACAATTGAAACATTGAATGTGACTTTTGTCATATTTTCAATCACCACCTTTTCTTCTACCTGCAGCACCACCTCTTTGGTTGCCTTGGTTCCAAGGTTTCTTCTGATTCGACTGGTTTCCTCCTTTGTTGCCATTCCAGCTTCCTTTACATTTCCTTTCCTTTTCTGACTGTGCCTGCAAAGCCATATCACTCTTCGACTTTGCTGCAGCTCTCTCAGCCATCCTTTGTTCATGAGACTCAAGCGTCCCTTGAAGCTCTTCCTTCGTCAATATTGACAAGTCTTTCAACTCTTCTATGGCTACTACCACGTGGTCGAATTTTGGAGCCAATGACCTCAAGATTTTTGCAACAACTGATCTTGATGTCAACACCTCTCCACATACTTTGATTTGATTCACCAGCTTTGTAACTCTGGTGAAGAAATCTGTAATACTTTCGTTGTCTTCCATCTGAAGCAACTCATAGGTTCTCTTGTGAGTTTGTAACCTCACCTCTTTCACCTTCTCTGCGCCTCCAAATGACTTTTCAAGAATCTCCCATGTTTCCTTTGTTGATTCTGCATCGCTAACCTTTTCAAATTTATCTGGATCAACACATTGATGGATTATAAACAGCGCTTTAATCTTTCTTCTTCAAGTCTTTGTGTGCAGCCTTTTCTTGATCCGTCGCGTTCTCCACAAGCGGTGTTACTCCTTCCTTCACAAGATCCCAAATATCTTGATAACAGAAAGCCACCTTGATCTGCTTGCACCAATTCTCATAATTATCTTTCTTGAGAATTGGTAGGGTCGCCAGAAAGTGCCCATTTGAATGATTCATAGCCATCACGATTTTCCTCCTTGAATCACAACCGGAGCTCTAGATACTAGATGTTGGAAATTCACCACACCTATGGGAATTCCACTTCAATCTTGATCTCAAGATTGTACACAAACCCACTACGCAATAGCAATGAAGAACAAAGAAAGAAGAAGAACAAACTAACAGCAAGAAAGAAAAGAGAGAGAAGAGAAATATTTGGAGGAGAAGTGTTCTACCCACGAACTGTGGGATTTCTGATTATATTGCACTTTCACTGCTAAATCTGCAACTATGAATACAATACAATGTTATGATTACAATGCAAGTATACTTCCTATTTATAGATATAGATTTGCAAAAGCCCAAAAATTAAAAGCTCAAAATATTAAATCTAATCTAAACAAATCTGAATCCAATCAAATCAAATCTAACACGATTCTTTCGAAACAACCTAAACAATTCGACACAACACTAAGCTATTTATGCATCGACTTCGACACACTATGAATTACATTTAACACGGACAAGGTTCTCGCGGCGGCGACGCTTAGATCTCGTGGCAGAGGATGACCGGATTCACGGTTTCCGGTGGATTCACGTTTTTCAGTGGTGATGTATTTTTCTCGTTTTCGATTTCGATGTATTTCTGTCTCGATTCTCCCTTGTTTTGATTCTTAGATTATTTGGAAATTGACTTTAACTCCGTTTTGTTTCGAATTTCAGATCCGGCTTTGATTTGATTCCCGATTTAGTTCTGATTCCGTTTTTTTGATCTGAGGTTAGCTGTGTTTTCACACTGGTTTGGTTGTTTCGATTTGAATTCGGTTTGAGTTTCGATTCAATCTCGGTTTATTGATTTTGGCCTTTTGATGCTTTTAGTTTTCAATTAAGTTTTTGATTTCTTCCCGTTTTTTATTTTTGCAGGACGCAGTTTTGATTATTTCAATGTCACTATTCTTTTATGTTCAGAGATTTATTATAGATATTTTTTTAATGATAATTTAATAAGGTTGAAGATGATGGGTTTCTGAGTTATCAGAGAGTGGATGCTGAGTGTTGAGGTCAACACATAATACTGAGATCTTTGTAACTTGTAATTTGTATAATTTGGTAATTGGTAGTTTAATCTTTGTATGTATTAACAACTTCCAGATCTGGGCTATAGCTTATAAATAAGATTTTCTTTTTAGATATACATTGGTTATGTTATTCGTTGTTTAAACAAAAAACAGTGTTTCGATTCAGAACATGTTAAGAAGTTAACCGCTACAATAACTAAATTTTTAGTTATAACATCCTTGGAGTATTTTATTATTATTATTATTTTTAATTAAAGTAATAATAAAAAAAACCTATTAACAGAATCTCTAACAAATAATCATTTATCCTAATGATTTTAAAATCAACTTAACGATCAACCATTAATCAATTCATACAATAATAAAAAAGTTACGTGCAATGCTATTAAGAACCAACCTATGGGATCGAACTTTATTTCGGTGAGTAAAAATATTACGCTTTTTAGCTTTTTCTCATTTTTATGCGATCGATTCCTTCCACTCCTGTCTTTTCGTTTTGCTCCCTTTTTTATGCGATCGATTCCCTCTACTCATGTCTTTTCGTTTTGCCTTCGATCTGATCTTCTCCTTTTTTTGAAGAAATGATGGCGATTTATGGTTTGATTATTGTTGTTCTTCGATGTGAAGAACAACAACTGTTGGATATTATTTTTGTCCCCTCTGGATGGAAAAAATAGGAGGTTCTATTTATAGGAAAAAATCAGGTTAAAAAATTAAATGTGATTGTCTATTTTTAGATCAATTAGATTTAACATGATTTTCTCTTATTTCTTACAACCCAAGCCAATGGATCAGGATGGATTCATGGCTTGGTGAATTTAAATAAAAAAAATTAAAATAAAAAGAAATGTTCTAATAATAAGATGGAAAAAGATTTGATTTTATTTTGACTTATGTGATTTTTTTTAGATCTTTTCATAAAAACATGATTTTAATGAAAAAATCATTTTTTTAAAAATATTTATTAAATAAAATACGAAAATTAATATTAAAATAATAAAAAAAATCTTATTTTTATGATTTTTTCATGATTTAAAAGTTAAATAGAAAAGTTAGTAGTATAGGAATAAAATAACTTAAATTGGAGAAGGTGGGACTTGAACTCATGACCTCTCACACTCACAACTCCTTCCACCTAAATCCTTACCAAATTGACCAATCTAATCATTCAAAATAAAATGTCACTAAACTAATGATAATACTAATAATTCTTAAAAAATAATATAATAATACTTTAAAAACCCACCAATTCCTAATAATAATAAAAGTCATACCCTTTAATATTAATAGTATGCCTATTAATATTTTCCTAGTAAATTAATCCTAATTTTCTTTTTAATGAAAATTAAATGTTAAATAAAAAAAACTATAGATCCTAAAATAATAACCAAACCCTTAATGTAAGATCAAACTCCTTAAGAGAGAATAAGAAAACAAAAGGGGCCCCCTTGACTGTTTAGGTTATTGAGAATGACCAGAGGACTTGTAAGGACGATGGATACATTAATGATCTAAGTTTTAAGGGTGGTCAAATTTTGGGGTACGACACCAACACCTCACATATAGTATATATGAGTGATACATAACCTCAAAACTCATATGGAACATCGGAATCACAAAGTCACAATCCATTTGCTCAAGCTTTTTGGCCTATTTGCAATTGAGGTGCCACAACAAGTTCCTAGCTGATTCAATCCATTCCAAGCTTTCAAACACATTACTTGAGGTCTATTGAAGTTGTCCAGATCATTACACAACATTTGTAACAGCTCCAACATAGAATTCAAATTCTTCTTGTAAGAGGTAAGCTTGACACTCTCAAACTCTATAATCTATGCATCATATATGTGTTTTCAAGTTACAAACATGTTTCTGAACTTATATAGAGTGATTCCCATCAATCAATTGCCTTTAGCTTTTGTGTATGAGATTTCATAGAGTTCTAGCAGAAATTAGGGTTCTTGAGTTCATCATTTGATTTCTCACTCCACACTTAATATAAATGCAATTAATTTATATGACTGTAATCCTTGTTCAAAAACGAGCAAGTTTCATGTTTACAAAAGTCATTTTCATTGAGTAATCAGAGAGATATGAAAGGTTTTGCAAATTGGCTATGGCGAGTAGTCGTGAGGAAGAAGAAGATGGCTTTGGCGCCATTTTCAAATATTTGATATTTTTATTAAATGACTTCTAAAATTAATTTCTCTCTCATTGTTTTTTATTTTTGATTGGTTCTTTTTTAAAAAGTCACAAAAATGTTAAATTTATTTATTCTACAAAAAATACATTTATATTATTTATTTAATATAGTTTTATTTTTTTGAATTTTATTTATTTTTATTTATTTTTAAACATTTTAAAATGAAATTCTCACCTTGATTTTTCAAAACCAATTAGATTTCAAGCGTTCATGTGATTAAACATTATTTTCAAAATATTTTTTAAAGTTGAGAACTTGTTTTTTAATATATTTGATATTTTGTATCATTTTATATTTAATTTCCTTTAAAAAATTATATTTTTTAATTAAAATTAGGGTTTCTCTTAATTTTAATTTTTCGAACCGTTAGCCCATAAATTCGACGCCCATATGAAGTTGGAAGTGTTGATGGGAATGTTGAGCTTTTGAAGAGGTTTAGAGAAGCTTCCGACAGGGTCTGTGTGATAGGTTTCAGTCGAATGTGCTCGTAAGAGGAGAAGATGTCTTTTTGGGACTTAGAAAATATTTCCAAGAGTTGAAGAGGGTACCTTCGACCGAGATTGTTGATGACGTCCGACGCTGGGAATTCAAATTCAAATAAAGGAGGGAGTAGTTACTATGGTTCGCTCTTGTAGAAGGATAGGTGGCGTACATCCAAGTGATGGAGGCATGCAATACGACACTTGTCATTCGCTTATTATTTCAGGAAGTTTATAACAGTTAGTTTTAGGCATTATAAATAAGGGATCTAGCAATAGGATTCGGGGTGTTGTGTTCACTTTGTACAAGTAACTCCAAATTCACTCAAAGTATCCGTGTGTCGAGAAAAGAGTCTTGTGAGAATGTACGTGATGTAAACACCATTTTACTTTCAGTGCAATTTACTTCAACGTTTTCGTTAAGCTTTTATCTCCTATTTAACGCAAGTTATATTTCTGCACGCTTTTGACTTTTTCTTTTACCTTTGTTCAGTCATTTAGTTTAACATTTTAGAACATTGTCTAGATTGTGCTTTCAACCAACTTTCTTTATGAGTTCTGTCGAAGTACTTATTTCCTTAGATTACGCTTTAGATCAATCATTAGCACATGTCCTAGGATCAATCTGATCGATCCTGTGAGTCACAAAAGTTAGATTTGGAAGATCAGCGGTTGTTTACCAATTTTCACGGCAAACAAAATTGGCACGCCCAGTGGGACTGTGCTAACTTAATAAAGATCTTTCCAAACATTTTAGAAAATCTTCAGTCATAGTTTCCTTCTTAAAAAGCTTTGTTGCATGTTATTGAGAAGTGGTAAGGTAGCCACTACAAACAAAGAGAGACCAAAGAGAAGATATACTAGAAAAATGGCGACGAACACTAGTCAGCCAAACAATCCAAACCATCAAGGGAGTGGTTCTAATCCTCATTCAAGTAATTCGAATACCCAGCCTAGTGACATAAACCCTCAAAATATGTCTAGGAATGATGTGATAGCACCTCCAATCCCTTTGACGAGAGAGCCGGTCCCACTCCCTGTTATGTCCGACCCAACGCCATCAATGACAGGACCAGGGTCGAAATATATAAGGGCTTACACTCAACCTGTTTTGGAGTACGTTGGGCCCCAAGCATCTAATCCCCAAACTCCACCAGGAGGAACTTCGACATTTAGGCATCTTCCCCCTCCAGGATTTGCACAACCCTTACCAAGGAATCCACCTTATGGAATGCGAACATCAATAATGCAAAGCCTCCAAAATGCTCCTCCAGAATTCTCAGACAATGTAATGTCTTCGCCATTATTGGGGCCGGGATCTGGGATAAATGTGGGTCGAAACAACCAAAGTGTAGGTATAGGATATTCCACTCAAGGTCCTAGTCTGACAAACACGTCTAAGGCATGTTTAAGACAACAAATAGATGAGAGTAACCTACAAATGGTACAAACTTTGTCTCAAACTATGGGGGAAACTTTCCAGCCTTTGATTCGGAACACTACCCAAACTAACCAACAACTAACGGCGCAATTAGCACGCATGGCAGAATTTATGGGGGTGCCGGCCCCTGTACGAGGGGCGACTGTGGTGGAGAATATCCCACGGCGGAACTTAGAGACTATGCTCGAGGCCAACCAGGAACCCCCTAGAGTCGAACTCCCTAGAGTCGAACCACCTATGAACCAAGGGCCAATTCCTGAAGAAGGGGGACGAGGGGTAGTGATAGTGAATAGAAACTAAGATGCTGATCAGGTTGTACAACAGGTTCGACGTAACAACATAGCAGCGGATAACAACCTAGCAGCCATGGTCGAAAGAATAATGGCTCGAAATGGGGTGAATTTTGGCTTTACTAGGCCAAACTATACCTCACCCATAGTGGATTATATCCTGCAATCAGAATTACCCCCTAGGACGAAGGTCCCAAAGTTTACCAAGTTCTCAGGAGATACAACTGAATCTACTGTCGAACACGTAGCCCGATATATGATCGAGGCTGGAGAGATCGCAAATGACGAAAGTCTTAGGGTGAAATATTTCCCAAGTTCTCTCACTAAAAATGCCTTTACTTGGTTTACAACCATACCTCCTAACTCAATCTGTAATTGGACCCAGTTAGAGCGCTTGTTCCATGAACAATTCTATATGGGGCAAACTAAGATTAGTTTGAAGGAGTTAGCCAGCATAAAATGAAAGTTTACTGAGCCAATAGACGATTACCTAAATAGGTTTCGATTACTTAAGGCTAGGTATTTTACTCAAGCGCCAGAGCATGAGCTGGTCGAAATGGCTGTTGGGGGCCTTGATTACTCTATTTTAAAGAAATTGGATACCCAATATCTGAGAGACATGACCCAACTGGCTGATAGGGTTCGACAGTTAGAACATCTAAAAGACGAAAATGCTAAGTTCAATAAGGGTAAAAGGGTAGCTTATGTTGAACATAATGAGGATGTCGAAGGATTGTACGATGAACCATTGTATTTTGACGAGTGTGAGGTAGATGTTGCTGAGTTAAAGCAAGGTCCTCCGTATGCTTGTAAAATGTTAGCCCCTTCGACTGGAAAAAATTCTGGCGAATCCGAAAAGAATGATAAGTTCCCTAAGAAAACATACACTTTCGATATCACCAAATGTGACAAAATTTTTGATTTGTTGGTAAAAGATGGGCAGATGATAGTGCCTCCTGGCGCTAATATGCCGCCTTTAGAACAAAGAAAAAAGAGAGGATTTTTTAAGTACCATAATTTTTTGGGTCATAAAACTTCTCAATGTTTTCTTTTCAGGGATCTGGTGCAAAATGCTATTCAGGAAGGCAGGCTGAAACTCGGAGAGAAGAGCAAAGGTCAGATGAAAATTGACTCCGACCCATTACAAACAGCAGATGCTTATTATGCTGAGCCAGAGGTGCATATGGTTACGGTTGCAGATGACTTCGAACGTTCAGTCATTATGGTGGAAATTACTTAAGATTTCGCCAACAAATTTGTGTTAGCCAAGGTTACTGAAAATCTTGATATTTATGCTATGGAGAAACTAATGAGAGAGGTCGTTGATAGCCTCGACGAAGCCACTGATGGTTTAAATGATGGGATCCATGAGGGTTCATACATGATGCTGGTTACTAAAGAGACTGCTGAGAGTTTCGTTAAGATGGATAAGTGTTGTACCCCAAATTTTACCCTTAGATCCATTGATCTTTCGCATATCATCTTAGGTTAATCATTCATTGCATAGCTAACCAATTTACCAGGTTTTGTTTGTTTTGTTTCATTTGTGAATCAGGGCATTTCAAGAGGCTTCAAGGGCTGGTCGGTCAAGATTTTGGATGGAGCACTAGACCAAGCAAGTTTCTTATACCCTCAAGAGACCCCTCTCCCAATAATTCAAGTGCAAGATGATTTCATCATAAGTTCTTTAAGGCTCAGATCTTACAAGACTAGATCAAGGATCAGACAAGGTTATTAGGTCAAGGGCATGTGCAGTGTGGTCTGAGATTCAGTGGAAGTTTGACCTAATCTTGGTCAAACAAGTGGTTTGTTTCAGGAACAAGTTATCAGGTTGTGGCGAAGGCAATTTGTTTCGAGGTGATAATCAAAAAGGGCAGTTGAACTTCAATTAGGATTGGGTGTTGTGGCAGGACAATTCAGATCACCAGTGTTATGGATTGTTTTAAGGGCAAGAAAGTGTCAGTTTCAAGAAATTTATGTCTGAAGATCATCAAGTGATCAAAATCAGAGTTTCGTGCCAATTCAAGTGATCTGATGAAACCCAATTACAGAGACATCAAAATTCAAGGCATTGAGTCAATATACCAAGTTGTCTACAAGTCCTGATTATGTGGTTCATTTTCTTGTCATAGGAGGATTCAAGTTCCCGATTCAATTCGAAACCATTCAAGATTTTATCCAATGACAAATTTCCAAAATCTTTGCAATTTCCATTTAAGTTTCTTTTCGATTCAATTCAAGTTCATTTTCATTTCAAGTTCCATGTTCAAGTTTCAATCCCATTTAATCCAATTGTCAATTCAATGTCAAGGTTTCATCTTCAAGGTTTTGTCCAAAGTCAAATTCTATCCAGTTTTTTATTCAAATTTCATTCTTCTTTAAACTTCATTCAAATTCAAATCTTCTTTCAATTTCTTTCCAAATTGCAACCACTTTTCAAATTTATTCTCATTCATATTCAAGTCATTTCATCATTCCAAATTCTAGGCCCCAATTGGATGTTAATTTTCATTTCATCAAACTTCATATTCAAGTTCAAACCAGCAAATTATTTTGAGAATACAAAATTTCAAAAAAAAAAAAGTTCCTTTCATGTTCTTTTTAAGTCCTTTCCGAGTTCAATAAGTGTGAAGTTAAGTTACAATTCCAAGTCAATACCAAAATTGCAAGTTCATTTGTTTTCAAATAACATTACAAGATATGGTGAATATAAGGTGTAAAATGCATAATGGTCAATTTCCATTTGGATTGAAGTCAAGGACATCAAATTCAAGGGATTTGCAATATCAAAGAGTCCTTGAGATTATTACACTAAGTAGTAACAAATTGTGTTACGAAGTCCATTATCAATTATTACAAACTAATGCCAAAGCAATGAAGGCCTGTGAAAGCTAATCGCCAAGGTTCATTACACAAAGCATGCCAAGACACAACCTTTAATTCCCAAGCTTCTGCAGCTCGTACAGTTTAAATAAAAAGTAACCTTTCCAGGCAAAAGCAACCTACCACTTTGACAGAACCAAGACAGAACAAGCTGCTTTGCATCAAACATCCTGCTACAACCTTTTCCACCAAGCCATGATACAAGCCGAGAATTACTCCAAAAGCTTCAGCATATCTCTCGTACAACAAAACCAAAACCAAAGCCTACCATCGCCTACACATCTACACAAATCCTGCATCAAAAAGGACAACAACAGCTACAAAAAACCTGTAACAATCCAAAAGCGAAAAAGAGCCTGTGATTTGAGAAGGACTGAACATTTGAAAACTTATTCAACAAGCCTAATTTGGTTCTTAAAAAGAAGAGGAGAATAGATTGAAGAGGAAGGAAACTCACCTCTTAACAAACAGAGTTCCTCCCACGCAAGGGGATTCTCTCTCAATGCACAACCCTCCATTGAAACAACCCACTTCCTTCCTCCGCCTCCTTCTCCAATCTTCAAACAGTAACAAATTTTCATCCAACCTCTATTAAAGCCTTCAACCTTTTCCTCAACCTCCATATATTTAACACAACCCAACACCTCTTTTGATACTCTGAACAACAACAGACCTCAAACACTCTAAACAACAATCATCTTCTTCATCAACAAACTCACCTTTGTAAATCTGAACCTCTCTCATTTCCATTGGTTCGGTTTCTCTTTCCCTTAATATTCAGACCATAACACCACTCAAAATCAAAACCTTCTCCTCCATAAACCACTAACAACTCACAAACACTCAAACCATTCTAGAACCCACAAACAAAAACGGATGAAGAGAGTTTAGTACGAAACACAAATCGAACAAACCGAGTTTAAATCGAACAGAGGAAGAAACGAATCATACAAACCTGAATACGAAATGCGTAGCGAAGGAGTTTGTTGATAATCTTGTCCCGATTTCGTTCCCTTTTGAGGCGCAATGATGAAACTCTTTTCTGAGCGAATTAATTTTGTTATTTCGTAGTCATTTTTCTCTTTTCTCTTTCGATCTGGATTCGATGCGAAGAAGATGATGCCTCCGGATTTCAAAGTGTGTCGATGTTGTTGTTATACACTGGGTTTTCTCATTTTGAAAGCTAATGTATTGGAATGTGTAGATTTGTACTGAAAGTTTTGAGTTGTTTTCATTACTTGTTTTTGTTGCATAAGGATAATGAACTGATGATGGTATGGTTTTCCTAGCCTGCTGTTGTTGTTTTCTGGGCCGTGAGGCCATTTGCTTTAATCCACATACCCTTTTTATTACCGTGTTTGCTGTTGCTATACGGGTGATGGGCTTCAGGCCCATGTGATCCCATGCTGATTTCTACACCCCTCTTTCGTAGGTAGCTTTGCTTCTTGGGATGAAAGTGGATGAATGGGCCTTACGGCCCATGCTGATCCATATGATCTTTTTGGTGTATACACCTACTTTCAATCAGCACCCTTCTTTTCACTTGTCCTTTTCTAAAAAATCATTTTCTTTTATTTCTTTTACTTTTTTTAAGACTATTATTTTGTGATGTTTAGTTGACTCTTGCTTGAGTTTTTTTTTTTATGATTTATTTCATTCTCATTTCTTTTAATCTTATCTCGACTATTTTTGTCATTTTTGGGCCAATGATATAAAAAACATCATAACTTTGTTGATTATTTCAAATCAATAAATTTTGATTATATGAGGCCATTGTCATTTTCTTCTTTGTTGGTCAATGAAAGTCTAACCAAAAGATTATTGATTTCTCGATTAAATCTTGATATAGACGAGACCAACTTTATTTTCATTTCGATTCCATTTTCTTTATTTTTGGGTCGATGATATAACAAACTTCATGGTTTGGTTGATTTTATTAAATCGATAAAATCTTGATAAACATGAGACCATTTTCTTTCTCGCATTTTCTATTTTTGGTCAATGAAAGTCAAATATCATAGATTATCGATTTCACGATTAAATCTTGATTAAGGCGAGACCGTCACCTTTTCTTTCCGTGTGGCACGGTTTCATTGGAGAATGATCCTCAATATCATTTCTCCGTCGTGTTTTAGCACAAAGATCATCTGCGCAACCTCCTATAGCATGATCTTCCTCATAGATCGTGCTACGATGGTTTAGCACTACATGGGCCCCTTTTGCCTTAGCTCTTGGAAGTTGAGACTTGGACTTTAGACCTATTGAGTTGCTTTGTCTGTATTGGGAAATTTTCTGTGTGCAGGATATTTTGTTTTCATCTGAGGTTGGTTGTTGCTTGGCTTGCTAGTGGCTCACCAATTCAAAAGAAGAGAACACTTGTCATGCACTATCTTTTTGGTTAGATCTATCCATCTCTTTCTATTTGCTTGGTGTCTGTTCTTGATGTCTGCTTGATGTCTGATTTCATGATACTTTGTCATGCTCATACATGAATGTTTATCTCATATTTTGATATTGTTCATATTTAATTGATGTTTATCCCCTTGAGTTCTTACACTCATTTTATTCATGTAATTTCAATCCTTTTCATTCTTGTTCATAAGAAGTTGCTATACTCCCCTTCCTTCCAAAGGAAAGTCTCTCTATTGACCTCAAAGTCATAGATAGCTCATTACTCTCCCTTGACCTCGTAGTCATAGGATCCACTCTAGACCTCATAGTCATAGAGCCATCTCTTACCTTTGACCTCATAGGGTCCCACCTTGGCCTCATAAGAGCCATTTCCCACCTTAGCCTCATAAGAGCCTTTCCCTTTTCTTGGCCTCATAAGAGCCTTGAAATCATAACTTAGTAATAGGATAGAGTTTATGAACTCTATGTGGGCTCATCACATTGAGTATCCACCTTCTCCCCACTATAACTTAGATCTAGAGAGTTTTCGTGAACTCTAAAATGAGCTCACACTCATTTCCCCTTGGAACTTTGGCCATAGTCAATGGTTCCTCAAAATTCATCCCTTAGTTAGGTGAACTACGGTTGCTCTGATTCTTTAGTCAGATACGTAGGCACAAGATGCGACGTCTTGGCGAGCAAACTTAATGTACATACCCTTAGGTCTTTACCTTATCTTTAGCAAGCAAACATAACATAACACAAACTAAACAAGAGGTTCCTGTAGAGTACTACAGATACTTAGGGTGTTAATACCTTCCCTTAGTATAACCAAACCCCGAACCTTAGATCTCCCCCTTTAGGTTTTCTCGATCTTGAACCTTTCCTTTGGATAAATCAAAGTCGGTGGTGAGTTCAAAGAAATGTGATGCAAGTTAATTAATACCTTGTTATCTAATTCTCACCGCAATAGAAATGGCGACTTCACTGGGGAGACTTTTTTTAGGGTTAAGCCCACCTTGTTTTGTTTATATTATTTATGTTTGTTTGCTATACTTGTACATATCTGTATATATTTGTATACTTGTTTTGCTCGGGATCTTCTGTGTGCAGGGTGCTACTTTTGAGTGGTGAGATAAGTCCTAACCCGGACTTGAGTGCACTTATTATAGGACAATGGTATATTCAAGGAGGCTTTAAGGGAGTCGATTCCTGAAAAAGTTGACTTGAGACACCATCACTCAGTTTAGGCCCTCTTGGGAGTTTAGTCATGTTGAGCGAGTCTATTCGTGAAAATGTGTTACTCTCAACGTAGGTGCCATCGATACTGAGAACCGTAGTTACCTCCAAACCCCACTTGGCCTTTTAGGATGTAGTGCAGTGACCATGCGATACTACACTCAGACGAGATTCTCTTGAGAATTTTATTGATTACCGAGTCATTTGGGAAGTCGATAAAATCTGAAAGATGGGTTGTCGACTCTGGGAACTTCTTAGAACCTTATTCAACAGATGAAAACCCATAGTACACACCTTTTGGGATGGGTAGAGCATGGCTCCATGCTCGTGATCTTCAAACCTAAGACCTCTCTTGCTTGCTTGTGCATATCTGTGAATACCTGTATATGTGCGTTTGTGCATACACCCATTCATTCATGATAGCCCTTTGGTTTCAAGGAACTCATATGTTCTTTCCTTTGCAGAAAACAATAAAGATCATGGTTTCTAAAGCAAAACTCTTCAGCTTTCAAAAAAGGATATTTCCAACTTGCCTTCGAGTTCCTTGAAACCATTTGGCTTACATTAGCATTGCATGTGCGTTTGCATTGCATTCACATTTCTCAGCCTTGAGTCTCATCCATCCTTTGTCTGCAACCCAGCAGTTGACTTCCCGAAGCAAGCATTGGACTTGAGTTAGCTTTTGAAGGATCGTGAACTCAGGAGAATAGAGCCAGTTTGTGACAAGAGCAGATTTTGACGTGTTAACAGGCTAATTAGATCAGATTGTGGAAACTTTGACAGCCTTGGCAAAGAAAGATGATAATATCCAGAGGACTTCTGTGAACGATGCTTCCCAAGCTCAACCTGTTCAGATTCCTGTTGAGAACCAAGTTATACAAGAACGTGCCATTGTCCAAGATGGACATTCCTCTTCAGTTGATGTCGCGGAATACCGCAGTTTTGCATTCTCTGAGCCAAATTTCCAAGAGATAGTCCCTGTGATGAAAACCAAGGACCCACGATATGTTAAGATTATGGAAAAATGTCGTGCCTTGGAATAAAAGCTTGATGCCATTAAGAGTCGTGCCACTGCTGATCTGAATGCTTTGAACATGTGTTTGGTACCCGGCCTTGTGATACCACCTAAGTTCAAGACACCAAAATTTGAGAAGTACAAAGGGGATAGTTGTCCAAAACAACATTTGGTGATGTATTGCAGAAAAATGACTTCCCATGTCCGTAACGACAAGCTCATGATCCACTGTTTTCAAGACCGTCTGAGTGGGGCATCACTGAGTTGGTACATGCAGCTAGAAAGTAGTTACATCTAATCATGGTCAGGCCTAGCCAATGCCTTTGTGAAGCAATACAACTACAATCTTGATTTGGCTCCCAGTCGCTTGCATTTGCTACACTTATCTCAAGAAGACAGTGAACCCTTCAGAGGATATGCTCAGAGATGGAGAGAAGTAGCTGCTCGTATTCAACCACCACTTTTGGATAGGGAATTAGTTGACTGGTTCATGGATACCTTGCGAAGTCCGTACCAAGAAAAGTTGTTTAGCATTATGACATGAAACTTTTATGACTTGGTAATAGCTGGAGAGCACATTGAGAGCGGTCTCAAGAACGAAAAAATCAGAGACATCTCGAACATCCCAGCTAGTGAGAGTGAATCAATTGTCAGTTCTAAAAAAGAATGGGAGAAATAAAGTAATTCTTCTTGGGAATCTCCAATACCTCAGCCTCAGCGCTCATGCAACTCAAGTGTTCAGAGTCAGCAATCTTTTGGGTCTCCGCGTCAGACACCATTCTCTCCTCAAAGGCAATATTCTTCTCCAAATTAACGGTCCTATCGCCGTCAGCCGCGTCAGCATGTACGACAAAGGCCGAGGAAGCCAAAGAGGAATTTTACTCCATTGCCAATACCATACAGCCAGTTCTTGCCAGATTTAATCAAAGGTGGATTGATAGTGCCAAAGGAGATAGATCCAGCGCCTTCTTCATACCCACCAGGCTTTGACGCCAATGCGCAATGTGACAACCATGCTGGGGCACAGGGGCATGCAACTGAAGACTGTAAGGTACTCAGAGACAAGGTTCAGACTCTGCTTGACTCCAATATGTTCTCGTTCACGCCTCAAGGCATTCAAATCAACAATCTTTCACCTAATCAGGCGGGCTCATTAGAGTCTGAGATGGAAGAAATTTTTGAGAGTAGAGGTGAAGATGATTCTCAGACGGATCTCGACAACCAACTTTGAAGATGATTACCTCAGTTGGCAAATCAAGAAAGGAAAGCCCAGTTCCCCGAAGCTGGCAATCTATTGGTTGTTTTAGCACTTTTGTTGTATTTTCTTTGCATGTTGAATTTGTATTTACTTATAAGCCGTTGTTTTTTAAATTGGCAAGATTAATGGAATGTTTATGCATCTTTTGATTAAGTTCATTCATATTCACTCATTCTCTTTCTCATATTGTCATAAAACAAAACCAAAAAAAAGAAAAAAAGATTTTTTCTTTCCTTCCACTTATTAAATTGTTGTTTGAGCAAAGATTGGGGAGGATGATGAAAACATCATATCCATAACTGTTGTGGTATGCTTTCAATTAAACTTTACCGATGATGTAAGGCATTGTTTCAATTCCCAAACACTGAAGAAATAAGGAAGATAATCCCTCGTTAACCCTTCGAGCCTAGAAGTAGGAGTTTCCTTTATTTTCACAAAAAACCCGTGATCTCAACCCTGGGGCAGGGTAGTTCTCAGTTTAACTTGGTTATGCATTCGAATGCGAGCGCTTCATGTAAGACACCAGTCAGCTCTCTCCAATCAAGTGAATAAATGTACAAGCTGTTCCCGAAGCGACAAATAAGGAAGGATCGTGGAGAAATCCTTAATCGAAGAGTGAGCCGAGTCCCTTTCAAGGCAAAAGCCAAGAAAGATGGGAACCCCAAAACTTTGCCTTATACAAGAAGGTTCAATCAAGATAAAAAGGAGGTTTCAAAACCTCAAACAAAGACAAGAGGAGGTCTCAAAACCTCAGCAATAAAGGATAATCAAATTCTACAAAGGAGTAATGACTACAAAGGCATCTGAATCATCATCAACCATCATCAGTTCAATTCCTATCCTGTAGGAATCTGAATGTATAGCTTGAGTTAACTGAGCGTAGGACTCAAGTTCATCACGAAGTTTGGGTGGGGACAAATAAACTTTGAGCTTTTATCCTTTGTTTCATAAACCATGAACCAGGCCACGTTACAACCCTTAAAAGACCTAATTGAGGTAAGGTTGTTTTGAAAGCATACTACAGCAAGGTTGATTAACCTGACTCCTAATAATCTTTGTGATTTGTGTGTGTTGAGCACTTCATCTACCAGGCCATAAGTGGCTAGATTCACCTTTGTTTTTTATTATTTAATCATTCCACTGCGTGTGTTTCATCAATACACTTTGTTTTCAAAAGCTTGCATGAATGTTACATTAAAATTGCCAATTTTTAATGAACAATACTTGTTTGTAAAAACAATTCAATATCAAAGAAATCCCAACAAACGCAGCCAGCTAGGGAATTTGACTTGATAAAGGAAGCTCAGTCAGGGGCAACCAAGCAGAAGGATCTGCCAATCCACCATTCCAGGAGCTATTGAATCAGGGGCAGAACTCTTTAAAATTCAGAATATTGGGGCAAGCCTTCTTGAGGTCATCTTATGACAAGTTTAGACTCCAGTAACCCATCAGCAGGGGCAAGTTTGTTCTCTAGTTGTTTCTACCACAGTTCAAAGACTTTGTATTGCTGACACAGTAGAGCTGAGGCAGTTATGTCAGGATCTATGAACCTCTTCAAGAGTTTGAAGACATTAGAACATTTGGTATACCAATTCTTCTATAAATCCTTTTGATGACTTATCCCCACAGACCAGTTAATCAGAAACAGTCACGTTGAGATTTGACAAATCTCTCAAAGGTCAGTTAGTCTGGGGCATTTCCTTCACAGATCAACCAGTCTGAAGAGCAAGTTCAAAGACTATGTTGTGCAAGTGCCGTTAATCTGGGGCAGTTACGCCGAGATTCATGAATCTAAGAGTTCGAAGATATTGAGGCATTTCGTATGCCAATTCTTCTGTAAAATCCTCTTGGTATTTTCTCCCAATAGACCATGTAATCTGGGGCAGAGAAGATTTGAGGGTTACCTGTTGCAAGAGCTGTTGTTTATTATGGTGATCATCATGTAAGTCAGGATGCAGAATTACCCTATTCTCGTGATATCCTTTGCCAGCTTCCCAGTAAATTGTTACTTCGGTCGAGCTTGGCCAATCTCCATGGATTTTCCTCCTCCAGTAAGGAAATCAAGCTCATGATGGCAATCCTAGTGAAGTCATGATGTTATACCTCAGGTGGAATACTCTTTTTCCCCAGTGAAGTTGTTGATCCTACTTATTCATCCCCAATAATGGTCCAATCTGATGAGTTTGGCTAGGTATCCTTGTCTAGATATTTATTTCATCTCCAGTCTCGCTTCTCTTTGTTTGTTTTGTCAACATAAACATGGTATACATGCATTCTCATATGCATAGCATCTTAGCATTTTTGCTACCCCTTCCTGGTGTTTACCTGTTTTTATTCACCTTGGTGTTTTATCTCCCCAAGTGACTGGGTTTGTCTATCCTCTCCAATAGAGTTGTCAGCCCTAGGCATAAAGTGTCCATCCTTCTGAATTCCCCACAGAGTTTGATCCTCGTGGATGATGGTTGGTTCAGTTTCCTTTTTCCACATTCGGATAAGATAAATCCCCATTTGAGCTCATTCCTCAATGGTTTGAGTCTTGTTTGACCGTTTTTTTCTAGCTTGTCCCTAGATCGAACTTTGGTCCCTAGCAGGTGTGGTTTCTAAGCCTATCTTAAACGTGCATTTATTTTGCACTGTGAATCTTTTATAGATCCTCGTTGAAGACAAATTCCTTTTTTCCAACAGTGTTGTGATATCGACATCTCTTTGGAATGTATACCCCAATAACAAGTAGTAATCTCTTGGAGAAGCTTGTCTTCATGTGGCGATAAGTGGCAGTCTCTTATGAGAAGCTTATCTATCTCTGGTACTATATAACCTTTTTGTAACCATAATTGGTATTCCCCAGGAAGTCTAATCTTCATTTATCTAACCCCGGTATTAACCTATCTGATACTTAATCTCCTAATATGGAACTTAAAATCCAGTAATTGCTGGCATCATTTATCCCAGGTCAAATATGAACCCGTTGTTTGAAACCAGGTCAAATGTGAACCTAAACTTCGAGTCAAATATAAACCCGTTGTTTGAAACCAGGTCAAATATGAACCTAAACTTCGAGTCAAATGTGAACCCGTTGTTTGAACCCAGGTCAAATGTGAACCTAAACTTCGAGTCAAATATGAACCCGTTGTTTAATCCCAGGTCAAATATGAACCTAAACTTCGAGTCAAATGTGAACCCGTTGTTTGAACCCAGGTCAAATATGAACTTAAACTTCGAGTCAAATGTGAACCCGTTGTTTAAACCCAGGTCAAATGTGAACCTAAACTTCGAGTCAAATGTGAACCCATTGTTTGAACCCAGGTCAAATATGAACCTAAACTTCGAGTCAAATGTGAACCCGTTGTTTGAACCCAGGTTAAATGTGAACCTAAACTTCGAGTCAAATGTGAACCCGTTGTTTGAATCCATGTCAAATGTGAACCTAAACTGCAGGTCAAATATGAACCCATTGTTTGAAACCAGGTCAAATATGAACATAAACCTAAATTTAAAATCCAGCTCATACTGTTTTTCTTCATCAAACAAATCATATTGTTATCTCAACCAACTCATATGAGTACCAGAGTCCAATCATGGCTCATTAACCTTATTCCCAGCTAAAATCCAATTGTCTTTTCATCATCTGGCGCGCAGAGTTTTATCTCTGTCTTTTCTGGCTTTTCTTGAAGATCCCGTTTGAACTCTTCAGTATAAGAAATCCCCCAGAAAATCTTTTATTAGACGTCTATCCTTTTATTTCAAATTGATCCCCCAGTGGAGATCACGTCTTCTTTCTGGGTTCATGCCCAGTAAGAATGTGTCTTTTTCCCCAGTGTCGTCCGGTCACATATGAACCGGTCGTCCATCTCCCTGGATCTTTCCCTAATGGAGAATACCTTTCTGGCTCCTATCTCCAGTAAGGACCTGTAGGGTTTCCCCTCAGTTTCATTTTCTATCCCCAGTGTTTCCTCAGAGCCTCCCCATTGAGTCTCTTTTGTTGGTTAGCCTGTATCCCTAGTGAGTTTTCCTCATGGATACTAACCTTCATCCTTCCCCGGTGGTACTCGCTTGTGGTTGATTACTCTTTATCCCTGGTGTCTAGTCTGTCTGCATCTTCGCACTACCATGACATCATATCATCATATTGGAAATTCATGGCATGTCAGCATTTGCGTATCCGTCGCTTGTCCTTAGCATATGCATTCCATCTAAGGGCAAAATTTTTGGTTTGCTATATTTAAATACCTTTCACCTTGATGTCCCGAGGATCTTCGTTCCTCGTGTCATCCGGTAAAACTATTTAAATAGGGGCAAGTGTTGTACCCCAAATTTTACCCTTAGATCCATTGATTTTTGCATATCATCTTAGGTTAATCATTCATTGCATAGCTAAACAATTTACCAGGTTTTGTTTGTTTTGTTTCATTTGTGAATCAGGGTCTATTTCAAGAGGCTTCAAGGGCTGGCCGGTCAAGATTTTGGATGGAGCACTAGACCAAGCAAGTTTCTTATACCCTCAAGAGACCCCTCTCCCAATAATTCAAGTGCAAGATGATTTCATCATAAGTTCTTTAAGGCTCAGATCTTATAAGACTAGATCAAGGATCAGACAAGGTTATCATGTCAAGGACATGTGCAGTGTGGTCTGAGATTCAGTGGAAGTTTGACCTAATCTTGGTCAAACAAGTGGTTTGTTTCAGGACCAAGTTATCAGGCTGTGACGAAGGCAGTTTGTTTCGAGGTGATAATCATAAAGGGCAGTTGAAATTCAATTAGGATTGGGTGCTGTGGCAGGACAATTCAGATCACCAGTGTTATGGATTGTTTTAAGGGCAAGAAAGTGTCAGTTTCAAGAAATTTATGTCTGAATATCATCAAGTGATCAAAATCAGAGTTTCGTGCCAATTCAAGTGATCTGATGAAACCCAATTACATAGACATCAAAAGTCAAGGAATTGAGTCAATATATCAAGTTGTGTACAAGTCCTGATTATGTGGTTCATTTTCTTGTCATAGGAGGATTCAAGTTCCCGATTCAATTTGAAACCATTCAAGATTTTATCCAATGACAAATTTCCAAAAACCTTTGCAATTTCCATTTAAGTTTCTTTTCGATTCAATTCATGTTCATTTTCATTTCAAGTTCCATGTTCAAGTTTCAATCCCATTTAATCCAATTGTCAATTCAATGTCAAGGTTTTGTCCAAAGTCAAATTCTATCCAGTTTTTTATTCAAATTTCATTCTTCTTTCAACTTCATTCAAATTCAAATCTTCTTTCAATTTATTTCCAAATTGCAACCACTTTTCAAATTTATTCTCATTCATATTCAAGTCATTTCATCATTCCAAATTCTAGGCCCCAATTGGATGTTAATTTTCATTTCATCAAAATTCATATTCAAGTTCAAACCACCAAATTATTTCGAGAATACAAAATTTCTAAAAAAAAAAGTTCCTTTCATGTTCTTTTTAAGTCCTTTCCGAGTTCAATAAGTGTGAAGTTAAGTTACAATTCCAAGTCAATACCGAAATTGCAAGTTCATTTGTTTTCAAATAACATTACAAGATATGGTGAATATAAGGTGTAAAATGCATAATGGTCAATTTCCATTTGGATTGAAGTCAAGGACATCAAGTTCAAGGGATTTACAATATCAAAGAGTCCTTGAGATTATTACACTAAGTAGTAACAAATTGTGTTACGAAGTCCATTATCAATTATTACAAACTAATGCCAAAGCAATGAAGGCCTGTGAAAGCTAATCCCCAAGGTTCATTGCACAAAGCATACCAAGAGACAACCTTTAATTCCTAAGCTTCTACAGCTCGTACAGTTTAAATAAAAAGCAACCTTTCCAACCAAAAGTAACCTGCCACTTTGACAGAACCAAGACAGAACAAGCTGCTTTGCATCAAACATCCTGCTACAACCTTTGCCACCAAGCCATGATACAAGC
The DNA here is from genome assembly GCA_022829125.1 of Lathyrus tuberosus. Classification (NCBI taxonomy): domain Eukaryota; kingdom Viridiplantae; phylum Streptophyta; class Magnoliopsida; order Fabales; family Fabaceae; genus Lathyrus; species Lathyrus tuberosus. Next base: position 17,106,063 of record JALAZF010000034.1, read on the forward strand.
CGAGAATCACTCCAAAAGCTTCAGCATATCTCTCGTACAACAAAACCAAAACCAAAGCCTACCATCGCCTACACATCTACGCAAACCCTGCATCAGAAAGGACAACAACAGCTACAAATAACCTGTAACAATCCAAAAGCGAAAAAGAGCCTGTGATTTGAGAAGGACTGATCATTTGAAAACTTATTCAACAAGTCTAATTTGGTTCTTAAACAGAAGAGGAGAATAGATTGAAGAGGGGGGAAACTCACCTCTTAACAAACAAAGTTGCTCCCACGCAAGGGGATCCTCTCTCAATGCACAACCCTCCATTGAAACAACCCACTTCCTTCCTCCGCCTCCTTCTCCAATCTTCAAACCGTAACAAATTTTCATCCAACCTCTGTTAAAGCCTTCAACCTTTTCCTCAACCTCTATATATTCAACACAACCCAACACCTCTTTTGATACTCTGAACAACAACAGACCTCAAACACTCTAAACAACAATCATCTTCTTCATCAACAAACTCACCTTTGTAAATCTGAACCTCTCTCCTTTCCATTGGCTCAGTTTCTCTTTCCCTTAATCTTCAGACCATAACACCACTCAAAATCAAAACCTTCTTCTCCATAAACCGGAACCCACAAACAAAAAAGGATGAAGTGATTTTAGTACGAAACACAAATCGAACAAACTGAGCTTGAATCGAACAGAGGAAGAAACGAATCACACAAACCTGAATACGAAATGCATAGGGAAGGAGTTTGTTGATAATCTTGTCCCGAATTCATTCCCTTTTGAGGCACGATGATGAAACTCTTTTCTGAGCGAATTAATTTTGTTATTTCGTAGTCGTTTTTCTCTTTTCTCTTTCGATCTGGATTCGATGAGAAGAAGACAATGCCTCCGAATTTCAAAGTGTGTCGATGTTGTTGTTATACACTGAGTTTTCTCATTTTGAAAGCTAATGTATTAGAATGTGTAGATTCGTACTGAAAGTTTTGAGTTGTTTTCATTACTTGTTTTTGTTGTATAAGGATAATGAACTGATGATGGTATGGTTTTCCTAGCCTGCTGTTGTTGTTTATTCGGGCCGTGAGGCCATTTGCTTTAATCCACATACCCTTTTTATTACCGTGTTTGTTGTTGCTATACCGGTGATGGGCTTCAGGCCCATGTGATCCCATGCTGATTTCTACACCCCCCCTTTCGTAGGTAGCTTTGCTTCTTGGGATGAAAGTGGATGAATGGGCCTCACGACCCATGCTGATCCATATGATCTTTTTGGTGTATACACCGACTTTCAATCAGCACCCTTCTTTTCACTTGTCCTTTTCTAAAAAATCATTTCCTTTTATTTCTTTTACTTTTTTTAAGACTATTATTTTGTGATGTTTAGTTAATTCTTGCTTGAGTTTTTTTAATGATTTATTTCATTCTCATTTCTTTTAATCTTATCTCGACTATTTTTGTCATTTTTGGGCCAATGATATAAAAAACATCATAACTTTGTTGATTATTTCAAATCAATAAATTTTGATTATATGAGGCCATCGTCATTTTCTTCTTTGTTGGTCAATGAAAGTCTAACCAAAAGATTATTGATTTCTCGATTAAATCTTGATTTAGACGAGACCAACTTTATTTTCATTTCGATTCCATTTTCTTTATTTTTGGGTCGATGATATAACAAACTTCATGGTTTGGTTGATTTTATTAAATCGACAAAATCTTGATAAACATGAGACCATTTTCTTTCTCGTATTTTCTATTTTTGGTCAATGAAAGTCAAATATCATAGATTATTGATTTCTCGATTAAATCTTGATTAAGGCGAGACCGTCACCTTTTCTTTCTGTGTGGCACGGTTTCATTGGAGAATGATCCTCAATATCATTTCTCCATCGTGTTTTAGCACAAAGTTCAACTGCGCAACCTCCTATAGCACGATCTTCCTCATAGGTCGTGCTACGATGGTTTAGCACTACATGGGCCCCTTTTCCCTTAACTCTTGGAAGTTGAGACTTGGACTTTAGACCCATTGAGTTGCTTTGTCTGTATTGGGAAATTTTTTGTGTGCGGGATATTTTGTTTTCATTTGAGGTTGGTTGTTGCTTGGCTTGCTAGTGGCTCACCAATTCAAAAGAGGAGAACGCTTGTCATGCACTATCTTTTTGGTTAGATCTTTCCATCTCTTTCTATTTGCTTGGTGTCTGTTCTTGATGTATGCTTGATGTTTGATTTCATGATACTTTGACATGCTCATACATGAATGTTTATCTCATATTTTGATATTGTTCATACTTAATTGATGTTTATCCCCTTGAGTTCTTACACTCATTTTATTCATGTAATTTGAATCCTTTTAGTTCTTGTTCATAAGAAGTTGCTATACTCCCCTTCCTTCCCAAGGAAAGTCTCTCTATTGACCTCAAAGTCATAGATAGCTCATTACTCTCCCTTGACCTCGTAGTCATAGGATCCACTCTAGACCTCATAGTCATAGAGCCATCTCTTACCTTTGACCTCATAGGGTCCCACCTTGGCCTCATAAGAGCCATTTCCCGCCTTAGCCTCATAAGAGCCTTTCCCTTTTCTTAGCCTCATAGGAGCCTTGAAATCATAACTTAGCAATAGGATAGAGTTTATGAACTCTATGTGGGTTCATCACATTGAGTATCCACCTTCTCCCCACTATAACTTAGATCTAGAGAGTGTTGGAGTACAAATAGAGTTAGGGTTTTAGTTATCGTTCCACAGAGATTGTTTGGTGATATCGCAGCCGTTCTAAAGTCGTAACGTTTCAAACTTTAAAGTAACAGGGGTTTTAGATTGTTTTCGTAACGTTTGCATTCAAAGTTAATTAAAAACGGTAAAAAGATTGTTTTAACGGTTTATAAAAGCATGTCAAGATTAGGGTTCGGCAAACCACTTCGTACGTATATAATCGATACGCTAATGAACTTGCTTAAATGATAAATACAATCACATATCCTCCCAATATGTTTATCTCTAACACATATTGTGAGTTTTCCCATTTTGATCCTTTGTTGATTTCTCACACAAACTATCAAAATGACAACATTAGAGTTCAATATTTATGAACATCAACACACATTGCTATCTCTAGCCAATATACATTGATGGATGACAAACCTAGGTAAAGAGTTGGAGCACATTTCTCAATCATGATCCAACACAAAGAATAAACATAAAAACAAGGTTTATCATCATACATTCATCATCCAAGAGTTCACAAGAGAGGATCAATCCATATACATACAAAGTAACGGTTCACCTACATCTAACCTTGACACAAAAGGTAACTTAGCTCTCCATTGTCATGGAAGCTAAACAAACAAGAAGATGAAGAAGATTATTTAACATCAATGACGATATCTCGAAGAATGATGCTTCCAATCTTCCTCAAATGGATGCTGCAGTGTTCACAAAGTGTTCTTCTCTCAACTGTAAATAGGAATGGATCAAAAGAAATGCAGACAAAACTATTTATAAGGGGGCCACAAATCGCAGAGCGCGGCCTCATTAATTGCCAAAATGACCTAGAGCCCGCTGAGCGGGCTGCCAATCCGCGCTGAGCGCGCAAGCTACTGCCACTACCTCCTTCATCGCGCTGGGAGCGCGTTGAGCGCGCTCAAAGCATGCTCAAAAAATCCAAATTTTCCAAAACTGTTTTTGTGCCATCCTCAAGGCTCCATTCTTGACCTTTCCATGTAAAAATCTGCACAAAAAACGCAAAAGATAGATAGATACGATAAATAATGAAATTAACTAGAAAACGGTTATAAACGGAAACAATGGGAAAAGCATGGATTTACGAATAAAGCTCACAAAAAAGGTGCTAAAAACTAATCTAAATATTAACACTTTTTAGCACCTAACAACTCTCCCCAACTTGTCTCTTTGTTTGCCCTCAAACGAAGATAATTTAGAATAGAAGTAAGCGGAAAACAGGGAACAAAATACCAACAAAACATAATGGTTCAAACCAAATAAACACGCACGCAAGTACCGCTCGTCCTTACGAAGAATGAAAATATGTAAATGAACTAAATTCTAAACATCATTAACAAGCACAATTCATAAGCAACAAATGCTCAAATTAGAATCACCTAATTTTCCGAATGAGCCTAGCTCAATATATCCAAGGGACAAAACACACTCATAGCAAAAGTGTCAGCATCCAGAACAATTCATGCTTTCATCAAACCAAATCACAAGAAAACCAAGGAAACAAAGATCTCTTAAGGGCTTCTAAAGGTTGTAGCTTGGCAAGGTTAAACAAGAAAGGGATATCTGTAAAAGGCCAATGAAACAAAGTGGTTAACAAAAATTATCAACAAATGAAGAACATGCCAATAACTCACTAAGACCAACCTCATAACAATTCAATTCAAACCTTTCTTTTCTTTTCTATTCTTTTCTTATGGTGCACTCTTTCATTTTTTTTTAAACAACTCCCTTTGGAGTGCAAAGCCTAGCACAAAATAGTGCTTCAAGTTCTTTCTTTCTTCACAAGAGGCACCAATTCCCCACTCCATTTTCTTTTTCACAAACTAGCATAACTCTCCCCAACTTTAAACCATACTATAATTAATAGGCAATGTTCTTCAAAAGTATGTTCAAACAAAGGGTTAAGTGCAAAAATAAAAGAACTAGAATGAATCACAAGGGTTTTTCTTTAGCATTAACAACCCACTATAAAGCGCATTCTTTTGATCATACGACGGGTAGATACAAGATTCATTCCAATTCAAGGCTCAACATGGCTAGCAAGTGCTCACACCTCTCATAAGGTAAAATTGAAGGTTATGGTTTTGTGGTTTTTCTCATAGTCAACAATTGCCTAGATCATTTCAATGTTTCCATGGTTTGCACATGAATACAAGATTAAACATGAATCATACGAGCTAAACAACATTTACAAAATCACTCAATATTTATGAACAATGGAGGGACTCACATTTGTGGTTGTGTCCTAACAGATTCCAACGTGAACAAAAATTGCTACATGAAGAGAAACTTGAAAATCATGTGAAGCACAAAGTTCAAAAACATACTAATATTCTACCAAGCACAAAACAGAGTACCTTTGTGTGCACCAATTTAGACTTATATCATCACCATCAATGAAAGGTGAAGTGCACACTTAAATGTTCAAAGAAACAACTTGCTTCAACCATCCATTACCTTAAAAATAAAGGGCAAACAACAAAAATTTCCTGTACAAAGTAATCATATAAGCAAAAACACATCCGCCCGGATGTTAACTTCATTAATTAACCAAAAAGTTTTAACACCAATTCACTCACATCCGCCCGGATGGAGAATACAAAATTCCTACACAATGTAGTCAAAACAAAATCCCAACATAAAAGTTATACCAAAATAAAGACAAAATAAAATAAGGTCCAATCAAACCCAACATCAATCTGAACTAGAGCTAGACGCTCCATCATCACCGTCATCGCCATCAAGGTCACCTTCCCCCTCCGGAAAAACAGGCCTGCCCTCAGGCCAACGAGCATAAGCAACGAGATCATCGCGAGTTCTCAGTTGGTGGTCCACATGCGGTTCACGAATCTGCAGCTGCAATTGCATCATAGAGTCATGCATAAATAATAAAGCTCGCTGATGAGCCTCGTGCATGGCCCAATTGGCCTCAGCACTCGGATCAAAAGCGTGCCCGTGTCCGCGCCCACGGCCACGAGCAGGAGCAGCACCAGCTACAGGGACAGCCTGCTCAAAATCAATCGCCCCCATACAGTGACGAGTGACATAGCTATCATCAACAACCTGGAGCTTCACATTCGGGTGGGTAGGCAATGTAACACGCGCCTCATGGCATAAAGCCATAATCAAACCTGGATAAATCAGAGCGCATGCCACACGATCTCCAAGAGGCGTACCACTGGTGGCGGTTCTCTTCAATTCGCTAGATATAATCCGTCCAAAGTCCACAGTATGGCCCGCCCTGTACAAATGAAAAATCAGAGCCGCCGTCTCCATTGGAATAGAAGAGGTGTGGCTTCTCAGTCGAAGGTTGTAAACAACAACCGACATGACAAGCTGCGAGACATTATCCAACACCCTCCTAGCAAACTTCAGAGGAGCACCAGCAGCACTTAAAATGTAATTACCTCCTTGTCTGCACAAGGACTCCCTAAGTTGGTCGGCATTCCAGTTCCGCTGAGCCAACGTCCGTCCAAAATCATAAATGTCATCTTCCCCCAGCTGAGGTTGGTCCCCAAGGTAGGTATTGATGGACTCCCTCGAGAAATTAATTGGCTTTCCCCGAACCCATGTTTGAAAAGTGAACGTCTCTCCATCGGACGGCAATGCATTAGCATAGAACTCCCTAACAATGTCAATGTTGTACTCAGGGAAGGGAGAACTAAGCTTGTCCCACGGACCACCCTGCACAAAATGACTCATGTTCCTATGGGGACCATTGGGATCAATCATGATTAACCTATCCGGCCAAATTGATCTTTTTTCAAGCTCCACGTATCTTTGTTGTTGCTCTAGGCCAACAAAACGCGTTGAATCAAATTGGCCAGCGGGAGCTCTGCGGTTAGGATTCGAAGTCGAACCAACACGCTGCTTCTTCCTTCCTGACATCTGAAAAACAAAAAAAAGAAAACAACGTACAAACAAAATAGTACCACAAATTAGTGAAAACAGCTAGCTAGAATTCTTAAATTATTTAAACAAAATAAATACAATGACAATATAGCAGAACAGAGTTGGGACAAGGGGGAATTTTTCTGCAAATCTCAGAGCGCGCTGAGCGCGCAGGAGCGCGCTGAGCGGGCTCTGCAAATTGCAGAAAAATTCCCCTCTGCACAGATGGCTCAAACAGAAAGACACAACCCCTAATTTCACTACACAGACTGTTACAGAGAACTAATCATCAAAAATCAAAGCAAATTACTCTTTCAACAAACCCTAAGTCTAAAATTTCCTAACCTAATTTCTACAATGCTAACTTCTAACAATATGCAAGCATACTAACACAGAACTTCTAACACAGAATTTCGTTAAAAATCCAAGAGAAGAAGAAGAACATGGCTATCCAACAATTACAAACAATGTCCCATTTATGGGTTTCTAATTGAAAAACGAAAAATATTGCTAAAACAGAAACTTACTATGATTGATGATGATTATGCTCTGCAGAAAATGAAAGGGAGATGATGAATGGTCTTGCAAATCCAAGGAACTTTGTGAAAAATTTTGGAAGAGAAAAAAAGAGGGAAATGAGAGAAATGAGAAAAATGAGAAAGAGGCAAGGTTTGGCAAACCCTAGCCACTTTAACATTCATCTGGGCCGGGTACACCTCTGTGGGCCCAGAAATCAAATAAATTTTTTTTTCAAAATTTCGCAACTCGCGCTGAGCGGGCTCCATAGCGCGCTGAGCGCGCTCGCTACTGTAAGTATAGGTTCCTTTTTTCAAACGCGCGCTGAGCGCGCAGAGCAAATTCAAAAAATTTTCAGCAGCAAACAGACATCATCCCCACGTTCAAAACATCATCCTAAACATCATACAACAATAATTTTTCACAAAACACGTCTAAACAGCAAATTCACTAGTAAAAACAATTAAAAACTTACAGTGTTGGGGTGCCTCCCAATGAGCGCTTGTTTAACGTCGGCTAAGCTCGACGGTCCAAGATGCTCACTTAAGAACATCAAGGAGAATAGTACTAGAGGCGCGATCGAAATTTCCAAGAAGGTAAATTTTCAGGCGCTGACCGTTTACGGTCCAAGAATCCTTCTTTTCCAGGTCTTCGATAACCACCGCTCCAAACTCCTTTACTTCCTTCACACGAAACGGACCAGACCACTTGGACTTTAACTTTCCCGGGAAGAGTCTTAACTGAGAGTTAAACAGCAATACCAATTGTCCAGCCTTGAAGTCCTTTTGTCGGAGCTTCTTGTCGTGGTACTCTTTCACCTTTTCCTTATACAACCAGCTTGAGTGGTATACGGCATTACGCATTTCTTCCAACTCAAGAAGTTGCACTTTTCTCTTGGTACCGGCCAAGTCCTTGTCAAAATTCAGCATTTTTAAGGCCCACATGGCCTTGTGCTCCAATTCAACCGGTAGATGGCAAGTTTTACCATAAACTAGTTGAAACGGAGTTAGACCAATTGGAGCTTTGTAAGCAGTGCGATATGCCCACAAAGCCTCATCCAATTTTTGTGACCAATCCTTTTTTGAACTAGACACGGTTTTTTCAAGGATTCTTTTTATCTCTCGGTTGGATACCTCAGCCTGACCATTCAACTGCGGGTGGTAAGGGGTCGCCACCTTATGTGATACACCATAGTGTTTTAAAACATTTTCGAGAGGTGTATTACAAAAGTGCGACCCACCATCGCTAATGAGCACCTTAGGCGTGCCAAAACGGGAAAAAATGCATTTCTTTAAAAATTTTATCACCGTTTTTCCATCCGCCCTAGGTGAGGCAATCGCCTCAACCCACTTCGAAACGTAGTCAACGGCTACCAACATATACTCATTTCCAAAAGATGGTGGAAATGGACCAACAAAATCGATGCCCCAACAATCAAAAATTTCTACCTCTTGTATGTTTTGGAGAGGCATTTCATCTCTTTGTCCGATTCCGCCAGTTCTTTGGCACATGTCACAACTTTTAGCATGGAGATGTGCGTCTTTAAAAAGAGAAGGCCAATAAAATCCTGATTGAAGGACTTTAGTGGCCGTTCTCGTACCATTAAAATGGCCTCCATACGGCGAGTTGTGGCAATGCCAAAGAATGCTTTGAGCCTCTTCACTCGTGACACACCTTCTCAAAAGGTTGTCACTTCCTAACTTAAACAAATACGGGTCGTCCCATATGTAATAACTGGCATCCGAAAGGAACTTCCTCTTTTGGTTCCAAGTCAGGTCTTCGGGCACCCAACCGGTAGCCTTATGGTTAGCAAAATCTGCAAACCAAGGCCTAACTTGGACTTTGAAAAGTTTTTCATCAGGAAATTCCTCTTGGATTTCCTTTTCAGCAATGGTGACCTCAACATTCACAAGGCGAGACAAGTGATCTGCCACCAAATTTTCTGATCCTTTTTTATCTTTTATTTCCAAGTCAAACTCTTGTAATAAAAGGATCCATCGGATGAGCCTTTGCTTCGAATCCGGTTTGGTTAGCAGATACTTGAGCGCCAAATGATCGGTGTAGACAACAACTTTAGACCCGATGAGGTAGGATCTAAATTTCTCAAGCGCATACACTATAGCAAGTAATTCTTTTTCAGTTGTGGCATAATTAATTTGTGCCTCATTTAATACTTTACTAGCATAGTGTATCGCATGGAAATTTTTCTCCTTCCTCTGGCCAAGTACCGCTCCAATAGCATAATCGCTCGCATCGCACATAAGTTCAAAATTTGAAGTCCAATTTGGAGCGATTATTATTGGAGCGGTAACTAACTTTTCTTTCAAAATATCAAAAGCGTGAAGACATTCATCGTTGAAAAGGAATACCTGATCCTTGCTAAGCAAGTTGCTCAATGACCTAGCCACCTTTGCAAAGTCTTTGATAAAACGCCGATAAAATCCGGCATGCCCAAGGAAGCTACGGATCCCTTTCACGTTGGTCGGAGGAGGCAACTTCTTAATCACTTCAACTTTCGCTCTATCAACCTCAAGGCCTTTGGACGAAACTTTGTGGCCGAGCACAATTCCCTCCGTTACCATAAAGTGACACTTCTCCCAATTCAACACTAGGTTTGTCTTCACACACCTCTCTAGCACAGTTTCCAAATTTGTTAAGCACAAATCAAACGAACCTCCAAAAACGGAAAAGTCGTCCATGAACACCTCCATTGTCTTTTCTATTAAGTCGGAGAAGATGGCTTGAACGCACCGTTGAAAAGTTGTCGGCGCATTACATAAACCAAAAGGCATCTTACGATACGCAAAAATACCAAAGGGACAAGTGAAGGCCGTCTTCTCATGATCCGCTGGGTCAACCGCAATTTGGTTATACCCCGAATATCTGTCCAAAAAACAATAGAACTGCTGCCCGGATAACCTCTCAAGCATTTGGTCCATAAACGGTAATGGAAAATGATCTTTTCTTGTCGCGGTGTTGAGCCGTCTATAATCAATACACATCCTCCACCCCGTCACTGTTTTTGTTGGAACCAACTCATTGTTCTCGTTACGAATCACGGTCATTCCTCCTTTTTTTGGCACAACATGGACAGGACTAACCCAAGGGCTATCGGAAATCGGGTAAATCATACCGACTTCCAATAGCTTAACCACTTCTTTTCTCACCACCTTTTTCATTGTTGGGTTCAAGCGGCGTTGCGGTTGGGCAACCGCCTTGAAATCTTCTTCCATCAAGATACGATGCATGCAATAAGCCGGGCTAATTCCTTTCAAATCGGAAAGGACCCAACCTATAGCATCTTTGTTTTTCTTCAAAACATGAATTAGACGACTTTCCTCGGTTTTGGATAACACGTTACTAATGATAACCGGCTTGTTACCACCGTCATCAAGAAACGCGTATTTTAAATTGGAAGGTAAGACCTTCAATTCAAGTGGTGAATTCTCAACTTTCAAATCCTTTTTTAATTCTTCCGGTTCTACCTCCCAAGGTTGCAACTCTTTGAGGGAATCAAGCTCTTTTAAGCACTCTTCAAGAGCTCTTTCTTCTTCTTCGGAAAATACTTCAAAAGAATCATTAAGAGCCATTTCCAAAGGAGAGATTTCATGTACATGCTTAGAAACCTCCACATTTGCTTCTTCAATTGCATCGATCCGAAAGCTATCATGTTTATCTTTGGAATGTTTCATAACTTCGAAAAGATCAAAACAAACCTCTTCATTTTGGACCCTCACCTTCATCAAACCGTCATCCACATCAATCATCATACGTGCGGTTTTCATAAAAGGTCGTCCAAGAATAAGAGGAGCATCATCATCCTCTTCCATATCAATAACAATGAAATCCACCGGAAAGAAAAATTTGTCAACTTTTACCAAGACATCTTGAGCTAACCCATGAGGATGAGTTGTGGACTTGTCGGCCAATTGTAAAGTCATACGAATGGCTTTTATCTCAATGTTCCCAAGCTTCTTTACAATGGACAATGGGATAAGATTAATGCTTGAGCCCAAATCAATTAAGCCCTTTCCAACATAGACGTCACCAATGGTGACCGGCAAAGTCACAAGCCCCGGATCAACTTCTTTTTTAGGAAGAGTTCTTTGGATGATTGCGCTACAACTCGCGTCAAGAACAATAGTTTCTGGTTTCGAATACCTCCGCTTCTTCGTGAGAATATCTTTCATGAACTTTGCATACTTCGGCATTTGTTCCAATGCTTCGGCAAACGGAATGTTAATTTGTAATTGCTTGAAGATGTCCATGAACCGCGTATAGTGCCTCTCATTGTCCTTCTTTGAAGAAGCATGAGGATATGGTAAGTTTTGGATCGGAATAGCGCTCACTAATTCCTTTCCCTTCTTTACTCTCCTAAGTTTCTCCTTTTTCTTCGACTCATCACCACTATTAATTTCAACTTCTACCATTTTATCATTTTTATTTTCAACTACACCTTCATCACTACAATCCTCCACAAGACCATCAAGTTTTTCTTCCTCCATTTTTTTCTCCTTTTCTTTCTCCAACTCCTTCCTACTTCTAGTAACAATCGCCTTGCAATGCTCCTTAGGATTCACTTGAGTATTCGCGGAAAAGGAAGGACCCGATTGTTGTTCGGCAATTTGCTTGGCAAGTTGCCCCACTTGGTTTTCAAGATTCTTAATCGCCGCATCACTACTCTTTTGGTTGGCCATTGACATTTGCATGAATTGAGTCAAAGTGTCTTCCAATTTAGAGCTAGCAACCGGAGGTGGTGGAGGTTGATACGGATTTTGCCAGTTTGAAGGACCGGCACCATAACCTTGATTATTTTGATAATTTGCTCGCGGTTGAAATCCTTGATTTCCTTGATAATTTTGTTGAGAATTGTGTTGTTGTTGGTAAGGTTGTTGTTGTCTACCTTGATAATCTCTTTGATTTGCCATATAGTTCACTTCTTCAAAACCCGGAGGAGGACAAAATCCGGTGTCATGCTCCCCCTTACAAAGTTCGCAACAAGCTACTTGCTTACTTCTGCTTGGCTCCTTCATTTCTTTGATCTGTTGAGTCAAAAGCTCCACTTGTTGAGAGATAAGCTTGTTTTGCGCAAGGATCGCATCGTTAGTTCCCAATTCAAGGACACCGGGCTTCTTTTGAGAGTTGCCACGGCTTTGACTTTGAAGATCGTTTAGAGCCATTCTATTGATAATATCAGTTGCTTCCTCGGCATTCTTTGCCATCAAACTTCCTCCCGCAGTGGCATCCAACAAAGTCTTACAATTCGGTTGGAGACCATTCTTGAAAATATGAATTTATGTTAACTCATCAAACCCGTGACCTTTACATTTGTGAAGCATGGACTTGAATCGTTCCCATGCTTCATTGAGGGATTCATTAGTGCCTTGAGAGAACACTGAAATTGCTGTTTTTGACTCCATGAAACGGTTATGAGAGAAGAACCGTTCAATAAATTTTTCCTCCAAGACATTCCAATCGGTCATCACGGCTGGAGTTTGATCGAGGTACCAATCCTTTGCCTTGCGAAGCAAAGCACGCGGAAATAATCTTTTAAAGAGAGGTAACTCTTGTGCTGGATCTACACCGGCCGCTAATGCAATCTCATAGAATTTTGTGAGAAACGCAAAAGGATCTTCATGGTCCATTCCGGTGAATGGACTTCCATACAATAAATTCAAAGTTCCAGTTTTCATTTCAGCTTGCCTTCCTTGATTGTTGTTGGTAAACTGAGCGGTATGTCGTGGACTGTTCACACAAGGTGTGGATGCGGGAGGTGGAGGTGGTTGCGCCATGATTGGTGTGAATGGTGGTGGTGGTGTTGTAGTAGAACTTCCTTCTTGCTCTTGTCTTTGTCTCGCAAGCTGCCTCCTCCGTCTAGTTCTGCTATTGAGCCTACGAGCGGTTCTTTCAATCTCAGGATCGAAAAGAAGTTGGTCCGCCGGTAGTTTCCCTCGCATAAACCAAGTCTGCACACTTAAACAAAACACATCAACAAGCACAAGAAAAATTGTAACAAGTTGAAAACTTCACAACTATTGCAATGCTTGAAATATCAATTTACAATCCCCGGCAACGGCGCCAATTTGTTGGAGTACAAATAGAGTTAGGGTTTTAGTTATCGTTCCACAGAGATTGTTTGGTGATATCGCAGCCGTTCTAAAGTCGTAACGTTTCAAACTTTAAAGTAACAGGGGTTTTAGATTGTTTTCGTAACGTTTGCATTCAAAGTTAATTAAAAACGGTAAAAAGATTGTTTTAACTGTTTATAAAAGCATGTTAAGATTAGGGTTCGGCAAACCACTTCGTACGTATATAATTGATACGCTAATGAACTTGCTTAAATGATAAATACAATCACATATCCTCCCAATATGTTTATCTCTAACACATATTGTGAGTTTTGCCATTTTGATCCTTTGTTGATTTCTCACACAAACTATCAAAATGACAACATTAGAGTTCAATATTTATGAACATCAACACACATTGCTATCTCTAGCCAATATACATTGATGGATGACAAACCTAGGTAAAGAGTTGGAGCACATTTCTCAATCATGATCCAACACAAAGAATAAACATAAAACAAGGTTTATCATCATACATTCATCATCCAAGAGTTCACATGAGAGGATCAATCCATATACATACAAAGTAACGGTTCACCTACATCTAACCTTGACACAAAAGGTAACTTAGCTCTCCATTGTCATGGAAGCTAAACAAACAAGAAGATGAAGAAGATTATTTAACATCAATGACGATATCTCGAAGAATGATGCTTCCAATCTTCCTCAAATGGATGCTGCAGTGTTCACAAAGTGTTCTTCTCTCTACTGTAAATAGGAATGGATCAAAAGAAATGCAGACAGAACTATTTATAAGGGGGCCACAAATCGCAGAGCGCGCTGAGCGCGGCCTCATTAATTGCCAAAATGACCTAGAGCCCGCTGAGCGGGCTGCCAATCCGCGCTGAGCGCGCAAGCTACTGCCACTACCTCCTTCATCGCGCTGGGAGCGCGCTGAGCGCGCTCAAAGCATGCTAAAAAAATCCAAATTTTCCAAAACTGTTTTTGTGCCATCCTCAAGGCTCCATTCTTGACCTTTCCATGTAAAAATCTGCACAAAAAACGCAAAAGATAGATAGATACGATAAATAATGAAATTAACTAGAAAACGGTTATAAACGGAAACAATGGGAAAAGCATGGATTTACGAATAAAGCTCACAAAAAAGGTGCTTAAAACTAATCTAAATATTAACACTTTTTAGCACCTAACAGAGAGTTTTCGTGAACTCTAAAATGAGCTCACACTCATTTCCCCTTGGAACTTTGGCCATAGTCAATGGTTCCTCAAAATTCATCCCTTAGTTAGGTGAACTATGATTGCTCTGATTCTTTAGTCAGATACGTAGGCACAAGATGCGACGTCTTGGCGAGCAAACTTAGTGTACATACCCTTAGGTCTTTACCTTATCTTTAGCAAGCAAACATAACATAACACAAACTAAACAAGAGGTTCCTGTAGAGTACTACAGATACTTAGGGTGTTAATACCTTCCCTTAGTATAACCAACCCCCGAACCTTAGATCTCCCCCCTTTAGGTTTTCTCGATCTTGAACCTTTCCTTTGGATAAATCAAAGTCGATGGTGAATTCAAAGAAATGTGATGCAAGTAAATTAATAGCTTGTTATCCAATTCTCACCGGTACAATAAGGCTGCTGAGGGCCTTGATGTGGACCTCTGCAATCTGAACCTTAGTGCTGATATCGACATGGACATCAATATGGTCGAGATTACGTAACATCAGACCGTGGAGGTGGACGAAGCAAGTCGCCAGGAAGAGCGTAACAAAGTGGCGTTCCAAAACAGGATCAAACTATCATTGAATTCCTTCACCGTTGCCAAAAGAAGGGATTAGGCATCATGTTATGCCCCAGATGCAGTGCAATATTCGATCGAAAGGCTGCTCACAATCTTGAAGGGATTAGGAAGGCTAAAGAAAGAAGGGATCATAGATCATCTCATGGTCAAAGGGGTTTCGACCCTAGAAGGTCTTCTTCAAAACAAGTAGGAGGAAAAACACAGTTCCCAGGGGCCAGACCCAGCACCTTCAAACCAACAAGCAATGCACCGGTAGGGAGCTGGATGAAACCTGTCGAAGGAACGGAGAAAGTTCAGAAAAAATGGTAGAAGTTTGATGTGGGCAGAGGCTCTTCAATAGAGTATCGAAAGGAGTTTCAGACCTCTAATAAATCGGCATATGTTTCTGAAAACTATAAGGGGAAGAACCCGATGTCGCGATCTCAATGGAGGAGAGACCACCGTCGAAGGAACGCTCTCAGGGAGGCCCAGTCGAAGGATCAAGGGGAGTCCAGTACTAATATCCCTACTGACAATAATGGAGGGAATCCAATGAAGGAAGCTGAAAAAATACCTGTAGGACGAAAACTATTTGCCTCTCAAGAGGACAAACCTGAGAAGACTGTCGAAGAAGATGACGAAATGACAGACAACTTCGACTTTGAATCTGATGCTTCTCTTGACATCATAATCAATGTGGTGTCTGTGATGCCCAGAGAGTTCGACCAGCTCACAGAAGTCGAAGATTTAGATGCCTGCACTTAGGCAGAGATGGCAGCACGCAATCCGGTATGCCACTATATTATGAACAATGGGTGTGTCAAAGAGCAGAATGATTTTTTCGAACGACCCACAGAGGAAATGAGGGGTCACCTAAAGCCCCTCTACATTACTGACAAAGTGGAGAATGTGCCAATAAATAAAATATTAGTCAATTTTGGCGCAACAGTGAACTTGATGCCACACTTCTTACTGAGCAAGATTGGCAAATATGACCCTGACACTAAGCCACATAACATGGTTCTTTCGAATTATGAAGGAAAAGTGGGCTCTACTCTGGGGTTGATACAAGTCGACTTAACAGTGGGGACAATCACTAGGCCTACTGTCTTCATGGTAGTAGAAACAAAAGCTAACTACAATCTGCTCCTATGACGAGAGTGGATACATGGCATTGGTGCAGTGCCATCTTCGATGCATCAGCGCATCACCATCTGGAGGCCAGACCACATAGTCGAAAACATCGAGGTTGACCAGGGGTATTTTAAAGCACCAATCAATCATGTAGACAAACGTCAGTTCGACAAACATTTGGCTCACATTTACCCCTATGGTCCAACAGATTTTGAGTTTGTCCCAGACGACGAGACATTTTGCTCATTGTACTTACATCCCGTCGAGGGTTTTCGTTGGGATAAGGAGATGCTAGGGGAAAGACTTTCATACCTTGGCAAGCCTGCAGTAGAACCCACGGGGTGGGGGAGTGAATTCAGTGATAATGATTGAGTTCGAAGCAATGAGAAGAATTTCGGCCTTCGTGGCTGAAACCACACTACAAGCGACTTTGGAGGCTGCTAACGAATATATGGCTGGTAAAGCCAATTCTGAATTCCACCAAGAAGGTCTTGGTAAGGACTTAGACCCAAAGCCACCTGATAAGGTTCAGGGTGTAGAGCAAGGCCAGAGGCTTGACACCATTTATGATGATGAGCCTTTGGGATTCGAGAAGGATCCGCTAGCAAGTAACACTAAGATGCTGGCTCAGGATCCACCGGAAGAAATCGACCTAGGAGAAGGGGTGATCAAGAGGCCAACATATGTTAGTGCCAATCTTGACCCACAACTTAAGGTCGAAGTTACCAGCTGTTACAGGAGTTTAACGACTGTTTCGCCTGGGACTACGATGAAATGCCCAGTTTGAGTTGAGAGTTGGTCGAACACAGGTTACCGATCAAGCCTGGCAAGAAGCCGGTCAAACAGAATCCAAGACGGTTCGCCCTAGAGGTTCTCTCAAAGATAAAGGGGGAAGTCGAAAGACTCCTTCGATGCAAATTTATCCGCACTGCCAAGTATGTCGAATGGTTAGCTAACATTGTACCTGTTATTAAAAAGAATGGTTCCTTAAGAGTTTGCATAGACTTTAGAGATTTAAATGCTGCAACTCCTAAGGATGAGTATTCTATGCCTGTGGCAGAAATGCTAGTCGATTCCGCAGAAGGACATGAGTATCTTAGTATGCTAGATGGGTACTCTGGCTATAACCAAATATTCATTACTGAAGATGATGTCCCCAAAATAGCTTTTCGTTGCCTTGGAGCCTTAGGCACGTACGAGTGGGTGGTGATGCCTTTCGGCCTAAAAAATGCTGGGGCAACATATCAGCGACCAATGAACTCAATCTTCCATGATTATATAGAGACTTTCATGCAAATATACATTGATGATATTGTGGTCAAGTCTGTTTCAGGGAAGAATCATTTAGACCATCTTCGACACTCCTTTGAAAGGATGAGAAGGCATGGTCTTAAAATGAATCCTCTTAAATGTCCATTTTGTGTGCAGGCAGGGGATTTTCTAGGCTTTGTGGTCCATAAAAAGGGGATCGAGATCAACCAGAACAAGACCAAGGCCATCATGGAGGCGAAAGCGCCATCAACGAAAAAGGAGCTGCAGTCGCTGCTGGGCAAGATCAATTTCTTGAGAAGATTCATATCGAACCTAAGCGGAAAAACGTAGGCCTTTTCACCATTGCTTCGACTCAATAAAGATGGATTCGAATGGGGGCAGGAGCAGCAGGCAGCCTTCGACAAGATCAAGGAATACCTGAGTCATCCCCCAATTCTTTCCCCAACTTGTAGGGATAGGAGTATGAGATTGTACATAGCTGCATCGGAAAAAACCATAGGGAACATGTTGGCTCAAGAGGATGAGGACGGTGTTGAAAGAGCCATTTACTACCTCAGTAGAGTTTTGAATGATGCTGAAACTAGGTATAGCGTGATAGAAAAATTATGCCTATGCTTGTATTTCTCTTGTACAAAATTGAAGCAATATATAAAGCCAGTTGATGTTTATGTTTCGTCTCATTTCGATGTTATTAAGCACATGTTGTCTAAACCTATCTTGCATAGTCGAATCGGTAAATGGGCACTAGCATTGACTGAGTACTCTTTAACGTATAAGCCTCTGAAGGCGGTTAAGGGACAAGTGGTAGCAGACTTTATAGTCGACCACTCCAGAAATGAAAGCATGTTGAATTATGTCGAATTGGAACCTTGGAAGTTATACTTCGATGGCTCCAGCCCCAAAGATGGCACAGGTGTAGGTGTGCTGATTATTTCTCCGGATAAAATTCCAACAAAATTCAAGTACAGTGTCGAAGGACTTTGTTCCAACAACGAGGCTGAGTATGAAGCCTTAATAGATGGACTTGAAATTTTGTTAGAATTGGGGGCAACTCGAGTCGAAATAATGGGAGACTCAAAGTTGGTAATAAAGCAAATTACAAAGGAGTACAAATATGTTAAGGAGAATCTTATCATGTACTTCATAGTGGCCAACAGACTATTGAAGAAATTCAAAGTAGTGACCATTCGACACATACCTCGACTGGAAAATCAAGTGGCCAATGACTTGGCTCAGGTTGCTTCTGGGTATAAAGTTTCGAAGGAAAATTTACAAGAGGCAATCGAAGCTAGAGGCAAAGTGGTATCTGTTGGATTATGTCCATCAGACCTAGAAGTGACAAAGCTTGGATACGCTGACGAAGAAAATTTTGAGATTTTTGCAATAGACAGCTTGACGGATAGAGACTGGAGGAAGCCTATAGTCGAGTATTTGAAAAACCCGACAGCATCCACAGAGCGAAAGGTTAGGTATCAAGCCTTAAGTTATGTCCTTCTAGGCAATGAATTGTTTAAAAAGACCCCTGAGGGGGTCTTACTTAAGTGTCTTAGTGAAACAGAAGCATATCTGGCCCTGTCGACTGTCCATAGTGGGGCATGCGGGGCGCATCAGGTATGCCATAAGATGAAGTGGCTATTATTTCGACAAGGCATGTATTGGCCTACGATGCTAAAAGACTGCATTGAATTCGCCAAGGGTTGCCAAGAATGTCAAGTTCATGCTGGCATACAGCATATCCCTGTAAGTGAGTTGCATTCCATAGTCAAGCCATGGCTTTTTAGAGGTTGGGCTTTGGATCTGATTGGAGAGATTCGACCGGCATCCTCCAAAAATCAGAGATACATTTTGGTAGGAATTGACTACTTTACGAAGTGGATCGAGGCGGTACCTTTACCAAATGTGGATCAAGAGGACGTGATCGAGTTCATTCAAAAATACATCATTTACAGGTTTGGAATCCCAGAAACAATCACAACAGATCAAGGATCAGTCTTTACGGGTCGAAAGATGCAGGAGTTTGCAAAAGAGATGGGTTTTAAACTCCTAACCTCCACACCTTATTATGCTCAGGCTAATGGTCAAGTCGAAGCAGCTAATAAAGTGGTGATCGGCCTGATCAAGAAGCATGTGGGAAAAAAGCCTAGAAATTGGCATAAGACATTGGACCAGATCCTCTGGGCATGTCGAACCTCTCCCAAGGAAGCAACCAACACTACTCCTTTTCGATTGACCATTGGTCACGATGCAGTGTTACCTGTTGAGATATATCTTCAGTCGGTTAGGATTCAGAGACATCATGAAATTCCCTCTGAACTTTATTGGAATATGATGTTAGACTAACTGGTGGATCTGGACGAAGAAATGCTTAAAGCCTTAGAACTTTTGAAGAGACAAAAGAAAAGAGTGGAGAAGTCTTATAATAAAAAGGTTAAAATCAAGACCTTCTCACTTGGAGAGTTAGTTTGGAAGGTCATCCTGCCTATGGATCGAAAGGTTAGAGCCTTGGGCAAATGGTCCCCAAAATGGGAAGGCCCGTTTCAAATTACGCAAGTATTTTCTAATTGAGCCTATGAAGTTGAAGAATTAAATGAGGATAAAAGAATCTTGAAAGTAAATGGCAAGTATTTGAAAAAATATAAACAGCACTTCAAGAAATTAAAATTGTTAAGGAGTAATTCGACATAACAAGGGCAAAGCCAAAAATGGTATTTATGAATGCCAAAATGGCTTAGTAGTCATTACATATAAATGCCTCAAAGGGCCATAGAGCATCAAATTAAAAAAATTATAAAGAGAGTAACAAGCTAAAAGGGGAGATTCTCCTTCATCTTCAAGTACTTCAACTTCTGGAGGTCAAGATGCTTTTCACATAAGGCCTTGTCAGATTTTAAGTGTGCAACTTCCTTCTCCAGTCGTTGAGCATTTTCGGCATAAGTTATGGCATTTTCAAGCTCTTTCGACAAGCCAGAGTCATCGAATGCAGACAATTCAGCGTTACGCTTTTTTGCCTTTGAGATCTTGGCTCGAAGTTTCTTGATCTTTTGTTGCCAGGAAGTAATACTTTCTTCATTTGAGGTGATTTCCTGCTTGTTCTTTTCTTTTGTTTCCTCCAATTTGGCTACCTTATTCTCAGAATCAGTGGCAGCAGTCCAAGCGGCAGCCTCACTTCCAGCTTTGGTTGAAATTTCCTTTTCGATTTGGGGCAGGCGTTTGAGGTCACCATGGACTTGGTCAATCATAGTGCCAAGCTCTAAGATGATGTTGGCAGATTCCAGAGAAATAGCGTGAATATCAACTTACTGGAGGAGACTTTTCAAAGATATGTGAGTGACATCATCCATCTGTAGGAGTGTGAAAAGGTCGCCCTTAAAGATCTTGTTTTTCATTTTCAGAAGGATATTGTCCTCAGGCTTGCTTGAAGGTGGATCCCCAGAGGTAGTCGAAGCACTGAGAGTTTTATCAGATGAGCTTCCTCGGCGCCCAAGAAGAAACTTTATGTATTGACGAGGGTTGCTAGCTTTCAAGGCATCCAGTTCCTCTTCAGAGAGTCCTGCCCCATACACATTCGAGGCTACCTTGCCTTCAGTCCCAGCAGTGGGTGTTGGGGGTAACAACGGCTTCGACATGGGTTGGCGCGTTGATAGGTCTTGGTCAGCTTTCTCCTCCTCACCTTTATTCTCCTCCTCTTCATCTTCGTCCATGTTGTCTTCATCTTCATTGTCGTCATCATGGCCATCAAGTTCAGATTGGTGCATGGTCTCATAATCATCTTCTTCCATTTCTTGCTCTCCTTTTGGGTTAACATTGGCAGCCCCAATGGGTTCGTCATTTGGGGATCCCTCTTTATCGACCAAGGGTGGGTTTTCATCCATGGCAGCAGCTTTTGGATTCTCTGTATCAGGATCCTGCTGAACATCGTCTGCCTCATGGTCGGAGCCATCTGTCTGAGATTGTTGGGTAGCAGTCTTTACTGGCGAAGAGGGAGCTGTTCCAAAACCAGGCTTGTTAATTTCACCAAGTGAACTCATTCCAGAGCCTAAGTTAGAAGTGGGATGGTATGTGGGCTCACCTTGGCTATTCAGAAGGGTGATGGGAGAAGGAGGATTGTCCACCGGTGAGAGCGAACCAATAGCATCAGCCTGAATCAAATCGAAGCAAGTCAGATTAAGGAAAACAAGGTAAATAAGTTTTATTTAAAGAAAAAATACGGCAAGTTACCTTGACTCCTTCAGCATCAGGGCTAGAGTTATTGCTTTCAGCATGGCCCGCAGCTGGTGTTGAGGTGGTTCCAGAAGGGGCTTCTGCAGCTTTACTCGAAGTAGTGGTCTTTTTGGGGGCCTTAGCCGTTGTAGGCTCAGATTGGCCACCAGCTGCACCAGATTCTTGGCTTGGCTTCCTCCTCTTCTTGAGTTTCAAATCTTCAGGAGGGGATTGGTCTTCATCCTTGGATTCGAAGATAATTTGGACAGTTCCTCTCTTTGAATTCCTTTGGGGTGTTGGAGTTGGTTTGCGAGAGGCCTGAAATTGAGAAGCATTAGGGGGAGAAAGAATAATCAACGAAAGGAAAAGGTGTGTGATGTACCTTGCTGCCTTCGCCTTTGGCTTCGACTAGGTTCTGAGGGGTGTTCTTTTTGGGAACAGCTGCAAAACAAGCCAAGTAACCACATGTCAATAATGATAAAGTTCAAGTGAAAGAGCATAAAATCGAAGAATCCAAACGTTTATGTATTTCAGATTCGATGGGAACATCTTCGATACCGACATGAAGGTGTCCTTTGAAACTGTCTAGCGTATGTTTAGTCAGAACCACCCACTGAGCCTTGGGTTTCGACTGCCGACGAAGGATCTTTATAGAGTCCCCACAGATGAACCAACCTAGAAATGGAGGGGGCAAGAGCCACTCCAAAATCAGCAGATGGTAGTTGAGGAGTCTTTGGAGGAAATAGTACGAAAGCCACTTCATAGCGTTTCTCAGGAGTAGCATATGAAGGGAGTTTCAAACTCTCCATTTTCTTTAAAAATTTATCCTTTAGCGTAACCGCAGCTTCGCGGACGGTTCGACTAATATTGTCTGGTCGATAAACAGTTTCAAAGTACTTTTGGAAGGCCTGAATCTCTTTAATATGAGCAGATTTACCTTTCTTGATCTTCTCCTGCACATCAACAAAAGCTTGGTCAATCAACTGAGCGAAGCTGGAGACATCAAGGAATTCTGCAGCATAATGTTTTGACCACCAGTCGTGGAATTCTTGGGTGCAAAGATGAGAAGGTTCGAAGTAGACGGGAGTCAGGAGTGATCGATGAGCATGTCGCGCAAGGTGTGTCGAACTCTCTATGGCATCACAAATAGTTTTGGGGAGGATAACATGGACTTTCTTCTCGTACAGATACTTGGGTAGAGTCTGGACTAAACCAAACTGTCGAGAGACAAGATTTGGTTAATATGCCATCATAGAGGTTTGGCCCTTTAGCAAGTTGAGTCGATGAATGATAAGTCGAGGGATGAGGAATGCCTCCCAGACACGCTGTGATTCTTCTTCATGTTTTTTGAATGAGGGAGGAAAGGGCCTGCTAAACCATTCAGGACCATATTTTCGTTCAGCAAAGGGCGCCATTTTTGGTGTGAACTCATAGTGCTTAGCAAACATTTTGACGAAGCCAGAGAAGGATGCTCTGAGTGACTGTCCTTCTTCGTTGGAGGTCAGTTGCACCAGTCGAACCCATTCAACTCGTCTCTCCTTAATCTCCGCAACTTCTTCGTCCACGGGCCCTTTGTTAGGAAGGCTGGCCTCAAAAGTGGCATTCAGCCAAAGTTGAAGCAACCAAAAGGGTCCTGACAGCAGGAGGTTCCCATTGCTCGCTTGGTCTTTCTGACGACCAGCACCCTCGCTCAAAGACTCGTACAGACTGGCTAATACCATTTCGCTTAGGAAAATGCCTCGACTAAGGTGTAGTTGATTGGATAGGGTCAGATACTTTCTTGCCACCTGCAAGGATTTGGTACAGAACACGCAGTGAGAAAGCCACATAGCCAAAAATGCTATATGTTCTTTGTCCTCAAATGTGTCAGTTTGCTTGTCGTGATAGTGGTTCATGAAATGAGTATAGGTGTGTTTGGTGGTGGCGAACTCTATGGTGTATAGAGCATCTATCTCAGGGTCGTAAACTAACCCATGAGGCTTTAGCCCTGTGATAGCGGCTATGTCAAACAGAGTGGGCGTCATCATCTCACAAGGGAGACGAAAGGTATAGTGGGTACTATCCAAAAAATATAAAGAGGAGGCCAGTAAAGTCGGACAGTAAGCGGTTCCAGTCTTCGACATCATAATTAAGTCGTAGATTCCTAAGTTCTTCCAAGTCTCTGCTTTCACTTTCTCCAACTTGGCTAACCAGTTCAAATAGAGGTCAGAATCCTTAAAATACGGGGTAGCCCTAAACAGCCTAGACCCGTCATTCAGATACTTTAAATCTAGGTTCTTTAGGGCTACATTGTCATGGGGTTCAGAGGTTACCCTAGTTTTGTCTTTTTGCCCTAGAGGTTTGGTTTTACGATATGATGGAAAGAAGTCACTAATGGCGGTGTAATCTGTATCTAAAGAAGATAAGGGACCAGATAAAGTTAATGGTTTCCTAGAAACGGTGATAGGAATCAGTACCTGGGATTCGTAGATATGTCTTTTTTCCTCCTTGAGAGGCTCGGGGATGAATTGTTGATTCTTCACCACCTTGGGTCCATTTAGTGTGGCGAATGGAGGGAGTAGTGATGCGCCCTTTTGTCCTTAGAGCTTCTGGTTTTTCTTTGGGTCTTGAGTTATAGCAGTTGAAGAAGCCATTGGTAAGAAAACTTGAAGAAAAGAGTTTGTTGAAGGAAAGAGAAGGTGCGTAGTGGAAACCTGGGAGCGGAAAAGAAAATAAAAGTAGTTTCTGAAGAAACTATTTATAAAGTGGTTGGGAGACATGAAAGGGCTCACTAATCATCATTAAGGGGCTAAGGCTAGTGGGACACGTGTCCCCCCAGGAGCCAAAGTAGGGGCGGTGGCAGTTGCCACCTACGTCCACGATTTCCTAGGCTATAGGAGAGGTTATGGTGACTTGCGGCTTGATGTGATTTCCGAGGGGACATTTCAGTCATGATCATAATTGGCTGTGATGTCACAAATTTGATTGAAAGGAAACTGAATAGTTTTTGGGAACGTGGGTTAATCAGTTTTGTTTGGACTCCTATGCAGGGTTGAAAGATGGCGTCGAACGGACACTATCAAAAAATGCCCGTTTCTGCGATACTGTCGAAAAAGACATTTTTGGGGGGCAATTTGTTAGCCCATAAATTCGACGCCCATATGAAGTTGGAAGTGTTGATGGGAATGTTAAGATCTTGAAGAGGTTTAGAGAAGCTTCCGACAGGGTCTGTGTGATAGGTTTCAGTCGAATGTGCTCGTAAGAGGAGAAGATGTCTTTTTGGGACTTAGAAAATATTTCCAAGAGTTGAAGAGGGTACCTTCGACCGAGATTGTTGATGACGTCTGACGCTGGGAATTCAAATTCAAATAAAGGAGGGAGTAGTTACTATGGTTCGCTCTTGTAGAAGGATAGGTGGCGTACATCCAAGTGATGAAGGCATGCAATACGACACTTTGTAATACCCCAAAATTTACTTTCTTATTTTTCTCAATAATTGGCTTATGTTTTACTCATTTGCATTGCATGGTAGGTCATACTAAATCATACACATCATTGGCTGCAGGGCATGGTATCAGGTGTCTCAAGGCATAAGCAGTTCATAGGCAAAGGACAAGAGAAAAGTTTTCCTAAACAAGTCACAAGGGTTTCTCATATCTCAATTCATCTCATTTGAGCCCTCAAGGTATCACAAGATGAGAATTCAGTAGAAGATTGAAGGAAGTCATATTCTCTTAACGAGTGCAAGTTAGGGTTTTGGAATTCTGAAGTATAATACCCCAATGGGTAGGATCTTAGAGCTTTTATCATTTCCAAATGGCATATTTCATCTTTGTTGGAGAGGATATACATCATATTCAGAGGAATTTGGATTTGGAGGATGTGTTGATTTCTCTTAGACTAAGGGGTTAAAATTAGGGTTTACCATAAAATCAGTTTATTTCTGATTTTTTTTTGCGAGACTTGATTCTATGGTATTCTACATGTCCTCAAGGGTCTAAGGATGAAGAATGGTCCATCAATTTGATTTGGAAGGGTTTCAATTGACCAATTGATTGAGAATTAGGAGAATTGGGGAAAAGTCAACTGTGCAGAGGAAGAAGTCAACCCTTGACTTTTTGAGGTCAAATTCATGGTCCTCATGTCAAACATGATCATTGGTGAGGGTTTGATCAAGAAATAATGAAAGGTTCATCAAAAATAAGAAATGAGCAATGTTGCCAAAAATAGAAATTAGGGTTTCTATTTATGGCAAGTTTTGGCAAAGTGAGAGGTCAAATTTGGGGCTTTCTTTCTCCATGCTCCAAGAACCAAGTGGAGGGACTAGGGAGGCCTATCAAAAGTTCACATTTCAAGCTTCAAATCTATACCAAGAACTCCTCCATTGGATCAAAATTGAAGGAGTTATGATTGATTAAATTGGAGGTTTGTAGGGCATTTTTTACCAGCAAGGCAAGTCATGGGCGAGCCAGCACGCAGTCATTACATCAAACATCTTGTGTGCATGTTTTTTCCAACTTCCAAGCCAAATTTCTCATTGATGCAAGCTTCAAATGGAAAATTCTTCAACATCAATCTTGTTCATTTCCATGTACTCTTCAACTTTTATGTTGAACAAATTTTCATTTGATCAACCATTGGAGAGATAGAGTAGCTCAAAGTTAGGTGTTTTCAACTGATTCATTCCCATGCACATGGCCAGGCACGAGTAGGGCAAGGTACATGTGTAACTCAGTCATGACCAAACATGTTCTTGACTATTTTTAGATACCTTAGAGGCTTCCATGGCATTCATGGTGAACATCAATGTTGTTCCATTCCATGTCCTCTTTCCAAATAACCCAAGAGCTTGTTATTTCATTCATTGATCATCAAGATATTGCTTGCCAAAGTTGCCACCCCCACAGCTGATTTTCTTCTGATCCAAGCAAACCTAATTAGGACAAACCTTGCTCTCTTTTCATTCTCATGCGCATGCTCATACATCACCATGCTATTTTGAACCAAACCAGCCCTTACACAACATACATGATCATGCACTCTTTGCCATTTATGTTGAAACCAAATAAAGAAAAAGAAGCTTGTGAGAGAAGCAATCGAACAACTGCCATACACCATCATCATCACCATTCAACTTCACCACCACCATATCATGCCATGGTCTCTCTTCAGTCTAACAAAACCTCCTAACTCGTGTCTAACAGAATTGACTCACCATTGAACTCAATTAACTTGAGTTGTAACTGTTAACCAAGGTGGTTAACAGTTAACTCACCTCATAAATTCAATCTCCAATAGAATTTGGAGGATTTTTGGGCTCATTCTTCAGTTTCTCTCAACATTCCACTCTTCATTCTCCTTGAAACCTCACACATTTTCTCTGAGTTTTGCTCTCTTTCGTGCTCTTTCTCTCTACAAGTGGTTCAATCTTCTTCTCCATTCATTTATCATCATCAAGAGAACTTGAGACATAGCACTGAAACATCAAATTGCATCTTCTTCTTCTTCTTCCAAATCTCACTGAGTTCAAGCATATTAAGCCTTTATTTGGCCAAAAGCAAGTTCAATCAGCAAAGAATCTCACCTCTGGTCTTCTCTTGCTCAAAGTTCCATCTACAAACAAGTTTTGTTTCAAACTTTTTCTTGACATTTCTACTGATTTATGCCTGTTCTTGCATGATTGAAGCTCAGTAGGAGCAATGTAATTATCCGGCTAGTTGATAGGCACTTAGGTGCATAGTTTCAATTTCTAGGGCAAAACTTCTCGCCTTCGATTCTCTCTGTGTGTGATGTGTTTGCGAATTTGGTTGATGGATTTATGATCTGCATGAGGAGAGGATCAATTTGATGTATGGCATGTGCATTTTCGTGATGATTGATGACTGTGTGTGGTGGCTGCTCACCGGAGAAGGTGACCGGAAAGACCAGTCCGGCCACCAGCCATAAACCCTAACCATTTTTCCAGGTTAAGTCCCAGCCGTTGGATGTTTTTAATCTAACGTTCAGTAACGTGCCAGCACATTAAAAAACCACCTCTCTCTCACGTGCCTCTTTTTGTGACTGACTGGTCATGTGTGTATGTTGTACAATACCTTAGCATGTGCGTGCACCCTTAACCACTTGATTGCTTTGCCTTTATGATCATCATGTTTGACTTGTATCCAATGGCTTTGATTGAGTCAATTTGTTGACTGAATTGCATAGTATGGACCTATCTGATCACATAGACTTGGACTGAACCTAGCTTGCTACGCGCACCCCCTATCTTGGGCCCAATATGCATGTTTAACTGGATCTTTGCTAATGTTGCACCTCCCTGCATTATTCCTTGTTTTTTATTTTTCTTTTCAATAATTGTTTGGTTTTTAATTTTTAAAATTGTTTCTAAGCATAAAAAAATTCCATAAAATTCATGAGACCTCACAACAAATTAAAATAATTTTTGGTCATGTTATTTTCTGATTTTATGATATTTCACCATATTTTCATGAATTTTCTTTCATTTTCTTTTGTTTGTGCATTTCATCATGACACAAGCTACATATTGATTTTATTTGACATAGTTGTACATTGTATTTTCTCATAATAATTGGTATGAACCTTTATGATATATTGACGCATGTTAGGCATTTTTTTTGAATTTTGTAAATCATTTCTTGATGAATTTTGAGTGAGGTCTTTGGGCCATTTATGTGGATGTTGTGTATGACATTGTGATGCATGTTTGTGTGTGTTTGATAATGATTTTTGAGCCACTCTTTTGGGACATACTTACATACTGGTTGTACCTCATATGACTTGAATATACCAATTTCCTTGAGCCTTTAACTCTACTTTTGATTCATCCTAATTGCATTAAAGAATGTGTGTTTGTTAGATGACTGTCATACCCCAAATTTTGACCACTAAGATTTCCCATCATTGTGAAAATCATCATCGCAATATGGAGGAACCATCATGCTTCATCAGTCTCCCCAAAGATGGGTGAGCATTCACTACAATCAAAATTAGGGTTTCAAGCCCTCTCTGAGTGCTTAGACAAAGGATCAATCAAGGAATGACATGATGTTCAACTTGTCTAACCTCTCAAACATCCACAATGGATCAAAAGGACTCCCACTTCAAGGATTAAGCACAAGGCTGCTCCCTTCTAGGTGGATTAAGTCTCAAGATCGACAGTGTCACCAAATTAGGGTTTTTGTCTACCAGGGCCTCCAGATGAAAATTTTTCATCTGGGCACAAGCCAATGATCCAAAACCTAACCTAATATACTCCATGGAACCTCATGGACTCAATCATCAAGTCAATTTTTCCTCAGGGGATGCAGTCATCAAAAATCAGGAATTAGGGTTTCTTGACCTAATTCACCCCTAAGTTGACTTTTAGGGCAAATCATGGGACAAGACATCAAGAGAGGGTTTTAGGGTCTCTAATGCACTATATTGATCCATTTGGAACAATGGATTAATCCAAGAAGCTTGAGCAACAAGTCTCAATTTCATCTGCACCACAGTTAGGGTTTTAAGGAAAATGTCAACTGTAACTTTGACTTTTGACCAGGACATGCTCCCAAGCCCTATGACATGCATCAATATACCCTATGACACCCATGGAACATGTCCATCAAGTTTGATTTAGGTCAAGGACATGATTTCCTGAAGAATTGCACAGTTTGGAATTCATCTGATAAAAAGTCAACTGTGCACAAAAGTCTACTTTGACTTTTTGAGATTTTTCACCAAAATGGATTTTTAACCCTAAAATGATGTTAATGTATGATTTGAATCATCATTCATCAAGAAAAATCAAGAAAAGTTGGGTAACTTGTAAAAGGGGTAACCATAAAAAACTTAGAAAATTTTCTAAGTTAAAAATAAAGTGGCTAGGGTACCAACTTTGGAGGGTCATAACTCCTAAACCACAAAGCCATTTTCTCCCATCCAAGGCTTGATTTGTAGATCTCATTGCCCTCTACAAAAACTTCAACTAGACCTAATTCCAACTCCTCATGGATTTTGAGTTATGGAGTGATCAAAATCAAGAAAAGTCACTTTGTTCCAACACTTAGTGAAAATTTCACTAAGTCAGATTTTACCCTACTTTTTGCCAAATGTAGGGGGATTTTTCACTTGGATTCAAAAGAGATCAAAACCAAATATGTTCAAACAGTTGTTGTATCATATAAGGGCTTTCCAAAATGTCCAAGAACATTACCAAATTCAATTTGAGTCATGAGATATGACATTGGAAAGTTGCCTTGCTGAAATCTGCCAAGGCAAGGAAGAATTTGCATTTTTGCCCGATTTTCCAAAATCAGCCAAATCCAAATGCTCCTATCCACTTGGACACCTCTGAGGATTGAATCTAAAAGGGACAATCACTGAGCCAAGCCTCCAAAGTCTTTGGAATAAGAAATAACATGTTGAACCTAGAATGGCCAAAATAGGGACAAGACTCCAATTTTGGATTGGAGCATTCAATGGAAGCATCAAGGTGGCATGGACTGAGCCATTCTCAACTGAATTCAGTCAAGACTTATCCAAGGCCAAGGGAACCACAGCCCTATGCCCTAACCTCTAGTCAATGGCTAGAGGAGACTTGGATTTCCATTGGCCAACATTGAACAAACACCTGCTGCAGTTGCCATTCACAGTGGATCCCAAAACAAACTTGCTCTACTATAAATAGAGCTCAATTGTGATCAGTTTGAGTACACCAAAGCCATCAAATAGATGCTTTCCTCAAAATCTCTTCTTTCACTCCAATTTTGCCTTCTAAGGCAAGTCACTATCGGGTTTTGAGTTTGAGAGCTTTTCCAATCAAACCAATCACTCACACACCTCACATACATCATATAGAAGTGATCCAAACACTCACATAACATCTGGAACACAGATTTCACAAAATCACCAGTCAATTGCTCAAGGTTTTAACCAAAGTGCAGTTGAGATGCCATGAAGTGATCCAACCATTCTCAGTCAAGTCCAAGCATTCAAACACACTCCATAGGGTGTAGGGAAGCTGCTCAGATCATCACAATTCATCTGTAACACCTCCTACTCAGAAATCAATTTGCTCTTGCTGTCAAGACCTAGAGGTAAGCCTAAACTTGGTCATCTCTCAATCTATGCATATTTCCTCGCACAATACTTTTGCCAAATGTTCATAATCATGCATGGAATGTTTCCCCTCAAGTAATTGCTTTGTTTGAATCGTGTATCAAAAATCCTAGCCTTCATGCAGAAATTAGGGTTCTTGAGGATTTTTCATGATTTCTTGTTATATGTTTAATTTAAATGAAATTAAATACCATAGACATGATCGTGAGGTTGAAACGAGTTTATTGGTATGTGGATTACATGATATGATTAAGTATTCAGTGAGATTGGAGAGAAAATGCAAATCTGGGCCAAGCTGAAACACGCGCGTGTTCTTCAGCTGTTCTTGGCGCCATTTTTCATAAATTCAAATATTTGAATTTTGTGATTTTATTTAATTGATTCAAAAATTAATTTCTCTCTGAGTTTTAATGATTTTGAGTTGATTCTTTTTTTAATAATTCACAAAAATGTTAAAATATTTTATTTTCCCAAAAAATCCCAAAAATATTATTTATTATATATAATTGAGATTTTTGCAAAGAATTAATGTTATAATTGTTTTTGACATTTAAAATATTTTTTTCACCTTGATTTTGCAACTTTTAATGCTTTCTAATTATTTTGTAGGTCAATACTTAATTTTTGAAGCATTAATCCAAGATCACAATTTGTTTTCCATATGTTAAACAATTTTAATCATTTTAATTAAATTTTTATTCAATTAAATACATTTTTGAAAATAAATTAGGGTTTTTGGATTAATTCAACCCTTATAAATCATTTTCAAAACACTTTGGGGCTCTAATAGAGTGTGAGACCCAATCCTTTTTTGACCAAACCATTTTTGGGCCTCAGTGTATTGTATAAGTCCCGATACCGTCAAAAACAAACGGCGCGATCGTCGCCTTTTGAAAAATAACCTTTTGGGCCTCTCCTTGAGCTATAAGACCCATTCAAAACTTTTGGGCCTCTAATAGAGTGTAAGACCCAATCCCCTTTTAACCAAAACATTTTGGGCCTCACTTATTGTATAAGTCCCTTCGCGTTAAAAGAAAACCTCGGCGCGATCGCCATTTCAAACGAAAAATCATCTGGGCCTACCCTCGTGTTAAGCCCCACTCTTTTTCTTTTAAACTTTTGGGCCTCTTGAGAGAGTGTAAGACCCATCCTTTTGTACAGAAAACAATTTTAGGGCCACAGTCACTTGTATAAGTCCCTCTGTACAAATTCAAAACAACAGTGCGCTCACTGATAAAACCCTGGGCCTCTCCTTGAGCTGTAATCCCCAAATCTTTCTTTTTCAAAACACTTTCTCCGTTGATTTTGAATATACTGTTGTTTTCAATCTTTCTTTGTTGAACAACTAACCAAACAGCATGGAAGCTCTACAACGGGGTAAGTGTTTATACGCTTTCATTTACCGCTTTCATATACATATAACTGTATTGTGGGGCTGTTTCACTGTAAGTCTTCTTTCATAAACTCATATCAACTGTGTAATAATAGTATAGATATTTAGAGTTTTCCCGGCCACTACGTCTAGAACTAGGTGACGCCATTTTGGTTATTCGTAGAAATAGTCAAAACTAGATCCCCATAGGATTACCAGACACAGTCTTCCCTCCTCTTGGGGTTAAACAATATGGAGATATGAAAGGCATCATTCTCTGTGAACCCTTTCATAGACTGTCACTCGTAGAAGTTGTCAAAGAAACTCTATTCCCCAGAGGTGATATCTTCTCCGTGAATTGCATCTCTTGAGTTTCTTCCAAATTCTCGAACTTTCCTGACTTGATCTATTCCTTGTGAATAGCTTGCCTTGAATTTCTCGGGGTTTGGGGACCCGTAGGCTTCTTAAAAGCACTTGTCAAGAAACTCTATTCCCCAGAGGTGATCTCTTCTCCGTGAATTGCATCTCTTGAGTTTTTTCCAAATTCTCAAACTTTCCTGACTTGATCTATTCCTTGTGAATAGCTTGCCTTGAATTTCTCGGGGTTTGGGGACCCACGGGCTTCTTAAAAGCATCGGCCTCCTCTTGGGCATCGTACAAGGACCCACAGGCTTCCTAAAAGCAGCCCCGCCTCCTCTTGGGCATAGTACAAGGACCCTACGGCTTCTTAGAAGTATTCACAGCCTCCTCTTAGGCTTCGTATAATGATCTCTTCCTCCGTGAATGATAGCCTCCTCTTGGGCATTGTACAAGGACCCGTCGGCTTCTTAAAAGCTTCAAGCCTCCTCTTGGGCTTCGTACAAATTGTCCCGACGACCTCCTAAAGGTATAGGAACAGAACTTAATCATCTGCATAGAAAAGTCCTTTCAAAGAGTCTACTACTGTTTCTCAAAGCACAGTACAAAAGATGAAACTCTAGACACGGACAGTCTAATCTCCTTGAGTTTTCCAGACATTCTCAAGTGACCTCTTTGTTAAATAGGAAGAAAACCTGTGGACTCGAACAGTCTCAATACCCTTCGGATTTCCCACTTCCTTAAAGAACAGGAGTAACCCAGATCCTCGAACCAAATCCTTGAGTACAGTATTGCTCATATAAGAACTGATTTTCTCTTTAAATCAGTATACTGGACTTGTCACTTAAATAAACAGTCATCATAGCCTCCTCTTAGGCTTTGTATAATGATCCTTCTCCAGTGAAGTTAGCCTCCTCTTGGGCTTTGTACAATGATTCTCCCCAGCGGGGTCAAACAACGTTTAACCTCTCTCTCGGGCTTTATACGAGATACAAAAAGGTTCTTATTGAGCCAAACAAATTATAGCCTCCATCTCGGGCTTTATACGAGATACCAAAAGACTCCATCATCGAGTCAAAAACCTTTTAGCCTCTCTCTCTCTCGGGCTTTGTACGAGACACATAATAGCCTCCTCTTAGGCTTTGTATAAGAAAACCACTGGTTGATCCAATTAACCTTTTAGCATCAAAGTTGTGCCTCGTTCACAGTACATAAACATCAACAACTCCTTCCCCTCCATCTAATCGCTGTAAGCGGCAAGCCTCTGGATCATCTACATCCATGCCACTGTCCCTCTTTTAGCATGAGAAATTCCTAAGGAAAGATGGCATTGCTCTAAACTGAGTTAAAGTCTTCTCCTTCAGGTTAAAACCCCTATAAAGGAAATTATGGCATTGCTAGGATCCACGTATCCCGGTTAAAGTAATCCTCCCTTTATAACCAGTCACCCAACAATTGTGACAAACAGACCTCTTTAGAGATGACAAATTCTCTCTAAAGACAACACCTTTTAGCTTCACATATTGGGCTTTGAACAAGATATAAACCACCTTTCGCTTCACGTCTTGGGCTTTGAACAAGACACCAAAACACCCATTTCGTCCCATATAATAGGAGGAACTACGAACGCTCTGATTTCCCTGTCTCGGTAAACGGGAATACGTAGGCATAAGATTGAAATAAAAATCTTAGCGAGCACACTAAACGAAAACCCAAAATCCCATACTTTCATATATATCCATCCTAACATCTCAACTGATAGCCTAAAGCACCCCTCGTCAACAAAATAAACCTAGGACAAACCCCGAATCTTTGAAGCATCTGTAAACCAATAGTTTTGACTGTTTAATCTCAGTATGCAAGCAGGGTTAGTTGGAGACATCTATTTCCCTTCCTTCATCAGCTTTAATAGGATAAAAAATGAATCGAGCTGTAGTACCAGAGCGATCGTGCTTCGCAACCACATCCAAAAATCACTCGCTACAATGACTTCCATTAGGGTTTTGAAATGCTTTGATCATGTTCTTTTGTGATGTTTGTTGAGATGTTTTGGCATCATTTGATGTGCATATTATAGGTCATTCACATTGCATTATAGGTCACTTATAGTTCACATTTACATGATTTGTGCCCACTTGCTTAAGATTGTGATGTTGTGTAAACTTGTTCATCTATACTTGCTCTTCTTGATTCATTGGCTTGCATGATATTATACAACCATTTCAACATGGTTCCACTTCTGTTTGCAATCATTCTTGACCTTATTCCATGAATACTAACTTCACCTTGCATGTTCTAAACTTCATGAATATAGGAGAACTTGTTTGACATAATTTGAACTTGTTTGCTCTTAATCTTCTAAGTGCTTCACCATGACAATTGTATGAATTGTGTGCTTACATTCTTGAACTATAAATGTCATTTCAAATGTCCTAAGCTAATGACTTGCTTTCATTTTGTATGGTTATTCAATTTGCATTTTCATTTCTTAATTGCATGTCTTGTATGATGTGGTTAGAACTTTAATGATGTTTG
This sequence comes from Lathyrus tuberosus, assembly GCA_022829125.1. NCBI lineage: Eukaryota > Viridiplantae > Streptophyta > Magnoliopsida > Fabales > Fabaceae > Lathyrus > Lathyrus tuberosus. Next base: position 17,141,041 of record JALAZF010000034.1, read on the forward strand.
CTCCCATCTTTTGCTTGCTTGATCAATGCTTGCTCTTGTGGATCATATGCCATTTGAATAGCATCTTCACTCATTCTTAAGTGCCATTTACTTATGACTTGGGTGTTTACATATTCATTTATTCATGTTTACTTTCCATGTGCATTCATCTTGCATAAGTAATACATAACTTGCATTTGTGTGATTTCTTAGTGCATAGTTTGACATTATTTGATTTCATTTGGCATGTTTACATTAGTATGGTACCTTATCATATACCTACTGACTTGGCATGTCCCTTAACCATTAGGACCATTCCCTTTTGGTTTGAACTTCATTTTCTTATTAACTTGTCTTCTTGAATCAAATAGTTTTGTTTGGTTTAAGTTTCTTGTACTAGTTTTCAATACTTATGATAATAATGCACTAACCTTTTATGTAGGGGCAGAGGTAAGTCACTTGAGTAAGTGGATGTTAATCCATACTCATCTCTTCTCTCATCTCTCATTTCTTTTACTTATCATTCTCTTTTGTGAATAGCATGATATACTGCTTGTTGGTGTAGAACTTTCTCACATCCCTTAGGGATCCTAGCTCATCCTTAATTTTTTATTAAGGTGAGGTAGGATAAGCATTAGATAGTGCTATTCCTCTCTTCTCTTTAGACTTAGGTCCTCATACCTCACTTAACCATAGGATCTCCACGCATGATAACTTTAGGATTGTTAGTCCCCCACTTAGACTTTGTCCTTTCTTCCTTTGAGTCTCTTTCTCATCTCACAACAAAAATCAAAAACATCTAATAAAGGATTAACATGTATTGCACATGAGCCTTGCATGTGGGAAATAAGATAGTGGAGGATCTTCTTTCACTTTCTTAGAGTGTTTAGCGTACGTCCCGTCTTGGGTCGATATGCGAGGCATTCGATCCTATGTCATAGACTTTAGTGCAATATGTGTTACAAACACAAAATAATCAAAACACTTCTTCATAAAAGACAAAAACAAACAATTCTTCTCTCATCTTCTTCACTCCATTCTTAAGGATGCGTCATTTCCATTCTACCGCAAACAGGTAAATGCCTAAGACTCCGTACAACGAGCTGCGACACCTAACTGCTAGAACGCGAACCTTGGCGTACTCCACTTAAAAGATACAAACAAAATAATCCATCCCTATTGATGGGAACTACGTCGCTTTGATTCTCGCGTGCGAGCGGGATACGTAGGCAGGAGATAGTGCGAGATCTCTCCAAGCACAATCCTTTCACCCTTCCTCAAACCGTAGTCCGAACTACGTTGACTCTGAATTTCCCATTGCACAAAGGGAATATGTAGGCCTAGGACTCCGAGGACGTCCTACCGAGTCACTTCTTTTCCTTTTCTTCCTTGTTTCTTCGTTCTTTCCCGTACCTGTTTCTTATCCTTTCCAGTAGCAGTGGAGTTCCAGATGACGACACCCTTTGATCGATAACAACAAGCGTGGATCCCTTCGAGTACAATGGACGCGCGGGGGTGCTAATACCTTCCCCTCGCGTAACCGACTCCCTTACCCGTTTCTCTTGATCACAAGACCATGCTCTTTTCCTCCCCTCAGGTTTATGCAGTGTTTCCTTTCCCTCTCTTGGGATAAATACACATTGCTGGCGACTCTGTTTCCGCGCCACTTTTGCGTTTGTACTTGGATGAAAATCTCGGGAGCGACACACTTGTCATTCTCTTATTATTTCAGGCAGTTTATAACAGTTAGTTTTAGGCATTATAAATAAGGGATCTAGCAATAGGATTCGGGGTGTTGTGTTCACTTTGTACAAGTAACTCCAAATTCACTCAAAGTATCCGTGTGTCGAGAAAAGAGACTTGTGAGAATGTACGTGATGTAAACACCATTTTACTTTCAGTGCAATTTACTTCAACTTTTTCGTTAAGCTTTTATCTCCTATTTAACTCAAGTTATATTTCTGCACGCTTTCGAATTTTTCTTTTACCTTTGTTCAGTCTTTTAGTTTAACATTTTAGAACATTGTCTAGATTGTGCTTTCAACCAACTTTCTTTATGAGTTCTGTCGAAGTACTTATTTCCTTAGATTACGCTTTAGATCAATCGTTAGCACATGTCCTAGGATAAATCTGATCGATCCTGTGAGTCACCAAAGTTAGATTTGGAAGATCAACGGTTGTTTACCAATTTTCACGGCAAACACAAACACTTTTCAAATAATTTTTCGGCCTCATTGTAGAGTGTAAGTCTCATCCCTTTGTACATAAATAATTTTTGGGCCTCAGTCTTTGTATAAGTCCCGGTACGATTTTAAAAAATCTCGGCGCGATCGCTATTTTCAAAACAATTATCATCTGGGTCTCCCCTTGAGTTGTAAGCCCCATTTTTATTCTTTTTAAACACTTTTTGGGCCTCTAATAGAGTGTAAGACCCACCTCTTTTGCAAATAAATAATTTGGGCCTCAGTCATTATATAAGTCCCGATACGCGATTTTTAAAATAAACGGTGCGGTTGTTGTTTTTCATCTTTGCATCTCTTTGAGTTATAAGCCCCAATTCTTGTATAAAAATAACACTTTTGGGCCTCTAATAGAGTGTAAGACCCATCCTCTTTGTAAATACAATAATTTTGGGCCTCAGTCATTGTATAAGTCCCTCTATGGTTTTCAAAACTACGCGCGATTGTCGCCTTTTCAAAAGAGATCATCTGGGTCTCTCCTTGAGTATAAACCCTAAACTTCCTTTTAAAACAACTTTCTTTTTTTGATTCCAATTCAAATTCAAAGTTTAATCAAAATTGTCTTCAATTTCTTGAAAACCTAGCCATACACCTGTAGTTAATATGCTTGGGCTTTCATCAGACTGTAAGTCCCACTATCTCTTCAATACATACTTGTTTATATATTTCATCTATATATATATATATATATATATATATATATATGCTTTTACATACTTGCTTAGAGTTTTCCCCGGCAGTTAGCTCTACATTTAGGTCAAACCAGAGGTTACTCTTTCAACATAGTCAAAACTAGTTCCCCATAGGAAATTCCAGATACAGTCTTGCCTCCTCTTGGGCTTATACAATATGGAACAAAGAAAGGCATTATTCCCAATGAAACTTTTCTCAAGACTATACAAACTTAGAAGTATATGTGTAGAAGAAATTCAATTCCTCAAAGAGGACTAATTCCCGGTGAAACCTCTTTTGAATTTCTTCAAACTCTAGAAATGTTCAAAAAAGGAAGGAATAATTCCCGGTGAAACCTTTCTTGATCTTTCCTTAGGTTTGGACCCTCATGCTTCCTAAAAGCATCCACAACCTCCTATTGGGCTTAGTACAAGGACACCCAGGCTTCTTAGAAGTTCCTCAACCTCCTCTTGGGCTTAGTACAAGGACACAAAGGCCTCCTAATGGTATAGGACCGAAATTAGTCATCTCTACTAGTTCAATCCTCAGAAGAGTCAAGAATTTCAAAACATCATACATTTAAGGGTTGATCTTCATCCCTTAAACCAACAGCCTCCTCTTAGGCATCATGCAAAGATCTCTCTCTACAGCCATAACCTACCACTTCATAAGAGACTTGGACAGTCTCAGCCTCCTCTTGGGCATCATACAAAGATCATTCTCTAGCTAAGAGTCAATCTCTTCATTCAAGTAGACTTGGAAAGTCTCATCCCTCCTAGATTTCCCAAGAAACCCTCAAGTTTCCTAAAAGCACAGGAAAAAACCCTGATCATTTCATCTGTCTCCAGTAAAGTTTAAAACCTCCATAGGTTTTCAAACTCAATCTTTAAACCTTCACTTTAAAAAATCCCTAGCCAGGGTCAATTTACCATCAATAAAACCCTAACAGAATCAGAACCTCATGGCATCTGATATTTCAACTCTTCTTCAATCCCTAGCAAGAGTTGATACACCTTTTGGATTCCCCAATACATATTGGACCTGCTCATGGATTTCAACAATCCTCAGCAGAACCAAACCTCCTCTTAGGCTTCATATAAGAATTTCCCCAACCAGCCTCCTCTTAGGCTTTATATAATGATTTTCCTCAGTAGAGTCAGCCTCAATCTTGGGCTTTGTACAAGACAGATAAAACCTCCCCACTGGAGTCAATCTCTTTTCAGCCTCAATCTTGGGCTTTGTACAAGACAGATAAAACCTCCCCAGTGGAGTCAATCTCTTTTAAGCCTCAATCTTGGGCTTTATACAAGATAGATATAAAACTCCCTAAGTAGAGTCAATCTTCTAGTTTCAACCTTGGGCTTTGATCAAGACACACAAAAATCAACATCCCCTCAGAGGAAATCAAGTTTCCACTCTATAGGAACACATTTCTCTATACATCACATCTCAAAACAAACAAACAAAACCTTTTCCCAGATAAATGCTGTAAGTGGCACACTTGTTGATTCAAAATCCAAGCTGGAGTCCTTCCTTTATCCTAGCTAAAATACATCTTTCATCTAATTTCTATAAGTGGCAAGCCTCTGGATTATTTACATCCAAGCCAATGTCCCTCTCTTAACATGGAAGACTCATAAGGAAAAATGGCATTGCTCTACACTAAGTTAAAGTTTCTTCCTTCATGACATCACCCTTATAAAGGAAATTATGGCATTGTTGTATTCTCATGTCCCAGTTAAATAATTTTCCTTTATAATCAATTATCCAACATTTTATGATGAATAGGTGAGATATTCTCCCTTTAGAGATGACAAATTCTCTCTCGGTCACCCGATAACGATTATGTATCTCAGGGAGAGACGGACATTCCATTTTGTTTTCCAAAATAGAGCCCAAGATATATACCAGGATCAGAAGTCAGGATGAGCTATGGAGATTGTGATCCTGAAGGATGTTGTGTTCCACCTAACTCATTAGAGGAAGATAATTTAATGAAATACAACCTTGACTACGATTATTATGATCCCCTGGATGACTTGCCTATCTGGAAGCCGTACACGGAAGACTTGGGGAAAAAGAGTCAGCCAGACGATGCCTATCAGCTGAGTAATATGGAAAAGAATACCCATGTTCCCACAGAGTCATGGAATCATTACTCAAGGACATTCCCAAAATTTCCGACACCATGGTGATGAATTTTCAAAGATTGCAAGACAATAATTCATTAACTATGCATTTCCTGAAATCAACGTCATTGAGGAAGATGACTCATCCATTCCCACAAAAACCTGGGATACCTTGGGACATTCAAGCAGCAAGTATGACTTTCTTGTCAAATACACCGCTCCCGAAAGCTTTCGCATCAGATACGAGGACATCCAGCCAACTGGACGGGGAGATCCTCTTGAGAGTGAAAACACTATGGAAGATGCGACAGAAATGCCCTCTTATGATAACTTTGCATTGGAGGAAGACTCCAATGATCCTACTCCACCAGAAATCAGCGACATTTCTGAAGACAAACCAAGAAGGGAAGTACCAGACTTTGTGATTCATAGAGGATTTCGTCGTCATTGGGTTGCAATCGATGTCTCGAAATTCGTTCGTAAGTCGAAGTAATTACCATCCTTGTTTTAACCTTTCACCTTGCCTGGGTGAAATGGATGTTTTTATAGGGCTTACTTTTATGTAAATATCCCTCTTCGCTTCGCCCAAAGCGGTAGAGTTTTGTTTTATAGGGTTGTGTTTCAAGAATCGACAAATCATGAATAAATAATGTCATTCTGAATTCTCGCATTTATTGCTATTTTCACTTTTCATTTTTCAGAAAATGATAATCCTAAAAACAACCCAAAATAAAAACAAGCATTTTTCAGAAAATACACCCCACACACTCTTGCATTATCTCTGTCTTTTCTTAAAAAAGAATCATCACGTCATGCAGATTGCTTGTTTTAAACTCCATTGAAACATACGATCCAATGCATTCTCCCAACTTTGAATTCCCAGTATTTGAAGCTGAAGAAGAAGAGGACGAAGAAATTCCATAAGAGATCTCCCGACTACTCATGCAAGAGGAAAGGTCTATTGAGCCTCATAAAGAAGAAAAGAAAGAAGTTAAGATTGGGGCACTACTCAGTCCAGCTGTCAGAGAAGACTTGATAAAACTTCTCAAAGAATTTCCAGATGTGTTTGCTTGGTCCTATCAGGACATGCCAGGGTTGAATACCACCATCGTGGAACATCACTTACCACTTAAATCAGAATGTCCTCCGGTAAAACAAAGACTGAGAAGGACTCATCCAGATATGGCCATCAAAATTAAGGAGGAAGTGTAAACGCAGATTGACGTAGGTTTCCTCGCCACCTCAGAATATCCTCAATGGTTAGCCAACAAAGTGCCAGTTCCGAAAAAGGATGGAAAAGTTAGAATGTGCGTAGACTACAGGGATCTGAACAAAGCAAGTCCAAAGGATGACTTCTCCCTACCACACATTGACATGCTGGTGGACAGTACAACAATGTTCAAAATCTTCTCCTTCATGGATGGATTCTCGGGCTATAATCAAATCAAAATGGCATCGGAAGATATGGAGAAAATTTCAATCAACACCCCATGGGACACCTTTTGTTACAAGGTAATGTCGTTCGGTCTGAAGAATGCAGGGGCAACCTATCAAAGGGCCATGACAACTCTGTTTCACGACATGATGCACAAAGAAATTGAAGTGTATGTCAATGACATGATTGCCAAATCTAAAACAGAAAAAGAGCATGTGGAACACCTATCAAAGTTATTCGAGCGTTTGAGAAAATACAAACTTCGCTTGAATCCTAATAAGTGCACGTTCGGTGTTCGCTCAGGAAAACTCGTAGGGTTCATCATCAGCCAAAAATGAATTGAGGTTGATCCTGACAAAGTCAAGATCATTCAAGAAATGCCTTCACCAAAAACTGAAAAAAAGGTCCGAGGATTTTTGGGACGTCTGAATTACATCTCAAGGTTCATATCCCTTATGACCGCGACATGCGCGCCAATCTTCAAACTAGTTAGAAAGAATCAAAGTTGGGTATGGACAGAAGATTGCCAAAAGGCTTTCGAAAGCATCAAAGAATATCTGTTGAATCCACCAATTATGTCTCCTCCAGTGGAAGGAAGACCACTGATCATCTACCTAACAGTCTTGGAAGACTCCATGGGTTGTGTACTTGTCCAACAAGACGAAACAAAAAGAAAGGAATCCGCTATTTACTACTTAAGTAAGAAGTTCACGGACTGTGAAACTCGATACATTATGCTCGAGAAAACTTGTTGCGCTCTGGCTTGGGCAGCCAAACGTCTTCGCCAGTACATGATTTGTCATACTACTTGGTTAATCTCCGAAATGGATCCAATCAAGTACATCTTTGAAAAGCCTGCTCTCACGGGAAGGATCGCCCGTTGGCAGATGTTTTTATCAGAATACGACATCGAGTACCATGCTCAGAAATTCGTCAAAGGAAGTATATTAGTCGATCATTTGGCTCATCAACCGATTGACAATCAGGAATCAGTTGAATTTGACTTCTCAGAAAAAAGATGTCATGTACTTGAAAATGAAAGATTGTGATGAACTGCTACCAAGCGAAGGGCCAGAACCAGGTTCCCAATGGGGACTAATATACAACGGAGCTATCAACACTTATGGAAACGAAATTGGGGCAATCATCGTAACACCTCAGGGTACTCATATTCCTTTCACTGCCAGATTAACATTCAAATACACAAACAATGAGGCCGAATACGAAGCTTGTATCACGGGTCTCGAAGAAGCAATTGCCTTAAGGATAAAATACTTGGGTGTGTATGGAGACTCAACCCTGGTTATCAATTAGATTAAAGGAGATTGGAACACATACCAATCAGGACTGATTCCTTACAAAGACTATGCGAGAAGGTTGGTACCATTCTTCAACAAAATTGAGTTTCATCACATTCCTCGTGAAGAAAATCACATGGCCGATGCACTAGCCACTCTCTCTTCCATGATTGTTGTAAATCATTGGAATGATGTACCTAAGATTGACATAATGCGCCTTGAAAGGCCTGTTTACATCTTCACAATTGAAGCAGCCATAGATGACAAACCCTGGTATCACGATATTAATTGCTTTCTTCAAAGACAAGCGTACCCACACGGGGCATCTAGAAAAGATAGGAAGGCTCTCAGAAGACTGGCAGGAAACTTCTACCTGAACGGTGATACACTCTACAAGAGAAACTTCGACATGGTTTTACTCAGATGCGTAGACAGATAAGAAGCAAACATGTTGATGAAAGAGATCCACAAAGGATCCTTTGGCACTCATGCCAATGGACACATAATGGCAAGAAAGATCCTGAGAGCAGGATATTATTGGCTGACAATGGAATCCGATTGCTACAAGTACATGAGGATGTGTCACAAGTGTCAGGTATACGCAGACAAAATCCATGTACCGTCAACGCATCTCAAAGTTCTTTCTTCTCCATGGCCTTTTTCTATATTGGGAATCGACATGATTTGCATGATTGAACCCAAACCTTCAAACGGACATCGGTTCATCCTAGTAGCCATTGACTACTTCCCCAAGTGGGTCAAAGCAATGTCATACACCAATGTGACCTGACAAGTGGTGGTCCGATTTATCAAGAACAATTTCATCTGCCGTTATGGTATTCCAAGCCAAATCATTATGGATAATGGATCTAACTTGAACAGCAAGATGATGAAAGAGTTGTGTGTTGAGTTCAAAATTGAACACCATAACTCATCTCCTTACCGACCCAAAATGAATGGAGCGTTAGAAGCGACTAACAAGAATATCAAGAAGATCATTCAGAAGATGGTTGTAACCTATAAAGATTGGCACGAGATGCTACCCTTTTCTCTTCACGGTTATCGGACATTTGTCTGCACCTCAACAGGGGCAACCCCTGTCTCTCTAGTATATGGCATGGAAGTAGTGCTCCCTATAGAAGTAGAAATACCATCAAGAAGACTATTGATGGAAACCAAGCTAATAAAAGCTGAATGGCGTCAAAGCATACACGATGAGCTGAACCTAATCGAAGGGAAGAGGAAGACATCTTTGTGCCACGGTCAGCTATATCAGCAAAGAATGAAAAAAGCGTTCGACAAAAAAGTCCGACCCCGTGTCTTCAGGAAAAGAGACCTCGTGCTCAAGAAGATACAATCATTCCTCAAGGATTCCCAGGGAAAATGGAATCCGAATTATGATGGCCCTTATGTGGTTAAGAAAGCCTTCTCAAGCGGTGTGATCCGCTGTCGTGCATGGATCAAAAACGAGTTTTATAAAAATGTAGTAACAGGAAGCGACACTTGGATGTCGTATCGCAATGATATTTGTTGAGAATTTAGCCAATTGAATAACCATTGAGGGGTTTTAGAATTAGGTTTAAATTTAGAAAAAATGATTAAAAATATAAGTGATTACAGTTACTATTTAAGAGTTAATCTACTGATTTGGTTCCTACCTATCATCGACTATTATAACTCGCAATCCCTAAGCGGATTCTCTATTCCTGTTTGATCATAAAATTAATCAACAAGCGTTCATGAAATTATAAGAATTATGTTTCCTATTTGCCGATCACAAATTAATCAACAAGCGTGAATGAATTAAGCACTCGGTTAAGAATAATGTGAATTAACGAATTAAGCAAATGATAACACACAATCGAAATTAGGGAACATGCATCAATCGAATCAAACAAAACCATCCTATGATAATCGAATTAAGCAAACAATAATCATACAATAGAGTTGAAGGAACAAAAGTTACATTGCAAATTATAATTATCTCAAGGTTTCGGAACCTGAATACAGCAGATTAACTATGAAGGGATTTAGCTTTCCATATGAAATCGTACAAAAGCAAAAAGAATTATTCGTGAATAGAGAAAAGAAGGTAAGAATGGTTGTACGGCTGAAAACCTTATAAACAAAATAAGGTTTTTCACTACTAACTCAAACTAGGTAGGAAACATAAACCAGGCCCATAAAACGACCCGAAATAAATTATTTTCTAAAGTCACAATTCAGGTTCTGTCTTCAACGACTTATTTGACCATCTATCACTCGGAATCAGATCTTGGCTTCAACATAAAACTTGTAGCTCTCTGTCTTAGCTTTCCATAGACTAGTAGAACACGCAAAACGACATCTCGTAGCTCAAGTTATAACCTGCGCAGTGAAAGGTATCAAATTAGTGTTAATGCTGAAAAATAAGCTGCAAAAATAATAGAAAGGTAGAAACAAACTTAAATATGAAAACACATTAAAATAGTAAAAACACTAAAATAAACTATTGGAATGCTTAAGTACAAACATAAGAGAATGTGCATTAAAATGTATTGATCAAATTCCCCCACACTTGAACTTTTGCACTCCAGGCAAAATGATAACTTCAAATTTTTAAAACAAAACAAAGCAGAGCATGCATTTCCAAAGGTATTCAATATACAAGGTACAAGTTGAGTCCTAAGTCTAAGCTTCAAGAATATGGTGTTAGTGAGCAACTCTTTTGTGACATTCATAACAAATACGAAAACAGATTACCGAAGAGTACATCAAAAGTAATAGGATCCTCACAAGATATAATTCACTCAACTCTAAAGTGTTTAGGCTAACTGTTTATACTCAAAGCACAACATGAAAGTTAATACTACTATAAGCTTGAAAAGACTCTAAATCCACACTTGAAATACATGCAAAAAAAGATCAAAAGGACTTTTATTCAGGTTGTAACGTGGCCAAGGTAAGGGTAGGATAAATCATAAGGGGTACTAGGCTAAAACTCAAGGGGTCAAAAGAAAATTGAAGAAGAATTAGGTAGTTGAACTAAAAAACACTTTAATAACCTTCAAACAACAACCTTCAGGGTTGGCTTTTTGGCTAAGTGGATAAAAATAAAACAAGTTACCTTTATCATATCAATGTGCACAAGTTAACAAAAAGCTTCAACAGAGACAATTCAAATTCTAGAGACTAACAAACATGAGTGAAACACACAAGAAAGAAAAAGGAATGGATGTTTTTATGCATTATCCATTATTAGGCTCAAATTCTCACAAGGGTTAGTGATCTAGCACCAATGATGTACAATTCAGAGTTTAGTCCTATATATCACACTTAGAATGGACAAAAACGAATCAATCACATCACATCACAAGTCTTTAGTCAAGAGAGCTAAGAACAAAACTCATACTTGTAACTCAAAAACCAAAGAAAAAGCATGCTATTTTTTTTAGTAAACAAAGAAAATAAAGAAAGCAAAACAAAAATTGGTTCCCTCCCCCACACTTAAAAGATGCATTGTCCTCAATGAAAGGACATAACTATTAAATAAGAGTGAGGGAAAGGAAAGAACACACCCGAGTAGTCAAGGTGGATAGGTGATCACATAAGCAGCCTTTTCTAAAGAGAGATCTTTTACTCTTTCCTCTTCCATCAATGTGGGGCTCTCTTTTATACAGTGAAATTTAAAGTTATTATCAGAGCTCTCGCTTTCGCTTTGTATTCCGGGATCAAAAAATGATCCTAGAAAAGTGGAAGTGTGGTCCATTTAATTAAATTGCTTTTGGGGCTGCCTAAACTCAAGAATTCTAACCAAGGTCCATCCAATGCCCTTCTTATATTCCTGCAATGATTTCTCTTCCTGCACAAATTCAAATAAATTATTAGGAAGTGGTTTCAGGTCTAAGGAGGGTGGTTTCTCGATGGATGGTTTGTTCCGGGCAGCCGGGATGTCAAGAGCTTCATCTACCTGAACAACTTCATTTGCAACCTCATATGCAGTAAGAATATCAACTTGCAGGGCAACCTCAATTTCAACACAAACAGAGCAAATTTTAGTATCAGTACAAACATCACAAGAGTAAACATTATCAAAATTAGACAGTGATGGAAAATCAGCTACAAGAAAATCAGTACAAGTATCATCAACAGTTTCAGAAGGAAACTCTATTTGAAAAATAGAATGCTTTTCCAAGGGCTGTTGGTTTGATCCTTGAGCTTGCTGCATGGCATTCATTGAAGTGGCAAGTTGTCCAATATGTATTTCCAAAGTCTGAAAATTAGAATCTATTTGTTGTTGAAACTTGATATTATTTGTAGCCATTTGGTTGACAAGGTCCTCTAGTGAAGGTTCGAAAGGTTCAGAGCACACAAATTTTAATTCCTTCATATGGTTATGTGGATCCTCACCTGCAAGACCATTAAACCTTGGCAACAAGTGTATTAAACCATATTTGAATTCAAAAGGTACAGCAACATCATGATATTCAATACATAAAGCATTATAATTCACAAGTGCAGCCACTTTTCTCAGAGTTCTTTGATCAGCCATGATAAACTCAAAATAAGAATCACCCAAAGAATGAGAAAACACAAGATCAAGATCAAGATCAAAATCAAACAAGCAATGCAGTAATAACTAGGAAAATACCGACAATGTCCCTAAACAACAAAATAGATGGGAAACACTATACAAAACGATTAAAATAAAATTAAAAAAAATACAAAAACACGAAATATAATCTAACTAAGCAAAATAAGAATTTTGTGAATTTTTTCAAATTTTTCTGAAACTATGAAAACAGTAAAAAATTCATAAAAAGTAGAAAAATGATGAATTTTGGATTTTTAGGTCGGCGTCCACTATTTAGTTCCTAAATAGAGGCTTTTCATCCCTGATTTTTTTATAATGAATCGACCAAGAATCGGACAAATCTGAGACGATATTTTTAAAAATCGATTTTTTACTAGGTCTGACGCAAGACGGACGTCCGGACGGGAAAATGGCAAAACAACAAAACGAAAATTCAAAACACACTAATCGACACATATGACTCAATTAACGGTTAAAAGCAACAAGAATCCCCGACAACGGCGCCAATTTGATCCGCTGTCGCGCACAAATCGAAAACGAGTTTTATAAAAATGTAGTAACAGGAAGCGACACTCGGATGTCGTATCGCAAGGATTCTTGTTGAGAATTTAACCAATTGAAAAACGATTGGGGGGTTTTCGAATTTGGTTTCAATTTAGAAAAAGTGATTAAAAATATAAGTGATTACAGTTACGATTAAAGAGTTAATCTACTGATTCGGTTCCTACCTATCATCGACTATTAAAACTCGCAATCCCTAAGCGGATTCTCTATTCATGTTCGATCATAAAATCAATCAACAAGCGTTCATGAAATTATAAGAATTGTGTTTCCTATTTGTCGATCACAAATCAATCAACAAGTGTGAATGAATTAAGCACTCGGTTAAGAATAATGCGAATTAACGAATTAAGCAAACGATAACACGCAATTGAAGTTAGGGAACATGCATCAATCGAACCAAACAAAACTACCCTATGATAATCGAATTAAGTAAACATTAATCATACAATAGAGTTAAAGGAACAAAAGTTATATTGCAAATTATAATTATCTCAAGGTTTCGGAACCTGAATACAGCAGATTAACTATGAAGGAATTTAGCTCTGCATATAAAATCGTACAAAAGCAAAAAGAATTATTCGTGAACAGAGAAAAGAAGGTAAGAATGGTTGTACGACTGAAAACCTTATAAACAAAATAAGATTTTTCACTACTAACTCAAACTGGGTCGGAAACATAAACCAGACCCATAAAACGACCCGAAACAAATTATTTTCTTAAGTCAGAATTCGGTTTCTGTCTTCAACGACTTATTTGACCATCTTTCACTCCGAATTAGATATTGGCTTCAACATAAAACTTGTAGCTCTCGGTCTTACCTTTCCATCGACTGGTTGAACGCGCAAAACGGCATTACGTAGCTCAAGTTATGACCTGAACAATGAAATGTATCAAATAAGTGTTAATGCTGAAAAATAAGATGCGAAAATAATATAAAGGTAGAACCAAACTTAAATATGAAAACACATTAAAATAGTAAAAACACTCAAATAAACTGTAGGAATGCTTAAGTACAAACATAAGAGAATGTGCATTAAAATGTACTGATCAAAATCCCCCACACTTGAACTTTTGCACTCCGAGCAAAATGATAACTTCAAAATTTTAAAACAAAACAAAGCAGAGCATGCATTTCCAAAGGTATTCAATATACAAGGTACAAGTAGAGTCCTAAGTCTAAGCTTCAAGAATATGGTGTTAGTGAGCAACTCTTTTGTGACATTCAAAACACATAAGAAAACAGATTACCGAAGAGTACATCAAAAGTAGCAGGATCCTCACAAGATATAATTCACTCAACTCTCAAGTGTTTAGGCTAACTATTTACACTCAAAGCCCAACATGAAAGTTAATACTACTATAAGCTTGAAAAGACTCTAAATCCACACTTGAAATACATGCACACAAAGATCAAAAGGACTTTTATTGAGGTTGTAACGTGGCCAAGGTAAGGGTAGGATAAATCCTAAGGGGTACTAGGCTAAAACTCAAGGGGTCAAAAGAAAATTGAAGAAGAATTAGGGAGTTGAACTAAAAAAAACTTTAATAAACTTCAAACAACTACCTTCCCATATTTTCCTCTTTTTATTTTTATTTTTTTCTTTTTCAGAAGGAAAATGTATTGACATCCTTCTTTCTTTTCTCTCTCTTTTTTTTTCTTTTTTTCTCTCTCTCTCTCTCTCTCTCTCTCTATATATATATATATATATATATATATATATATATATATATATATATATATTCTGTCAACCTTTGAAACATCACAACTCTATTGTTGAACCCCACAAAACTCCATACAAGACTATTTCGACCCCTTGATTAGGGTGATACTTTTGTTTTTCGCTTTCGGCTTGTAATGAGTTTTAAATAAAAAATAGGATGAATAGGCTTAAAGGGGTTTCCAACAAGGGAAAATATTTTTCAGGGTTGGCTTTTTGACTAAGTGGCAAAAAATAAAACAAACACAAGTTGCCTTTATCATATCAATGTGCACAAGTTAACAAAAAGCTTCAACAGAGTCAATTCAAATTCTAGAGACTAACAAACGTGAGTGAAACACACAAGAAAGAAAAAGGAATGGATGTTTTTATGCATTATCCATTTTTAGGCTCAATTTCTCACAAGGGTTAGTGATCTACCACCAATGATGTACAATTCAGAGTTTAGTCCTACATATCACACTAAGAATAGACAAAAAGGAATCATTCACATCACATCACAAGTCTTTAGTCAAGAGAGCTAAGAACAAAACTCATACTTGTAACTCAAAAACCAAAGAAAAAGCATGCTATTATATTTTAGAAAACAAAGAAAATAAAGAAAGAAAAACAACAATTGGTTCCCTCCCCCAAGCTTAAAACATGCATTGTCCTCAATGAAAAGGCATAACTATTAAATAAGAGCGAGGGAAAGGAAAGAACACCCTCGAGTAGTCAAGGTGGATAGGTGATCACATAAGCAGCCTTTTCTAAAGAGAGATCTTTTACGCTTTCCTCTTCCATCAATGTAGGGCTCTCTTTTATGCGGTGAAATTTGAAGTTATTATCAGAGCTCTCGCTTTCTCTTTGTATTCCGGGATAAAAAAATGATCCTAGAAAAGTGGAAGTGTGGTCCATCCAATTAAATCGCTTTTGGGGCTGCCTAAACTCAAGAATTCTAACCAAGGTCCATCCAATGCCCTTCTTATGTTCCTGCAATGATCTCTCTTCCTGCACAAATTCAAATAAATTATTAGGAAGTGGTTTCAGCTCTAAGGAGAGTGGTTTCTCGATGGATGGTTTGTTCCGGGCAGCCGGGATGTTGAGAGCTTCATCTAAATGAACAACTTCATTTGCAACCTCATCTGCAGTAAGAATATCAACTTGCAGGACAACCTCAATTTCAGCACAAACAGGGGAAATTTTAGTGTCAGTACAAACATCACAAGAGTAAACATCATCAAAATCAGACAGTGATGGAAAATCAGCAGCAAACAAATCAGTACAAGTATCATCAACAGTTTCAGAAGACAACTCTAAGTGAAAAATAGAATGCTCTTCCAAGGGCTGTTGGTTTGATCCTTGAGCTTGCTGCATGACATTCATTGAAGTGGCAAGTTGTCCAATCTGTATTTCCAAAGTCTAAAAATTAGAATCTATTTGTTGTTGAAACTTGATATTATTTGTAGTCATTTGGTTGACAAGGTCCTCTAATGAAGGTTCGGAAGGTGCAGAGCACACAACTTCTAACTCCTTCATATGCTTATATGGATCCTCACCTGCAAGACCATTAAACCTTGACAACAAGTGTATTAAACCATATTTGAATTCCAAAGGTACAACAACATCAGGATATTCAATACATAAAACATTATATTTCACAAGAGCAACCATCTCTCTCAGAGTTCTTTGATCAACCATGATAAACTCAAAATAAGAATCACCCAAAGAATGAGAAAACACAAGATCAAGATAAAGATCATAATCAAACAAGCAACACAGTAACAACTAAGAAAATACCGACAATGTCCCTAAACAACAAAATAGATGGGAAACACTAAACAAAACGATTAAAATAAAATTAAAAAAATAAAAAAAAAACATGAAATATAATCTAACTAAGCAAAATAAGAATTTTGTGAATTTTTTTGAATTTTTCTGAAACTATGAAAATAGTAAAAAAATTCATAAAAAGTAGAAAATTGATGAATTTTGGATTTTTAGGTCGGCATCCACTATTTAGTCCCCAAATAGAGGCTTTTGATCCCTGATTTTTTCTAATGAATCGAACAAATCTGAGACGATTTTTCTAAAAATCGATTTTTTTCTAGGTCTGACGCAAGACGGACGTCCGGACGGGGAAAACGGTAAAACTGCAAAACAAAAGTTCAAAACACACTAATCGACACCTATGACTCAATTAACGGTTAAAAGCAACAAGAATCCCCGGCAACGGCGCCAATTTGATCCGCTGTCGCGCACGGGAAGCGGCACTCGGATGTCGTATCGCAAGGATTCTTGTTGAGAATTTAACAAATTGAAAAACGATTGAGGGGGGGTTCGAATTAGGTTTCAATTTAGAAAAAGTGATTAAAAATATAAGTGATTACAGTTACGATTAAAGAGTTAATCTACTGATTTGGTTCCCACCTATCATCGACTATTATAACTCGCAATCCCTAAGCGGATTCTCTATTCCTGTTCGATCATAAAATTAATCAACAAGCGTTCATGAAATTATAAAAATTATGTTTTCTATTTGCCGATCACAAATCAATCAACAAGTGTGAATGAATTAAACACTCGGTTAAGAATAATGCGAATTAACGAATTAAGCAAACGATAACACGCAATCAAAATTTGGGAACATGCATCAATCGAACCAAACAAAACTACCCTATGATAATTGAATTAAGCAAAAAATAATCATACAATAGAATTGACAGAAAATAAGTTATATTGCAAATTATAATTATCTTAAGGTTTCGGAACCTGAATACAGCAGATTAACTATGAAGGGATTTAGCTCTGCATATAAAATCGTACAAAAGCAAAAAGAATTATTCGTGAACAGAGAAAAGAAGGTAATAATGGTTGTACGGCTGAAAACCTTATCACAAAATAAGGTTTTTCACTACTAACTCAAACTGAGTCGGAAACATAAACCAGGCCCATAAAACGACCCGAAACAAATTATTTTCTAAAGTCAGAATTTGGGTTCTGTCTTCAACGACTTATTTGACCATCTTTCACTCTGAATCAGATCTTGGCTTCAATATAAAACCTGTAGCTCTCTGTCTTAGCTTTCCATCGATTGGTAGAACACGCAAAAAGGCATCCCATAGCTATAGTTATGAACTGCGCAGTGAAAGGTATCAAATAAGTGTTAATGCTGAAAAATAAGCTGAAAAAATAATATAAAGGTAGAAACAAACTTAAAAATGAAAACACATTAAAATAGTAAAAACAATCAAATAAACTGTAGGAATGCTTAAGTACAAACATAAGAGAATGTGCATCAAAATGCACTGATCACTGTGCCTTGAGACTCGCAACCATGGATGTAGAGGAGTTTACCTACCCTACAAATGTCGATGTAGTCAAGAAATACTTCACCTAAATAAAAAAAATGTCTCGTTGGATTGAAAACCCAAAAGGGCAGTCCAGGTAAAAATTAGAGACATAAGAAAAAATCATCCCGATGGATTGAAAACCTCAAAAGGCAATCCAGACAAAAAGTTAGGGATTCATGGCAAGTAACTACATCTGACAGTATTGACTCCTCAAAGGCAACGTCATCTGTCAGGAAAACTTCAGTCAAGGTCACCTTCGACAGAAGCTCAAGAATATCCAGAATTCAAAGTTGGTGGAAGGATAGCGGTGGTTATGTTTCAATGTAGCCCCTTTCCATTTAAATTACCATTTTCTAAACTTTGTAATGCTCTATGGGATCACGCGCTTGGATTATTACCATTCTATCAATAAAATTCGAGCCCTAGATTTTTTGTTTGTAACTCTTATTTATTCTGATTTACAAAATGACATGTTTATATGATTAACATTCTTGAAACAAAAACGAACTTACTTTTATTTTCAAAACTAAATTTTCAAATCTTCTTCTGCTTTTAAAATAAAGACGGCAATTCCTTTTGCCTACTGAACACAAGAAGGAACATCGATGGCTTCTCCGGAAGTTATTAAACCTCAAAATGCAGAATCAAAGTACTCCTTCTAACTAGTACACCCTGAAGGAAGGATCAATTGTTTCAGATGTAATGTCCCAGCTAACATCTCCGATAGATGTGCTACCTACGGGAACCAATAATTGGTATGTTTTCCCCAGTGTGGCCTACCCCTCCTAAACAGGAAAGGATTACTATCTTGAACCAATGATAATTTTTATCCCCCGCAGTGGCTGAGTATCCAGCCGTGTTCATTCACCAATCTATATGTCGCGTCTGTTTTGTCAACATAAACATACATACATTATGCATGATTAATTCATATTCATACATATGTCGCACTGATATCACTCTGGTCATTTTCATCCCCAAGATATAATGGTCCTCTCACCGACAGAGTTGTCAGTTCTTTCCTCGTCTGGAAATGTATTGTCTGAGAAATCTCTCCCCAGTTTATTTCTGGATTGAAGACTGTCCTCGACCACTTTGATAACTTAAACCTCTGAAAGGCAAGAAGACATCTGATAGACACCTTCGGAACATCACTCTTCACCATTGAAGATCATATTTCTACTTTCCCGGATTAAAGAAAAGTCCCCAAAGAAAGCCTCTCAACAGAAGACTCTTGGCAATACGGAAATTTCTCGAAAAAAATTATTTTCAATGAAGTCGTCAGCACCCCAAGATTGGATTACATCACATGACATTTCTCCGAAAAAAGTCTCGAAGAGAAGTATGATGTAACATCACCAAGCAAAAAGCAATCTCTCAAGAGATTTGTTTTCCCAGTAGGTCAACAAATGGCATCTCCTATAGAGAAGTTTGTACACCTCTGCGGTTCAGACAAATGGGTTTCCCCAGCAAGTTTGACATCAAATTTTTCCATCAAATGGCGTCTCCCCAGTAAAGCTCGGCGAGAAGTTTCATGAAGACCACTACAAATAGCGTTCCTTGTCGAGGAAGGAACTCGACTAGAAGAAACTAAGACCAGTTCCATAGCTAAAGACCAGGATCAAGGGGAAGTTTATTTCAAAAGAAACTAAGACCAGTTCCATGGCTGAAGACCAGGATCGAGGGGAAGTTTATTTCAAAAGAAACTAAGACCAGTTCCATGGCTGAAGACCAGGATCGAGGGGAAGTTATTTCAAAAGAAACTAAGACCAGTTCCATGGTTGAAGACCAGGATCGAGGGGAAGTTTATTTCAAAAGAAACTAAGACCAGTTCCATGGCTGAAGACCAGGATCGAGGGGAAGTTTATTAGAAACTAAGGCCAATTCCGTGGCTAAAAACCAGGATCGAGGGAAAGTTTTACCCTTTTCTAAGTAACATTACTTAGCAAAAGAAGATGGATAAGCAAATAGGTGCTATTCATAACCACAATCGAAATTTTGGGTATTATAATATTTAATCCTCTTGTACCCTGAATGTCCGAATATATTCGCCATTCACACCTTCGGGTCCAAGAAGATTAAATAGGGGCATCTGTTATACCCTAAATTTTGATCACAAGATTTCCCGTCATTGTGCAAACCATCACCACAATATGGATGTACCATCATACCTCATCAATCTTCTCAAGGATTGTTGAGCATTTACCTCAACCAAGGATTATGGTTTTGAGCCCTCTCAGAGTACTCAAACAAAGGATCAATCAAGAATAGACATGATCTTTAACTTGTCTAGTATCTCAAACACCCATAAAGGATCAAGAGGTCTCCCACATCAAGAATCAAGCACAAGGTTGCGACATTCCAAGTGGATAGACCTCAAGATCGCCATTGTCACCAAATTAGGGTTTTGGTCAACCCAAGCCTCCAGATGAAAATTTTCATCTGGTCATGAATCAATACTTCAAAACATGACCCAAGAAGCTCAAAGGGACCTCATGGACCCATTCATAGAGTCAAAATAACCTCAGGGGATGCATTCATAAAAAATCAGGAATTAGGGTTTCTTGACCTAATTCACCCCTAAGTTGACTTTTGTAGCAAGACATGAGCCAAGACCTCAAGAAGTGTTTTGAAGACCTCTAATACATCATATTGATCCATTTACAAGATTTGATTGATTCCAAGAACTTAGTTCACAAGCAGTGTAAAGATTCAAATTCATGTTCCCAAACCTTGGGACATGATTCAAGACACTCTAAAACTCCTATGGAACCCATACATTAGTTTTGAATTAGGTCAAGGACTCGATTTCATAGAGAATCACATAGTTTGGAATTCATTTGACAAAAAGTCAACTGTGCCTAAAATCCAAGTTTGAATTTTTGAATTTCTTGACAAACAAGGCTTCCCTAAGTAAAAAAACAATGTTAATTCATGGTTTGGATCATCATCCATCAAGAAAAATCAAGAAAAGTGAGGTTACTTGAAAAAGGGGGAACCTTGAAAAACTTAAAATTTTCTAAGTTATGGAAGAAAAGTGATTTGGTACCAACTTGGCAAGGTCATAACTCCTAAACCACAAGGTCTTTTTCTCCCATCCAAAGCTCAAATGAAAGTTCTCATTACATATTTCAAAATTGTCAACTACATAAGATTCCTAATCCTCATAGATTTTGAGTTATGGGTTGGTCAAAATCACAAAAACATGAAAATGATCACTTTTTCCAACACTTAGTGAAAATTTTGGACAAAATCTATTTTGGGTTTTCACCAACTTTGAATCAATTTTTTACCATGATCAAAATTGATTCAAGACCAATACTGGACATCAAAGTTAAAGTAGGATATACAAGCTTTCCAAAGAGTACCATAACTCATCCTAATTCAACTTGAGTAGGGTGTTATGAGCATGGAAACATGACACCTCCAAGACTGGTTTTACAAGGCAGTCTTGTACATGCCACACGATTTTGTCATTTCCATGAATTAGAAAGCCTTGTCACCAACAAGACACGTTTCTAAAGTGCAATGAACATTATCTCTGCAGAGCTACAATACCATAGAGCCTTGGAAGTCAAAAACATCATCATTTGGCATGTGACATTCAAAGTTCAAAATCCAAAAACTCCAATTTTGTCATGAGGCATTTACGGGTTGCATAGAGCTAGCATGTATCTGTCTGTGATCAACCAAATGAGTCAAGATAAACTAAAGCATCAGAGGACCATAGGCCAGCAAGATTGACCCAAGTCAATGGCTAGAGGAGACTTTGGCAACAAGACAAAGTTTAATGGATATTGGAGTGATCCAGCCTCCAATCACTATTGCTCCCAAAACAAACTTGCTCTACTATAAATAGAGCTTCTTTCTGATCAATTCAAGTACACCAAAGTATAGAAATACATGATTTCCTCCAAATTTCACTAAAAATACCCGTTTTTTGCTTCTCTTTCAAGTCACTATCGAATTTTCAATTTGAGAGCAATTTAATCAAAACCTATCATGCCAACACCTCACATATATCACATATGAGTGATCCATAACCTCAAAACTCATCTGGAACATCAGAATCACAAAGTCATCATCCATTTGCTCAAGCTTTTTGGCTTATTTGCAGTTGAGGTGCCACAACAAGTTCCAAGCTGATTCAATCCATTCCAAGCATTCAAACACATTACTTGAGGTCCATTGAAGTTGTCCAGATCATTACACAACATCTGTAAAACCTCCAACATAGAATTCGAATTCTTCTTGCAAGAGGTAAGTTTGACACTCTCAAACTCTATAATCCATGCATCATAAATGTGTTTTCAAGTTACAAACATGTTTCTGCACTTATATAGAGTGATTCCCCTCAATCATTTGCTTTGTAGCTTTCGTGTATGAGATTTCATAGAGTTCTTGCAGAAATTAGGGTTCTTGAGTTCATCATTTGATTTCTCACTCCACACTTAATATAAATGCAATTAATTTATATGACTGTAATCCTTGTTAAAAAACGAGCAAGTTTCATGTTTACAAAAGTCATTTTCATTGAGTAATTAGAGAGATATAAGAGGTTTTGCAAATTAGCTATGGCGGGTAGTCGCGAGGAAGAAGATGGTCTTGGCGCCATTTTCAAATATTTGAACATTTGATATTTTTATTAAATGATTTCTAAAATTCTTTTTCTCTTTCATTTTTTTATCATTTTTTATTGGTTCTTTTTTTAAAAAGTCACACAAATGTTAAATTATTTTATTCTACAAAAAAAATCACATTTATATTATTTATTTAATATAGTTTGATTTTTTTTAATTTAATTTAATTTTATTTGTTTTTAAACATTTTTAAATGAAATTCTCACCTTGATTTTTCAAAACCAATTGGATTTCAAGCTTTCATGTGATTAAACATGATTTTTCAAAATATTTTTTAAAGTTGACAACTTTTTTTGAATATATTTGATATTTTGTATCATTTTAAATTTAATTTCCTTTAAAAAAATTATATTTTTAAATTAAAATTAGAGTTTCTCTTAATTTTAATTTTTCAAACACTTTTTAAATACTTTTTGGGCCTCTTTGTAGAGTGTAAGTCTCATCCCTTTGTACATAAATAATTTTTGGGCCTCAGTCATTGTATAAGTCCCGATACGATTTTAAAAAATCTCGGCGCAATCGCCGTTTTTAAAACAATTTTCATCTGGGCCTCCCCTTGAGTTGTAAGCCCCATTTTTATTCTTTTCAAACACTTTTTGGGCCTCTAATAGAGTGTAAGGCACACCTCTTTTGTAAATAAATAATTTGGGCCTCAGTCATTGTATAAGTCCCATTACGCGATTTTCAAAATAAATGGTGCGATCACTGTTTTTCATCTGGGTATCTCTTTAAGTTATAAGCCTCAACTCTTGTATAAAAATAACACTTTTGGGCCTCTAATCGAGTGTAAGACCCATCCTCTTTGTAAATACAATAATTTTGGGCCTCAGTCATTGTATAAGTCCCTCTATGGTTTTCAAAACTACGACGCGATCGTCGCCTTTTCAAAAGAGATCACCTGGGCCTCTCCTTGAGTATAAACCCCAAACTTCCTTTTAAAACAACTTTATTTTTTTGATTCAAATTCAAATTCAAAGTTTTATCAATATTGTCTTCAATTTCTTGAAAACCTACCCATATAGCTGTAGTTAATATGTTTGGGCTTTCATCAGACTGTAAGTCTCACTATCTCTTCAATACATACTCGTTTATATATTTCATTTGTATATATATGCTTGTACATACTAGCTTAGAGTTTTCCCCGGCAGTTAGGTCGGCATTTAGGTCAAACAAGAGGTTACTCTTTCAACATAGTCAAAACTAGTTCCCCATAGGAAATTCCAGATGCAGTCTTGCTTCCTCTTGGGCTTATACAATATGGAACAGAGAAAGACATTATTCCCGGTGAAACTTTTCTTAAGACTGTCCAAAGTTAAAAGTATATGTGTACAAGAAATTCAATTCCCCAAAGAGGACTAATTCCCGATGAAACCTCTTTTGAATTTCTTCAAACTCTAGAACTGTTCAGCAAAGAAAGGAATAATTCCCGGTGAAACCTTTCTTGAAATTTTCTTAGGTTTAGACCCATAGGCTTCCTAAAAGCATCCCCAGCCTCCTCTTGGGCTTAGTACAAGTACCCCCAGGCTTTTTAGAAATTCCTCTGCATCCTCTTGGGCTTAGTATAAGGACCCAAAAGCCTCCTACAGGTATAGGACAGAAATTAGTCATCTCTACCAGTTCAATCCTCTAGAGAGTCAAGAATTCCAAAACATCAGACCATTCAAGGGTTAATCTTTATCCCTTAAACCAACAGCCTTCTCTTGGGCATCATACAAAGATCTCTCTCTACCAACATAACCTACCACTTCATAAGATACTTGGACATTCTCAGCCTCCTCTTGGGCATCATACAAAGATCACTCTCCAGCTAAGAGTCAATCTCTTCATTCAAGTAGACTTGGAAAGTCTCATCCCCTCCTAGATTTCCCAAGAAACCCTCAAGTTTCCTAAAAGCACGGGAAAAAACCCTGATCATTTCATCAGTCTTCAACAGAGTTTAAAACCTCCATAGGTTTTCAAACTCAATCTTTAAACCTTCACTTAAAAAAATCCCCAGCCAGGGTCAATTTACCATCAATAAAACCCTAACACAATCAGAACCTCTTGGCATCTGATATTTCAACTCTTCTTCAAACCCTAGCAAGAGTTGATACCCCTTTTGGATTCCCCAATACATATTGGACCTGCTCCTGGATTTCAACAATCCTCAGCAGAAGCCAGCCTCCTCTTAGGCTTCATATAAGAATTTCCCCAACCAGCCTCCTCTTAGGCTTTATATAATGATTTTCCTCAGTAGAGGCAGCCTCAATCTTGGGCTTTGTACAAGACAGATAAAACCTCCCCAGTGGAGACAATCTCTTTTCAGCCTCAATCTTGGGCTTTGTACAAGATAGATAAAACCTCCCCAGTGGAGTCAATCTTTTTTCAGCCTCAATTTTGGGCTTTATACAAGACATATATAAAACTTCCTAAGCATAGTCAATCTTCTAGGTTCAACCTAGGGCTTTGATCAAGGCACACAAAAATCAACACCCCCTCAGAGGAAATCAAGATTCCACTCTGTAGGAAGACATTTCTCTATACATCACATCTTAAAACAAGTAAACAAAACCTTTACCCAAATAATTGTTGTAAGTGGCACACTTGTTGATTCAAAATCCAAGATGGAGTCATTTCTTTATCCTGGCTAAAATACATCTTTCATCTAACTGCTATAAGTGGCAAGCCTCTGGATTATTTACATCCAAGCCAATGTCTCTCTCTTAACATGGAAGACTCGTAAGGAAAAATGGGATTGCTCTACATTGAGTTAAAGTTTCTTCCTTCATGACATCACCCTTATAAAGGAAATTATGGCATTGCTGAATTCTCATATCCCAGTTAAAGTAATTCTCCTTTATAATCAATTACCCAAAATTTTGTGATGAATCGGTGAGTCATTTTCCCTTTAGATTTGACAAATTCTCTCTCAGTCACCCCTTTAGCTTCAATCTTGGGCTTTGAACAAGACACAAATACTCATTTAGCTTCAATCTTGGGCTTTGAACAAGACACCAACCAAATTTCCTCCCATAGAATAGGAGGAACTACGGTTGCTCTGATTTCCCAGATATCTTTACGGGAATACGTAGGCATAAGATTGCGAAATCTTAGCGAGCACACCAATAAAAAACTTTAGGTCCAGTACCTTCCCAAAAACAACGCAAAACTCGAAAACAACAAAAACACTCTCTCAACAGTCCCAAAGGAGAAACTTTTCCAAACCACAATAAATAAACACCAGAAAGCATTTCAAATTAACATAGAAACAAGCAATAAAAAGTCTATGGATAACCATATATACACTAGGTGTTGACAACTTCCCTTTGTATAACCTGACCCCGACCCCCCAATCTCTTAGCATTTGTTAAAGAAAATATTTGCGTGCAAGGTTAGTTTTAGATAGCTTCCCTTTCCTTTCCAGCTTCATAGGATAAACAAGAAATCAGAAAGTAGCACCCAAATTCCATTGCGGTTAGGTGGTCGCGTCACCGACAAAAATTGCACGCTACACAAAGATCCAATAACTTATGCTGAACAATAAAGTATTTCATGATCATGGCTCTTGTCGGAATACCATCAGAGCATCATTCCATCAGGAACCAGATTTTATCAGGATCCAATGTTCCTAAATATGAAGTAGTTAGTGAACAATTACCACGTTTGGCTTCACCTCACGCCTTTAGACGGTCTCCACTCCATCTCCCACTGAATTATCTACTCTTGCTTCCCACTGAATTATCTACTCTTGCAACAACAACCATGGGTCGCTACAGCCGCTCAACCGGACAACACTAAATACATTACTATTCCTGCCGCTTATTACAATGATTTCCTCCAATTTAAAGCAGCCCATCAACCATCATCATCTGTCGCTGTTGCTCAGTTGGGTAATCCTGTAGCCTTTGTATCTACATCTTCTCTTAGTCTGTGGGTTATTGACTCTAGTGCCTCTGATCATATGAATGGTAATTAATCCCTTTTATCTCAATTGTCTTATTCTGATTCTTTGCCTTCTGTCACTATGGCTGATGGTTCTAAAATCAAAGTTCAAGGCCTTGGTCAGGCAAAACCACTTCCAAAACTGTCTTTAGAGTCTGTTCTTTACATTCCTAATTGTCCTTTTAATTTGATATTTGTTTACAAGCTTACTCATACTCTTGACTGTTCATTCATTTTTAATGATAATTCTGTTTATGTCCAGGATCGATGCACAGGATGGACGATTGGAGCAGGGAGTGAATTTGGAGGATTATATCATCTATCTCCACCGGTGGCATGTGATTCGATTGCTTCTCAAGACCTTACACATCAACGTTTGGTTCACCTAGTCTTAATAAAATGCATCTTTTAGTTCCTGGTTTTTCTAAGCTTTCATCTTTTGAGTGTCAGTCGTGTCAATTAGGCAAACATACTCGTAGTACTTACTGTCAATGAGTAAATAAAAGTGTTGCATCACCTTTTGATTTAGTTCATTATGATATTTGGGGTCCTAGTTGTGTGAAGTCTACCTTAGGATATTACTATTTTGAAAATTTCATCGATGATTTCTCACGATGTGCTTGGTTATTTCTAATGAAAAATCGTTCAGATGTTTTCCTTATATTCCAAGAGATTTATGCTAAAATTAAAAACCAGTTTAACACTTCCATTAAAATTTTATGCACTGATAATGATCGTGAATATATGTCATCCCAATTTTAATCTTTTTTAATATCACAGGGAATTATTCACCAATCATCATGTGCTCATACACCACAACAGAACGGTGTTGCTGAACGGAAAAATCATCATTTAGTTGAAACCACACAGACTCTTTTACTTCACCACAATGTACCTTCTTCTTTTTGGGGTGATGCTCTCCTCACAGCCTATCAGCTTATTGTCGTAACCAAAAATTTGACCTCAATTTTGTTTTTGCATAAGAATGTGCATTCGCATCACTGGCATACGCATTCGCATTTTTTCTCTGTGATTTTGTTGCAGGAATATTCATGTTTTCCAAACCCGATTAATCATATCCTCACAAAGTCATCACATCATCAAAACAAGCACAAAACAAGGGTTTCTATGCCTATTCATCAAAACAAGAGGTGGAAAATCGAAACCGGAGCTCCAACACCTTTTTCTAAGCAAATTGGGCAAAATTTGCCTAGAGTAATCGATTACCATTTTGCTAGGCAAAATAGGGTAATCGATTACCCTGTGCAGATTTGCAATTTCTGCTGCATTTCAGGACAACAACTTTGCACTCCCCTTTCTCCTGTGGTCTATTTAGTTCTAGCATTGTGTGGAACATTCTAGACAGTTCAAGACCATTCAAGACATTCCACTCACATTTATTCCAATGCATCACTTTGAGTTAAGTGCACCATGTTAATTAATTTCCAAGCATGTAAGCCTTTGATTTGGATTTACATTGGGATTGCTCCACTGAGTTAACTACCTAACTAACTGAATTAACCGCTGACTCGGTGAGTCAAGTGTAACCAACTCCCAAGCTAGCTCCAAAGCTAACTCCAAAGCACATTCCAAACCTATCAACTCCAAACCAAAACTCTATATAAACAAGGCTCCACCATTTCACAAAGGACCTTCAACCATTTCACATATTTCTCACTCTCTTCACTCTCAATTCTCTCATTTCTCTCTAGATTTTCTGCAATTTCTACATCCCTTATCTTCATCTTCTTCCTCAACCATTAAGGAGAACCAACTTTAACATTGAAAGTGCTTTTCTCTTGAGCTTAACCTTCATCATCTTGCTATTCTACTTGATTTTCTGGAGTTTTATTAGCTTTTAGATTCATCTCAAGTGTTTGCTTCAAGATTCTACGGCGCGAATTCGTATTTTGGAGATTTTGTCGCAATTTGCTCGGTTTCGATACGATTCGGATACAATTGAAGATTCCTCTGGTTTTCTTTGATTATCTTCACCAAGATTCATTTGCAACAACATCCAAGGCACATCTCAGCCTTGTAGATTGGTCCTTCTTTGCTCATTTTACTGTTTCGAACGTTTTCGTATCATTCGCGATGTAGTTTCGATGCTTTTGTATGTGAATTGATTATGCCATTACTTGATTCATGATCTTGATGAGTTAATTGATTCCATTGCTGGTTATTTGCGGTTGTTAAACTTGATTTTCGTGCACAAATTTATACCATAAGCATGTGGTAGTTTGGATAAGTGATTAGGTGCTGAAATTTGCTTTTTGGAAAGCTGTTTTTGCTATTTTTTTGCCCATGTTATAGTGGTAATCGGTTACCTATATGTGGTAATCGATTACTGTTGCGGTGAAAATTGGATAACAAGCTATTATTTAACTTGCATCATTTTCTTTTACAACCGTCTTTGATTTATCCAAAGGAAAGGTTCAAGATCGTTAAAAAACCTAAAGGGGGGAAATCTAAGGTTCGGGGGTTGGTTACGCCTAGGGAAGGTATTAGCATCCTAAAGGTCCGTAGTACTCTACGGGAACCTCTTGTTATTATTTATGTTATTTATTGCTTGCTAAGGGTATGTGTTAAGGGAAAGGACCTAAAGGTTGATGGCGATGCTTAAAAAGCAATCAACTTACAAGGGAAAAAATGGCTCGATGCGAATCGAGAGTTTATTTTGAAAAAAAATGGTTTGAATATACAGGCGAAGAACAAAGATCAACATAACGTTGTTACATCATTAGTGCGAAATATGAGTGAGATGATAATCAGACAGGAATTGAAATAAAAAGTAAAAATTTTCTTTTTAACTAATCAAAAGATAATTAAATATTTTTTGGATTTTTAAATATAAAAAATATAAACAAAATTTCAAGAGAGAAAAGTAAATATTTTTTGACATTTTTTCTTCAAAATTTTTTTTTAACAAATAAACTAAATGAGAAGTTAAGTCCTAAATTAAAATTAACTAACAAAAATACAATGTATTAAAAATTTATTAAAAATAAGATAAAATAAAATTCTAAATAAATATAATTAAATAATTAATCCTGATTAAAATTAAATTCTAATTAACTTAATTAAACAAAAAAACTAAATTTTAATTAAAACATAATCAAACTAAATGTTAGTAATTAACTTAAATCCTAAAATAAAATAAAGCAAAGCTGAATTTCTCCCCAAAAGGAACTAAGCCCAGGCCCAACAGAGAGGGGGGCGGACCAAAAGAGAGGGCTTGATCCGACCCGGTTCACTCAAAATAGAAAAACAAGATACACACTTACTGAACCCTAACCCAATTTCTTTCAACGGCTAAGGTCCTTCCATCTCTCTCATTCTCACCATTCCATCCATCCTCTCGGAAAGAAAACCAAAAAGAACAACACCAAACAAGCACAAACAAGTATTCACACCCAAACTGAACAAGATTACGATTCAAACAATAAAAATCAAAGTACTTAAGGGATTCAGGATAACGTACGTGAATGAGGTTAAGCTATGGCGCGATGGTGATCGACGAGTGTCGACGGCGTCGAACGATGCAGCTGTCACGACGGTTTGTGGTGTGAGATTGAATCTGGGTGGATTGCTTGTGTGATTTCGAATCTCGCTCTATTCTGATGTGAGGTCAGTAGCTTTACGAGTACCTTCCTTCGCCTTTCTCGTCTTTTCGCACTAGCTATTGTGTTGTTGTTGATGGCTTCCCTGGGTATGTTTGTGAATTATGCGAATTTCTTCCTTTATGATACTGATACATGTGTGTTTGATGTTGTGAGATTTCTGTGAATGGTTATGATAAGTGAATTTTCTGGTGTGAGAATTTCTGAATGTGAATACTGATGCTCTGTTCTCAGTGTGGCAAGGTTGTGAATTTCTGATGTAAGTTCTGTATGTCGTTGCCTCCGAATCGTGTTCTATTTGTCCCAATTTATATGCCTTGTGACACTTAAGTTCTCAATCAATTGTGTGAATGCCAACTTGATGAACTTTCCCATTTTTTTGATTCTGTCTCGAGTAACTTCCCCTTTGGTTTGATTTTGTCTAATCATGCTTGATATTATTGATGATGTTGATTTTACTGCTGCTGAAACATGATTCAAACATTCCATTCCTGCTCGATATTACTACTTGGAACGTGCGTAGAAATGCTTCTTTACTCTTTTCCTTTTTCAGTTTAACAGGTTTGATGGTGTTCGATTCTTTCCCTTTTTAAAACCGACATATCTGATATGTGTATAAGAACTTCGAATGTCATTTCCGTTTTTATTCGAACATGTCCAAACACCTTTGAATTGCCTTTATTTTTCACTTGAAACATGTTTTTTTTTTGTTTGGAAATGTATAATTGTGTTGGATACTTGCTGTCATGGTTGCAATCTTGGCCATTTGCCTTTACTCTAACGTTCCAACACTTCTTTTCCAAAAGCTCTCACATCAAACATGAACAAGGGTGAGTATGTTTTTTCTAATAATCTCCACATCTCTTTTTGTAGGGAGGGCTGTGATCTAGCAGCGTGAGGTTCAATGGCAGGAGCCTTGTGGACAAACCATCATACATTATTCTAGGATTGTTTTTTCATTCACTTGTAATTGATCCTTCATGTCTTTGTATTTTAGACATAAGCATACAATGTAACAAGATTTGTAAAGCATCCTTAATGTAATGTCCTTGTAACACATCTCCTTTTTTGAAACTGTTTATTTGAATGAAGATGAATACTATGCATTTTAAGTTTAGGCAGTGAACCTATCTTGCAGTGACCTTGCGGCTTGTAGTTTCAATGAATTTTCTCCCTCACGTGCTTGGCTTAATTTCAATTTAGATGCAATCTTGTGGCTTGTAGTCTTAAAGCAAGGGTGCCTTTTGTCTTGAAATCGGTGTAAGAAACAAAGCCATGGATATGAATCGTGGAATTTTGGCTTCAAACAAAACATTCCCACCTACTGTCATGTAGGTAGTAATGGGATCCACATTGTAACAGTCATGTTTTTTTTGAAAGATAAGCATTATTGTTCTTGTAACTATTTTAAATGAATTTAGCTTGTATATCTGGCAATGAAGTTCTATGATCAGATCTTACATGGAGCATGAACTTCATAAGAGACAATGTTATGCTGATCCTTCTTGAATTCAAACATTCAAATGCCCGTTTCCATGGTACAATATTGGTGAAGACGTGATCATAATGTATTCGACCCATGAAAACATCAAATCTTTGTTCAACACTTGATTTTGTGATTGCCTTAAAGGAACATAGAGTGGAATGTGGAGTTACTTCAAATGAAAATGGATGGAACTTTGAACATGACTAATGTATACCTTTACTGACAAATCATATGAACCAAATAAAAACACACTTGAATAATTATCTCACCAAGACTCTCCTTTCTTGCATTACAAGTAGCGAGTACTTGAAGAATCTAAAACTCGATTCAATACTTTTATCCAAACTCACCACTTCACAGCATCAACAAGGAAATTTAAACTTTTTTTTCAAGATCCAAAGAGCATAAATGATGAACTTTGTTACCCTCACAATCAAAGATGAATTTGGTACAAGAGTCATGTCCTGAGAAATCTTTTGAAAATAATGACACCACTTGCAACTTTCCGCGAAAATCATAATCAGTCCTTAAACGAACCGTGCTCAATACCAACAGCAGGAAAACCCTAAATCTCTGGGGCATACACTGAGGAAACCTTGAGGAAAATGACCAGTAGAAATTTTAGGACCTTTGAATCAGAATCCAACGGTCACATCTTGAAGTATAACTGAGAAAACGCAAACCTTCTCCAATTGAAGTTAAAATTCCTGCATAAACTCGTTAGTGATAAAATATGCTGACATGCAAGATGATGCACAAAGAGGTGGAATCTTATGGTAAAAAATTAGGGTATGACAATTACCCTGTACATTTTTTCACTTATTCTGCTGTTCTTAAGAAGGTAACCGATTACCTGAATGGGGTAATCGATTACCACTGTAACAGGATGCCGTTTTTGAGTTTTTTTAAGCATGTTTGACATTCTTTCCTCCTCTAACTTCCATGGATTAATATGCTTGATATTTGTGGACGTTTTAGGTGCTGTTTAATCTCTTTTTGAAGTATGCTTACAATATATCGATGCACGATTTATCGATTCTTGAAATTTGTTTGCATTCTTGAGAATGTTTGCTCATGATCATTCTTGCACATCTTTTGTTCACATGATAACATGATTCATTATGAATGCTAATTGGTATTTAATATTGTTTTGCACTTTTATTCTTGATTACATTAAATTTGTTCTTCATTTAGCAAGTTTAATCATGTACAATCAATAATCCACACTTTTGCTTTAATGATTTTCAATCTCTTTGGAAAACTGTTAGCACATCAATTCCCTTTGATTGATTAATCAAAACCTTGTTTGATTAGTTGATCTTTCCTTGCTCTTCTCTTTAGGTTTCCTTTAGAGTTTTGCTCTCTTGATCCCCTGTCGAGCTGGAGATTCGCACGACGCACTTGAGCAATGTACAAATTGGCGGTGTTACGCTGTCCATTTCAATTTCCGCACTATACTTTGGTGCTAGAGAAGGGATGAGAGTGGAGAATTCCTACACTCATCTTGATTATTTTGGGTAGGGGACGAATGACCCTATGCCTTGAATAATCATCTCTATCTCCAAGCTGTAGTGTCTTTCAATCCTCAGTCGAGTCGATCCTTGATCGCTCTTGCTCTTTTTCAATCGCTCTTTTGATCAATCACCTTTCTCTTGGTTAAAGATCATTGTCTCTTGGGTTAACACCAGCCTCTTGTTTCGATATTCTTTTTTCGTGGTCAATCATTGCTTATTGATTCCCCAGAAGAGTCTCAATCCCTTTTTCTTCGGTCAACTCAGCCTTTTTGTCAAACACCGAAACCCTTACGGAGTTCACAACCTTTTTTTGGTTCCCCGCCCTTTGTTTGGTAAACCACTGTCTGTCAATTAAAACACCAATTTTCACTTCTCCTCAGTTAACTACATTCTATCTATTAACATACTGAGTTTATCTTGGGTTAAACACCTTCTCTTGGTTAATCACCCATTCCCCAGTTAACCACAGTCTATCTGTTAACATACTGAGTTTCTCTTGGGTTAAACACCTTCTCTTGGTTAATCACCCATTTCTTGGTTAATCACAGTCTATTTGTTAACATACTGAGCTCCTTTGGAATTAATCACCTTCTCTTGGTTAATCACTCATTCTTTTTGGTTAATCATAGTCCTTCTGTTAAAACCAATACCCCTGCGAGTTAGTAACCTTTTCTTGGTTCGAATACTCGCGCCCTTGGGTAAGTAACCTTCTTTTGGTTCAAATACCCTTTTCATTGATCAAGTACTGCTTGTTCAGTCAATACCAACATCCCCAGTGGGTCACAACCTTCACTTGGTTCCACACCTGTTCCTCAGTTAACCACTGTTTATCAGTTAATATACCGAAGCCCTCAGAGCCAAACACCTTCTCTTGGTTTACTACTCTTTCTCTTCTTTTGGTTCATCACAACCTGCCTGTTGACACCAAACCCTTTTTTCCCCATAGAGTTTTACTCTCTTTCTTCAGTTAACCACTCCCGGTCAGTTAATATACCGAATCCTTATTCTCTTGGTTTTGACACCATACCTTTGTTTGTTACCCAGTATTGTCGTTAACCCTCTGATCCCCACCATAATTCGTTTGTTCTTTTACTCCCCAGTTGAGTCGCTATTATTCTTCTGCTCCTTTATTCTCTTGGTTTCTACACCATTTTTGCACTTTATCCTCAGCACATGTACCACTCTTTTCCTTTTCCCTTCTTTCTTGGTTCTGACACCAATCCTTTTTGCATCCCCATCGAATCTTTCTCTACTTCTTTTGCTCTTGGTTTTGACACCACTTTCCTTTCCTTTTCCATCTTGGTTCCCCGAACTACGGACGCTCTGATTCTTCATTCATTCGAATGTAAGATACGTAGGCACAAGATTGTGATGATCTTGGCGAGCACACTTCCACCTTCTCTGCTTTTTTTTCTTCTTTTCCCTGGTTCCATGAACTATGGCGCTCTGAATTCCTCATTGCACTATGAGGGTACGTAGGCACAAGGGCCCTAATCCTCCGCGAGCACTTTATTTCCTCCCTCTTCTCTCTCTTCTTTTTGCTAGAAACCTTTAGATAGATAACCCATCCAAGCCTAGAAGCAAGCAAAATGGTTCCCGTCGAGTACGACGGATGCGTAAGGTGATAGTACATTCTTTTCGCATAACCCAACCCTTTACCTGTTTCTCTTCCCCTTGGGTTTTATCGAAATTTTCCCTATCCTCTGGGACTAAATAAAGTTCGGTGGTGACTCTATTGTATCTTTGAGTGAGCGATTCACTCAGGTATAATCCCGCTAGCGTCAGCTGGCGACTCTGTTGGGGAGTCCTTACTCTTGCAAGTTGGGGTCTCGCCTAGTTTTGCTTGCTTTTCTTGCTTGTTTGGGTGTTTATCTTTTGCGCTTTACTCGCTTTATTTTACTTGTTTTAGCTTTATGTTTATTTACTGCATTCCTTTACTGCTTTGAATATTCATATGTTGTATATTCTGGGATGGGTAGATACTATTGGAGAGAAAAGTTCTAACAGTGGGCTTGAGCATGCACATAGGCTAGAACGTGGATAGTCGTGAGGCCTGGATTTTGCACGTTGGGTTACCACGAGAGCCACATCCCAGATTGTGATTCGCTTGAGAATACTTCCGTCCTGCGAGAATTCGCTATGGCGGGGGGTTTTCATTCTGAGTCCTATGGATTGGGCGACCTTTCTAGAGACCACCTTGTTGTGTCTAGATCACACCTGTGAGTGGGATATGGGTTTTTTAGGAAAACAAGCCTCTTCATACCTTTGTTCTCTCACTCACATCAAATTATTTTGCACCGACACAGAATTATGTATGCGGATATCCAGATTGTTCAAATTGGATTGTTCAGACAGTGTTGGCTTCTTGTTTCTTGTGTTGCATATCATGTCATCATGTAAATTAATTTTTTGCACGTGCATTTCCAGGTTATTCGAAGGCTTATTCTTTGTTGACATTATCATAGAGATGAGTACTGGTTGCCGAGGTATCTTTAGCTACAAGTTTATGGAGCCTAAGTTGAAGACTTTGAGAGGTTTAGCATCCCCTGTGGTTGAAGATAACAGAGGGGTTTTCAAAGATGTTTATGGTAATTTGTTGGCCATCCTCAACACTGAAGTCAATATCACTTCCATTCATACACTGGTTCAGTTCTATGATCCGCCACTTAGGTGCTTCACATTTCATAATTATCAGCTAGCACCTACACTTGAGGAGTACTCTCATATCTTGGGGGTTGAGATCAAGAAGCAGGTTCCTTTTGTCCACACTAGCGGTTGTCCAAAGTTTCCCCTTATTGCTGATACTCTTTGCATTAGTAAGAAGGATGTGGAAGCTAATCTCAAGACTAAAGGGAAAGGTATTTGAGGGTTTGCTTCAGAGTTTCTGGTTGACAATGCCACTTCCTTTGCTGCAGATGGAAACTAGAAGGCTTTCAACGTCGTTCTTGCTTTTCTTATATATGGGATTGTCTTGTTTCCGAACATGGAGGATTTTTTAGATCAGGCTGCCATCAGTATATTCTTGTCCAAGAACTCTGTTTCGACACTTCTTGCTGATACTTATCATTCTATTCATTCGAGGAATGAAAAGAAGAAGGGAACCATTGTCTGTTGTGCTCCTCTGCTGTACCGATGGTTTATGTCTCAGCTTCCACAGAAGGGTCCCTTTGTTAAGAAGAAGGGAAATCTCAAGTGGTCTCAACGAATCATGTCTCTTACTGTTGATGACATCTCTTGGTATTCTCGAGTCTTCGACGATACTAAGATCATTCTTCATTGTGGTAAATTTTCCAATGTGCCTCTCTTGGATACAAAGGGTGGAATTAACTACAATCTAAGACTTGCTTTCTGACAGCTGGGATATCCCATGGTTGCCAAGCCAGGTCCAGAGGTAGTGGAAGAGTCCATCTTTCATGAAGGGGTTGACGACATGGGGTTGCTAAAGAGGTTTATTGCCGCTTGGACTCAGATTCACCTTGAAGGAAGAGCCGATTTGGGTAAGAAGAATTACATAGCCAAGGAAGCTTACACAATTTGGTTCAAAGAGCGCGTCAAAGAGATTTTGTTGCCATTTTCTCCCGAGCCTTCCATGAATGCCAAGCTTCCTGAACTTTCCATTATTCCTTCATCTAAAGTTGACCAACTCAAGAGGACTATTGAGATGTTGAAGAAGGAGAATCTTGATCTTCGCCTCAACCTTGAGAGAGTCACATCTGAGAAGGAAAGCCTACAGATTGAGCTCCATCAGAAGTGCGAGCATATGCTCAAAGAGGTGGAAGCTGAGCAGAACAAACGAAGGAAAGTGGGTGATGCTTTGAAGAGTACCTATGATCACTACTACAAAAAACCCATTTAACAACGGTTGGGAATGACATATAATGACGTGGGCGAGGGCGTTGTTATGTAGATTGTCGTTGTATATATGATACTTACAACCCCGGCCTTGTAGGTGTTGTAATAAACTGGAAAGCGTGCTAACTATCACAACGGATTTTACAATACACCGTTGTAATAAAAATAATTGTCCTCGGTTCGATTCCTAACAGCGCAGTTTTGATATTTATTTTTTCCTGGATAGCGCGTCAGATATTATAACAGTTTTGAAATATAATCATCGTTAAAGTTTCTGCAAAATTAACAAATATGATCCTGATTTTATAATTAATTCTATTTTTTTACCTGTATTATTGTTCTCCATACCATAGCACAGCAGAAAAATACAATTCACATTTTGTGATAAAGTTTTCATAATAATATCAATCGTATCATATTCATAATATCACATATACCACATTACAGTTTATCAGAACAAACAACCTACATAAATAAAATATCACATATACCATATTACAGTTTACACACATTACATAACTTCACATAATTGTAACTTGGTGTATTGGTATCTTGTCTCTTGGTGTCTTGTCTCTTGGCCTGGTGTCTGGACTCAAAATACCTATGATTTTAAATAATTATACTTGTTAGTAAAAATACTTCTAAACTATAACATACAACTAATATATTATGAATAAATAATAAATTACGTACTTGTTAATTTTCCCATATGCCTTCTTCATGATCGAGTCGTATAGCATGCACGACATCTCCATCAACTTCATCATATGAGGTAGGAACTTGTGTTGTGTAAGAAGGTGTGGACGGAATATCAAGACTTTCATCACTAAGAGGAATTTATTTTCCTTGGAGAAGGATTGACCATTTCCCTGATTTGTCCGATGGATCGGTAACATAGAAAACTTGTTTTACTTGAGAAGCCATGATGAATGGTTCTGTATTAAAAGATGCCTTGCCAAGTCGACTCGGGTGAATCCTAAGTCATCAATGTCTACACCATTACTATTATTGGGAACCCACTTGCATTTAAATAATGCCACTTTGAAAATAACATAATCAATCTCCCAGATCTCATCAATGACACCATAAAACGCGGTAGTTTCCAATACCGGATTCTTATCTTTAGAACTAGAGAAATACATCGATTCGGCTTCAACCATAACCCCACTATTTTGCATTTTACTACGATCATCTTTTGATTTTGTATAAAAGGTATAATGACCTATTTCGTATGCACTCCAGGTAATGACACAAAATTTTGGCTCGTACGACAACCATTTAAGTATCCTGGATGCACTACAATCATTAGACACAAAATTTTGGCTCTTACTATCTTTAGTCTTGCCTGGAATGTTTAGAAGTGTGCCAATCAAACTATCACACACATTTTTTTCCACGTGCATCACATCAAAACAATGTCTAAAATCAAGACTTGACCAATATGGAAGATCAAAGAAGATGGACCTCTTTTTCCATATATTTTTCACAACTGCCCCTTTTTCTTTTCCTCTCTTCCCACCTTTTTCTTTTTCTCTCTTCCCAAAGACAACATTAATGTGTTCCTGCCGTTGATAAACTTCATCCCCGGTTAAAGGTTTAGGAGCCTCACCAAACTCTTGCTCTCCATTAAAAGCCTTTCGCAATCTACGATAAGGATGACCCAGTTTTAGAAATTTTCGATGCCCAAGGTAAACGGTATTTTTTCCAAACTCAAGTTGGTGATAACAAGTATCATCTTCACATATAAAACACACTTTATGTCCTTTGACACTGTATCCAACCAAGTTACCGTAAGCCGAAAAGTCGCTAATTGTGCAAAATAACATTGCACGCATATTAAACTTTTCCCCAGAATATGCATCATCAACTTCAACACCTTCATCCCACAAGAGTCGTAAATCATCAATTAATGGACTTAGATAAACATTTATGTCGTTACCAGGTTGTCGTGGTCCAGAAATCATCATACTTAACAGTATATATTTGCGCTTCATGCACAACCAAGGAGATAGGTTCTAAATAGTGAGAAGAACAGGCCACAAAGTATGATTAGTGCTCAGATTACCAAAGGGGTTCATTCCATCGGTGGCAAGCCTAAGCCTAAGGTTTCTTGGCTCGACTCCAAAATCCGGAAACAACGAATCAATTTTCTTCCATTGCAACGAATCAGCTACATGGCGAATGTTTCCATCACGAATCCTTTCATCTGCATGCCATCTAAGATTCTTTGCGTCATTCAAATTAGCAAAAAGTCTCTTTAATCGTGAAACTATTGGAAAGTACCATAACACTTTAGCAGGAGGATGCTTCCAACTAACATTGTCATAGTGATCATTGTCATCACCATTGTTAGCCTTCAGCTTGTAACGCGACACACCATATTTCAGACATTGAAACAAGTCTTCATACTCTTTCCGGTATAATATGCAATCATTACGGCAAGCATGTATCTTGATATACTCCAGACCCAGTGGACACAATATCTTCTTGGCCTCATAGCAATGATCCGACAATTTGTTACCTTCTGGTAACATTTGCTATAGCAATTCAAGTAATTCCGTGAAACCTTTATCCGACCATCCAATATTTTCCTTCAGATTAAACAACTCTAACACCGCCGACAATCGTATCAACTTTGTGCATCCCTTATATAAAGGGGTGTCTTTATCACTACATAAATTATCATAAATATGAGCATTCATAAAAGAAGATTCCCCAATATCACGGAACATATCCTCTAGTTGATCTTCTATATATTCATCTTCCTCCACTCTTTGACTTTGTGACGCCCGACTTTCCTTATTATCATCCTCAACATGCCACGTCCATATTATATAATTTTGACATATACCATCACAACAAAGGTGATTGTGTATTTCTTTCTTTGTACCCTTTTTGATATTCGCGCAAACAACACAAGGACAATAAAAGATACCATTATTGTCGGGAAGATGTTTATCAGTGTATTCAAGGAATTCACGAACTCCGTTCTCATAAACTGAACCTAATCTATTGGCTTTCATTCAACTACGATCCATTACAACTTCTAAAATTTATACATGTATAATAATGTGAATGACACACCAAAATCTAATCCAAAAACTCAAGCATATGCATATACAATATGAACAAAGAAAAAATCAATGAAGATGCACTCTCATACTAAACGTAAAGCATATGAAACATCTTATTCTGACTTGAGCATATATATATATATGAACAAAGAAAAAAGGAATGAAGATATTGAAGAATACCGTACTTCGAAGCTATAATCAAATGAACGTAAGGAATGAAGATGTTGAAGAACACCGTACGTCAAAGCTGAAGAATCAAATGAACGAAGACGGTCAATATTTGAGCATAAACTAATAAAAAAGGAATGAAGATGTTGAAGAGTACCTTACTTCGAAGCTGAAGAAGCAAATGAATGAAGACGGTCAATGTTTGAGCATAAACCAAGAAAAAAGGAAGAAAGATGTTGACGAGTACCTTACTTCGAAGCTGAAGAAGCAAATGAATGAAGACGGTCAATATTTGAGCTCCAAATGAATGGATACGAATAGGGTAAAGGTTAGGGCGTCTCTGGCTCACTTGTTCGATTAGGGTGTCTTATGAAAGAAATACAGAATAAGTTTTGTTTTAATTTATCAGTAAAGCTTTTAATCTCGGTTGAAGAAATAAATCGTAGTGGAATCTTAAGTGACACACGCTAAATGTATCCTAAAAAATGGAAAAAATGTGTTGCAGGGAATCGAAGCTTGTTACATTTCATTTATTACTACGGTTGTTCATCTTAACCGCTGTAAAATCATTTACAATTTATTTTTTAAATAATGGACTTAAGTGACACACACTAAATGTACTCTAAAAAAATGGAAAAAATGTAGTTGCAGGGAATCGAAGCTTGCAACATTTTATTTATTACTACGGTGGTTTAAGTCAACCGTCATTAAATGACTCAGCTTTTGCCTGGGCGCGAAAATTTTAACCTATTACAATGGCGTAAAATGATGCGTTGTAAGCCTGACATTGTTGTTTTAGCGTTTTGCAGTAGTGGATGGACTGGCCTCTAAGAAGAGACAACTCGCCGACACTCAGTGTCAAGCCTACAAGGATGAGTTGAGCTACAAGAAACAACTTGAAGAGCTTCGGGGAAGTTGCCAGAGTACAAAACAAAGTGGCAAAGTGAACCAGACCGTGCTAACCAGTTGGCAAAATATTTTTCTCAGTGTCAAGCCAAGCTCTATGAAGACTTCGGTGAGATTCAGAAGATGCAAGATCAAGCACATCAGAGTCGAGAGCAGATCAGTCAGCTCAACACAGAGAGTACTCATTGGGAGTATCAGGGCCATCATTTGCAAGTCCTCTTGGATCAGAAAGAGGCCTTTCTTCAGGATCTACTTTAGGGACCTAACTATTCTTTGTTGTGCAACCTCGTGAAGGATGCACAGTATTGGAGTGAGAGACATGGTCGTCTAGCCAGATTTGCTGAGCACACACTTGAAGACTTGCTTGGGTTGTTGAGGGATGCATATGCTGATGTGTTGCAGCACAAGACTCCTTGGGGTGTTTTCCACTTCTTGTCTGTTTGTAGGGTGGTCTTTGATAGGATCCAGACTAATCTTGTTATAGCCCAAAAGGCAGATGTTTGATTTGTACTTGACTTGTACTTCTTTCCTTTGTTGAATGAATGAAGTTTCTTGCCAGCTTTATCTTTGCACCTTTACTTATATGCTTTATGATTATTGTTAACAAAGATAAGTTTACGAATTCCTGGAATTTAAAACTTTATTTTTTCATGCATTGTATACATTCATGCACACATATGCACGTCCCTTCATCAGGAAAACCTTTGTTTATCCTGTCTGTCCCCGCTTGTAGCAAGACGACGACTCGACATCGGTATTTCAATCGCTCAAGCAAATCCAAGATCATGGCTGACTTCGAAGCTCAGAACGCTGCCTATAAGGAAACTCTGGCTATATTTCAAGGTCGGATGGATCATTTTCAAACCAACAAGGATGTTATTATAGAGTTCCTTCGTACTCAGAAAGATGTTGTTGCTGCTGCCACTGTCGTTGCAACTGCCACTGATGCAACCATTGTCACCCCTGCTGTGACTGTTCCTCTTGTTGTTTGTGATATTCCTACTATTGTTTCTTCTCCGGCTATTATTGAAATTCCAGTTGAGCCTGTGATTCAGCCTACTATTCATCCGTCAAACTCTCAGTATGGTTTAAACAAGATGCCTACGGCTTTTCCTTGGGGTATGCCTCCGAATTTCACTCCTCGGATTGCAAATAATGGTGCCTTCGTACCATATCGGCCTTTTGTTGTGCGCATACCTAATGGAAATGTTGCTGCATATCCATGAGGTATGCCTACTTCGGTTCCACCTCCAGTGGTGAGTGATCATCATGAGAATCTTCAGGTTCAGACTTATCAGACTCCTGGGTTGGCTGACATTGAAACTCCTAATGACGATGAGTATGTGTATAGGGGTCCACCTATTCATGTTCCGGTCTCATCCCAAGCTGCTCAAACTACTGTTCAGAATGTTCATTCTGGAATGCTTTACCCTGGGGCATCTTCAGCCAT
This sequence comes from Lathyrus tuberosus, assembly GCA_022829125.1. Taxonomy (NCBI): domain Eukaryota; kingdom Viridiplantae; phylum Streptophyta; class Magnoliopsida; order Fabales; family Fabaceae; genus Lathyrus; species Lathyrus tuberosus. The sequence goes on from JALAZF010000034.1 coordinate 17,183,612, forward strand.
TGTGGTACCTCATCAGAATTATCCGTTTGGTGTTTAGATGGGTCAGAATGTTGGTCAGATGGTAAATCAGGGATTGGTATATCCTTCTCAGTTTACTACTCCGCAAGTGCACGCTCCAGCCGCATCTCAGCTGCCAAATCCTTAGATTCTTGTCAGGCCTGTTGATCAAGGTATACCTGCTGATTACAAGTTGTTGGAAGACCGTATCAGAGCTATTGAAAGGTTTTTTGCCTTTGGCATGGAGGCTAAGGACTTATGTTTGGTTCCAAATGTTGTATTGCCGCAGAAATTCAAGACACCGGAGCTTCCAAAGTATAAAGGTTTGAGTTGCCCACGTAGTCACATCACTATGTACTGCAGGAAGATGGCATCCTATATTGATAATGATGAATTTCTAGTTCATTGTTTTTAAGATAGTTTGTCTGGTGCTTCATTGGATTGGTACATGGGCTTAGAACGCAGCAAAATCCATACTTGGAGAGATCTGTCTGAAGCATTCTTAAAGCAATACAAATACAATCTTGATCTGGTGCCTACCAGATTACAGCTGCAAAACCACTCTCAGCTCTCAGTTGAAACATTTAAAGAGTATGCACAAAGATGGCGTGAGATGGCATCTCGTGTGCGACCTGCTCTCTCTGAAAATGAGTTGGTTGACATCTTTATGGGTACATTGCAAGGATCCTACTATGAGAAAATGGTGGGTAGTTCATCCTCAAACTTTGCCGACATTGTAACCATTGGTGAAAGGATTGAGAATAGGCTAAAGATTGGGAAAATTTCTGGAGCTGCTTCCCAGCAGCCGGCTAACAGAAAGTCTCAGACCAATCAGTCAAAGAAAAAGGAAGGTGAAGCCAACGTTGTGACAGCTAAAGTCTCCCCTCAGTATCAAGTACCCATGGCTCCCATGCCATACTATCCATATCCGTACATTGCTGCTGCGCAATTTTAACAACCGCTGTACCAATATCATCTGCAACAACCAGTTCAGAATGCTCATAATCAGCAACAACCACAACGTCAACAACAGTCTCAACAAAACAATAAAAATCAGTAGAATCAAAACCGGAAAAATAAAAACAATCAATGAAATCATAAGCGCATAAATTTCGACTGAATTCTGGTGCCATACACTGAATTGTTCCCTTACTTGGTTCATCAAGGGGAAATTGTTCCCAAAGAGATTGCACCTGCAATTCCTCCATTCAATCCAAAGCATAATCCAAATACGTTCTGTGCTTATCACTCTGGATACATAGGACATGCGACAGAGGACTGTATTGTTTTCAAAACCAAGGTTCAGGAACTCATTGATCGAAATATTTTGACTTTTGCTGAAGAAGGTCCTAACATTCAGCACAACCTATTGCCCAATCACGGTGAACCTGCGGTGAACATGATTGAGGATAATTCAAGGGCCGAATTGATCATGGATGTTGACGAGGTAAAGACACCAATGATTGTGGTTATCAAGAGATTGAATGAACATAGGTTGTTGAAAGGGCAGCATGGTAAGTGTCCGATTTATGACGATAATCCCAACCAATGTCGAAGGCTGAAGGGTTATGTCCAAATTTTGATGAATCGAGGTGAAGTTCAATTTTCCATATCTAAGCCTGTTGAAGAAGTCGATGCTATCGAGCCATTCACCATCATCTATAGGAAGGTTCCTGTGGAATCCCCAAAAAAGAAAATACGACCTATCATTGTCTGCTCGCCAAAGCCATTTCCGTATCAGAATTCTAAGGAGGTACCTTTGAGATATGGGTCTACTGTGTTTTCTGGAGGTCAAGAGATAAGGTTTGCTGAGTCTGAGATTGTGAATGTTACAACCACTGGAGGTATGACTCGTAGTGGACGGGTGTTTGCTCTGAAGGTCACTACAAAGCCTGTACATGTTCCAACTGTTGTTCCTCATAAGGAGAAGCCTGCCTCCCAACCCCTGTTGTTCAACAAGGGGCATCTATTACCGTATCAGTGCCAACTATTCCGTCTGAGGATGTTTCAAAGAGCAAAGAGACGATCGATGATCAAGAGTTCCTAAAGCTAATCAAGAAAAGTGACTTTAAAATTGTGGATCAGCTAGGGCAAATGCCCTCAAGGATCTCAATCTTGTCCTTACTCATGAGCCAGCCCGCGCACAGATCAGCTTTGTTGAAGGTTTTGAACATTGCTCACGTGATGCATGATATATTCGTTGTCGAGTTCGATGATGTAGTGGCTAACATAACAACAAGCATATACTTGAGCATTAATGAATCAGAATTACCTCCTGAAGGAGCTGCCCACAATCAAGCATTGCACATATCCGTAACCTGCATGGACGCCTTATTATCTCGTGTTCTTGTGAACACCGGTTCTTCCCTCAATGTGATGCCTAAGGGAACATTGAATCAATTACTGGTGGAAGGGAGCGAGATGAGGCCAAGTGCCTTAGTTGTCAGAGCCTTTGACAGTTCTCAAAGGCAAGTCATTGGAGAAGTGGATCTACCCATTAAGGTAAGGCCGCATTTGTTCACCATTACTTTCCAAGTGATGGATATCAATCCCGCCAACAGTTGTCTATTGGATCGCCTGTGGATTCACGCCGCAGGGGAAGTTACTTCGACTTTACATCAGAAATTAAAATTCATGTTTGACGATCAGCTGGTCATCAACTGTGGTGAAGAGGATCTAATTGTAAGCGAATTGTCATCTTTCCGATACGTCGAGATCGATGAAGGCATAATTGAGGTGCCGTTGCAGTGTCTCGGGTTCGAAGATGTCAGTTCTGCTTCATCTAGTCAAAGTAGATCACCGAAAGTAATCTTGTCATTCGCCAAGAGTGCTAAAGAGACCATTGAAAAAGGTGCCTTGCCTGGATGGGGACATGTGATTGATGTGGTTGAAAAGCATAATCGTTTTGGATTGGGTTATTGTCCTGGTCGACAATCTAGCTCACATGGTCAGAAGCAGTGCAACTTGATCAAGTTCAGTAGCGTGGGTTTTCAATAGGGTGACATCGTGGCTGCCATTGATGATGTTGGTCATAGTAACCAGATTTCGAGCTTTGTGCGTAAGTGCCAGCCGGGTTTCGAGCTCAACAATTGGACATCTACTGTGATTCCTGTGGTTTTTCCAACAAACATGTAATGCATTTTTCTTTCTCATTCCCTCTTCCTCGCCCGAGCCGAGTGGATAACTTGTAAAGGGCCTCCCGCTTTTGCAGTATTATGTGATCAATAAATGAAAGTTTTTTTTTTGCATTCAAAATCATGCTCTATTTACTTTCTTTATTTTACTTTTTCATGAACAAACGGAAAAAGTTTCTTTTATTTTCACCTTTTTAAAATAGCTCATTCTAAACATATTCATAAACATGCATAGCAAATAAATGCATTGATAACAACATGGCAACCATCCATTGTAATTCTGGGATTCCAATTAACCAAGCCGAAGAAGATGGTGAGGAAGATTGTGAATTACGGGCTGAACTAGCAAGGCTCCTTGAGCACGAGCAGAAAGAGATTCAGCCACATAAAGAGCCAGTGGAAGTTGTCAATCTTGGTACTGGTGAGGTCAGAAGAGAAGTCAAGGTTGGTACATCCCTCGCTAAGCATGTACACTTCGAGTTGATCAAGTTATTGAAAGAGTATGTTGATATCCTCGCCTGGTCTTATCAAGATATGCTTGGGTTGGATACCAACATCGTTGAACATCACTTACCACTCAAGCCCAGATGTCCTCTTGTCAAGCAGAAACTCAGGAAGACTAGATCCGCCATGGCACTTAAAATCAGAGAAGAGGTAAAGAAACAGCTTGATGCTAGGTTCCTGGCCACCTCCGAATATCCTGAATGGATTGCCAACATCGTCCCAGTTCCTAAGAAAGACGGGAAAATTAGGATGTGCGTGGATTATCGAGATCTCAATAAGGTAAGCCCAAAAGATAATTTTCCTTTGCCTCACATTGATGTCCTGGTAGACAACACACCGCAGTTTTTTGTCTTTTTGTTTATGGACGGTTTCTCAGGATCTAATCAGATCAAAATGTCCCCAGCTGATATGGAGAAGACTACTTTCATCACGCCATGGGGTACATATTTCTACAAGGTCATGCCATTCGGTTTGAAGAATGCAGGGGCAACATACCAACGTTGACAACTCTCTTTCACAATATGATCCATAGAGAAATTGAGGTTTACGTAGGCGATATGATTGCCAAGTCCAAAACTAAAGATGATCACTTGGTCCATTTGAAGAAACTGTTTGACAGACTCCGGAAGTTTAGACTGCAGTTGAATCCTGCGAAGTGCACCTTCGGAGTTCGATCTGGTAAATTGTTGGGCTTTATTGTGAGTCAGAAGGGCATTGAAGTTGATCGCGACAAGGTTTGAGCAATTCAGAACATGCCTCCTCCCAAAACAGAAAAAGAAGTCCGGGGCTTTCTGGGCAAACTTAATTACATTTCAAGATTCATTTCGCACTTGACGGCTACTTGTGAACCGATGTTCAAATTACTAAGAAAAAATCAATCGGTTGAATGGAACAATGATTGTCAAGAAGCGTTTGACAAAATAAAACAATATTTACAAGAACCACCGATCTTAGTACCGCCGGTTCCTGGTAGGCCTTTAATCATGTATCTCACTTTTCTCGATGAATCAATGGGTGTGTATTGGGCCAACTTGACGACACTGGCAGAAAAGAACATGCAATTTACTATTTGAGTAAGAAGTTCACTGATTGTGAGACCAGATACTCACTCTTAGAGAAAACTTGTTGTGCTCTGGTCTGGGCTGCTCGACACCTAAGACAATACATGATTTGCCATACTACTTTATTGATATCCAAAATGGATCTGATAAAGTAAATATTCGAAAAGCCTGATGTCTCTGGAAGGATTGCTCGGTGGCAGATGCTGTTAACTGAGTATGATATCCAACATGTTACCCAGAAATAAATAAAAGGGATCGTCTTGTTTGACTAGCTTGCCCATCAACCTGTGGAGGGTTATCAACAAATAAAGTTTAACTTTCCCGATGAGGATGTCTTGTTTATCAAAGATTATGAGATTCCAGACCCTGACATAGGACCCGAACCAGGGGTGCGATGGACGCTGGTGTTCGACGGTGCCACCAATGCTAAAAGTCGTGGAATTGGTGCTATCCTCATCTATCCAACAGGTTTTCACCTTCCCTTCACGGCCAGATTATGCTTTGCATGCACCAACAATATGGCTGAATACGAAGCATGCATCTACTACATTGAAGCAGCAATTGACATGAGAATTAAGATTCTTGAGGTCTATGGAGATTCTGCTTTGGTTATTGGCCAAGTCAGAGGGAGCTTTGTGACTCGGGATTCCAAGCTGGTTCCGTACAAAAAGCACATCGCGAAATTGATTCCTTACTTTGATGAAATCTCTTTTCATCATATCCCCAGAGAGGAAAATCAATTAGCTGATGCCCTTGCCACCCTGGCATCCATTTTCAAGATCAATTGGAAAAATGAAGCTCCTTTTATCCGCATTGATCATTTGAACGAACCAGCACATTGTTTAGCAATCGAGGACGAGTCCGATGATAAGTCTTGGTTCTATGACATCAAGAGACATCTGGAAAAACAGGAGTATCCCGAGGGTATCACTATCACTGACAAGAAAGCTCCTAGATAGCTTTGCGCCAAGTTCTTCTTAAGTGGTGGTGTACTGTACAAAAGGAATTATGATTCCGTGTTGCTCAGATGCGTGGATAGACACGAAGCAAACACGATCATAAGGTCCATACATGAGGGCTGCGAGGGTGTACATGCTAAAGGTCCTGCCATGGCCAAGAAGATCCTTCGAGCTGGGTATTACTGGACAACAATGGCCAAAGATTGTTACAACTTTGCCAAAAGATGTCACAAGTGCCAAATCTATGGTGATAAGATTCATGTGCCTCCAACTCCCTTTAATGTTTTGACTTTGCCTTGGCCATTCTCTATGTGGGGTATTGATATGATTGGAATGATCAAGCCAAAAGCTTCCAATGGTTATCAATTCATTCTAGTTGCTATCGACTACTTCACCAAGTGGGTTGAAGCTGCTTCTTACACAAATGTTACACGACAAGTGGTTGCCAGATTCATCAAGAAAGAGATAATTTATCGCTATGGCATTCCTAGCAGCATTATCACTGACAACGCCAGCAACCTAAACAACAAGATGATGAAGGAGTTGTGTCAAGAACTCAAGATCGAGCACCACAACTCTTCACCATATCGGCCCAAGATGAATGGTGTCGTCGAAGCAGCAAATAAAAACATCAAGAGGATTGTTCAGAAAATGGTCAAATCTTACAAGGATTGGCATGAAATGCTTCACTTTGCACTACATGGCTACATAACTTCAATCCGTACTTCTACTGGGGCAACTCCATATTCGTTTGTGTATGGTATGGAGGCTGTTCTGCCCATTGAAGTCAAGATTCCTTCGCTCAAAGTCATCATGGAAGCAGATCTTGATGAAGTTGATTGGGTCCAATCCAGATACGACCAGCTGAATCTCATCGAAGAGAAGCGCCTTACCTCCGTTTGTCATGGTCAATTGTATCAGAGATGCCTCAAACAAGCTTTTGACAAGAAAATCCTCCCTTGAGCGTTCCAAGAAGGTGAACTCGTGCTCAAGCGATATTCACCTGGTCACTCGGATCCACGCGGCAAGTGGACTTCCAATTACGAAGGACCCTTTGTTGTCAAGAAGACATTCTCTGGCGGAGCCCTGATCCCCACGACCATGGATGGGGAGGAATTGCCATCGCCCGTGAACTCCGATACAGTCAAAAAATATTATACCTAAAAAAATGGATAAAGAGCCCGCTAGATTGACATCCGCAAGGACAATCTAGGCAAAAATGGGTGTCTTGATGGACCGAAAAAAAGAAATGTCCATGCAAAAGTTAGGGACAATGAAAAAAATAATAATAGCCCGCTAAGTTGAAAATCCGAAAGGGCGACTTATGCAAAAATGGGTATCCCGGTGGACGGAAAAAATAGAAAAATGTCCAGGCAAAAATTAGGGATAAAGGAATTTGACTGTGAACGTTTGAGCCTCTCTTCGTTATAGCTGGATCACAGACGGTAATAAAACAGTCAAATCATCATCAACTGGTGCAAGGCGTTGGAACCTAAACTTACAGTGGATGGTAGCCAATGTTGTAATCAATGCAAAACATAATTTACCTTTGCCGTTACTTTTGTTTTTCAATTTTATTGCAAATTCCTCATCAAGGATTTTTTGCATCCTTGTACACATCTTATGTACATATTTTTCACATTCAATAAAAATGCATCATTTGATTTCTTAATTGTTTTCTTTTCAGTATTTTGTTTGTAAAATAAACGATTATTTGTGATCAGATAATACTATAAAGCGTTGAGAATAATAAAAAGCTAAACCAATGGAGAAAGCATTATACATTGCATATTTCATTGGTAACCCCTACGGGATAATCGATAATATCCATTGGCAAGCCTAATGCCCGGCCAGTAGGGTGATGGTTTTTTGAAGAGGTTACCTTTTCCTTAGAAGAGCTATCATTTCCCCAGCAAGCGCCATCATAGTTCTTCGGAAAGGTCAGTTACTTTCCATTTCCCCCATCAGATCCATAATGTCCCCAGTAAAGTCGCCATGATGTGTCCTCAGAAAGAGACATGCACGTTCTCTTGTCCCCAGCATGGGTCGTGCGACATTCCCCAACAATTCGAAACGTCATTCCCCAGCAATAGTGGTGTGTTTCGATTTCTTGTTTTCCCCAAGCAGAGAAGATCATTCAGACCTTGGAATTCCCTAAGCAGAATCAGTCAAGATTGGAAGGACGTTCCCCGGATGGAGTCAGCTGTGATTTGAAGACCATCCTGGTTCCTCCATCACCAGTAACAATAGTGGTAATAGCCAAGAAATCTGAGATCTCTAATCTATTTCCTTGGCGGAGTCGTCGCTATTTGCGGGTTCTTTCCCTAGCCGAAGATGTTGAGTTCATTTTGCTACAATCTCCGCCTAACCGCAACACAATACCTTAACTTGCACCGCCGCATAACATGATATCAAGCATCATGTAGAATCATATATACATAACATATGCATCTAGCATACTCTCTCTTGCCTGATTCATCTCCCCAACACATTTTCAGCCAAACCTCTCACCTATCAAGCTCTCTACAGTTGAACCTTTTCTCTTGTCGTCGTCGACCAAATTCTCGAGCTACTCTTTTATTTAATCCCCTTCTACCTCGAATCACCGAAAAGCTAGCGCAATTCAAACAGTCAGGTCCAAGAGGATTAAATAGGGGCAGCTGTCGTAACCCGAAATTTCACCTCCCTTTTGCTTTTACATAAGCATGTGCATTCGCATCGCTGGCATACGCATTCACATTTTTTCTCTGTGATTTTATTGCAAGAATATTCAGGTTTTCCAAGCCCGATTAATCTCATCCTCACAAAATCATCACATCATCAAAACAAGCACAAAACAACCTATTCATCAAAACAAGAGGTGGAAAATCAAAACCGGAGCTCCAACACCTTTTTCTAAGCAAATTGGGCAAATTTTACCTAGAGTAATCAGTTACCAATTTGCTAGGAAAAATAGGGTAATCGATTACCCTGTGCAGATTTTCAATTTCTACTTCATTTCAGGACAGTACCTTTTCACTCCCCTTTCTCTTGTGGTCTATTTGGTTCTAGCATTGTGTGGAACATTCTAGACAGTTCAAGACCATTCAAGACATTCCACTCACATTTATTCCAATGCATCAATTTGAGTTAAGTGCACCATGTTCCTTAATTTCCAAGCATGTGAGCCTTTGATTTGGATTTACATTGGGATTGCTCCACTGAGTTAACTACCTAACTAACTGAGTTAACCGCTGACTCAGTGAGTCAAGTGTAACTAACTCCCAAGATAGCTCCAAAGCTAACTCCAAAGCACATTCCAAACCTATCAACTCCAAACCAAAACTCAATATAAACAAGGGCCCGCCATTTCACAAAGGACCTTCAACCATTTCACACATTTCTCACTCTCTTCACTCTCAATTCTCTAATTTCTCTCTGCATTTTCTGCAATTTCTACATCCCTCGTCTTTATCTTCTTCCTCAAACCACACTAAAGCTCCATTATCACCATTGAAGAGAAGCAACTTTCACATTGAAAGTGCTTTTCTCTTGAGCTTAACCTTCATCATCTTACTATTCTACTTGATTTTCTGGAGTTTTATTAGCTTTTGGATTCATCTCAAGTGTTTGCTTCAAGATTCTACACTGCGAATTCGTATTTTGGAGATTTCGTCGCAATTTGCTCGGTTTCGTTACGAGTCGACTATAATTGAATATTCCTCTGGTTTTCTTTGATTATCTTCACCAAGATTCATTTGCAACAACATCCAAGGCACATCTCAACCTTGCAGGTTGGTCCTTCTTTGCTCATTTTACTATTTTGAATGTTTTCGTATCATTCGCGATGTAGTTTCGATGCTTTTGTGTGTGAATTGATTATGTTATTACTTGATCCATAATCTTGATGAGTTAATTGATTCCATTGCTGGTTATTTGCGGTTGTTAAACTTGATTTTTGTGCACAAATTCATACCATAAGCACGTGGTAGTTTGGATAAGTGATTAGGTGCTGAAATTTGCTTTTTGAAAAGTTGTTTTTGCTGTTTTTTGCCACTGTTACAATGGTAATCGGTTACCTATATGTGGTAATCGATTACCTTGCACATATTTTCACTTATTCTTCTATTTTTAAGCAGGTAACCGATTACCTGAATGTGGTAATCAATTACCACTGTAATAGGATGCCATTTTTGTGTTTTTTAAAGCATGTTTGACATTCTTTCCTCCTCTAACTTCCATGGATTGATATGCTTGATATTTGTGGATGTTTTAGGTGCTGTTTAATCTCTGTTTGAAGCTTGCTTACAATATATCGAGGCACGATTTATCGATTCTTGAAATTTGTTTGCATTCTTGACAATGTTTGCTCATTATCATTCTTGCACATCTTTTGTTCACATGATAACATGAATCAATATGAATGCTAATTGGTATTTAGTACTGTTTTGCACTTTCATTCTTGATTACATTAAATTTGTTCATCATTGAGCAAGTTTAATCATGTACAATCAATAATCCACACTTTTGCTTTAATGATTTTCCATCTCTTTGGAAAATTGTTAGCACATCAATTCCCTTTGATTGATTAATCGAAACCTTGTTTTGATTAGTTGATCCTTCCTTGCTCTTCTCTTTAATCTTCCTTTTGAGTTTGGTTCTCTTGATCCCCTGCCGAGATGGAGATTCGCATGACGCACTAGAGCAATGTACAAATTGGCGCTGTTACGCTGTCCGTTTCAATTTCCGCATTATACTTTGGTGCTAGAGAAAGGATGAGAGTGGAGAATTCCTACACTCATTTTGATTATTTTGGGTAGGGGACGAATGATCCTATGGCTGGAATAATTGTCTCTATCTCTAAGCTGTAGTGTCTCTCAATCCTCAATCGAGTCGATCCTTGATTACTCTTGCTCTTTTTCAATCGCTCTTTTGATCAATCACCTTTCTCTTGGTTAAAGATCATTGTCTCTTAGGTTAAAACCAGCCTCTTATTTCGATATTCTTTTCTCGTGGTCAATCATTGCTTATTGATTCCCCATAAGAGTCTCAACCCCTTTTTCTTCGGTCAACACAGACTTTCTGTCAAAGACCGAAGCCCTTGCGGAGTTCGCAACCTTCTCTTGGTTCCCCTCCCTTTGTTTGGTTAACCACTGTCTCTCAGTTAAAACACCAATTTGTACTTCTCCTTAGTTAACCACACTCTATTTGTTAACATACTGAGTTTCTCTTGGGTTAAACACCTTCTCTTGGTTAATCACCCATTCCTTAGTTAACCACAGTCTATATGTTAACATACTGAGTTTCTCTTGGGTTAAACACCTTCTCTTGGTTAATTACCCATTTCTCGGTTAATCATAGTTTATCTATTAATATACTGAGCTTCTTTTGAGTTAATCACATTCTCTTGGTTAATCACTCATTCTTTTTGGTTAATCACAGTCCTTCTGTTAAAACCAATACCACAGTGAGTTAGTAACCTTCTCTTGGTTCGAATACTCGCGCCCTTGGGTAAGTAACCTTCTTTTGGTTCGAATACTCGCGCCCTTGGGTAAGTAACCTTCTTTTGGTTCAAATACCCTTTTCGCTGGTCAAGTACTGCTTGTTCCGTCAATACCAACATCCCCAGTGGGTCACAACCTTCGCTTTGTTCCACACCCATTCCTCGGTTAACCACTGTTTATCAGTTAATATACCAAAGTTCCTCAGAGTTAAACACCTTTTCTTGGTTTAGTACTATCTCTCTTCTTTTGGTTCATCACAACCTGCCTGTTGACAGCAAACCTTTTTTTCCCCACAGAGTTTTACTCTCATTCTTCGCTTAACCACTACCGGTCAGTTAATATACCGAATCCTTATTATCTTGGTTTTGACACCATCCCTTTGTTTGTTACCTAGTAGGGTCGTTAACCCTCTGATCCCCAGCACAATTCGTTTGTTCTTTTACTCCCCAGTTGAGTCGCTATTATTCTTCTGCTCCTTTATTCTTTTATTTTCGACACCATTCTTGCACTTTATCCTCAGCACAGTTACTACTCTTTTCCTTTGCCCTTCTTTCTTGGTTCTGACACCAATCCTTTTTGCATCCCCAGTGGATCTTTCTCTACTTCTTTTGCTCTTGGTTTTGACACCACTTTCCTTTCCTTTTCCTTCTTGGTTCCCTGAACTACGGACGCTCTGATTCTTCATTCATTAGAATGTAAGATACGTAGGCATAATATTGCGATGATCTTGGCAAACACACTTCCACCTTCTCCGCTCTTTTTTCTTCTTTTCCCTGGTTCCATGAACTATGGCGCTCTGATTTCCTCATTGGACTATGAGGGTACGTAGGCACGAGGGCTCTAATCCTCCGCGAGCACTTTCTTTCTTTCCCTCCTCTTCTCTCTCTTCTTTTAGCTAGAAGCCTTTAGATAGATAACCCATCCAAGCCTAAAAGCAAGCGAAATGGTTCTCATCGAGTACGCGGATGCGTAAGGTGTTAGTACCTTCCTTTCGCATAACCGACCCCCTTACCCGTTTCTCTTCCCCTTGGGTTTTATCGATATTTTCCCTATCCTCTGGGACTAAATAAAGTTCGGTGTCGACTCTGTTGAACCTTTAAGTGTGCGATTCACTCAGGTACAATCCTGCTAGCGTCACTTATCAACTGAATGCCTTCATCGGTCCTTCAAGATCAGATTTAATACTCTATCTCGAATCCACAACATGACCTCTACCCCATTCTGCTTCGCGTCTTTGGTTGTACATGCTTTGTTCATGATCTCAGTCCAGGTAAAGACACTCTCCGCCAAATCTCTAAAATGTAGTTTCTAGGGTACTCACGAAAACAAAAAGGATATTTCTATTTTTGTTCTCAACTTCCATGGTACATTGTTTCCTCTGATGTTACATTCTTTGAAGGTCCCCTTTTTTTTTCTCTGCCTCTGCGTCACCCGATGAGACTTGTAACTTAGATGCTCAAAATGTCCCTTATGTCATCCCCACACCCATTAAATCTCCATTGCAGGTCTACCAGCGATGGGCACCCCATCCATCTATAGTTAGAGATGATATTAATCCACCAGCACCACCTCCTGCTCCAAATGTTCCTCCAGCTACGTCCCCTGAACTTGACCTCCTAATAGCATTACGAAAAGGTATTCGATCTCATACTACAAATCTTAAATATGTATGTGTTTTAAATTATGAACGTCTTTCTACTTCCTATGTGAATTTTTGTCTACTTTGGATTATGTGTCTATTCCTAAGTCTACAGGTGAGGCTATTACTGATCCTAATTGGCGTCAGGCGATGGTGGAAGAAATGGCTGCATTGCATGCAAATAACACTTGGGATATTGTTACTTTACCTTCCGACAAAACCAAAATAGGATGTCGATGGGTTTATACAGTGAAGGTTGGACCAAATGGCCAGATCGATTGTTTCAAAGCTCGTTTGGTAGCCAAAGGATATACACAAATATTAGGCCTTGATTATTGTGACATTTTTTCTCCAGTGGCCAAGATTAGTTCAGTCTGTCTCTTCCTTGTAATTGTCGCTATTAATCATTGGTCGCTTCATCAATTAGACATTAAAATCGCCTTTTTACATGGAGAATTGGAGGAGGAAGTATATATGGACCAACCTTTAGGTTTTACCATTCTTGGTAATTCTAGACTTGTTTGTCGGCTTCGTCGGCCTCTTTATGGGCTGAAACAGTCTCCACGTGCTTGGTTTGGTCGCTTAAGCTCTACCTTGATACAATTTGGTATGACTAGATATGAATCAGATCACTCAGTTTTCTTCCTTCATTCCTCCACCGGTCAACGCATCTTTCTTATGGTATATGTTGATGACATTGTTATCACTGGAGATGATACAGAGGGTATCTAATGACTAAAAACTCATCTTTTCAACAACTTTCAGACAAAAGACTTAGGTCCACTCAGATACTTCTTGGGTATTGAAGTTGCTCAGTCCTCATCAGGAATAGCAATTAATCAACGTTAGTATGCATTAGACATCCTCAATAAAATTGATATGCTTGATTGTCGTCCAATTGATACTCCTATGGATCCCAATTCCAAGCTTCTTCTAGGTCGGGGGGGCTATTGAAAGACCCGGGAAGATATCAACGTCTAGTAGGTAGACTCAATTACCTTACCGTCACCAAACCGGATATTACTTTTGCAGTGAGCATTGTGAGTCAATTTCTGAATGCTCCTTGTGATACTCATTGGAATGCAGTTATTCGAATTCTCAAATATATAAAGAGTGCACCAAGAAGAGGCCTATTGTATGAAGATAAGGGTGATGCTAAAATTATGTGTTATTCTGATACAGATTGGGAAAGATCACCGTCGAATAAGAGATCCACTTCCAAATATTTTTTTTATTGGAGGAAATATGATCTCATGGAGGAGCAAGAAACAAAACACAGTTGCACTATCTAGTGCTGAAGCTGAATATCATGTTATGGCAGCAACATTAAAGAAACTTGTGTGGCTTAAGAATTTACTTTTAGAACATAGGTTGGGAGACCTTCAGGACACAAGACTCATATACGACAATCAAGCGACACTTCAAATTGCATCCAGTCGGGTATTCCATGAACGGACCAAGCACATAGAAATAGATTGTCACTATGTTAAAGAAAAAGTACTGTTGGGAGATATAACCACAAAGTTCGTCAAATTTAAAGATCAATTGGCTGATATGTTTACCAAGTCTCTTAAGGGTTCTCGAGTTAATTATATCTATAACAAGTTCGGATTATACAATATATACGATCCGACTTGAGGGGAAATGTTGAGAATCGGTTACAAATCAATTAGTATTGATTTGTATTCAATTAGTCATAAGTGTAAATAATATTATTATCTATTATGTATACCTATTTTGCATATAAATACACAGTATGTGTGATCATATTCGGCCTACAGAAATACAATCACAACAAGGAATAATATATATAATTCTTGCTTGTGAAGTTTTAAATGGTGATTCAAGAGCTGAACCTTTCTGTTTTAAAAATTTCAGTGGAACATGACTGCAATTTTAATGCAGTAATGTTGAACCAAATAACCTTTAAGAATATAAAAGACTAAAATTGTTATTAGTCTGTAGCATTACTACATATATTGACTAGAAAGTTACTGATATAATAAGTTACACATAAAACAAAAACATAGTTAATTGGTGATGGGTGTAGTACCTATGAAGTTATGATTTTCTTCAAAAATTTACATAGCCAACGTAATATTTGGTACCTCCTAAATTTTTAGGTATTCTTGTTTCTCTTATAAATTACTATTGTGAATTGTTGGTTATTTGCCCATGCAATAGAAGAAATAAAGTATACTGTTAAATTATATCTAGAGAATGTGTAGAACTTTCTATGGTATATGCTTAATCTTGATTAAATTCAATGAGAGTTAGAAGAAACCTTACTGTTCTTGAGAGAAAGAAAAGAATAGACAACCCTAACTATTAGAAGTACAAAAGGAAGCTCTCCCATTACCGGAACTTAGGATCGTTGCTGCATAATCGAGGTAAAGGGGAATGTATGATATTTGACATTTAGCAATGGGATAGTTGGGAGTCTATAACTCCTATTAAGATTATTTGAATAATACTTGAACTATGATGAGTTTGTGATGACTTATGCTTGTATGTGTGAATTTCATGTTATTTGGATATGATACAACACGGATAATTGTGTGTAGGTCGAAGTCTAATTTTTGTGATCGTTGATGTGAAGAAATTAGGGGTTTGGGATCGATTCAAGTGCTAAAAGGAAAATTCGCGTACTGATAGGCCCGCAAGTGCACGAAAATATCGATTATAATATAAAAAGTGTCGAACCCACAAAGACCAATGTCAAGTACCGCATATCGTTACTATGTTTATCTAACGCTATGAATGATTGTTTTTGTTTGCAAAGGAAAAGAAAGAAGTTGTTTTGAAATTAATTATGAGACGGGAAACCGGAATGTGGCTCTCGTCGATTGTTTAATGCTCACAAAGCCATTAACTATAATTAAAACGGCACAATACTTTCTTGTAGAAAAATAATTATTTTTTAAAGGATAGCTCACTTTTCCGTAATCGGTATCGAATTTTAGTCGATATTCTAATTGTCTGTTTCCTAGTGTCTAACATGTTACTGTGCATAAGTCTTTTTAGAAATTAATCACTTTTAATTACTTGAAAAACTGTTTATGGTAGAAAAAGTAATTTAAAGGTATTGATGGCTTTCGTACGTCCGATATCATATTTAAGTGTATAAACGCCCGCTTTCGTGTGTCCGATTATGCTCTTAAAGTCACTATTTTGAAAACTTAATTTTTCCTAATTAATTATTTTTTTTATGGAAACATGGATATTTCATTAACTGAGACAAGAAACAGAGTTACAAGAAGAGGAAATTAAGGTGGGTATATGTCCAAACCAGGTTCTAGAACCCCTGGCTTTTCCTAGACCAACCATTTGGTGAGCTTCCTCATTACAGCCTCTAGGTATAAACATAACAACAACATTATCAAACTTATCCAACAAAGAAATACAATCAGCTACAATATGAGTAATGTTCGCAATATCAAGGCAGCCATTAATGCAATCCACCGCTTATTTCGCATCCGACTGTAAAACCACACGCTTAATCTTCAACTCAGTAGCTAAGCTCTGCGCTCTTCGAATGCCCATGATTTTCGCCGTAAGAGGATCAGCCACACTTAAAAGTCTTTGGCAAGCTGCCATGAAGATGTTCTTGGTAGGGTCCCTGATAATGCATCCAAGCGAAACCGTATCATCATCAAAACAGCCTGCGTCCGATTGAATTAGCCAGAAGTTTTTTGGCACAGTCACACCCGAAACCGCAGTAGTCCCAATATGCTCATCAATGTTCTTCTTGGAATTTTCCTCAAAGGCCTCAAAAATTTCCTGCGATACGAGAGCCGGAACGGACTTAAAATTGTTAAAAACCACAGAGTTACGGATTTGACAGATTTTCCAGAAGGAGATACCAAGCAATTGACCGTACTTAGTATCTTTTTGCTCAAAAACAGAACTAAACCAGTCCATTATAGAACTAGCAGCAAGAATGCGGATTCCTAACGGTGACGAAAAGAAATTTCGCTTCACAAAATCACAGTGAAGGAAGAGGTGGTGGGAAGTTTCAGGATGTTCAAAGCAAAAAGGACAAGAGTCATCAATGTCCGTACCTTTGTGCCGCAAATTGGCTTTTAATGGGAGAATATTTTTTGAAAGACGCCAAAGGAAGTTCCGGACTCGAGGGTTAACTTCAACCTTCCACAATTATAAAATGCTTTCACGGTGTTAATAATTGAAAACTGAATTTTCCTGTAGTTAGATAAATGTCCTGTCCTGTTCTTTCGAATCGAAATCGATAAAATCAGATAAAAATAGAAAATAATTCAGGCCATAATCAATTCCCAATTAATTATCATTTTTAACGACTTAATGCGAGCATCGTCGATACAACAGTCCTCGCATTCTGGACTCGATAGAATTAGTTGGACATTTTATTAACGTAAAAACTACTGTAAATAAAATTTAAGTTCATGCTAGACATAATAAATAATATAATAATAAAAAAATGAAACATACAAGGTACTATAAAGTAGAACAAAGAAAAAATAGTCAAAGGAAAAAAATGGAACCTATAAACAGAACGTAAATATATTAAATACTGTTCCAAACTGGTACAAAGAAAAACTTGAATTAAAATCCGAAAAAACTATGCCAGCAAAATTGCAATGTATATGATCCAAATAAAGACAGAAAATCTTCAAATTCTAACTCAAACTTGCAGTAATTCTTCAATGTGACAGAGTTACTGCTTTTACAATTTTTTATATAAATTTTTTTAAATAAAAGTTGACTAATTGTTATGTGATGGCCTTAATGTTTTAAATATATTCTGCAACATTTTCTTGATTAAAAATAAAAATTTTCATCGTAGGTTTAGGATGTTACATAGTCAATATCAGAGGAGGTCAGTCCACTCGGCATTAGGTGTCATAGGTTTATATGCCCTTGTGCACAACATGTGTGTTAACACTGTTAGTTTTGTATTTCCCTTAATCGCTATTTGCTTTACTAATTGCAGTTGGTTAACTTGTTTATGATTGGTTGTGCAGGAAGAAATAACTAGTAGAAATGAGTGTGTGATTGTTGATACTCTAGAAGCAATGGCTCACGTAATGACCCAAGCTAATGCAGTCATGTTAGTTAAGTAGAATTAGAATGGAGGGGCTGAAGAGTTCCGTGGGCTAGGAAAATTCCAAAAGAATAACCCACCTACGTTCAAGGTAAGGTATGACCCCGACGGTGCACATGCTTGGATTCAAGAAATTGAGAAGATTTTTCGAGCCATGGCATGTACTAATGCTCAAAAGGTATTATTTGGACCAGACATGTTGTTTGAAGAAGCTGAATACTGGTGGGAGAATACCCTATAGAGACTGGAGGATGTTAGCACTGTCATAACTTGGGATAATTTTAATAAAGAGTTTTTGGACAAGTATTTTCTTGAAGATGTTCGTAAACCTAAGGAAATTGAATTCTTGGAGTTGAAATAGGGCAACATGTATGTGGTTAACTATGCACCCAAGTTCGAAGAGCTATCCAGGTACTGTCCCTGCTACAATGGTGGATCCTGAAGGTTACAAATGTGTGAAATTCAAAAATGACTTGCATCCTAAGATTAAACAATTTATTGAGTATCAGGAGATTTCTCGGTGTTGGTTAACAATTGCAGAATTTTCAATGAAGATAATATGGCAAGGTCTACTCACTATAAGAGCTTGAATGAGAAGAAAAGTAGTATCCAGAATCGTGGCAAGCCATATGCAACCCCAAGTGACAAGGGAATTCATAAAGCCGCAACCGAGAATGAAATTAGTGGAGAAGAGGCTCCAATTTCCCTCAAGATGTATAAGGTGTGGAAGACTAGTTCATCGTGTCTCTAAATGCAAGGATGCAACCCCAACCTAGTTAGAGGAACAATTACCTAGTTAGCCATTAAGTGTATTAGTAACACTGGTTAAAAAGACAATTTGCTTGATTAAATTAACCAATAATCAATGTTTAAGGTAGTTTCTTAACACACCACCCAACCTTCTTAGGCACCATGTGTGCTTACAAAAATACACCTATGTTCCGAATGTGCAAATCCGTACGCACCTTTTTTTTCAGTTTTTTCCGGATGTGCACATCCGGATAAAATTCGTATTAGCAAATCCGAAATAAATCCTGATGCAGAACAGTAAAATTCCAACAATGTTTCTCATATTCATAAAATAAAATCGGGATTACATTCAGAAATTCGCCATTACATCGAAAGAAATTTAAATATTACAAGATCAATAGCCCGGTGGACGCTTGCACATCTATAAGATGTCATCGACCGTTCTTTGGATTTTGGCGGTCGCCTCGAACTCGAGCGGAAATCGTTCTTCGTAACCGAAAAAAGTTTGCCACATCGCTATAACATCATCTTGATTCTTGAGCTCAACAAGGTTGTAAGCGACGTTCCCTTCGTTGTCAACCGAAGGTAAACGATACTGAAGCTTCGCAACCTTCCGTTTGTCTCCGTAAGGTAGGAGATGTTCGATGTCGTCAATGATCTCGCCGTTGGAGATGTCCCTCGTAAGCTTAAACGTGCGACCGCGTGTTTTGCCGTCGGTGTAGGAGACACTTGCGACATACCAATGGAACTTGATTTCATATAATTGAGACATTTTGAGTTTGTGCGAAAGATATCAAATGAAACCCCTAATTTATAGAAAAATTAGGGTAAAGTAATTTCTGCCTAAGTTCGTTCCGGATGTGCAGATCCGGAAAAACCCTACAAATATTAGTTCCAGATGTACACATCCGGAAATTTCTCGGATCTGTAAATCAAAATATTTTACTGATACATTTTTCAAACAGAATTGACTATGTTATGCAACCAATTGGAATGCTTTCATTGGAATAAAATTCATAAGTGCATTAAAAAGGCATATGAATAAAAATTCAATATATTTCACTTCAAAAATGTACATTTTGTCGTACGATTATACAAAAGAGTTAAAACAAAAGTCTCCGTCTAAATCTATCGGAGCTTGAGCTTTCGACTTTTCCGCATTTGATGCCTTTTCAATTGCGTTCAATCTTTCGAATTCAAGCATCCTTTCAACAAAACTATTCGGCCACGACTCGGAACTTATGGTTGCATGCGTCGTCCATTGAGGTGATTTAGGTGGTATGGGGCGTCCGGGTTTCAAAATAACTTGTACAAAATGTCTTGATTTCGCAAGCCATCTGATGCGCATCATGCGATCATTTGGATTGGACGGTGGTGCGGTGTGGAGTGGAGAAAAGGTTTCCGAAAAACTGTATCGCGTCAAGTCAATACACACCATATCGTACGTGCATGCGATAAGATGACCCATCTCGGGGAAGCTTATCCATTTCGATACCAGGGTCGGACCACTCAACCACGGAACAAGTGACTCGTAAACCTTGTCGTATTTTTCTTGATTTTCATACAGGCGCAAGTATGCTTCTTTATGCGTCTCCAACTCTAGGATAAGTTGATGACGGACAAGTGCATGACCTTCCTCTCCTTTACTGAGTAAAGCCGACACGACTCAGTAACCGCAATTACCATCCCCTACAACATCGATGATATCGTCGATATGCTTGTGCATAAAAACCAGCATCTCGTCGATAAAGGAAATTATAGGTGGAGTCGTTGTCGGAAGCGGTGCATTTGGAGTCGGAACTCGTGGAATCGGTGTCGGAGCCGGTTTGGTAATGCGAGCTTCTTTCATGACACTTTGTAGTGCTTTCAACGTATTTCAACAATGCGGGGTACTTTTCGCACATTTTTCAGAATTTCATGACCGAATCGGCATATAATTCTTTTGTGGAAGAATTTATAATACAATTCCATGCATCAATTATTTTTTCTACAATGACACCGACCATAACCAATTTTCCATCTTCCGACTCCACTTGTTTCGCACCCACCGCGGGTTTAACCCGACTTCGCACATTCTTTGTTATGTGAAATCGACAAAGTAATGCATTGGAAGAAGGAAAGACCTTTGCAACCGCATTCATCAAAACGTTATTGTGGTCCGTAACAATCGCTTTAGGCATTTGAACATGTTTCTTCAAAAGTGACCGACACGTCTCCATTGCCCATGTAAAATTGTCCTTTTTTTTGCACTCCAAAAATGCAAAACCAACGGCATATGCCTTATTCGTAGACGTAACGCCAACCATCTCAAATAATGGAAGTCTATACTTGTTCGTCTTGTAGGTACTATCGAGAATGAGCACTGTCGAGATCGTATTGAACAACTTTATGGAATCCGGATGAGTCCAAAAAATATCTCGGACCGTAATTCCATCATCGCAATATCTGTACCGAGACACGTAATCGTTATCATCCAACAATTTCAACACTTGTTGCATCTCACTTCTATCTCCCCTAATTGCTTTGTTCGTCTGATACCGAATGTTATACACTTGCTTTATATTTGCTACACTGTCGGGTTCCTTCCGTTTCAACGTGGCAAGTATATTTTTCGGTTGGACAAGATTTAAGGTCATGTCGGCAATACATGTCTTCTCTTCCGCCTTGAGCCGACATACACTAGGATGACCTTGAAACTTTGAGCACAATTCGTGATTATGTATACCACAACGAACATTAAATCTCCATTTTTTAGAACCTAACATGTAACCACCAATCTTAAAAGGGCACTCACATTTTCTACTTCCGGTCTCATCTTTTTTTAACTTCCGTAAAGGAACCTGATATTTCCCGCTTCTTTCACACCCCAAAATTACAAAAGCCTTTCTTCTTTCCGAACCATTATCCGATCTTCGGATATTTACACAAAAGCCAAGCTCAATAGTCCTCCTACGAATATATGCGAGCATGCTTTCACGATCATCAAACTCTTGCTTGTTATTAAAGTCACCGCCGACCTCAACCGACTTTACGATAATCCCTCCATCTTTCGGGGAAATCGGCGAAACTAATTCTTTTGAGATGTTATCGGGGTGCACCATATCTATTTATAAACAATAATAAAACAATAAATATGTATAACTAAAACATATTAAAAATTGCTGAAAATTAAAATTAACAAGTTCCGGGCATTTTTCCGGATGTGCACATCCGGACAAGTTCATGCTCAATTCTTCCGGATGTGCGCATCCAGAAGTAACGTAACTTGTTTTTTACAAAAAAATAGATTGATAATGTGAGCAATGTAGTGGATGAAGTTGAATATTTACCTGAAATTCAATCTTCTCTTGCTCCATTTGATTTGTTGCACTAAAAAGTTGAAGTTTTGAGTGAGAAATTGTATTAATGAAGTAGGGTGTTTTGGGTTGGTGAGGGTGAGTGTGGAAGAAGAAATCTTGAGAATGGGAAGGGGGAGTGATCATGCAGGTTCAAATATATAAGCAATTATTTCGGATATGCAGATTCGGAACAATTTTTTTTTAAGGTCACAGTGCGTCCGGATGTACACATCCAAAATCAGGAGACATAAGCTAAATTTTACGCGGTATCTAAGAAAGTTGGGTGGTGTATTAAAAAATTGTCATGTTTAAAGCATCAAAATTGGAAGTCCATCGATATGTTAAGTCCTTTTATACTCTCCTCGTACAAGGTCTGCAGCGAGACTTTTGGAACGCAATGTAACAATTCACAATTAGAAGAATTATGCTCTTAGTAACCATGGGATACCAATTGAATCAGCATAAAAAAATTGTCCACTGGCCTTATTCAAGTTATATATATGTAATTATAATAGTAATGCATCCATCTAATTACAAATAGGTGATGACTTAACCTTATCATTTAAACAAGAAATTGTTCAACAATTAATTTGATCAATAACAAAACATGACGGCAAAATAAACGTTTGATTTTCTCTTTAAAATTAATTGACATTTTTAATACTAAATCCAGCCACTAATTCGTATAAGTTTTTCTACCTATACACATCTACATGTTCCTATGTTAACCCATCTGCATATATCAACATGGAAAAACATTGTCTTTTTTTTTATGCGGTCTGTGTGTTAAGCTTATCACACTCACCTTTGTATTAGTGATCTACCACCTCATGTTAAGCCTATTGGAAGTAGATGGGTGTATAAGGTAAAGCACAAGGCAGATGGTACTATAGAAAGATATAAGGCCAGGTTGGTAGCTAAAGGCTACAATCAAATTGAAGGCTTGGATTTTTTTGATACCTTCTCTCCTGTAGCTAAACTCACCACAGTGAGAACCCTTATTGTCACTGCTGCTGTTAATGGCTGGTTTTTACATCAATTAGATGTAAATAATGTCTTCTTGCATGGTGATCTACAAGAAGATGTATACATGACTATACCTGAAGGAGTTATGTGTGACAAACCCAACCAGGTGTGCAAACTGATGAAGAGCTTGTATGGTCTCAAGCAGGCCAGCCGAAAATGGTATGAAAAATTGACTGCTTTACTTATTCAACAAGGGTACAAACAATCAAATTCTGATTACTCATTATTTACCCTTAATAGTGCCAACAATTTTACTGCTATCCTTGTGTATGTTGATGATATAATCCTAGCTGGGAATTCTATGAATGAGTTTGACAGGATTAAAGAATGTCTAGATAGCAATTTCAGCATCAAGGACTTGGGTCTGTTGAAGTACTTCTTAGGTCTGGAAGTTGCACATTCAAAGGAAGGCATCTCTTTGTCTCAAAGAAAATATTGCCTTGATCTTCTTCAAGAATCAGGACTGCTTGGATCCAAACCAGCCAATACACCACTTGATCCTTCCATAAAGCTACATGCTGATGGTGGCAAACCCTTTGAAGACATTGGAGCATACAGAAGGTTGATTGGCAGGTTGCTATATCTTAATACCACCAGACCTGATATTACCTATGCAACACAACAACTCAGTCAATTTTTACACAACCCAACCATGACTCACTTTCAAGCAGCATGTCGTGTTATTCGATACCTCAAAAGCAGTCCTGGCAGAGGCCTCTTCTTTTCCAGAAATTCAGAATTCCAAATACTTGGATTTTCTGATGCAGATTGGGCAGGATGCTTAGACTCGAGAAAGTCAATTTCTGGTTATTGTTTCTTCCTAGGATCCTCACTCATCTCATGGCGTGCGAAGAAGCAACAGACCATTTCAAGATCTTCTTCTGAGGCTGAATATAGGGCATTGTCTTTTGCCACTTGTGAGCTGATTTGGTTGACATACCTACTGAAGGATTTGCAAGTCACTTGTAGCAGACCACCAGTTATGTACTGTGACAGCCAAAGTGCTATGCACATAGCTTCTAATCCCGTGTTTCACGAACGTACCAAGCACTTGGAGATTGATTGCCACCTTGTCCGTGAAAAGATTCAACAAGGAGTACTTAGACTTCTTCCTATCTCAACTCATGATCAACTGGCTGATTGTTTGACTAAAGCTTTGCCTATTGTCACTTTCAACAAATTCATTTCCAAGCTTGGCATGATCAACATCTACCATGCTTAGCTTGAGAGGGGCTGTTAAGCTTATCACACTCACATTTGTATTAGTGATCTAATCTAGTTTATTAGAGAACTAATTTCATTTTAGTGTGAAATTTTACTTTCCCGCCTTTTTCTTTTTCAAACATTTGTATATATAGCTTAACCCTCTCTCATTGTAAACTGAGTTGATTGATTCAATACGTGTACACAGCTCCTTTTTCATCTTCTTCATCCCTATTTCCTTGTTCTTGATTTACAGTTTCTCAATTAGTTTGATAACTGTGATACTGTGCTTGCATTTTCTGCCTAAAATATGATGGAAAACTAAAAACATTCAAGGAATACCACAAAACCCAAAAATATTAGAAAAAAATTCCAATTGGCGATGAACTAGAGTCACAATCAGCATTAACAACACAAAATAGAATTCACAATAACATAATTGTGGAGGTTTTGCACAAACTCCTACGATTCAATCAACAATATCATAAGAGAGAAAACAGGCAAAGGGGATTCTCCACTATTCCTTAGAGTATGTTTGGATGAAGGATTTTAATGAGAAAAAATAATTTTTTGAAGGAATTTGAAATGACTTGATAAAAATCTATTGTTTGGATAAAAAATATGGAGAATTGTTAAAATGATATAAATTTATGGAGTATTTTATTCATGTTAAATTTAAGGAATTTAAAGTGACACTAAAAAGTAAAGAATTTCAAATTGCTTCTTAACTATATATAATATGAATGTTAAATTGTTTATTATTAATTTTTAAAATTTTGTAAGATGGTCCTTATATTTTATGAAAATTTTGAATTCACCCCCAAATTTTTTTAAAAATGGCAAATTAGTCCCTCATAATTTTCAAATTTTACAAATTGGTCCCTTCAAATTTTCAAAAATTACAAATTGGTTCCTATTTTTCATATTTTAAATTTGATCCAAAAGCTTTAAAAATTATGAAAATGACCCCAAATTTTTTACATTGAATAATTTTAATACTCCATCCAAACAAAAGAATTTAAAAATGAATGAATTTCAATTGAATCATTTGAATTACTTAGAATTTTAAATTCCCTAAAAATTCTCAAATTCTTCATCCAAACACACTCTTAAGTTTAACATCATCATGAAATAAGCTCCTCTTTACTTGATTAAGTCGAATCTTAAACTCTTTGGTGATGGAAATTCTTCCTCTCTTAGGATTTTACTCAAACTCTTCTCCTTTTACTCTACTGACACGTTAAAAATTTCCTTCACCATTTTATAAAACTAAGTCTTTACCATATTTCCTTTATTTATACTAATTCCCTTATTTATTTCTAATCTCAATTATTAAGCTTTTTAATTCTAAATAATTATAAAAAATAATACCAATTAATTCACACAATATCTCAAAAATTCAAATAAATATCTAATAAAATTCTATTAATTCTAACAAAAATTTCAAGGTGTTACAAGGAGCGTGTGGGTTTAGCAAGATTCATCTGAGGTCAGAATACTATCAGATTGGAGTGAAAGTAGAATATATTTCCAAGACTACATTTAAAACCCATTATGGCCATTATGAGTATATAGTCATGCCTTCGGTATGACAAATTTTTATGTTAATTCAAGTTAATTTGATGCCTTGTTTGAGTAATTAAAAATACATATTTCATTATATTAAAATAAATATTTCCTAACTCATGCTTTGTAAAAAAAAATTGGGGTTTTAGGATGTCACGGCTTTAAAATCGGTGTCAATGTAAGATCCAAGACATAATAGATCTTCAAGACAGTCAAAAGGAAGATCGTTTTGTCTTGTCGGTGAGTAAAGTTTGTCACATCAAAATGCTCAAACTTCACAAGGTCTTGGTTCATTATTTTGATGTTTGAAACATAAGTCTCGGTTGTCATTACTTGAGATACTATTAGACTATTAGAAATTGAATATAAGTTAAATGATCAAGTCTAAAACCGTGCATATGAACACTTTTCTAATAGTATTTCAAGTACTCTCTAATTTGTCTTAAAATATACACGCATGAATACTCAGGATAATTCAACCTATTTTGAGTTCGCACAAGACAAATGAAAACTCAAATGTAGAAAAGAAGGAATTGTGAAATTTAGCAATGAAGAGGAGAGTTCAAATCATGTGTTCTTCTCTAAATTTCAAAGAGTCTATTTATAGACTAAATGATGTTGTTTCACAATGTTACAACTCTTAAAAAACACACCATTTAACCAAAGTATTGCAACTCTTCCCACAAAGTGTTGCAACTCTCTTTGGTAAGGACTACAACTATCCGAATTCACACCCTTTCACCAAGTATATCAACTCTTCCTACAAAATATTACAACTTTTCTACACAATGAATACTGATTTACTCACTTGTAAGATATGCATGTTATTATTGAAACACAACGATAATTATATATTGGGTTAATACCCCTATTAGCCCCTGCCATATAGGCGAAATTCCAAAAACAACCCTGTAAAAAAAAAAACACAGATTCCATCCCTGCCATTTGTAGATTCCCTCGTTTTGCCCCCTGAGTGGATTTGGTCAACCATATTGATGACATGGCGCTGCTTAGTTGAAATTTTATTTATTTTTTATTTATTTAATTACACGCGTGGCATTTTTATTAATATTTTAATATTTAATATTTTTTTATTTTTTTTATTTTATTTTTTTTATTTTTTTTATTTTTTTTTATTTTTTATTTTTTTTTAATTTTTTTAATTTTTTTAATTTCTTTTATAATTTTTTTTAATTTTTTTTTAATTTTTTTTAATTTTATTTTAATTTTTTGTTTTATTTTGTTTTATTTTTTTTATTTGTTTTTATTATAATTTTTTTAATTTTATTCTTTTTTTTTTTTTTTTTTTTTTCGTTTTTATTTATATATTTTTTATATTTTTATATTTTTTATATTTTTCGTTTTTGGACCTAATTTTTATTTTTAATTCTATTTTAAACAAATTGTTCTTTTAAAAATTAGTTTCATTATACTAATCCATTTATTTCAATTTATTACCATACTAATCCATTTATTCTCATACTAATTTCAATTCAACAATACTTATGAGTGATTTATTACCATTATAACTCCACTCATCAACCATCTTTATAACCTCTCTCCACTTCTTTTTTTTTTCGTTACAATATTGTTTCATTTCTTCTCCATTGTTTTCAATACTCATCAACCATCCAAAACTCAATACAAAGCATACTCACAACACAACAATACCACACACCCTAATAAACAAGAATCTCAAGCTCTCATCACTCTCCACATCCTCATGAAAATGGTAACTTGCTACTGCCATGTTCACACCATAAGTTGGTAACTTACTATATCATTATCCTTACAGACAAACATTTGAATGTGAAAACGTCATTTATTGATGATAAAGTAAGCAAACAAAAACATCAAAGCCCTACAGACAAACATCACTACGTCTTGGGCAGAACGTAGGATTTTACACAAACAGAAAACAAAGGCAATTACTCTTGATGGGTCACTTGGATGACTTTCTCAGACGACCAATTGCATAGACTTTTACCGGGAGTGCAGGGGCGGATCCACTCATCCATGTCGCAATCACTATCCCCCTCATCATCAATGGCATTAACCCGATTAAAGAAGACACCAACACTTGTGAATTGGACTGGACCATAAAACTTAGGAGGCTCTTGAGCTCGTCGGGGTGGCTTATATCCCAGTCCATAAGTATTCTGCTTCACCTGAACATTAATGACTTGGCCCCACTTCTGTGAATCACCAACTTCAACTACAGCGCGTGCATCTTTGAAAGAAGACATTGAAACTTCTGGCTGATTTACCACCTCGGGTTGATTAACCACCTCAGGCTGACTGATCACTCTTGGAGTGGACGTCACTGCCCCAGCACCATGGATCCACAGACTATCTAATAAACAACTATAGGCGGGCTGAATGTCCATGATATAGAAAGTGGCTTCAAAAATTTCAGGACCAACTTTGATCGGCAATACAATTTCTCCAAAAAAGGACCTCTTAGAACCATCGAACGCGCGCACCACCAGGTCACTTCCCAGTTAGGGTTGCTATTACCGACGCGATAATAGGGCACACACACACAGCCTGCTATTACCGACGAGATAATAGGGGGCACACACACAGTCTGCTATTACCTTACATTACATTCATATGTACTTATATATGTTACTTGTCAATCATATAACTGTTTATAGATACAACATCCTTATCCTCCCCTTACATGCACATTCATATGTTCTTTGTACAAAAAATTGTTCATACCAAAGGATAATGATATAGTAAGTTACCAACTTATGGTGTGAACATGGCAGTAGCAAGTTACCATTTTCATGAGGATGTGGAGAGTGATGAGAGCTTGAGATTCTTGTTTATTAGGGTGTGTGGTATTGTTGTGTTGTGAGTATGCTTTGTATTGAGTTTTGGATGGTTGATGAGTATTGAAAACAATGGAGAAGAAATGAAACAATATTGTAACGAAAAAAACAAAAAGTGGAGAGAGGTTATAAAGATGGTTGATGAGTGAAGTTATAATGGTAATAAATCACTCATAAGTATTGTTGAATTGAAATTAGTATGAGAATAAATGGATTAGTATGGTAATAAATTGAAATAAATGGATTAGTATAATGAAACTAATTTTTAAAAGAACAATTTGTTTAAAATATAATTAAAAATAAAAATTAGGTCCAAAAACGAAAAAAAAAAAAAAAATATATATATATATATATATATATATATATATATATATATATATATAAATAAAAACGAAAAAAAATAAAAAAAAAAAAGAATAAAATTAAAAAAATTATAATAAAAACAAATTAAAAAAATAAAACAAAATAAAACAAAAAATTAAAATAAAATTAAAAAAATTTAAAAAAAAATTTAAAAAAATTTAAAAAAAATTAAAAAATAATTAAAAATAATTAAAAATAAAAATAAAAAAAATAAAAAATATATATATTTAATATTAAAATATTAATAAAAATGTCACGCGTGCAATTAAATAAATAAAAAATAAATAAAATTCCAACTAAGCAGCGTCATGTCATCAATATGGTTGACCAAATCCACTCAGGGGGCAAAACGAAGGAATCTACAAATGGCAGGGATGGAATCTGTGTTTTTTTTTTACAGGATTGTTTTTGAGATTTCGCCTATATGGCAGGGTCCAAAAGGGGTATTAACCCTTATATATTTAATTAATCTCTTCATTAATTAATAATTACAACATATCCGTCTTTTTACAATTCCAATAATAAAGTAAAAATATTGTTTATATATGAAATTAATATGACTCTTTTGTTCTAACTAAAACCAAGTGGATCTCCTCATGCAATGTTTGTATGGGCGAAACTCTTAGTCTACTTTCAACACTAAATTGAGTTCATGAATTTAATTTAAATCCGATTGATTTTGAGTTATGCTAAAGTGTTCTGGATAATTATTTTTCTCCAAAAAAAAAGATTCCAAATATTTTTGAAATATTATAGGTTGTGTATAGAGAAGTGATCTCTATTCAATATAACACTAATAGCAATTTTATTTGTAGACAAACAAATAAAGATTACTCGTAGTATAGTTTAGTTAAGACGACCACATCTTTAACTAGCTCCCGATTAGTGGTAGAAATATTATATTATATTCATCACCTTTGATTAATAGAATATTATAAGTTTTCTTGTTTAAAAAAACCGTTGTTCTATAGTGTTTGAATGCACTTTTTCTTATAGTATTTGAGAGGGTGTGTCCTCTTGGTTAGAATTCATGGACCATTATTCTCAAAATTATGTGCATCACTTCTTACAACATGATCAAAACGAATAGCACAAAAGGTTAAATTCGAGCTATATAGTATATACCGTTTGGCATTGAGGACAGCAGCTTGGGCTTTGCTAAACCACCAAGCAGAAAAATGGAAAAACATGACCCATCACCTGAAACCTCTAAGCATGAATAATTTAGGTTCCACCCTCGTAAAGAAACATGACAATCCATGAGACTTTCTCAGAAATGTTATAAAGTATATTGTTATTGTGGATACTAATGTCTATCTTACTCCTGGCAGATATATAGCACAACTGAACACTGATAATGGTCGTATAATTAATTCTATTGTACTATGTTTGAACTGTGAGTAAGAAAAGAAAACATAGGGAGAGATATTAGGTTGCAGTTTTACCTAAACACGAGATTAATTAATTACAGAGAAACAAAAAGATGAAACACCCAATTCAAAAAAGTGATTATAATTAAAAAGCTTCCACATAAATCCTCACTAACACTGACACTGCATTTCTCTTCAAACATATAGCCTGTTTGCCGCAGCCTCTCTGCCAAACAACTCTTACTACATGAAAAAAGAAACTCTTAATAATTTCATGCATTTTTAAATATCTTTATCTATTTATTTATTTATTTTCCCTATGTTTCTATACTCTTATTAGACACAAAATACAAATGCCAATGTTGATAGGTTTTTTAGCATTGGGATCTATTTTAATGAATATTTTTTCACGTTTTTTGGAGCATTCTCTATAGGTATGACTCCCATAAACGGCATGACAGAGATACCAGCATTTGTTTCAGCACACACAACATTTAAACTATCTTCACAATAGAAACTATTACACTCTTCAAAATCAATTATTTTTTAATCATCTCAAAACTTAAATACTGTGATCACAAAAGTTATAAAAAACCGTTGACACTAATTAATTCTATAGAATGTAACACTTGTTAGGGTTTAAAACCCAGAAACACAATAACAATAACTATAATAAACCTAGGAAAACAAAAACATTAACAATAACAATAATAATAATAATCTAGTTTTTTTTTAGGTATTTTGTAAGTACTATATTAGTAGTGTTCAAAGCTTCAAAGATAAATCAATGGAATCATAAGCATTTGAAGAATCTCCACCATAGGTTGTAGTATTAACAGTGATAGATGAAGAAGAAGAAGCTTCACCAAACCCAAAATCAATGGTTGGAAATTCTTGTTCCTTGGAAACTGTGCCTCTTTCATCTTTTCTAGGAAAAAACTCATATTCCATGAAAACTCTGCTGTTTCCTGATGAAGAATTTCCTCTTCTATGTACAGCAACAACTTCCACACTCTTAACAACACGAAAAATAACCCTATCAATTTCTTAACTATCATCAATGAAATAAACAAATAATTAAATTAAATAATTATAATTTAGAATTTATATCTACCTCATCATGCTTGAGTAATAGTTTGTTATGGAAATCATGAACATGATTAGACCATATCGAACCTCTCATTGCATTTTCTTCTTCATTCAAACTCAAACGTGTTTTCTAAAATAATAAACTCAGATTAATACGTAAAATATTCATTAAAAACAACACAAAAAATAGTGAAGAACATTGAAATAGTACCTTGAGATTTTGCATTGAAGAGAGATCTTTAGAGGGCTCAAGAGGGTTTCGTAGAAGTGACGATCCAGATCCGAAATGATTTATTGCTTTGTTGTTATGTTGATTATTAGGTAAAAACCAACCTGAAGCAACGTTGGAACATGTTCCAACACCAAACCCATTTTTGTAAGGACCAAAAGCAGAAGCACCAACAATAGTACTGTTGTTGTTGTTGTTGTTTTGGTTGATCATCATTTGTTGTTGAGGAAACTGAAATGGAACATTTGATGATAATGCACCATACCTCAAAAGAACTTGTTGTTGTTGCTGTTGATATTGTTGGTGATGGTGATGATCAATATGGAATACTCCAGAAGCTTCAGCCATTTTTTTCAGTGCTTCTTCCGCTCTCAATCTCTCTAACTGTTCAACACCTAAACCTCTCTGAGGTGGTTTCTTAGGACCTTTGCTTTTTCTGCTTTTGCTTCTTCCACCAACTTCACCGTAAAGGGGTGATTTCATTGTTTCATTTTCAGAAGCCATTGCAAGGGTTTGGAGGTTAAAGTGAAAAAGAGAAAAAGGGTGTGTGGTAAAAGTTGTGAGAAAGTGTATATATATATATATATATAGTGAGAGTGAGAGTTTTAATTTGATGAAGTGAAAGGATATGCAGAAAGTGTTTGTGTGAAATGGTGAAAGGACATTTTGGTATACGTGTGTGATGCTTTTGGGGGGTCTTGTGCTTTTGGTGACTCTGTCTTCTTCTTCTTTCCTTTCTGTCTTTTGCTACTTCTACACAAACCTCATTTTTTGTCTTTTACTTCAAACCATTTTAAGGTTTTTTTTTTTAATTATTATTTTTAAAAAGAAAATAATCTTATCACATGTTAACACATACTCTACGTGTGTTTATCTATAATTTTAGGATTTGAATTCCTTGCATTTTCGGGCAGATATAAATATAAACGGTTGCATTTTATATTGTAGTTGCGGTTGCAAATGTGGTAGTAGTTACGGGTGTTGCGATTGAGCGCATTACGGTTGTTACGATACGTATTGCGGTCGTTGCAACGTAAATTTTTATTGAGGTGGGCTTAAAATACAAGATTGACAAACACTTAATATTAAGATTTTTCATTACATCTAAAGTAAATTGAAATATGTGATTTTGACATTTTGAGATTTGAGAAAAATAATTGAAAAATATACCTGAAATTGACCATTAATGATAGTGTAGCCCACGTGTTAAATAGGACATTCCAATTGTTAAAGGACAGACTGCGGTGGTGGAATTCAAATGTTTTTGGCTGGGTTGACCTGAAAATTGAAGGTGAGGTTGATATTATAAATGAAGTGGAAAATAATATGGCAAATGGGAATGGTGAAATAATCATGGAAGACCTGGTTATACGAGGTAGGGAGTAGAAGGAGTTGTGGAAGAATTTGCGCCTCGAGGAGAGTATTATTCTACAAAAGTCAAGAGTTAAGTGGGTTAAAGAAGGAGATCAAAATTCTAAGTATTTTCACACCATGCTTAAACAAAGATCGAGGAGGAATTCGATTACAACTGTCAAGGTTGGAACTGGGGTTGTAGAGGAGGTCGGTCTGGTCAAAAGGACAATTAAGGATCACTTCGCAACTAGATTTCATCGTATCCATTCACAGAGACCATGGCTTGGTCTTTCTGATGTGGCCAGATTATCTTACAAGGAGAGTTTAAAATTGGAAGAGATGTTTGGTGAAGATGAAATTAAGGGCATAATTTTTTTTTTTGTAGGAAACAAAAGACCAGGACCTGATGCCTTTAATATGGAGTTTCTAAAGAGGTGTTGAGATGTGCTTCGCGTGGACACTATGAAATGCATACAAGAGTTCTATGTTACTGCCTGACTGCCTAAAGCCATGTCTTCGTCATTCCTTGCCCTAATTCCCAAATAT
Source organism: Lathyrus tuberosus (assembly GCA_022829125.1). Lineage (NCBI taxonomy): Eukaryota > Viridiplantae > Streptophyta > Magnoliopsida > Fabales > Fabaceae > Lathyrus > Lathyrus tuberosus. Next base: position 17,217,139 of record JALAZF010000034.1, read on the forward strand.
GATAGCCCCTAGAGCTTGGATAAGTATAGGCCAATTAGTCTAATTGGTTGTGTGTACAAGGTCATTTCTAAAATTTTGGCCTCAAGATTGAGGAATGGAATGGGGAACTGATTACAAGGACTCAAACAATGTTCATATTGGGGAGGCAACTACTTGATGGAGTTGTCGTTTTAAACGAGATAATCGATGTTTCCAAAAGAAGGAATTGTAGTTGTGTGTTATTTAAGGTCGATTTCTCCCAAGCATATGACTGTGTGGATTAGAACTTCCTAAGGAAAATGTTGGTTGCCATGGGTTTTGGCTTGAGATGGATGAAGTGGATGGAAGGAGGGGTTTTCAAGAGTTTTATATTTGTGCTTGTTAATGGGAGTCCCACCAAAGATTTCAAGGTTTTTAGGGGTCTCAAACAAGGAGACCCCTTGTCTACATTCCTGTTTTCTATTGTAGCAGAGGGTCTTGTAGAAATTGTTAGAATGGCCAAAGGTGTGGGAATGCTAAGTGGCTTCAAAATAAATGAAGGAGTTTCTCACTGCCTATTGTAGTTTGCAGACGACACAGTTTTATTGTTAGATGGATCATGGTTTAACTTGTGGGCTTTAAAATCAATTTTGAAGGGGTTCGAACTAGTCTCAGGTTTGAAAATTAACACGGGGAGGAACTGTTTGTGTATAGGCGTTGGTTACTTATATATGAAGGCAGCTTAGCTGGTTTTTAGCATGTAAGATATGATCGTTACCTTTCAAATTTTTGGACTTAACTGTTGGAGGCAATCACAGAAGGATCTCGTTTTGGAAGCCTGTCATCGACTGTATGAAAGAAAGGTTGTCACTACGGAAGGGGAGGCTAATCTCTGTTGGTGGTAGGGTGACCTTAATCAACTCGGTTTTGACCAACCTTCTCATTCATCACTTATCTTTCTTCAAGGCACCACGTAAAGTGTTGCAAGTACTTTATAAATTCAGAGAAATTTCCTATGGCATGAGACTGAGGATAAAAGAGGCATGGTCTGGGTCAGTTGGGATTCAATTTGCAATACCAAGAAGGATGGTGGTATTGGCTTGAAAGACATCAGGCTTTTCAATAAGACATTGTTGGATAAGTGGTTGTGGATGTTCATTAAGGAGGGAGACGCTGTATGAGTAGGGATATTGCAAGAAAAATATGGTGACTACGCCAAAGGATAATCTCTAGGGAGGCCTCTAAACCGAATTCACAAGAATCATTGTGGTGGAAGGATGTGATGAGAAGCAACAACACCTTGGGAACTGTGGAATTTGCTGAACTGATTTCTATTAGATTAGGTGATGGTGTGAATACTCCATTCTGGTCCGCTAGATGGCTGGGTAACTCAACTCTGGAAGATCAATTTCCAGGCCTATGTGAAATTTTTTATATGAAAGAGGGGATGGTGAAAGACATGGGTGATTGGGATGGAAACATGTGGAGATGACATATAAGCTTCAACAATTAGGAACAACAACCATTACTAGTGGATGAATATAATGAATTGACCATACTGTTGTAAGATGTTTGTCCCACAAAGGAGAGCTTTGATGTCGTCTTATGGAATTTTGGCACATTCAATTGTTTTTCTGTTAAGTCTTTTTATGACAGGTTTCTAATGGTTACGAGAAGGGGAAACTTGGGCGTTTCAATGAAGGCAACTTTGCAATTTATGTGGAAAATGAATATCCCTTCTTATCGTACATGGATCAGACAGTTTCTGTGGCCAACAACGTCGTCTGGGCTTCAGCTCCAGTGCGGTTGAAAGACGGCCGGGGGGGGGTGTACCTGCAAGGTACTCCGACGCTCAAGTAAGGTAACGGTCAGAGAAAAAGAAAGTACAGAAGAAGAAGGTGAAAGTGAACATAACCTGGCCCTCTCAAGTGAGTGGGTATTTATAGAGAGCCCCCAGCACGGGGCCAACGGTCACTAGCACTGGGATGGATTGCCAGGCCCAATCCAAGCAACTGTCAGGGCTTACGTGGCGTAGTGAAGACCAGCACGTGGTCTTCGCCCTGGGGTAACTACTCCTAGATCTCTAGAACTAGGGCAGACCGATTCCATCGGGAGTGGGCAATTACATGAGAACGTGTCCTCGCGGGGAGAGACGTGTCCTCGTAGGGAGGACTCATGTGCGGGAATGGATGAGAATCTCGGGGAGCACGTGGTTGCCGAGGGGAGGCGAGCTCGGAAAGGCTTAGTGCCTCTGCCCGGCGTTCTATGCTGCCTACGCCCGAGCACTGCTGAGTTGGTTGTGGTATGTGCCCGACATAGTTGGTTTGAGCCTGCGCTCGTCGTTGGTTGTGATAAGAGGCCCCCTGTTGGGCCACCCCTAGACGAGTGGGCTGGCCTGCTCGATTGATGGGCAGACCCCGGCCCAGTCCAGAACAGGAGCCCCCCAAGTCGTTGCTCCAGGTGTCGGAGTAATGACTTAAGGGCCAGCTAGGTGGGGGACTTGACCAGTCGGGGAAGGGACTCAAAACGAGGAACAATTGGTAAACCGAGCAGAACGAATAGATCTGCTCGCGCTAGACCTTTCGCATACGGGCAACGTCGCGGGGACACGAGGGGTCAGGACCGAGGTGAATGAAGAGACGTGTTGGGGAAATGAAAAAACGTGCTTGGGGAAGCGTGTGCCACGCGTCACACCTCATCATTGTATAGGGTGGCTACCCTAGGGTAGCGTAATCGATTGCCTAGGAAATCCTCGAGGCTTGTGAGGGGCCTAAAAAGGGGGCGAGTTCGTGCCATTTGCACGTTCCCACCTTTTTCGCTTCGTATTTCTTCTATTCACCGTTGCCGCTCCGCCGCCGTACACCGCCGTGCGCTGCCGTTTTTGCTGTTTCAGTCCGCTCTCCGCCACCGCTCAAGTAAGCTCTTAATCCCTTCTGGTTCCTTTTTTCCTTTTTTTAGTAGTTTTCCAGCGAGTTAAGGAAGTTCCCGGTACTCCGTTAGGGTTTCGGCCGGGAACGGTGGGGCGTTCCTAGGGTTCCGGAGGGATTCGACGGAGGTTTGGGGTGAATATCCCGAGGACTCGATGAATGTCCCGATGATTCCATGAACGTCCCTAGGACATGTAATGAATGTCACGGGGAAGTGAGATGGGAGGATTGGAGACCGAAAAAAGAAAAGACGGGGTGACGGACTCGGGCAGTTCGCCATGTCCCCGAATGTTTTCTTGCTCGCTGCCCTTTCACTTGATCGGCGGTGGAAGGGTAGATTTGGTCGCGGCCACGAATTCACCTATTTCCTCTGCTTTTCAGGTAAAAAATGGCCGCAAAGATTCCGGGAATTCTCCAAATAGACACCGAGCCCGACGTGGATGGACCCGCTCAGATCCCCGGGGAGATGCTCGTGCGTCCAGCCGACGAATGGGCCGGGGAAGATCCTCTGCATATAGGGTCGTGTTTCTCCATCGACGAAATAGACGCTTTTGCCTTTGTCAAGAACGTCCCCGAAGGAGAGGAGGCCACGTGGACGGCTTTCTAGCCTCGGGCACACCATCGCATTTGCTCGAACTATCGCGGGCTGCGGTTTCCCATGTATGAGTTCGCCTTTAAAGAGGCCGGTATTTGCCTCCCCTTCAATAGCTTTCAACTAGGGGTTTTTAACCGTCTGCACTTGGCACCGTCGCAGCTTCATCCTAACGCGCCTGCTTTCATGCGGGCGTTTGAAATCGTCTGTGACTATCTCTAGATTGGGATCACCCTCGAGCTCTTCTTCCGCGTCTTCCATTTGCAACGTTCAACGGACAACGAGCGACATAGTTGGGTATCTTTCAAACAACCCAGGAAGTTCTTCAAGGCGTACTCGGACTCAATAAGGGGTTTTAAGAGTAGGTTCTACTATGTCATGCCCGCGACGCACTCGGCTGTGGGTACACCCTATGACATTGTGCCCGACGGATCCGGGGGAGAGAGGTTCGTGTCCAAGTGTCCCCTGGAGTGGGAGGACGCCCACTTCGCGCTCGGTACGGAGGATTACCTTGTGAAGCATAACGAGCTGTCGGAGGATGACAGGGGGGCGTATGCCACGTTGGTCACGTATGTCAATGGTTTCAACCGGGCAGAGTACGTTGGTAGGGATGGAAAATACCTCCTCAACTCCTAGGGGAGGGTTGTGACCACGGCTCGTTATATAAACACCCGGGGTCTCCTCGAATGCAAGTCTCCTGATGAGGCCAAAAGGTTCTTAGGTGGGATCTCCTCGTCCTGTTCGGGCCGGGCCTCCATTTAGCTTTGTCTTTTTATGCTAACTTTTTCCATGTTTTCTCTCGCAGCTCAAATGTCTAATGCCACGGAGCGTATCATGAAGTTGGTCGCCGAGCGGGCACCTAAGCGAACCAAGAGTCGTGTCTGAGAAATTATTCAGACTGCAGCGCCGGCTGGGACGACGAGTGGCTCCGTCTCGCCACAATACAGCCAGTCTCCTCCTCCGGAGGGCACCCCTGCCAAGAAAGCGAGGACCGAGGGGCCTATCCTCGTGGATCTCGTGGACCCTGTCTCGCCGGAGAAGTTTCTGATGCTCGCTTTCCACCTCTAGCAGAATTTCTTCGGGGGAAGCCCCCCTGTCATTGCTGATGTCGAGATGAAGGCAGTTCTGGGTATGGACGGGGTGGCCAGGAGAGAGGCGCTTATCGAGGACCTAACGGCCATGATACGGGTCTTCGAGACTGCCTTGATATTGAATGACGGGGCCCCCTTCGCCTCCGAGCTACAGAAGCTGAAGGACGACTACACTGCCCTCGAGAAAGAGAATGACAAGGTCGCAACTTATCTGCAGAAGGCCCAAGTCCAGTGCGAGGACCACGCCAACACCCTCCGTGAGCTGAACGAGGCCAAGGCTGCCCTGAAGGCGACTCAAGAGGAGCTTGATCGCTCTCAGACCAGGGTCGGAGAGTTGGAAGCTGTTGTCCGCCCCGCGGAGGACGAATCCGCCGGGGAGAAAAATCTTGCCGACCGCGCAGCCTTGATTGCCAAACTTTGGGAGCTTCAGGAAGATAGTCTAGAGGCTCTGGAGATATGTTTCAAGAATGCCGTGGAGCAGATCGGCGCCGAGAATCCAGGTGCTTCGCTGGTGCTTGACAGGATCAGCCCGTTCCTTCGTGTGGTCGATGGCAAGCTGGATCTACCAGAGGAGGAGGAAGAGGAAGATGGAAGACGGGTCGAGGACGAGATCGCCGTGTAGTTCTTTTGATTGTTTGGCCTGCGTGCCATTTTTTCTTTGTAATGATTTGTGTCCGGCCTGTGCGGCAGGGGCTTTTCGACATTTGTAATACCTGTATACTTGGCTTCTGCCTGTTTTAATGCGTTTTGTTTATCTGCTAGTGTTGTTTGCATGGTTTCAATTGTGTGTGATGTTAATGCATTTGCTATACTTTGTTTTGTGTCTAAGTATTAAAGACTTTGGGATTTGCTCGACCTTGATATTCCCTGACCGCGTGGAGAGCTGGTCGGGTGGTCGGAGATGTATTCCGACCTTCAATGAGGCTAAGGGCTCGGTCGAGGTCTTAGCTTCATGGCATGAACTTCCCATCGCGAGCTGGGTGTTCTGCCTAATCGGTACAACGACGGCGGAGCTCGATCGAGGTATCCCCGTCGGATCAAAGGTCCTCGCGCACACACAACGCGGTCTCTGATCATCGTGTTCTGTATAGGGGTGTCGCGCTCGTACATTAGTGCGTCCCCGTAAGCGCGGTGCTAGTGAGTCGCAGGCAGTGCTTAACTGTAATATTGTTTTAGCTTTTCAGCGTTCCATGGTCGAGCAAGTTCTTCCCCGTGTAGACTTTCGAGGAAGTAGGCTCTTGTCCCCGTTTTCGCGCGGACGCGGTACAGGCCCTCCCAGTTCGCGGCGAGTTTGCCTTCCCGCGAGTCTTTCTGGTTCCTTCGCAGGACGAGGGTGCCTACCTAAAAATCATGTTTAATAACTTTGTCGTTATAACGTAGTGTTATTTTCTGCTTAAGTGAAGCTTCTCGGAGAGAAGCGCCCGAACGTATCTCCTCGACAAAATCGAGCTCTTCCCTCAAGGCTTCGCCGTTCGCGTCCCTGTCGAGGGGGGCTTCTGTCCTCCTCGAGGGTTCCCTGATCTCCACGGGGATCACCGCTTCGGTTCCGTAGGTCAGACGGAAAGGGGTCTCCCCGGTGGTGGAGTGTCGGGTTGTCCGGTAGGCCCAGAGGACGTTGTGTAGCTCCTCGACTCGCCGTTGTTTGGCATCGCCTAGTCGACGTCTTAATCCTCGGAGGATCACCCTGTTCGCCGCCTCAGCCTGTCCATTCGTTTGGGGGTGCTCGACCGACGAAAAGTGTTGCTTCGTGCCTAGTTTTGTGACGAAGTTTTGGAAGTTCCTGTTGGTGAACTGTGTTCCGTTATCGGTGACAATGGCTTGAGGCACGCCGAACCGGGCGAGGATGTTTCTTTTGTAGAAACGCAGTATGTTGAAGGCTGTGATTTTGGCCAATGCTTCCGCCTCAATCCACTTCGTGAAGTAGTCCACCCCGACGATGAGGTATTTATTTTGATACGACCCCTGGACGAAAGGTCCGAGGATATCCATTCCCCACCACGCAAACGGCCACGAGGAGGACAATGGACTAAGCTCGTTGGGAGGAGCAAGGTGCATGTCCCTGTGTCGTTGGCATCTGTCGCACTTCTTGACGTGTTCCTTGGCGTCCTGTTGCATGGTGGGCCAGTAATACCCTACTCGAAGCGCCTTACGGGCTAACGATCGCCCGCCGAGGTGCTGCGCATTGATTCCCTCATGGATCTCCTGGAGTATGCTGGGGACCTTGGTCTCCTCGACACATCTGAGGAGGGGAATGGCGAACCCACGCCGGTATAGCTTATCCTCGACTATAGTGTACGAGCATGCCCGCCTCTTGACCATTCCTGCTTCTTTGGGATCTTCGGGCAGTTTGCCTGTCGTGAGGTATTCGTATAACGGGGTCATCCAGCAATTGCTGTCCCCGATGGCGTTGATGTCCGAAACCATGGCCGGTTTGTCGATGCTCGGGCGGGAAAGCACCTATTGTATGACGGATTTGTTCCCGCCTTTCTTCTTTGTGCTCGCCAATTTGGACAAGACATCTGCTCGGGCATTGTGCTTGCGGGGGATGTGAGTTACTTCCGCGGAGGCGAACTTTTTCATCTTTTCTTTTACCAAGGCCAAGTATTCTATGAGGCTGTCGTTCTTTGCTTGGTACTCTCCTCGGACTTGCGAGGCCACGTGCTGGGAGTCGGTGAAGAGTTTGACCTCCTTGGCGCCGAGGTCCTCAGCTAGCCGGAGTCCCGCGAGGAAGGCCTCGTATTCGGCATGGTTGTTCGATGTCGGGAAGGATAGTTCAAGGGATACCTCGATCAGGATGCCTTCCTCATTTTCGAGGATGATGCCCGCCCAGTTTCCCTTCGGGCTGGATGCTCCGTCGACATAGATCGTCCATTTCTGTGATCCGTTGGTCGAAGGTTCCGGGACGGTCATCTCTGCTACAAAGTCGGCCAATACCTGTGCCTTCAGGGCTTTCCTCCCTTCGTATTGGATGTCGAACTCGGCGAGCTCGAGTGACCACCTGAGCATCCTCCCCGCCATGTCCGGTCGTCCGAGGAGCTGCCTTATAGGCTGTTCAGTTCTTACGACGATGGTGTGGGCGAGGAAGTAGTGGCGTAGACTCCTGGCCGCAGTGACGAGGCCCAGGGCGACATTCTCAATCTGCTGATATCTGAGCTCGGGGCCTTGGATGGCTTTGCTCGTGAAGTAAATTGGCTTCTGCCCGTCCGGGGTTTCCCGAATGAGGACGGCGCTGAGTGCTTCACTCGTGATTGCAAGATACAAGAAGAGTGTCTCCCCGTTCTCAGACCGTGAGAGGACCGGGGGTTGTGATAGGACTTGTTTTAAGTGGACGAGCGCCTGCTCGGATTCCTCGCTCCACTCAAACTCCGCTTTTTGTCGAAGAAGTTTGAAAAATGAGAGTGTGTATTGTGCGGATTTGGCGACGAAGCGGGAGAGGGCAGTGAGCATCCCGTTCAATGATTGTATCGACTTCTTTGAGTCCGGAGTAGGGAGCTCGGAGAAAGCCCTACACTTGTCGGGGTTGGCCTCGATTCCTCGTTCTGTGAGGTAAAATCCGAGGAACTTACCTGCCCGAACGCCGAAGGTGCACTTGTCGGGGTTAAACCTCATGCGGCATTTCCTCGCCGTGTAGAACACCTTCTTGAGGTGCGTGGCGTGATTGACTTCTTCTGCGGATTTGACGATCATGTCGTCCGAGTAGACCTCGAGCATGTCGCCGATTTCAGCCCGGAAAACCTTGTTCATCATCCGTTGGTAGGTCGCACCGGCGTTCTTCACACCGAAGGGCATTACATTGTAGTAGTAGTTGCCCGACGCGGTCATGAAGGCCGTGTGTTGTTTGTCGACCTTATCCATGGGAATTTGATTGTATCCCGAGTAAGCGTCCATGAAGGATAGTAGTTTGTAACCTGCAGAATTGTCGACCAGTTGGTCGATGTTAGGCAAGGGATAACAGTCTATCGGGCAAGCCTGATTAAGATCAGTATAATCAACGCACATTCTCCATTTTCCATTATTCTTTTTAACAAGTACAACGTTGGACAGCCAGGTCGTGAATTTGGCCTCCGAAATAAAATTTGCCTCTAGGAGGTCTTTTACAACTTTTTCAGCAGCCTCCGCTTTTTCGGGAGACTGCTTATGCCTACATTGTGCTATGGCCCTAGCGGACGAGTCTACTGCGAGCTGATGGCAAGCCACCTCGGGGTCGAGGCCAGGCATCTCGGATGCACTCCACGCGAAGAGATCAGCATTCTCCCTCAGACATGCCTTCAGCTGCTCCTTTGCCAGGTCGGGGATCCCGGTGCCAATCTTCACGTTACGATCTAGATCGTCCCCGAGGACCACGAGCTCAAAGTCTCCATCTCGGATGGGGCGCGTGGGGTAGAGAGGCCGCCCGTTGTTCTCCGCCTGGAGGTCGAGGTCTTCTGTCCCGTCTTCATCGGGTTCGCCCGGGAACCTGCTGTCGAGTTCGACCGCGTTGACGCGTGGGATAGGTACCTGTTCGACGTCCTGGGGTGGCTTGGCCACGGTCTTGGGCTTGGGGCCGATGGAACTCAGGCCTTTGATGGCGGCGTCGAAGCACCTTCTGGCCGCGTCGATGTCCTCGTGCATCGTCACTACTCGTCCCCTGGTCGTGTAGTACTTCATTTTGAGGTGGACCGTTGATGGTACCGCCGTAAGTTCAGCCAGGGTGGTCCTCCCGAGGATGCAGTTGTAAAGGGACGGGTATTCGACCACCAGGAAACGGATCTTCACCTGTCGGGCAGTGTCTTCGGCCCTAAATGTAACCATTAGCTCCACGTAACCCCATGGTCTGGTGGTGGTTCCATTGAACCCCTGTAGATATGAACCGACGTACGGGGTCAGATGCCTCTCGTCGAGCTGAAGGGTCCCAAACAGATGAGCATACATGATGTCGACCGAACTCCCCTGGTCGACTAGGATCCTTCGAACGTCAAAGTTCGCCATCTGCGCCCTGATCAGGAGGGGAATAATGGCATTTGGTGCTCCCCCGGGGAGTTCCTCGAGATAGAAGGTGATGGGGTAGGAGTTTCTCGCACTTTCTCGAGAGTAGTTGCCTTCGCCGACGTTGCAGATTCCAGCTCGTCAAATTTCCGCTTGATCGATCCGACGGACAGCTTCTCTGGACCTCCCCCAGAGATGACCATCGCCTTGGGGAAGCTTTCCCAGGTGCTACGGGCAGTAACGGGGTCCTCGTGGGGAAATGTCGCCCACATCTTGCGAATTGCTTCTTGTCCTTCAATGATTGGAGGGACAAAGAAGTCTTCGGGTCGGGTGACACTGAGGGCGACTTGAAGGCGACTCTTGTCAGGAGGAGGCGTCGTCTCCTCGACGTTCTGGGCTTCCCGAGAGTTGGGACGAGGAGTATCGGTCTTCTGGGCGTATTTCTTTAAGTGCCCCTCCTTGATCAGAATTTCAATCGCATCTTTGAGATGGATTCAGTCTTCCGTCACATGCCCGTGACTCCGGTGGAACCTACAGTATTTTGACTTGTCAACATTTGATTTGGGGGCAGTGGGCTTCGGAAAGCGGACTCCTCCTTTCATAAATTCTAAGTTCTAGCACTCGGAAAGGATACGCGCGCGGGGAGCGTTTAGCGGGGTGTACTCAGTGAACCGGCCAGCTGGTCTGCGCGGTTCACGAGGATCACGGAGGAGATTTTCTTTCTTTCTTTCTCCTCCCCGCCGGGAAGAAGAGTCTTCGTATTTATGGCCGCGGGGGCCTTCTTTGCGCCTCGACTCAAGGGCGATCTGCGCTGCCTCGGATTCTTCGAGCTCGATATACGACTGAGCTCGTTGGAGGAGGTCCTCGAGACGGCGAGGTCTACGGAGGCCTACGGACTTGGAAAAATCAGATTCGGAACGCAGTCCATGGATGATTAAATACTTCTTCATGTCGTCGGTCGTATAGACCTCGACAGCTTCTCTGTTGAATCTCTCGATGTAATTTCGGAGAGGTTCGTTCTTCCCTTGGAAGATGCTTTCTAAGGCAGCTTCCGTCTTCGGGTGTCGCTGAGACGAAGTAAAGTGTTTGGTGAAGCGTCGTCTTAGCTGCTTCCAGGACGTGATCGACCCAGGCTCCAAACCCTTGTACCAAGTCATCACGCCCTTCCGCAAGTTGGTGGGGAAAAGCCTGCACCTGATGGCTCCTCTGACGTTTCGGAAGTCGAGCATTGCTTCAAAACTCTCGATGTGATCATCGGGGTCGGAGAGACCGTCGTAGGTCCCCAGCGGTGGAGGTTTCTCCATGCCCGCGGGGATTGGGGCATTCATGATCTCCCACGACAGCGGGGTCCTCTGGTCGTCGTCGTCACTTCCTGTCGGGGATACCGAGGGGGATCCTTGATGTCGTGGAGGGGAATTCCCTGAGCGGTGCCTCGGCCTCTCTTCGATCTGCTTGGACTTCTTGGTAGCGGTGGAGGCCCTGGGTTCCTTCCGAGGCGGGGAACGAGGGCGTTTCTGGGAGATCGTCGGCTGAGGGCGCTCGAGACGTGGTCGACGACCCTCTCGTACCGGCGAGGGGGTCCGAGATTCATCTGAAGGAGTCCTTTGCGGGGAAGGGGAACGACGAGGCGACGGTGGACGGCGATGTCTTCGCGGGGAAGATCATCGTGCCCGCCCTTGCTCCAGCGCTTCAATTCTGGTATTCTGGTGCGCGATCAGCTGATTGGTCTGATTGATCAAGGCGAACAGGGCCACGGTGCTCGCGTCTGCATTGGGTGGAGGAGCAACTGGCTGAAAAATGGCCTGCTGATCGTCTTGGCGGGCGGCGTTGTAAGCCACATCTTGGGAGTCTGGGGAGGCGGTTTGCCCGTCTCTCACGTCCCCTTCTTTGACGTGGAGGGCAGCGGCGTCTTCGCAGTGGTTCCCGCTCTCGAGTTGCGCGAAGACGGTGTCCAGAGCTTTGGTAGCGGACGGATTGCCGGCCATGACGGTGATGAATGAGAGTTGCTTTGGTTTAACGGAGGAAAAACGGGGAAGCAAATGGTTCCCACAGACGGCGTCACTGATCGTACCTAGATCAGACAGTTTCTGTGGCCAACAACGTCGTCTGGGCTTCAGCTCCGGTGCGGTTGAAAGACGGCCGGGGGGTGTACCTGCAAGGTACTCCGACGCTCAAGTAAGGTAACGGTCAGAGAAAAAGCAAGTACAGAAGAAGAAGGTGAAAGTGAACATAACCTGGTCCTCTCAAGTGAGAGGGTATTTATAGAGAGCCCCCAGCGCAGGGCCAACGGTCACTAGCACTGGGCTGGATTGCCAGGCCCAATCCAAGCAACTGCCAGGGCTTACGTGGCGTAGTGAAGACCAGCACGTGGTCTTCGCCCTGGGGTAACTGCTCCTAGATCTCCGGAACTAGAGCAGACCGATTCCATCGGGAGTGGGCAGTTACATGAGAACGTGTCCTCGCGGGGAGAGACGTGTCCTCGCGGGGAGGACTCATGTGCGGGCATGGATGAGAATCTCGGGGAGCACGTGGTCGCCGAGGGGAGGCAAGCTCGGAGAGGCTTAGTGCCTCTGCCCGGCGTTCTATGCTGCCTGCGCCCGAGCACTGTTGAATTGGTTGTGGTATGTGCCCGACATAGTTGGTTCGAGCCTGCGCTCGTCGTTGGTTGTGATAACTGATAAGAGGCCCCCTGTTGGGCCACCCCCAGACGAGTGGGTTGGGCCTGCTCGATTGATGGGCAGACCCCGGCCCAGTCCAGAACACCTTCTAAGGCTAAGGTATTCGGTTAGAGATTACTGGTTGACAGGCTGCCTTCGCGACGTAACCTTGCTCAACGTGGGATCTTTTCTAATCCCCTTGATTTGGTATGCGTTTTATGCTTTGCTCTCATGAAGATAGTATTCATCTTTTTACTACATGTCCTAGGATGATGTTAGTATGGAGAAAAATATATGACTGGTTGGTGATTTGATGGATAAATGAAATACTTTGGTGTAATCACTCACTGGCTTGGATATATGGGTTAAAAGGAAAGTGCTCCAAAAAGCATTCATGTATATGGGTTGTGGTTTTTTGGTGTATATGGTAGGTTAGAAATCAAATTATCTTTAATGATGCATTGGGGGATCCAGAGTCAATTGTGCTGAGAATTATGTACTTCTCGTGGTGGTGGTTGACAACACATTCAAAACATAGAATTTTTTATATTTTTTATGAGTGATGTAAATATCCACTAGATTTCATCTAGTTGTATCTAAGTTGTTAAACTAGAGGGTGGTCGTTTGTATTGCGGGTTGGGATATCCCTAGTATTATATGAGGAATGTGTATTTGGCTTATAAAAAAAAAGATTGATACTGCCACAATTATTAACTTTCTTTTATGTTAAGAAATAAATTGTTATTAATTCATCCCCGACGACTACAATTACATCTGCAACATCTATAACAACCAAAATCACGAAACTCGCGACCATTATTTAAAATCTTGATATTTATCGACTTTGTTTGATTATATGTCTAGGAAGTAATTAATGTTTTCTTTTAAATTTTTTATTTGTAATTCTTAATAATATATTTTTAAATAAATTTTACCATGCTAGATTGAACTACTCATATTTTATACATTTAACAAAGAATATCAACTATCAAATTTTATTGATGTCAAGATCATCATCCCTATATACAACCTAAACTGACTGCAGAATCATTGTTAGAGTTCTTGATTGAAGCTCTCATCACTCTGTGAGAGAGACTTGAGTTATGCAGTGAATCTTCACTCAGTGAAGATGAACAGTGAAAATGGAAAGGTGGGAGAAAGAAGAGAAATGAATAGATGATATTATTTTCACTACTAGTCAAATATACACACAGTGGACTATATATATTCTGGTTAGATATGCTTAGCTGGCATACATCTCTAACAGAATATAGTTACACATATTAATTCTCTACTTTATACATTCACAACCTATATATCACTAACACCCCCCCTCAAACTGGAGGATAGTGCGATTTACACACTACCTTGAGTTTGTCCCTCAAGTTCTGAAAAGCAGCAGTGCCAAGAGGCTTTGTGAGAGTATCCGCTATTTGAAGAGCAGCTGGCACATGTTGAATGAAAAGTTTACCAGCTACGACACGTTCACGAACAAAATGTATATCCAGCTCAATGTGTTTCGTTCTTGCGTGAAGTATAGGATTATGTGAAAGTAGCACAGCACTTAGATTATCACAAAGTAAGACAGGAGGATGAATAGGAATACCAAGTTCGGTTAACAGAGATTCTACCCAAAGTAATTCTGAAGTGGTGTGAGCTAGAGCACGATACTCCGCTTCTGTACTTGATCGAGCTACCAGCGACTGCTTTTTAGAGCTCCAAGAGACTAGGTTCGGGCCAAAGAAAATGCAAGAAACAGATGTAGATCTTCTATCATCCAGATCGCTTGCCCAGTCTGAATCACTATAAGCACGAAGAGAGAACTTGGTTTTAGCAGAAGAAGGAGATAACACCAGCCCATGTGAAAGAGTACCACTGAGATACCGCAAGAGCCTTCTGACTGCAGACCAATGTGTGTCTAGAGGAGAAGCCATAAATTGACAAGCCTTATTGACACTAAATGCAATGTCTGGCCGAGTCAAAGTCACATACTGTAGAGCTCCAACTATGGACATGTAGAGTTGAGGATCAGAGAAGAGATTAGAGCCATGTTTACTCAACTGACATGTACTTAACATAGGTGTAGGAACACCATTGGCATATGTCATCAAGGCACGAGGTAGCAGATCCTTAATATATTTTGACTGAGTAAGGAATAAGGAGCCATCACTGCAGTGTTCTACTTCAATCCCCAGAAAATATCTAGGCTGCCCCAACTGTTTTAAAGCAAATTCCTGATGTAATTTGTGAATCAGTGTGTGAATCATAGCTGTGTTGGAACCAGTGATAAGTATATCATCAACATAAACAAGGGCATATAGAGTGACATCAAGTTTAGAATACACAAATAGAGAGTTGTCACATTTAGATGAAAGAAGGCCAAAATGTATCAGTGCCTTAGCTAACTTCTCATACCAGGCCCTTGGGGCCTGTTTAAGTCCATATATAGCACGATTTAACTTGCAGACTAGACTTTTATCAGATTGCTGAAAACCAGTTGGTTGAGTCATGTAAACCTCATCATGAAGAGTGCCATTGAGAAAGGCATTATTCACATCAATTTGTTGAATAAGCCACTTATTAGTGATAGCAAGAGTAAGGATGATCCTAATAGTTGTAGGTTTAACCACTGGAGAGAAAGTTTCTGTGTAATCAAATCCATATTCTTGATGAAATCCATTTGCAACAAGTCTATCTTTATACTTGTGTATGGAACCATCAGCATTCTCCTTGATCTTGAACACCCACCTACATCCTACTGCCTTCCTATTAGGAGGTAGTGTGGTGAGAGTCCAAGTATTATTTGCCATAAGTGCATTATATTCATCTGTCATAGCTTGAACCCACTCAGGTTTAGATAATGCTTGCTTCACACTAGTAGGTTCAACTTCAGAATGAGCCAGAAAGAGCTTTGGTTTGGACTTGCCAGCTTTAGCTCTAGTTACCATGGGGTGACTGTTAACAGGAACTGAACTAACAGGTTGAATTAAAGCAATAGATGGAGACTTAGATGACTCAGATCGAGGGATACATGAGGATAAAGTAAGTTCATTTGAACAAAAAGAAGGAGTTTGATTTTGAGTAGGAGAGGACCTGTTAGGAGACATAAGAGTTTTGACAGCAGATGAACCATTGTGAAGACTATGGGAAGTGACCTTGGGTAATGTTATTGAGTCAGTTTGTTTGGAAGTACCACTGAGATGAGTATGGTCACAGCCATTAGGAGCTGAGCTAGGACTAGGACTAGACAGACTGCTATTCACAGGGCAAGTTAAATCATATTGATGCAGGCTAGTACTTTGTACAGTTGGCTCTGCAACAACTCTGTGGTTTTGAACAGGTGGACTAGAAGAAGCCTGAGGTGAATCAGGTGCAATTATATTCTCAAAAAATAAGGACTGATCTGATATGTCAGGTGTTGGTCCCACACCACCTTGACTAGAGTGGGGTATTATCTCATGAGTTTGGACAGTTGTAACATTATTTGGCTCAAGTAAAGTGACTGAATTTAAGGGTCGAGTTTCATTTGGACTAGATTGAACAGTGGTGTGACCTATCATAGGAAGTATAGCACCCATAGAACTAGTGCCAGGACATGACATGGAGGAAACATTGTGAGACTTTTCAGTAGTTGACTTGGTGGGAAACAGTTTTGAAAAAGGGAATACTTGTTCATTGAAGGTTACATCTTTTGAAATATACACTCTCCCTTCTTTATTCATGCATCTAAACCCTTTATGCTGAGGTGAAGGACCCAAATAAATGCATTCCTGGCTTCTCAATTGCAGCTTATTTTTATTATAAGGCCTAAGTAAAGGGAAACATAGACATCCAAAAACTCTTAAAGTAGAGTAGTCAGGATCTCTCCCATACAGAGCATGAAAGGGTGAGTTAGCATTGGGCAATGTAGAAAATGGAAGTCTATTTATAATATGGACAGATGTAGTAAAACTATAATCCCAATATTTAACTGGTAGAGATGCATGCGCAAGTAATGTCAATCCCATTTCTACAATATGTCTATGTTTTCTTTCTACAGACCCATTTTGGTGAGAAGTATGAGGACAAGTTAGTCTATGAATGATCCCTAATTCATTCAAGTATTTAGTAAATGTTCTAAATTCTCCTCCAAAATCAGATTGAACTGCCTTAATTGTGGTATTAAATTGAGCTTGAACAAAGGCTGAAAAGAGTTTAAAAGCTTGCAGTGCATCAGATTTTTGTTTGAGCATGTACAGCCAGGTATATTTGGTGTGAGCATCTACAAATGCTATGTAGTATTTGTAGCCAGTACTTGAATATTCTGGGGAAGGACCCCATAAATCAGTATAGATCAACTCAAAAGGTTTGTGATAGACAGTGTCAGTGAAATGTGCATGCAATTTATGTGCCTTACCAAGACTACAAGAAGTACAAAGGAAAGAATTATCTTTATTAAGAAGATGAACATTACACAGTTTCAATGTAGCAGCAACAACCTTGGCATTGGCATGACCAAGTCTATTGTGCCATATAGTACTAACTTTACAAGTATTACTATTATTTGACTTATCATGGGAAACAACACAACTGTGAACATTAGTAGAAATTCTAGACTTGATGCTTTGACTATGAGTAGTTTTGGACTGGATGTGCACCTGTGGAAAACAATACAGGCCACTCTCATCAAGAATACCCTTCATAAGAACTTGATTAGAACCCTGTGATTTAACAAAACACCTGTCAGGTAGGAACTCAAATACAACAGCATTATCACTGGAAAACTTTGAAACTGACAACAAATTTCTAGTGATATGAGGAACATGAAGTATATTAGAAAGAGACAACGCGCAGGTGGGATTACTCCTAGATGCAAATTTAGAAGACCCTACAGCTTGGATAGTAAGTTTTTGACCATTTCCTACATATACTTTGTTGGATCCTACATAGGGTTTACTATTTTGTAAAAGTAAGGCATTGGAAGTTAGGTGATGAGAGGCACCTGAATCTGCAAATCAAGCCTGTGATTCAAGTTCAGATGGTAGATGATACTCCTGCGTATATGCTGCCTGTTTTCTAGTTGTTGCCATCATAGCTGCAGCCTGAGTTTTTGAATTAACTTCCGATGCAGAACTTTCTTGCTTAGCATTTTTGTGATTGTTACTAGACCCAGTTTAACTTTGTTGTGAATTAGCTGGCATGTAGTTTTCATCAAATCTTTGCCAACAAGTTGAGACCTCGTGGCCATATTTGCAACATAGTTGACAGGTAGGACGATTTCTAGGTGTAGACCTGCCCCTGCCACGACTTCTACCTCGAGTGTATCTTCCTCTACCTCGATTAGCATAGTAAGCTCCTCTGGAGCCAGTTTCTTCTTGACTTGTGTGAGCAACATTAGCAGCAATGTTAGTAGCAACTACCTCCTCCCTGAATTTTTCCAATTGTGCTTCTTACACATAAAGAAGGGCCTCAACATCACATAATGTAGGAGGTACCACACAGCCATACATCTGCATTACAAATGAATTATACTCTTCAGGTAACCCTTGCAGAATGGAATCTACTTGATCTTGCTCAGAGATTGAATCACCAAAAGCTAAAAGTGAGTTTGCAATAACTTTGATTCTCAACACATATTCAGTTATGGACTTTGTCCCTTTCTTGGTCGATTTGAGCTCAACACGTAACTGTCGTACTCTTACTTTCATTTGAGCATGAAAGAACTGATGAATTTTATCCCAGACTTCAAACGAGTGTTTGCACCCAAGAACACGAGGCAACACACTTTCAGAGATTGTTGATAACAACCAGATAAAAAGAGCCTGATCTTGCACTAACCACGACTCATATTCATCAGAAATCGTACCTGTAACTCGATCTTGATCGGAATTGAACTTCTGCGGAATCTTTGGATTTACCACCAAGCGATGCATTTTCTGGGAAAGAATCACTCCTTCAACCTGTTGATTCCAAAGAAGATAATTGTTCTCCTGTAACTTGATTGAAAGCTTTGGTCCAAAAGCCTTCACAGATTTGGGATCTTCAGTTCCATTAACCCGATCTTGTGAGAAATTAGAGAGAGATTCATCATTGGACGCCATTGTTGTGTTGAAGTAGTTCTTGAAGCACACCAACGAAAACGCACCGAAAGAAAAATCAACGAAAAGCACCGAAAAAGAAAAGACACCGTCGAAGATGAAACGATAGCAAACTCACGCCAATGATTGAAACCAGAACAGATCAGAAATTGAAGCGGAAAGCGTGAACGGATCGTAACGCGAATGATACCATGTTAGAGTTCTTGATTGAAGCTCTCATCACTCTGTGAGAGAGACTTGAGTTATGCAGTGAATCTTCACTCAGTGAAGATGAACAGTGAAAATGGAAAGGTGGGAGAAAGAAGAGAAATGAATAGTTGATATTATTTTCACTACTAATCAAATATACACACAGTGGACTATATATATTCTGGTTAGATATGCTTAGCTGGCATACATCTCTAACAGAATATAGTTACACATATTAATTCTCTACTTTATACATTCACAACCTATATATCACTAACAATCATAATTCATATGACTTTATTGTAATTTGTATCACTAGCTTGAACTTGTATTATCAAAGTTGAAATTATAAGGTCAATAAACTTTGATGAGACAAAAATTACACGCTAAATGCATCATTCTTAACAAGAGTGAACCTGTAATTTTCATAAGTGTTGCACTTTTCATTAATTAGTAAACATAATTTAATTTTCTCTTTATTTTTATCATAAAAAATGGTTACTACAGAATGTGAAATAAATAAAAGTTCCAAAAATCTTTTTAAAAAATAAAAAAATTGATCTCAATTTTGATTGAATAAATGAGTACATATTATGAGGTTGTACTCATGTGACACGTGGCATAATGTGCTAGTTGTGGACCAATGTAACAGCAGTGGTCGGAAAATCAGGGCATTATATTATAACCTCCTTTACTAGCTGGCTAGGTTATAGTAAATTCACCCTTTGTAAGAGAAGAAGATAACGTAGTTTCAGCCAAATTAGCAACAAATCATTTTTCTTTACAATCTTCATTTGAACAAAATGCATGTTTGTACATTGATGATCGCGTTTTAAAAAACCGTCGCAATCGCATTGTGATTTTCGTGATTTTGATCGATATAAATTTCGCGACACTCATTACGACCGTCGCGATCTGAGTTAACCTTAATTTATTTTTTAATATAAAAATGATGATAATGATATCAATAGCAATGTCATCAGTCAAATGATAATAATGATATCAGTATTAATATCTATCAAAACCATTTTATTGCGGTGGTTTTCGCGACTATTTTTTAAAATCCCGGTAATGATCATGTGATGAAGTAGGGATATGAGTTTTGGGCACAAGATAAGTAGCAGTTTGAATGGTATGGTATAAATGATTTTAAAAACGGTTTTGTGCAATCATAAGGAGTGAGATTTGAAATAATATAAGAATCTTCCTATGGCATAGCCTTGTAATGATGCCTTTCTTTTCCACCTTCATATTTGGCAAACGAAAATAAAAGCTGAACCCATGTGGTGCCTTCAAATTTGGCAATATCTTTTTTCCACTATCTTTTTTAACAAAAGCCATATTTAGGTTTTTTCTCTTCCATTCTTCACAATAAAAAAATATAACAATTCAGTTCGAAAAAAATTGTCTTGTGTTTTAAAATTTTGATATATCAAATTTATAATTTTGATTTGATTTTGGATAAATTAAAACAATCTGGTTAAATTTGAATGATATTTTACATAATTTAATTCAGTTTGATTCGATTTTGTGATTGAGTAGTTATCATTATCGGTTTAATCAATGTTTTTCCTTGATAGCAAATTTTGTTGATTTAGTGTTTAATTTTAGTAACATCATGAATATCATGAATTTCATATAGAAAAACCATAGATGTTACATTATTCATTTTACCATAACTAACTAAATGCAGATCAGAAATATTGCTATTTTTTCTCCTTTGTTATGATTTTTTCTGTATAAATAATTGTGAATTTATCCAGAATTGAAAATTGATGTAAACAGTGTGTCCTTTTCACCATAATTTTTTCTCGATAAAATCTTTTACCATATCATTTCATAACCGCCCTATAATCCAACCTTATCTAAATCACTCTATCATTAATTCTTCATTTTTTTTAAATTTTAATTATAAAATGATTAGAGTAATAATAATAGGATTAGGATGATATATTATGAATGAAAGAAACAACGAAGGACTAGATTACGTATGCGCGCCGCTTCTGTTATGGAATAGGTGGAGCCCACAGTGGTCCCCTTACTACGTGTCAGGGCAGGTAGAGTTTCAGAATATGGGCGGCTCAGCTCAGCTCATGAGAGAGATTGCCACGTGTCATTATGGGATTCGTTATCTAATAGTGAGGGTGTGTGTGGGAGAGAAATCTAGAGAGAGAGAGGGGGGGAGAGGGAGAGGGGGAGGTTTTGTGTTGCTTGGATTGAGCAGACATGGGTGGATTCTTGGGTTTTATGATCCTTTCATTTTGCATTTGAGATGAATAAAAAAACTCTGTTGTGTTGTGTGTGCTACCTGGAAAGTGGAGGGACGACTTTACACCTAGTATTACCTAAACATATACGGAAGAGATTATAATTTTTTTAATAATGAAATTCAACTAAGGAAAACACAACACCAATCAAAGACTATTAATTAACACACATGCAAATCTTTGTTAGGGATGACAAAACAAACTCGCACCCGCCCCGAAATTAACCGGAAAAATCCAATTTAATGGGTGCGAGTGCGGGTGTGGAGGAAATCTGATTCTTAACTACGAGTGTGGGTGAGAGGATGGGAAGACCATAAGACCTATCATATCCGCACTGCCTCCGAATAATGTATTTTATTTTAATTTTATTATTTTATTTATTTTAATATTCATTTGTTAATTATATTTTTAATTAAATTATTAATACTCTTATTGTAATTAAAACAATCAAAATAATCAAATTAATATTTATTTATTAATTAAATTTTTAATTAAATAATTAATTAATTTATTAAAATAATCAATTTTTTAATTAAATTATTAATTTTTATTGCAATTAAAAATTAATTAATTTTTTGTAGATGGGGGCGGGGCAGATGCAGGGGCATCCGTTCTCTACTAGGGGAGAGTTTGGGTGGTAAATATTTACCTCCGGTTGAGTTTGAGGGCAGGAGCGAGTATGTTACATGAAGGCGGATGTGAATGTGGATATAGATAAACCCGCCTCCGTCCCGCCCCGCCCCGTTGCCATCTCTAATTTTTGTAACAAAAATTGAATAAAAGAAATTCACCTAACTTCCTAAACAACTAAAATGGTGAGTCCACTATTGGTTAATGTTTAAAGGGAAATTTTTAATATTGTGTTTGAGTCATAACCATGAGGTTAATTTAACGTTTTCTGCCAAAAGATAAAAATAACTAACTTTTTATTGAAATATGGTGGAATTCCTCAACTTTCAAATAGACCCAAAAAAAAATTCAAATAGGGCATTGCATTGTTAAGTAGCAAAAGAATTAAACATAAGTAATAAGTAATATCTAACCTATTACAATTTTTGCGTAACCGTTTACCACCTTGTTTAGTAGCAAAAGAATCAAACACAAGCGATTTACAATCGGTTATATGTTTGGTATAATCGGTTACCATTTTTGTCAGAATCAAACAGAAGCAACCTTTAATTAGTTACAGGTTTGGTGTAATCAATTACCACCTTTGTCATAATCAGGCAATATCTTCGTATAATCGATAAAAGTTACATGCTCGAAATTTTTTTTTTTCTGTTAGTTGGTTAGATGTACAATTGTGCATTGATTTATAAATACCCAATTTGAGTTGTTAATAAAATGCTACTATTTTCACTTATTCTCTCTAATTCTCTCACTCTCTCTATATTTTCACATGTTTATTAGTGATCTCTTGTGATTATGTTTTACCCAAACATTTGACATCAAAAGTCTGGTTCTTTGATCAAACACTTAATGTGGGAACATGCTTTCTATATCCAATGAACATATCCCTGAAACTCCCCTAATTCTCGATGCGGATAATTATGATAAGTGGTGCAAACAGCTGAAAGTGATGTTTTGTTATCAAGATGTTCTTGAAGTGATCAAGAATTATGTTAATCCGCTTGCAGAAGGTACAACGGTTGCACAAATGACTGCACATAAGGAAGCGAAGACAAAATATTTTAAAGATTTGTATCTAATTCATCAATGTGTCGATGCTGATAATATTAAGAAGGTCGATGACTGCATATTCTCAAAGGAAGCTTGGGAAATTTTGGAAAAAAACTATGCAGGAGCTGATAAAGCAGTGGTGGTGAGGTTATAAACTCGCAAGAGGCAGCTTAAATTAATTAAGATGGAAGAGAAGGAAATCATTAGTGAATTTACTACAAGAATCACAAAATTAAATAATCAAGTGAAAGTATGTGGAAAGACCATTATTGAGCAATATGTGGTTGGTAAAATATTGAGATCTTTAACATCAAAATTCAATAACATAATGGTTGCAATTGTAGAGTCCAGGGATCTTTCAACCATGAGAAAAGAAGAGTTGCAATGTTCTCTTGAGGCTCATAAGCAGAAAATGGAGGAAAGGAATGTTGACAGAGCAAAGGATGAAACTGCTCTGTAGACCCATTTCATTGGAAAATACAAGAATGTGAGGGAAATTGGTCCATGAATAGAGGTAGTGGAAACTATCAATACAATAGTGGAAGAGACTCCCAAAATTTCAACAATTCAGTGTTCTAAAAAAGGTGGAAACAACTGCAACATAGGTGGTAGATCAAACAATTACAAAGGTGGCAAGAATAGAGGAAAAGGAGGATGAAGGAAAGATGATAAGAGCAATGTCAATGCTACAAATTTCAAAAGCTTGGACATTTTGCTCGTGAATGTAATGCCAACAAGAATGGTCCACAAGAACCTAAAGCAAAGTTTGAAAGGCAAGAGTATGATGAGAGCACATTGTTGATGGTGATCATTGAAGCAAAAAATAGTTGAAGAGGCGGTTGTAACCAGTTACGTGCCCATTGTAACCGGTTACCATCCATTAAAAATGTGATGGTGACTATGCGAGAAGATTCACAATGCACCAATCAATGGTGCTTTGACTTCGTGTGTTCAATTCACATGACGGGAAGGAAGAATTGGTTTATAAAATTTAATCAAGTGATGAAAAACAAGGTAAACATTGCGGATGACAACACACTAGAAGTAGGGGGATTGGTGATGTATCAATCAAGTGAAAGAATGGTGAACATTATTTGATTAAAGATGTAATCTATATTCTTGGAATCAAGTGTGATCTTTTAAGCATTGATCAATTACTTGAAAGGATTACAAGATTTATATGGAAAAAAATTGCTAAAAGTTATGGATGCAAATGTGAGTTTGATCTTAAAGGCCTCTATGGATCAAAATAGAACTTTCAATGTTGAATTAAAAGTAATGGAGCATAGGTGTCTTACAACTGCACCTAGGAGGAAAATTGGATTTGGAACTATAGGCTTGGGCTTTTGAATTTCAGAGATCTCAATGCTATGTAGAAAAATAACATGGTTACTGGGCTTCCATTGATCAATATGTTATTTGAAGTATGTTGAGAATGTGTGTAGGCTAAGAAACACAGAGGCACATTTAGCAATGATGCAAGATGAAAAATCAAATGTCATCTTGAGGTGGTGTATTCGAATGTTTGTTGACGGTGCAAGTTGACTCAATTGGAAGTAATAGGTACTTTGTCATTTTCATTGATGATTATAATAGAATGTTGTGGACTAACTTGATTAAAACAAAAGACAAGGTGTTGAAAGTGTTCAAGAAGTTCAAATCAATCAATCATAGAAAGATAGTGATCACAAAATTAAAACTCTAAAAACAGATGGTGGGTGTGAATATGTCTCAAATGATTTTGGGAAATTTCGTGATCAAGAGGGAATTGTACATGAGGTGGTGCCACCCTATACGCCTTAACAAAATGGAGTCGTCGAGAGGAAGAATTAATCAATTATGAACATGGTGAGAAACATGTTGGAAGGGAAGCATTTGCCAATAGAATTATAGAGAGAAAAGATGTCCACAATTGCATATTTGTTAAATAAGTGTTCAAAAACGAAGTTGAAAAATATTACACCAAAAAAATCATGGCCCAGATTCAAACCAAATATGAGTCACTTAAGGGTGCTTGGTTCAGTGGCGCATATACATGTTTCGGATCAGCTTAGAAAGAAGTTAGACGACAAGGGGGGAACAAATTATACTTGTTGGCTACCACTCTACGGGTAGTTACAAAATCTATGACGCAGTCAAAGTGAACCGTAATTAGTAAGGACATGATTTTTGATGAGTTAAGGGATTGGCAGCATGTAGTAACCGATTATCATCCAGAAGTAACTAGTTACCATAATAAAGAATCAGAGCGTCTGTAGTTCGTGGGACTATGGGTTGTTAGTTCGTTTTATCGAACGAATGTTTAGTCGCATTCTAAGGGTGAAACGTTAGTTTTTCTATTTCGGAGGAGGCTTAAGCATTTAGTTTGTGGGCGCATTAGAAAGGACTAAACATATTTCTTTTTGAGAAATAAATTTAATCACACGACAACGAGAAGTTGAATTAATATGTTGAATGTTTTTTTGGATGACGATTATTCGAATAGTAAGGAAGACTCCTCGTATCCAAATAATCGGGAGAGCAAATCGAAGACTCGAGACTCTCTTTTTTTCAACTTTAATTGTTAAAGGGTTTGATATAGTTAAAGGGTTTTGAGAGGATGACGAGCACTTGAATGGCCAAGGAAAGCTCCTCGTATCCAAGTATTCGGGAGAGCGAATCGAAGGCTCGAGACTCTCTCTTTTTCATCTAAGTGATCGAGAAATATAGGTTTGATTCGATTTGTTACAAAAATAGTTTGATGTTAAACGGATTATAAGTCTTTTAGAGAAGACAATTGTTCGAATAGTAAGGAAGGCTCCACGTACTCAAACAATCGAGGAGAAGAATCGAAGGCTCGAAACTCACTCATTTTTCATCGTTTAGTGAAATAAGGTCTAAGTATTGTTAAGTTGATTAATTTGACTTCGAGAAAATACTCGATGTTGATCGAGGTTTAAATTTGTGTTCGATGCATTCAAGGGTTTGAACTAATGGAAATGAGGTCCTAATGGTTATAGGATAAGGTCGATGGCGATGCCCAAGGCAATCGACTTACAAGAGGGAGGTAGGGCTTGATATATGGATCAAGTATGCTTTATGGTTTGGAATTTATTCATCATGCAAATGACAAAATATAAAGAAACAAGTAAAAGAAAGCGATAAAATTATTTTACATTTCATGGGGAGTAGGGTGCATCTTTTTGAATGGGGATAAAAAAGAACGGTAAACACACAACCCAAACAAACAAGCTTACAAAAGTAAATGAACCACAGAGGCGATAAAACAATTAAATCGGTTTTTAATTACATGTGTACTAGCAAAGTGGGCTAGTCTTTTAGACGACCAACTAGAAGTAGTTTATAGAATAAGTCTCATTGTAAGAAAGCCCAAGAGTAAGCTATAAATGTTGTGCATGGTGACCATGAGATCAATATCAAGATATATCATCAAGCACAAGCACAATATGAGAAAAATAGTAAGGCAATAAAAATTGACATTCACATAATTGAATTGATTCAAATACAAGCACACAATCATCACTTAAAATTACATAAATCCACTTAAAAATAATTTAAATAATTAAATTAAGTAAAATTAAATCAAAATAAATATAAAAAAAAAGCATTTTTGTCTTTTTTTTTTGTATTATAAAAAATAGAAAAAATAAATTTGAAGGAAAGAAAATAAGAACTAAAAGAAGATTTAAAAAAAGAAAATACAAAGAACAAGTGGGCTGGACTAGTTTTAGCAAAACATCAGTGTAAATAAAAAAACTCTATAGCCCAACAGGGAAGGCCCAACGCTGGAGAAGAGTACCTTAGACTCTCAGTCAACTTAGTTAACTCTGGGGAAACACCTAGACCATTAGATTTGATCAAGTCAAAACGCTTGACTAGATCACAGGGGCATAGAAGATGGCACACCATAAGCCTTAAGGGGAGGCGATGCAGGATACTAAAAGAGAAACTATTTTGATGGTTGACACCTAAGAATTATGGTGACACATGTCACTGACCAGTAGCCATTCCCCCTAATATTCATGGACACGCAAGCCAAATGGTAGACATCATCAAAATTCAAAATAAGGTTAACATTTTTAAAAGAGAAAAAAACTTTGCTTACTTCTACTCAGCCTCCCTCGCTCTCGTCTTTATCTCTCTCTACCATCTTTCTTTTCTGCAAAACCCTCGCCGGAGAAGGTCGGCGGTTGCGCCGCCGTCTTCTCCGGCCACTCACCACTCCAAAGCACCAAACTTTTAACACAACCCCTAGCTAAAAAGGATGACAAGTTTAAATCCACTCTTATTTTCCTTAAATTCCTCCTCAAATGTTCAAATCGGCCTTATTCGCAATCTAAACCCTAAGTATTTCTAAATGTGCAAATAAAGAGGAACGCAACAACGAAGTATCAAGTTTATTTGACAATCATCCACAACAAGCTTTTCGCAACGAAGAAAACTCAAATGGAAAATGACAAACAATGCAAGAAAAGCAGTGATTTACCTCATGGAAGATACTAGGGTGAAGAATTCCTTTAGGTGCCATTTTTATTTCTTCGCTTCTGAGCCTTCATCTACTTATTCTACTTCTCTGAGTTCTCTTTGGTTGCTTGACTAATGGTATCCATTTAGGGTTTTTGTGTGTAGAAACTTAGGTTTTTTCTCTCTCCTTTTGAATGAATAGTAACAACATATATATAGGTCTCAAATTAGGGTTTTAATATGATGTTGAAGTCGTTGGGTGATAAGTGCAAATTGCACCTATTTTTGTATATCTGTTTTGTTGCACTTAGCGATACTTTGTGGTAAATATCGTGTGAATAAAACCCAATTTGTTTATAAATACGTTTACTTTACATTTTAGTGTATATATTGCGTATCATGTAAATATCATTGAGTTTAATTG
This sequence comes from Lathyrus tuberosus, assembly GCA_022829125.1. Classification (NCBI taxonomy): domain Eukaryota; kingdom Viridiplantae; phylum Streptophyta; class Magnoliopsida; order Fabales; family Fabaceae; genus Lathyrus; species Lathyrus tuberosus. The sequence continues at coordinate 17,244,430 of JALAZF010000034.1, forward strand.
ATTTTATCTCATTTTTGCAGGTATCCAATCAAGTATGTCTTGCCATTGTTGTATATATCATTGAATAAGTTTTCCAGCGCTTCAAACCGGGCAAAAAACGGAGTTGCGGTTCAAAAGTTACGAATAAAACAGTGTTGGAAAAATGTTGTGCTGTCAAATTCGCCAGGCAAATTTTCAATTCGCCGGGCGAGTTTGAGAATTTCGCCAAGCGAGGCTGTGGCGAGGATGTGGCGAGTGAAAAGTTGGAAATAACAGTGGCTACTTTCTTGTACTCGCATCTAGCTCGCGTCATGTTCGCCAGGCGAATTTTCAATCCGCCTGGCGAATCTAGATATTTTCTGCCAGTCGGTTTGATTGCGCAGCTGGTGTGTGAGAAAAAGGGGAATCCTCCAGGCAAATTTTCAATCCTCCTGGCGAATTTGTCTGAACCAAAATTTTGTATTTAATTCATTTGACTTCATTTTTGTTTGGATGTTGTTTTGGGGGTGATTTTTGTCTCCAAACTTCATCAAACCTCATTCTTTGATAGATTAGCTTAGAAAACAACATGGAAGCATGCATACGGATGAACCAGGGTGGATTGATCGTCGATCGGCGTTGACAAACCGCGAGATGTTTGGTTCATTTCTGTTCTTCTTTGTGTTTTTCTTCTATGTTGGGTTGTGTATATGTATTTATTCTAAACTCATGTATATTTGTCGCCCATGGCGTTGCATAAAACTTGCTTTACAAATCTTTATTGGTAATTGTCTCTGATTTTTGCTTTATGCGCGGGGTTTGGGTTGCGTTAGACATAACCTTTGCAAACTTCGATTAGGGATGATTGTCTGTTAGTTTCTAGACTCTAGAGATAGATTTAGGAGCTAACAATCTTCAATAGGCGTCGAAGCTTAATGTCTTCCGTGTTTCGAGGCTTCGCTCGCGAGACTGACGAAGAGAGTGACACGGTTGTTATCTCAACTTTGCGTTAGACATAACCTGTGTTGTGAGCGATGCTAGGTGATATTGAGGAGTATTTTAGGTCGAGTATAACTGGTCGGTAAGTTTAAGTTAGTGAGGAGTTGATTATGTGCATTGTCTGACAAGTTTTTCTCTCTGAAGAATGAGTTTTATTTTATGTTTTAATGTTTACTTTTATGTTTCTATGTTTAACCTATTTTAATTCAAACTCATAAACGCGAGAGACTGTCGAACTACATTCTTTCCCTCGAACCGATCTCTGTGGACACGACATAAATCCCTGAGGGAAATCTTTCCGAAAATAAATATTTTTGCTGCTTGCCCTATTCTGCATCCAACTTTGGGGGAATGGAGTTAGAGCAGTGATTCTTTGTAAGGATAGTGGAAAACGTCCTTGTACGGTTCTACAACTTTATTTGTTGTTTTATCTGTAGTGAAACACAAGTACATGGTCCCACTTGCGTATTTGCTTTTCTGTCCCTTAACATGTAATTGTGAAATCGTATTTTGCACATGAATTGATATTTGACATGAATTGCTTATATGATTCGTATGATGACATGATGGATATGATTATTGTTGAATGCAGATATAACGACAAGCAACAAACATTTTGGAAGTATTTTTCCGGGAATTTATCGTGTCCACAGAGATCGGTTTTATTGAACTGTCGTTCGACATTTTCCACGTTAATGAGTTTGGGTTTCAAATGTGCTTAAAAGTAAATGCAAGAAATAAAACTATTGAACAGAAAAAGAATTCATTCTTTGGAGAGTAGAGAACTCTCGAGTTTACATTTCATCTACCCTATCAAATACTCAAACTTACTACTCATTTGCACGCAACCTAAATCACTCGTCCATATTATCACGTATCGCCCACAACAAAGGTTATGTCTAACGCAAAGTTGAGAGAACAACCGTATAGCCTCGAAGGTGATGTCTCACGCACCTCGACCACACGGAAGCGTTAAGAATCGATACTCAAGTGAATATTAAGCCTCATTCTATATCTAGAGTCAAGAACATAAAAAATGTTCATCCTAGTTCCGGATTCAAGGAGGATATGTCTACCACAAATCAAATCAATGCATAAAGCGATTAAAACGAGGATAACACCAATAGAGATTTGTAAAATAGCTTGCATACAAAGACATGAGCAATAAATATACATACTATCAAGGTAAACTTACATACAAACTCACACCAATGGAAACTACAAAGGGAAGAGAGAAGAGGAATCAAAATCTCTCGTGGTGTCAAACACGGTCCAAGAATCATCCGCTGCCAATCGTCGAGTTGCAACCACCATTGATGCTTTTCTAAGCTCTAAACTACAAAGGATGAAGGTTTGATGAATTGGGAACAAATACCCCAAGACATAACCTAAAAAATGCTGAAAAATGACATAAATAAGCAAAATTGGTTTCCCAGGTTCGCACTGCGAACCCCCGTTCGCCTAGCGAACATATGTCGCCTTAGCCACTGCCTAAAATAGTGTTTTTCACACTTCTGGGCACTTTTTATTCGCCAGAGTTCGCATTGCGAACTCCCTAGCGGATACGCTCGCCTCCAGTTCGCACAGCGAACATGACAGCAAACCAGAACTTGTTTTCTTCATAACTTTTGAACCGTAACTCGGATTGAAGGACGGTTTGAAGCGCTAGAAAGCTTATTCAATGCTCTGTATGAATATGGACAAATATCTTTACTTGAATACCTAAAAAATGAGAGAAAATCAATTAAACTCAATGATATTTACACGATACGCAATATATACACTAAAATGTAAACTATACGCATTTACAAACAAAACAGGGTTTATTCGTATGATATTTAACAAAAAGTATAGATAAGTGCAACAAAACTTATATACAAAATAGGTACATTTTGCGCTTATCAACTCTCCCTAACTTACATAATTGTTTGTCCTCAAACAAAAATCAAGCGACTCAAAGAAACAAAAGCAATAACCAAAGAATCACGAATCAACTGGTTTTGAAAATGGAAAACAAATGCAATGGTTCAATCGAAAATGGTACACACAAAGTAAATAGTTACCACTAAACTACAACGATAACATAGTCACGAAACAAATGCAAAATACAAAAATCATGCCAAACTTCCTAAAACAACACAGGTTCAAATGTGAATCACACCTAGCAAAAACAATAATCGGTAGATGAAAAACATAAAATGGGGTACTTTACACTCACACAACAATCTTGAAAACAAAAGACTAAATTATGCATTCATCCAACAATTCACATTGAACATACAAAGGCAAGAATCACAAGGACTTTTCAAGGTTGTAGTGTGGTCGGGTCAACAAACAAGGGGCAATTTCTAAAGGTAATTGAAACAAAAACTTGCCTAAACCTAAGGGAGTGATCAACTCACAAAGACTCAAACATAAAATTCCAATCAACTTCTTCCAAAATCCCAAGTGTTACACAAAACACAATACTTATTTAGCACAATTATTTGAACTCTTTTTGTTTCCCTTCTCAAGGATTTTCTTTTTCTTTCTTTTTTTCTTTTCTTTTCTTTTCTTTTTCATATTTTTCCCTTTTTTTTTCAGAGGTTCGCAAAGCGAACGATCATTCGCTAGGCGAACACTCGCTAGGACGTTCGCAAAGCGAACTTTGGTTCCTTTCGCCACAGCCTCATTCTGGATTCCTTCGCTGGGACATTCGCCAGCCATTCGCACAGCGAACATTCGCTATCATACTCGTAAAGCGAACATGACAGCAAAATAACCCTTTATTTGACCTCATAGAAACCAACCAATGAGTAAACAATCATTTTCTCCCCAACTTGAATTCAACCATATCATCATGTGAATACTCCCTACTTTCTAAGGCAAGGTAAAACTTCATACAACAACGCAAAGTTGACGGTTCAAGTAAAAACAACAATCAAGATCCACACAAAAAATGAATTTGACACTCATAGACAAGCATCAAGCTCAAATAACATGGATAATGACCAAAGGCTCAAAGGGGTTACAAATGATCACACACTCACAAGGTGAATGACTATTTGGCTAGGTAGTTGTGCTCAAAATGAAACAAAATGCCTTGATCCTTTTCATGCTTTCATATAATCAACACAAACGAAAGATTAAGCATAATAAAATCCAGTTAAAACAAGAATGTTGGTACTCCATGCATATATGAACAATAAAAGGCTACCTCACAAAAAGGTTGGGAACTAAAGTGATTCACAACAAGAACTAGTATACAAAAGAATAAATGGCATGGAAGTTTGTAAAATGCCTAAGTATCATGAATATGGTAAAGTCAATAAAGCGATAAATATATACCTTGGACGAGTACAAAACTTAACAATATCATTACCACACATCCGTAAGTTGAAACGATCAAACTTGGAACATCACCTTAAATTTCCACAAGCAACTCAAAACAAGCTCATTGACAAACACAAAAACTATTAATATACACAAACTGAAAAACCGGCAAAAATTCATTAAACAAGTTGTAAAGTGAAGATTTGAGAATTTTACGAAAAATCCGATTATAACTTGTTTAATGAATACTCACCACACTACCTAAACTAAACAACAACAAAAGAAAAGAATACACCATGCTTGTTTTACGTCGTAAGCTCGACGCCTTTACAATGCTTAGCTAGCAACTTCCTTCCTTCATGCCATAGTGAGGCCTCACCGCGCAAACCAAAAGCAAGTGCCCTAACCAAACACTTAAACAAACGTTACGGGAACAAAATGTATACAACACTTGAACAAACATAATGGAAATAGACAATATATACGATATATACAAAACTCAAAAACAAAGAAACTATCGCAATGCGATTCAATATCAAAACCAATCCCCGGCAACGGCGCCATTTTGTTGAATGCAGATATAGCGACAAGCAACAAACATTTTGGAAGTATTTTTCTGGGAATTTATCGTGTCCACAGAGATCGGTTCTATTGAACTTCCGTTCGACATTTTCCACGTTAATGAGTTTGGGTTTCAAATGTGCTTAAAAGTAAATGCGAGAAAGAAAACTATTGAACAGAAAAAGAATTCATTCTTTGGAGAGTAGAGAACTCTCAAGTTTACATTTCATCTACCCTATCAAATACTCAAACTTACTACTCATTTGCACGCAACCTAAATCACTCGTCCATATTATCACGTATCGCCCACAACAAAGGTTATGTCTAACGCAAAGTTGAGAGAACAATCGTATAGCCTCGGAGGTGATGTCTCATGTGACACCCCCAATCTATACCCCAAAGCTATTAAAGCGATAAACAAAAATTCAAAATTTTATCAGAGTATATTTAAAACATGCACGGCATAGACCGGAGACGCCACAACAATTTGAAACAAACATACAACACTTGCTCATACAGATATGCAACCATTCAGGTAGTATTATACCCACAATTCAGAAATAGAATATAAGCAGAAAATCCGTAACTGAATATCAACATATATATATATATATATATATATATATATATATATATATATATATATATATATATATATATATCATGAAAGTTTGTTTGTCATATACCACATCATACATGTACAATCCAAAAGATACATATACATAATACAAAATAATCACAAACGGCCACCCTAACTACCCGGTGTCACATATCAGAGCCGACCGACAAAAGAATGAAGACGCAATGCTTCACAAAAAGACCTCCAGCAACTCTAATCTGCAATGCCTCATAGAGCATTATAAAACAGCAGAAGGGAGAGAAAAACAATCATATTACAGTTGCATATAATTATATATTAACACAGAAATACACAAGTAAAACATTCTCACCACAAATGCACCACAATCAAATACAACACCACACAGTACAATTCTCAAGTATCAAATACCACTACACATCAATCATACACAATACACTCATCATCAATACAATTACACATATTCCATCTCATCAATCACATTCAAAATTCCATGCACAATTAATCCATGATTTATGCAAATGCACAGAGACCGACACAACGACTCTATGCACATGCCATGCGGTACCAACTTCCAATATTTCTGATCACTAGTTCACTTAGGAACTCTGCTGGAATCATCGCTCGTTACTGAGGATCACTCAAGTAACACCCCATCGGGCCTACGATGTTCCCCATCGCTTTAGGTCCTCTTGGTATAAGGCGCACGACATTTATGGATTGCTTTAGGTCCTCTCGGTATAAGGCGCACAATCCGATCGCTCACACCCCACATGGGCACACGATCGTCTATAACCATCGCTTTAGGCCCTCTTATTTTTAAGGCGCACGATATATCAAATCGCTTTAGGTCCTCTTATTTTTAAGGCGCACGATGTTATAGCAGATTCCCTCTGGAATCAATCCGTCACTCAGGACGTCACAACAATGCATATCATGATGCTTGGCATACAATGACTCATGACATTTAATATGCATACATATACACATCCATAATCATGCACATATCAACAATTACCATACATCGCATTTTCTTGCCGTAAGGCCACCAACCATCATCACAATATGTATTTCATGCAATTTCATCACACAACAGTACACAAGTCATACAATATCCACACCAACAGCATATTGCACGTACACATCAAGTTCACACAATTAAACGGCAAAAGTCGACAACAAAAACAACACATTTTCTAATTCCCGACATAATTTAATCAGCCAACAATTCTCAAAACCATCATCATAATAAAGTACATTTTATAAGCTTTCTAACGCATCAAACCACGCCTCAAACCGAAACACAGATCAAAAGTTACAAAGAAAACAAATTGGGAAAAACTGTTACATTCGCAGTGCGAAGCTCCTAGCGAGTCCTTCGCTACTCCATTCGCAGTGCGAATGTCCCAGCAAACCAAGGCAGAAGCAAAAATAGCCTAGAAAATTCCCAACGTTCGCAGTGCGAACGTCCCAGCGAATGCTCGCTACCCCATTCGCAATGCGAACCCTCCAGCGAACAGTGGCAGAATGAAAAATACTACAACGTTCGCAGTGCGAACATCACGCGAACGCTCGCCACTCCATTCGCAGGCCATTCGCAGTGCGAACCTGCGATTTCAGCAAAACCCATCAGCGCACCAGTTCATCCAAAAGTGATATTTTCTCAAACCAAACATTTCCAAACCAACATATGACAATCAAAACATAACTCAATCATGGTAACAAGTATTCTACTACGTTTACACCGATTTTCGACCGCGAAACCATCGATTTCTAACAAAATTCTGATTTCCAACCTAGAACTCAAAGCTATGGAAAAGCAAGAAAACATCCAAGCAAACACATACATAATCATACACATGCATAGTATAATCGAGTTTCGCACCCTTACCCGATTTAATCGTGTTCTAGAAAGTCGGTTGATTAATTTCCAAGTTTTCCCAAATTCTCTCTCTTTTCTTCTCTTCTCCTTTTCTTTTCTTCTTCTCTTCTTTTCTTTCTCTTACTATTTTTCTCTCTTTTTCTTTATATTATATTCTAACTTAACAAAATAAATCAAAATGCCCAAAATACCCCTACACTCAAATATCTCGCAAATGTTCCCAAAACGCGATAAAATATATTCACGATGAAAAATAACATATTTTCAGATAAAAGTCAGAAATAAAATAATATAATAATAAAATACTCAAAACGACTCAAATAGATAAAACGGCAAAACTGACAAAACTGACCGGGGCGTTACAACTCTCCCCCACTTAGAAATTTTCGTCCTCGAAAATCTTACCTGAGACGAACAACTCTGGATACGACTCCCGCATCCAACTCTCTAACTCCCAAGTCAAATTGCCGTCAGCAGCGCCTCCCCACGCTACCTTCACAAGTGTAATATCCTTGCCCCGCAACCTCTTCAACTCTCGATCCAAAATACTCACCGGCAAAGCCTCAACCGTCAGGTTCTCCCTTACCTCAACCTCATCCATCGGAATCACATGCGACGGATCCGGAATATACTTCCGAAGCTGTGAAACATGGAAAACATCATGCAAATTCGACAAACTCGGCGGCAACGCCACCCTAGAAGCCACAACACCCACTCTCGCAGATATCTGGTAAGGACCAATAAATCGAGAAGTAAGCTTCTTCGATTTCAATGCACGACCAACACCCGTTACCGGCGTAACTCTCAAAAATACATGATCGCCCTCTTGAAACTCAAGATCCTTCCGTCTCCGATCATGATAACTCTTTTGTCTACTCTGAGAAGCCTTCATTTTCTCTCGAATAAGCTTCACTTTTTCCGTAGTCTGTTGTACCAACTCCGGTCCAACCACCGTTCTCTCACCAGATTCGTGCCAACACAATGGCGTCCGACATCTTCCTCCATATAATGCTTCAAACGGTGCCATTCCAATACTAGAATGAAAACTGTTATTATACGTGAATTCAATCAACGCAAGATAACTATCCCACGCACCACCTTGTTCCAAAACACAAGCCCTCTACAAATCTTCCAAAGACTGAATCGTCCTCTCCGACTGCCCATCCGTCTGCGGATGATAATCCGAACTCAACCTCAATTTAGAACCCAACGCCTTCTGTAAACTTTCCCAAAATCTCGAGGTAAACCTTGGATCTCGATCCGAAACAATACTTAACGGAACTCCATGCAACTTCATAATCACACTGACGTAAATCTCAGCTAACCGCTCCAAAGAAAAACTGATGTCAATCAGAATGAAATGAGCCGATTTAGTCAGCCTATCAACAACCACCCAAATAGCATTATGACCTCACTGAGTATTCGGTAACCCCGTTACAAAATCCATAGAAATGCTATCCCATTTCCACTCAGGAATATCCAACGGTTGCAACAAACCACTCGGTCTCTGATGTTCCACTTTCGACTTCTGGCACGTCAAACAAGCATACACAAACTAAGCCATATCTCTTTTCAATCCCGACCACCAGAAAATCTTTTTCAAATCTTGGTACATCTTGTTCGCTCCCGAATGTATACTCAAATTACTCCGGTGTCCTTCTTCCAAAATCATCTTTTTCAAATCCGAATCGTCCGGAATACAAATTCGACCTCGGAACCTCAAAACACCATTAACATCCACTTGAAAATCACTACTCGCACCTTTTTCGCCAACCAACATCAAATCCACTAATTTCACGTCCAACTTCTGTTTCTCACTTACCGACATCAGAAAATCATTCGTACCTTCAACATACCCAACCTCACACTATCCGACGACACTTCACATACCAAACTCAAATCTCTAAACGATTCCAAAAGTTCCCACTCCTTAACCATTAAAGCGGACATATGCAATGATTTCCGACTCAATGCATCGGCTACCACATTAGCTTTACCAGGATGGTAATTCAAGCCAAAGTCGTAGTCTTTCAGAAATTCCAACCATCTTTGTTGCCTCATATTCAATTCCTTCTGATCAAACAAATATTTCAAACTCTTGTGATCACTAAAGACTTCAAACCTCGCACCAAAAAGATAATGCCTCCAAATTTTCAACACAAAAACCACAGTCGCTAACTCCAAGTCATGAGTAGGGTAATTCTTCTCATGCACTCTCAACTGCCTCGAAGCATAAGCCACGACCTTACCGTCTTGCATCAGAACACCACCTAGACCAATCAAAGAAGCATCACAATATACCACAAACGGTTCATTTGGATTTGGCAAAATCAAAATCGGAGCTGTCATCAATCTTCTCTTCAGCTCATTAAAACTTTCCTCACACCGAATATCCCAAATGAATGCTTGCCCTTTACAAGTCAACTGGGTCAAAGGAAGTGCTAGTTTAGAAAAACCTTCAATAAACTTTCGATAATAACCGGCCAAACCCAAAAAGCTTCGTATTTCAGTAACAGATCTCGGAGCCTCCCATTGTAGAACTGCTTCTACTTTAGATGGATCCACAGAAATACCATTACCTGAAATTACGTGTCCAAGAAAACTCACTTCCGACAACCAAAATTCACACTTAGACAATTTGGCAAAAAGCTTATTTTCCTTCAAAACCTACAAAACAATACGCAAATGCTCCGGGTGCTCCTCCCGAGACTTAGAATAAATCAAAATGTCATCAATAAACACAACAACAAATCGATCCAAATGCTCATGAAAAATACGATTCATGTACTCCATAAACACACCTGGCGCATTAGAAACCCCGAAAGGCATCACAGAATATTCATAATGACCGTAACGTGTCCTAAAAGCCGTCTTCTGAATATCTTCCTCTTTCACCCTAATCTGATGATACCCTGATCTCAAATCAATCTTACTGAACACACAAGAACCCACCAACTAATCCATCAAATCATCAATTCTCGGAAGAGGATACTTATTCTTAATCGTCACCTTATTCAACTGGCGATAATCAATACACAATCGCATACTTCCGTCTTTCTTTTTCACCAATAAAACTGGAGCACCCCAAGGAGAAACACTGGATCTCACAAACCTCTTCTCCAACAATTCATTCAACTGCTTCTTCAACTCTACCAACTCAGATGCCGACATACGATAAGGTGCCATCGATACAGGTCTAGTACCAGGAACTAGATCTATAGAAAACTCCACCTCTCTCTCTGGTGGCATGTCCAAAATATCCTCAGGAAACACTTCAGGAAAATCACACACAACCGGAAACACATCAAGTGAAACTTGACTATCCACAGTCAACGACGCAAACAACCCAAACAACTGAGCTTCCTCGGCCAAAAGTCTCTTCAACTCTTTGGTAGACAAGAAACTCAAGTCTTCGTCTTCCTCAAGAGAAGGAAACCTTACTAACTTATGATAACAATCAATATGAACCCGATTGAATTGCAACCAATTCATTCCCAGAACCACATCTAAACCCTCCAACGGCAAACACACTAAATCCATTTCAAAGTCTTTACCATAAATGGTCAAAGGACAACTCAAACAAACCAAGGAAGTAGTTACTGACCCCATTGCTGGAGTATCAATAACCATCTCACCATCCATCAAAGACAACACAAGATTCAAACGCTTCGCGCACTCAGACGAAATAAATGAACGAGTCGCTCCAGTATCAATAATAGCAACTAAAGGCGTACTATTAATAAAACAAGTACCTTGGATCAGACGATCTGCACTTGAAGTCTGAGTCCCCGCCAATGAAAATACCTTCGCACTAGTTGGATCCTGCTTCGGTTTCTGACACTTCGTACTAATATGACCAGGTTCACCACAGTTGAAACACTTCACTACATTCTTCCATTTACAATTAGCTATGATATGTCCGACACCTCCACAATTAGAACACTTTCTCACATCTTTCCTGCACTCAAACTGACGATGCCCCAACTCACCACACTTAAAACATCTCGGAGAATTAGACATACATCCACCACCTGACCTTCGATCAAAAGTACCCCTTTCCTTACCCTTATCCGCTGGTGTTACATTCGGACCACTACGAAACTGTTGCTTTCCTTTCCTGTCACTCACACTCTTGTAGTGAGTAGAACGAGCCTTACTATCCTCTTCATAGATCCTACAACATTCCACCAAATCAGAAAACCTTCTAATCCTTTGATAACCGATTGCTTGCTTAATCTCAGGACGCAATCCGCTCTCATACTTCACACACTTAGAAAATTCTGCAGTCGCTTCAGCATAATGAGGATAAAACTGCACCAGCTCCACAAACTTAGCAGTATAGTCAACAACAGACATACTACCTTGTTTAAGTTCCAAGAACTCAATTTCTTTCTTTCCTCTTACATCTTCGGGAAAATACTTCCTCAGAAACTCCTGGCTAAACAATTCCCAAGTAACTTCTTCATCCCCAGCTTCCAACACCTGACGAGTACTAACCCACCAGTCATTAGCTTCTTCCTGTAACATGTGAGTTCCCAGTCTCACCTTACTGTCCTCAGCACAATCCATAACTCGGAAAATCCTTTCAATCTCTTTCAACCAAATCTATGCACCATCAGGATCATGTCTCCCTTTGAATACAGGCGGTCTGTTCTTCCTGAACTCATCATTACCCGCAGCATTAGGTGCACCCTGCATAGCACGAGCCATAGCTTGCATCGCAGCAGCCAAATCAGCATCATTCCTACCAGCCATATTCTGTTCATTTCCAATAACAGAAACTATGGTTAAACAAACAGCCCACTCCAAGCGCCAACACCGACAAAGACTAACACAACCAGACACAAACTGACACGGACTGGCACAGACTGACACGAACTGACACGAACTAGCTCTGATACCACTTATTGTGACACCCCCAATCTATACCCCAAAGCTATTAAAGCGATAAATAAAAATTCAAAATTTCATCAGAGTATATTTAAAACATACATGGCATAGATCGGAGATGCCACAACAATTTGAAACAAACATACAACACCTGCTCATACAGATATGCAACCATTCAGGTAGTATTATACCCACAATTCAGAAATAGAACATAAGCGGAAAATCCATAACTGAATATCAACATATATATATATATATATATATATATATATATATATATATATATATATCTCATGAAAGTTTGTTTGTCATATACCACATCATACATGTACAATCCAAAAGATACATATACATAATACAAAATAATCACAAACGGCCACCCTAACTACCCGGTGTCACATATCAGAGCCGACCGACAAAAGAATGAAGACGCAATGCTTCACAAAAAGACCTCCAGCAACTCTAATCTGCAATGCCTCAGAGAGCATTATAAAACAGCAGAAAGGTGAGAAAAATAATCATATTACAGTTGCATATAATTATATATTAACACAGAAATACACAAGTAAAACATTCTCACCACAAATGCACCACAATCAAATACAACACCACACAGTACAATTCTCAAGTATCAAATACCACTACACATCAATCATACACAATACACTCATCATCAATACAATTACACATATTCCATCTCATCAATCACATTCACAATTCCATGCACAATTAATCCATGATTTATGCAAATGCACAGAGACCGACACAACGACTCTATGCACATGCCATGCAGTACCGACTTTCAATATTTCTCATCACTAGTTCACTCAGGAACTCTGCTGGAATCATCGTTCGTTACTGAGGATCACTCAAGTAACACCCCGTCGGGCCTACGATGTTCCCCGTCGCTTTAGGTCCTCTTGGTATAAGGCGCACGACATTTATGGATTGCTTTAGGTCCTCTCGGTATAAGGCGCACAATCCGATCGCTCCACCCCACATGGGCACACGATCGTCTATAACCATCGCTTTAGGTCCTCTTATTTTTAAGGCGCACGATATATCAAATCGCTTTAGGTCCTCTTATTTTTAAGGCGCACGATGTTATAGCAGATTCCCTCTGGAATTAATCCGTCACTCAGGACGTCACAACAATGCATATCATGATGCTTGGCATACAATGACTCATGACATCTAATATGCATACATATACACATCCATAATCATGCACATATCAACAATTACCATACATCGCATTTTCTTGCCGTAAGGCCACCAACCATCATCACAATATGTATTTCATGCAATTTCATCACACAACAGTACAAAAGTCATACAATATCCACACCAACAGCATATTGCACGTACACATCAAGTTCACACAATTAAACGGCAAAAGTCGACAACAAAAACAACACATTTTCTAATTCCCGACATAATTTAATCAGCCAACAATTCTCAAAACCATCATCATAATAAAGTACATTTTATAAGCTTTCTAACGCATCAAACCACGCCTCAAACCGAAACACAGATCAAAAGTTACAAAGAAAACAAATTGGGAAAAAATGCTACATTCGCAGTGCGAAGCTCCTAGCGAGTCCTTCGCTACTCCATTCGCAGTGCGAATGTCCCAGCGAACCAAGGCATAAGCAAAAATAGCCTAGAAAATTCCCAACGTTCGCAGTGCGAACGTCCCAGCGAACAATGGCAGAATGAAAAATACTACAACGTTCGCAGTGCGAACATCACGCGAACGCTCGCCACTCCATTCGCTGGCCATTCGCAGTGCGAACCTGCGATTTCAGCAAAACCCAGCAGCGCACCAGTTCATCCAAAAATGATATTTTCTCAAACCAAACATTTCCAAACCAACATATGACAATCAAAACATAACTCAATCATGGTAACAAGTATTCTACTACGCTTACACCGATTTTCGACCGCGAAACTATCGATTTCTAACAAAATTCTGATTTCCAACCTAGAACTCAAAGCTATGGAAAAGCAAGAAAACATCCAAGCAAACACATACATAATCATACACATGCATAGTATAATCGAGTTTCGCACCCTTACCCGATTTAATCGTGTTCTAGAAAGTCGGTTGATTAATTTCCAAGTTTTCCCAAATTCTCTCTTTTCTTCTCTTCTCCTTTTCTTTTCTTCTTTTCTTCTTTTCTTTCTCTTACTATTTTTCTCTCTTTTTCTTTCTATTATATTCTAACTTAACAAAATAAATCAAAATGCCCAAAATACCCCTACACTCAAATATCTCGCAAATGTTCCCAAAACGCGATAAAATATATTCACGATGAAAAATAACATATTTTCACATAAAAGTCAGAAATAAAATAATATAATAATAAAATACTCAAAACGACTCAAATAGATAAAACGGTAAAACTGACAAAACTGACCGGGGCGTTACATCTCACGCAACTTGACCTCACGGAAGCGTTAAGAATCGATACTCAAGTGAATATTAAGCCTCATTCTATATCTAGAGTCAAGAACATAATAAATGTTCATCCTAGTTCCGGATTCAAGGAGGATATGTCTACCACAAATCAAATCCATGCATAAAGCGATTAAAACGAGGATAACACCAATAGAGATTTGTAAAATAGCTCGCATACAAAGCCATGAGCAATAAATATACATACTATCAAGGTAAACTTACATACAAACTCACACCAATGGAAACTACAAAGGGAAGAGATAAGAGGAATCAAAATCTCTCGCGGTGTCAAACACGATCCAAGAATCATCCGCTGCCAATAGTCGAGTTGCAACCACCATTGATGCTTTTCTAAGCTCTAAACTACAAAGGATGAAGGTTTGATGAATTGGGAACAAATACCCCAAGACATAACCTAAAAAATGCTGAAAAATGACATAAATAAGCAAAATTGGTTTCCCAGGTTCGCACTGCGAACCCCCGTTCGCCTAGCGAATATATGCCGCCTTAGCCATTGCCTAAAACAGTGTTTTTCACACTTCTGGGCACTTTTTATTCGCCATAGTTCGCATTGCGAACTCCCTAGCGAATACGCTCACCTCCAGTTCACACAACGAACATGACAGCAAACCAGAACTTGTTTTCTTCATAACTTTTGAACCGTAACTCGGATTGACGGACGGTTTGAAGCGCTGGAAAGCTTATTCAATGCTCTTTATGAATATTTACAAATATCTTTACTTGAATACCTAAAAAAATTAGAGAAAATCAATTAAACTCAATGATATTTACACGATACGCAATATATACACTAAAATAACTATACGCATTTACAAACAAAACAGGGTTTATTCGTATGATATTTAACAAAAAGTATAGATAAGTGCAACAAAACTTATATACAAAAATAGTTACATTTTGAACTTATCAATTATGTATGTGAAGAATCTTTGAATAGAGTGAAAATGATGCTTGACTGCATTTGAATTGAATGCTTGCCTATGAAGCTTGATTCATGTGGTGAATTGAAATGAATTGGATGTTTGGAATGAACATGAATTACATTGAATTAATATTGATTGAATTTTCTTGAATTATGTTAGGACTTGACATGAATGTTTTTGGGGTTGTCTTGATGAATGAATTGAATATATTGAACTTGCTTGAATTTTGTTGGAACTTGACAAGAATTCTGAACTTGAAGCTTAATGACTTGAGAATTGGTATGAACTTGAAATGATGAGTTTTATTGGGTGATGAATATGTAAATGATGATTTTAACATGATATGTAAGTATGAATGGATTCCGAGTTGCCACAAATTTGAAATGAATTGATTTTGCTTTAGTGAGTTTGAATTGGATTGTTTGTAACTTGAATGACTTTGATCTTGAAGTTTGCTTGCTTTAAATGAATGAATTTGAAACTTGAATTGAATTTGCATTTGAATTGAACTTGATAACTTGCCATGAATTTTTCATTTGAATTGTGAATGCTTGAACGAGATTAGTTGATATGAATTGGAATGAATGAGTGACACTTGAATGGTGATGATGATATGCATTGATTTGTACATGAACTTGATGAATGTGTTTGAATTTGCTTGTCTTGGATGCACATGAATTGTTCTTGAAACTTTATTGAATTAAAGTGGCTTGACTTGCTTAATTGTTATGAATTCGAAATTGGATGAATGATACTTGAAGTTTGCTATGAGCTTTTGGATTTGTTCTTTGGATTGAAATCTTGGCTTGCATCTTCTTTGTAGGTGAGTTATGGATTCAAGTTGACACGGTGTTAGATGTCAAACATGCTATACATTTGTATTTGATACTTGACATTTTTGAACACTTTCTTGTTTTAATTGATGATTTTATTAGTG
The DNA here is from genome assembly GCA_022829125.1 of Lathyrus tuberosus. Lineage (NCBI taxonomy): Eukaryota > Viridiplantae > Streptophyta > Magnoliopsida > Fabales > Fabaceae > Lathyrus > Lathyrus tuberosus. The sequence continues at coordinate 17,260,972 of JALAZF010000034.1, forward strand.
AATTGTTGTTGTTCTTCAAACATTGTATTTATACCTTTGGTGCTTGTAATGTTTGTGTTATTGTGCAGAAAAGTGCACTAATTGATCAAAGAAAGAAGACACAAAGAGACAATACAAACTGCCAAAGAATGAGGAAAACAACAGCAAGTTCGCTTTACGAACTCTGGCGAACTTTCCAGCGAGGTTCGCTTTGCGAACTCTGGCGAACTTGCCAGCGAGCGTTCGCTTTGCGAACTCTGGCGAAGCTCCCAGCGAATAGCTCCAGAATTGGACAGAGGGAAAAGGGACTAAAGTTCGCTTTGCAAACTCCCACCGAATGTTCGCTGCTTCGTTCGCTTTGCGAATAACCTGGCGAAGAACCCTTGGAGATGGCAGTGGGAAAAGGACCCAAAATTCGCTTTGCGAATGTTTTGGCGAGTGATTAGCCTTGCGAATGAAACGTTCGCTTTGCGAACCCACGAAGACAATCAAGGGCGGTTTAACTTTCAGAAGGCACTCATGGTGCCATTTTCTTAATTCGCTAGGCGAATGGATCAATCGCAGTGCGAATGTATCAGATTTTAAGTGCTTTATAAATAGATTTTTACTTTTTCTTGGGATCATAACTTCACCTTTTCACACCATAACCTTATTTTCTGAGTTTTGATCATCCAAGAGTGATTTTTCACATAGAGAAGCTGGAATCGCATCTGATCTCGATTAATCGACGCAGATGCTCTTTCATCTCCTCAAGAAACTTGTGAAGCAAGCTACCATTACTATGTGTAGCTAAACACATTCTTGTGTCAAGATTAGGGGTAGGTGATCCATTAGTTTGTATGTATTGATTTTGATTGTAAGTTTGTGAACCTTGTTGATGATATATATAGAAGAAAGCTTTATTTACATGGTTTATATGTCGTTTAATTCATGTTCAAGAGAAATGTATTGAACTTGACCTAAGTTTCATTCCATCAATATTCATAAGGCTAGAGATAGTTTTGAATGTTGATGTTCATAAATATTTAACTTGAATGTTATCATATTGGTAGTTTGTGTGAGAGATCAACAAAGAATCAATATGATAAATCCCACAACAAGTGTTCGAGAGAAACTTGTTGAGAGGATATGTGGTTATATGTATTGTTAACAAGCTCACACGCTTGATCGAGTTGATACGTACAAAACAGATTACCGAAAACTAATCTTGACATGTTTTTACCAAAACCCTAAAACCAATCTTTTTACCGTTGAATTCTAAATTTTATGCAAACGTTACGAAACAAAAAACCAACCATTTGTTACTATAAAGTTTGAAACACTTTTGACTATCGAAAGGCGACAATATGCACAATCTCTATGGATACGATAAAACACCCCCGAATTACTTTTCAACACACGGCTAGCTTGAAGCATAGAGTTTTGCCATGGCAATGAACTTGGTAAATTGGCTAGAGAAAATATATAAAAAAATGCTTAGGACCTCTTGTAATCACTCCAAAAAATGTAGTTCCAAACTTTGTAATTGCCATTTGTAATTTGTCTTGCCATTGGACTTGTAATTTTGGCATGATCTTTGTAACTTTGAATTGAATTTGGAACGAAAATGAGTTCATTTCTATTTTAGCATTGGATTTGGTTCTTGAATGGAACTTGTATTTTTTGACATGGATTTGTCATGAAATTGGAACTAGAATTTGGACATGGATTTGTCATAAAACTTGAACTAGAATTTGGACATGGATTTGTAATTTTGACATTGTGTTTGGAATGAAATTGTGACTTGAATTAAATAAGAAGGAATTGTATTTGAAACTTTTGTCATGAAATTAGAACTTGAAACTTGAATTTGAATATTTGAAGTGAAATTGTAACCTTGACATGAGTTTGTCATTTTTCTTTTGGAGTGAAATTGCAAACTTGACATGAGCTTGGATGGATATTTGAAATGATATTGGAACTTAGAATCTTGAGTTGAGTTCAAAAATTGAATCTTGGAATTAAATTGGAACTTAGAAATTGAACTTGATAACTTTTTTAGGAAATTTGAGCTTAGAAGTTGTGACTTGGAATTGAACTTAAATTTGAATATTTGAACTTGACATGGAATTGTAATTTGGAATGATGAAGTTCACAACTTGGAATAAAATTTCCAACTTGGAAATGAGTTTGGACTAGTTTATGAAAACAAAATATTGGAATGACAAAATCCATAAATGATTAAATAGACCAAAATTCCAAATTCTTAAGATTGGCCAACCTATACTCATGATCCGTGATTGAAATCCAATAGTCAAAACACCATCCCTCTGATCCAGGATACTAAGACCAAAAAGTATAGTTATTAAGCATCATTAGTCAATTAAGCATCAAGACTTTGCCCTAGTTTGACCAAGACCAAGTCAAACTTTCATATGAATTGGGTTATGAATGAAGAACCACAGAGCAAAATTCAAAAAACCTACCTTGAAGTAATCGTCCTCTCTTGAAACTCTTTTGTATAATCTTATGCTTGATATGCACTATGTGATGATGTGATGAGTGCATGATATGAAAGGCTCGAGCAAAAATGAGGGTGTGACACATGGGAACTAGTTGATCTACCTCAAGGAAAAAAGTCAATTAGTGTAAGATGGGTGTACAAAGTGAAGGAAAATCTTAAAGGTGAAGTAATCAAGCACAAGGATAGATTAGTGGCAATGGGATTTTTACAAAGATATGGCATAGATTTTGAATAAGTATTTGCATCGGTGGCTAAATTTTTAACCATAAGGTGAGTTGTTAGTATTGCAAATAACAACAATTGGTACATCTACCCAATGGACGTAAAACCTGCGTTTTTAAATGCTCCATTAGAAGAGGAAGTGTATGTGTCACAACCATCTGCATTTTTCTATAGATTGAGGAAGGCGTTGTTTTTTATGAAGCAAGCACAAAGATCTTGGAACAAGAGAATTAATTGGTTTCTAAAGGAGATAGGATTTAATAAATATGTATTTGAACATGGTGTGTATGTGAAGAAGAATACCAGCAAAGGAGTGATCACCATATGTCTCTATGTCAATGATTTACTAATTATGGGAAATAATGAAGGTAACATTACCGAGTTCAACGCAGATTTAATCAAGGAGTTTGAGATGATTGACCTTTGGTATCACGACATACTTCCTTGGCATCGAGTTTCATAAATCCGAAAAAGGGATTCTCGTACATCAAATGAGGTATCCACTTGAGATATTGAAGAAGTTTGAAATAGAGCATTGTAATGTAGCCATTACTCCATCAGAACCAAGGTTGGAGCTGCCAAAGAATGAATATGATCAAGATATTAATCCAACACAGTACATGAGACTGATTAGATCATTGAAGTACTTGTGAAATATGAGACCAGACTTGATATTTAGCATGGGCATAGTGAGAAGATTTATAGGGAAGCCAAAGGCGTCACATTTGGAAATAGTCAAGAAAATTTTGAGATACGTCAAAGGTTCGATTGGCTGCAAAATTTTGTTTCCCATAATAGATATATGTAGAAGTTGTAAATTACTCGGTTATACCGACACAAACTGGTGTAGAGATAAAGATGACAAAAAAATCTATTGTTGGATACATCTTTATGTATGGAGAAACACCAACCTCTTGGTGTTCTAAGAAGGAACCAGTTGTGGCGCTCTCTTCTATAGAGATTGAGTACTTTGTAATATCTATGTGTGTGTGTAAAGCCGTGTGTTTGATGAATTTGATGAAGGAATTATGCAGGGAAGAGAATGAAGTTGTAAAAAAAACAGGAGTGACATGTAACCTGTTATAGGTTTGGTGTAACTGGTTACACACTTTTTCCAAAACCAAACAAAAGTGACTTACAATCAGTTATAGGTTTGGTGTAATAGGTTACCAAATTTTCCATAATTAGACAATAGCTTCGTGTAACCGGTTACGGCTTTTACGTAACTAGTTATGTGCTCGAATTCTTTTTCTTTTAGTTGGTTAGTTTTACAGTTGTATATTGATGTATGGTGACAATTCTAGAAAGTGTACTAGTATCGTCGAAGTAATAAATAAAATGTGTCTCCTACTTGTTGATGAATTATGAATTAATCAAATTTATCATATGTTAAAGTATTGCGGTGAATTAACATGGTGACTGCACCTATTTCCTTGGTGTACAACTCATTAATCTACACAATAATTCTCTAATTCCTTAGGCTAATTCAGAGTTGAATTAGGCATTATAAGTATGTTCATTCAAAAACTACAACATATAATTACCTATTCCTAGTTAATTACTAAGTTGAATAATGGCTCTAGATCGGATCACTAGACTAACGGCTAGAAATCCCTACTCATCTTATATCAATTTATGCATTCGTCAAGACATAAAAAGCATTAAGATCAAGAATAATTTAATAATGACAATGATATAAAATAACTTAATTAACATCAAACAACCATAGCCGAAATAATGGTCAGATAACTAAAATTATATGGTTGTTCAATTGTTATTGTGCGACTTGTTGTCTGTTGAAATGTGAAATTGCATGTTAGTTGCTTGAGGACAAGCAAAGATTCAAGTTTGGGGTTGTGATGAGAGTTCGTCATTACACCTAATTAGTCCAAAAATCATGGAAAAACCAGTAAAAGAGGAGCCAAAATGATGAAGAAAGACCCAAGAATGAGTATAAAATAGCTAAGTATGGAAGAATGAGACTTAGTGAAAATTTTGGTGAAAAAGGGTTATTTTCCACGCAGCTACTGTAATAATCACGCACATCATCGCATACGTAATAGAGGCGAAAATGATGCATCGTGCGGACGATGCTTTCATAATGTGTGTGATAGTTGCTTTTTCTGGGCTTTTCCTGACACGTTCTGACCCATTCTGACACCTTTAATAGGGGAATTCTGCACTTTCACAGGGGTTACAAAAATTGAAGAAGATAGCATGATTTTGGGAACACAAAAGGGGATTTTTAGGAAATTTGAAGCCATTGGAGACCACTCTTCAAGGGACTTCTCATGTTATTTTTATCCACCGAGTGTGGTATTTTTCTCTGAATAATGTGTAACTAAATTCTCTTAGGATAGGTTGTGTAATGATGAACCTTATTCAATCTTGTATATGCTGGTTTGACTTTGTATGAAGCCTTTTATAATAATTTTAATCAGTTGTTGCTTATGCTTAATGCTTTTTATTTGAGATACTTTGTTAATCTATTGTTAGACATATATGGATTCCTGGCCCGTAGCCTATTTATTAGACCTAGGGCAATTGTTCTACTTATGGTGGTTGAATATGGATATAAGACTCCGAGTAGTGGCAGAGGGAATCAATGACCTGCACATTGCCTAACACTGCTTACGCTGGCGGACTAGGGATAGGAAGCTCCGAGTAGTTATTAGTGAGTTATTTCGTGGGGGACTGGCTATAATGATTGTGTAAATTCGTCGTGAGATTATAAGGATAAGATCATTCATACAAGGTACCATACATCAACAAGAGGGGATAAGGGGATTCTAAAACACAGCCTAACCGCTTTCGTGATATTGTTTTCTAGTTCATTTACTTTTTGCACTAAAACTTGAAAATCCCCCCTTATTTTATTGTTTTACTTTAAATTGCATAAATCATTGTTTTGTCTAAACACAATCCGTGTGGGTTTGATCTTTTATTACTGCGACATTATCGATACACTTTATGAGAAGTCATCACGGTGAATGCAATTGATGCTCATAGAGTCGTGAACAATGAGGCCAAGAAGAAAGACTGCAAGGTTGCATTTTATATTCAATCGGCGACAGATCGAAGAACTTTAATTGGATTTATCATGCTGAATCGGCGAAGGAGGCGTCGGATATTTGTCATACCCTAATTTTTACCCCTAAGATCCCACCTTATTTGCATCTTCATAATGCATCAAGATCACAAACTTGGTTATTTCCTAACCCTCTAATCTTTTGGGGTTGTTTTTGTAGAGATCACCATGCACCTCATTGTGTATCTTTCTTTTGGCTTAATATTTTACTAACCTATAATCAAAATACAAAAATATGTGCCTTGTCCTTTTTTTTGCAAGGTAGGGTTTGAAATCAAAAACATCAATTGAAAGAATCCTCAACTAGGGTTTGAATCCCTCAGGTTCAAGTATGGTCAATCATTGAGTTTTAAGGGAAAATCATCAAAGCATGACCTCTCACCTCAAATCATAAGGTCTACAGCATCATTCAATTCCATTTTGATCAAAGATATTTCAAGATTAGATGGCTTGTTTCTCAAGAAATTCCCAAGGTTCATGTGTTTATTTCCATGCCTTCATCAACAAGTTTCATCAAGCCATGACATGCTTCATCAAAGTACAATCAAGGGTACGTCATTTTGAGTCCACATGATCATCAATGAGCTTTGAAGTGCAAGAAAAGTCCCAAGGTTTCAAGTTTATTAATGGAAGTTTGACCAAGAAGTCAACATTTTAAGCCTAAGTTCAAGACTTCACAACTTCTTCATACTTTAACATTTTATAATGCTTCTTTGGGAAAATGACTCATATTGACACCCTCTCCAAGTTTTCTTCACAATTCAAGAACCAATTGTTCTTGGAAGACCATCAAAAGTTTGAAGACATTATAGGTCATCTTGTGGACTTATAAAATTTTTGCCTAGGTTCAAGCTTAGCATGCCTAACTTCCAAAGATCATAACTCCTTCAATATTCAACTTTTATGGGTGTTTCTTTTTTCCAAATATCCCTCTTGATGCCCTTTACAGCTTTGCTTTAAAGGTCAAACATAAATTCATGCTCTAAGGACATCAAATCTTGAAGGTCACTTGTGCACAAAACTAGGTCATTACCTGTTTGACCTAATGTCCTACCTGATTTTCAGGGCCACGACCCCAACTTTCACCTCGTGCCATTTTCACCACAATAATCCTTTTGGATTGGTTCTTTTTCATTGTGTTCTACTCCACGAATAGATTATTTGGCTCAACGAAAACCACAAAACGCATGAGTGGATTGCATTTTTCCTAGCCATAAACCTGACCCCATGAACTCTGCTCTTGGTTCAAATTTTAGGTCACAATTTTCATGCTAATCTCAATCTGGGACCACCGCACATGTGAAAACTCATTTCAGTCACTAAAACGCATCTCACCAAGTGCAAAATGACTGATTCCAAGCCCTGAGTCACACATTTCACCTTGCTTCGCATGATTGCAAAAGTGGGAAAATTCTAGAATGCATTCACACGTTCTGGATCTGATCTCACATACTTGAGTTCATCATTTCATTCCCTATAAATAGAGGAAGCTTTCCCCTTCATTTTCAAGCTTTGAAAGCCAAGAAACCCCTAATACTTCTGAAGCTCGAAACCACCTCCAAACCAGAAACTTACTTTCCAAATTCAGCTTCGTTTTGCTTCAATTTTTTGCCCAGAATCCATCATCGGCCTTATCCGAAGTTAACTGAAGCATTGTCGTGACTTGAGACAACCTGAATCCAAGCTTTCCATTTCACCATTGTTGAACCTTCAAGCTTCAGCTGAAAAGGTAGATAACTGTAAAATTAGATCTTAAACTAGTTACCAGTAGCTTCGTCTTGCTTCATTGATCAATAACTCTCTCACCTTGCATTTATATTTCGTTTTAAGGATTGAATTTAACTTTGAGTTTTTAGGGTTCTTGAGCTTTCTGAGGAAATTCTCCTTGCTCAAAGCAAATCAATTATGCTTAAGCATGGAGACATGAACGATGATGTTTGTCTATGCTTAACCATGTGGAGTTTTAGCTTAAAACAAAGAGTTTGTGATTTTTCAAAATCAAAGAACGAGGTTGAAGATGAAGTTGTTTCCCTCGTGTTTCAGTCTTTTGCTCCAAAATTTGAATTATCTGGCCAATGGTATTGCAAGCTTTTTTTTCAAATGTTTTAACCTTTGCAAGTTGTATGTGGTGTGTTCTCCAGTGTACGTGTTTTTACTCTTAATCCTGACCACTTAACGTTGGACTTTGACTTGGTATATTGATCAGATGATCTGATTTTCTTTCAATCACACGCGTAGGATGAATCTTATCATACCCTAAAATTTGACCCCAAGACTGCACATCATTGTGCAAATCATCACCACAATATGGATGTATTTTCATACCTCACCAATCTTTTCAAAGATTGTTGAGTATTCACCTTAACCAAGGATTAGGGTTTTTGAGCCCTCTCAGTGCATTCAGGCAAAGGATCAATCAAGAATTGGCATGATCTTCAACTTATCAAGCCTCTCAATCATTCATAAAGGATAATAGATCCTCCACATTAAGAATCAAGCACAAGATTGCAAGAATTCAAGTTGATCAAGCCTTAAGACCATCAGTGTCACCAAATTAGGGTTTTGGTCGACCAAGGCCGCCAAAGAGAAATTTTCATCTGGGCATGAGCCAATACTTTAATATATGATTCAAGAATCTCAAAATAACCTCATGAGTCCATTCATAAGTTCAAAATATCCTCAAAGGATGCTTGTATCAAAAATCAGGAATTAGGGTTTTGACCTAATTCAGTCCCTATGTTAACTTTTGGAGTAAGGCATGATCCAAGACCTCAAGATATGCTTTAAGGACCTCAAAATACATCATATTAATCCATTAGAAAGATTGGATTGATTCAAAGAACTTGATTCATAAGCAATACAAGGATTCAAATTCACCTGGACCACAAACTAGGGTTTCTGAGAAAAAGTCAACCATACCTTTGACTTTTGAGTAAAGCATGATCTCAAACCTTGGGACATGATTCAAGACACTCAAAAACACCTTTGGAATCCATCCATTAGGTTCAATTTATCCCAAGGACTTGATTTCATAAAGGATCACAAAGTTCAAGTTTCATCTAATATAAAAAGTCAACTGTGATCAAAACCAAGTTTGACTTTTGGGATTTTTTGGCAAACATGGCCTCTTTAAGTCAAGAACAATATTAACTTGTAATTTGGATCATGATCAATCAAGAAAAATCAAGAAAAGTGAGGTTACTTGCAAAAAGGGCAACCTTGAGAAACTTTAAATTTCACTAACTTATGGAAGGAACATAGTTTTTACCCAACTTTGCAGGCCATAACTTGTGATCCAAGCAACCATTTTTTCTCATCCAAAGCTCAAATGATAGATCTTCTTACATACAACAAGATTGCAAAGCAGAAGTACCCCCAAAAAATGCATATATTTTAAGATATAAAGCATTGAAGTTAGGGTTTCATGAGATTTTGAACTTTGACACTTAGAATTTTTTTATCATGTTTTGTCCAACTTTGGAGGCATTTTCCATTATGATCCAAGATGAATCAAGACCAAATGTAAACATCAAAGCTGAAGTATGATATACAAGCTTTCTAAAGAGTATAAGAACATCTATTGATTGAACTTGAGCAAGAAGTTATGAACCTCACAACATGACATGATCAAGCTGATTTTTCAAGACAGGTTTTGTGGATTAATTGTGCCACACGATTTTCATCTTCAATTTTTTCATTTTACAAGCTTTGTCCTCTTCCAAGATCAGAAGGAATCTTGATGAATCACTTGATGTTTTCAACTTTGGACCATTGAGTCAAAAATCCAACTTAGCATGTGCAAATTCATCATTACCAAAAGCCTTAAAATTCAATTTTGTTAAGTTGAATTAATGTGATGCATAGAGGTGGCATGAATCAGGCACAAGCTAGTCAAGATGAGTCAAGAAACATGAGTGTTCAAACCTGCAAATTTGGTTGAAGTCAAGATAAGAGAAGACTTTGGTACATTGGCATTTAAGAAAATGCTACATGACAAAATCCATTGGATAATAGAGTGATCCCTCATCCAACACTATTCCTCCCAAAATAAACTTGTTGTCCTATAAATAGGAGTCATTTCTGATCATTTGAATCACACCAAAACAATACCAAAGGCTTGCTTTCTCATTCTCCCTCTTTTGCTTCAAGTTTCAAAGTTCCAAAGAGCAAACTTGGAATTCTCAAAACCAGAGCCTAAACCACTCAAATAACCATCCAAACACATCACAAATAATCCATTGGAGGTGTCTAAACCCTCATCTTTATTGCGAATCACCAAAATCAGAAAGTCAACCATTAAAACCTCATATTTTGACTTTTCTTCCTTTTTCAAGCAATATCTTGATCCAATCCATTCCAAAGCCAAACAACACTTCAAACACTCTCCAAATAACATACCTAAGTTGTTCCAAAAAGTGTTCCTCAACTGTAACACCATTTAAGGGAGTTGCCATTTTGACCACTTTTGGTTTATTTTGCAAGAAGAGGCCAAATTCTGATCCAGAGGTTTCTCCTTGATTCCAAGCATCCAAACAGCCTCAATAAGGTGTATTGAACGTGTCCAAGGCATCAAGACACATCTGTAACAACCATCTTGAAAGATCCTAATTTGCTTCAAGAGGTAAGTTTCCTCAAAACTTGAACTTGCCAAAATATGCTTCGCTTGGATGTACATTGATCATGACCATGTCATACATATCTTATTTGTTGTGTTTGAACTATAATTGAGCATTATGATTGGTTGTATAAGCATGTAGTATAGAACTTCCAAAAACATGGCCTATTTGAAACCACTATCGGGTTTTAAAATGTAGGTATTTTTAGAAAAATCTAAGACCACCATTGCATTCCTCATGAAATTCTAGGTGGGATCCATCTTTGTTTCATCCATTTTCATGGAGAAACGAAGAAGTTATGACCTTCTTGCAAATACCCCAAAACCTAGCCTCCCTTGGGCAAGAACCAGGTCATGGCGCATTTGTCTGGCCAGGCCTAGATCATTTTTACCATTGTGCCTGCGTGTTAAGTGTGTTTCTATGTGCTAGGGCGTGGGTTCAACACCCACCCATGCCATTTTTCGATCATTCTCTCTCTTTTTTCATATTTTTCATATTTTTCATATTTTCTATTTTTTTATTTTCAAATAATTATTTTATAAATCAATTTTAATTATTTTAAAATGAATTTTTGCACAAATATCACTCACATATTTAAATATTTTATTCACAAAAATAATTTTTATTTAATATATTTTAATATATTTAAAAATATTATTTTAAACTGTTTTAAATGTTTTAAAATGATTTCTCTTTCTTGATTTTTCTTAAACCAAAATGGTTTTAAATATTCATGTGGATAAAATGCCTTTTTCATAAACCTTAATCATTATTTATAACATGATTAATGGATTCATTTGATAATTAATTCATTTTTTATTTATTTTTCTATGAAAAATATCTTTAAAAAATGAAATTAAGGTTTTGTTTTGATTCAATCTTTCAAAACTTCATTTCAAAAACTCACGGGCCTCTATTAGAGTGTAAGACCCAACCCTCTTTGTAAATAAACCAATTCATGGGCCTCTACTATAGTATAAGTCCCATCGCATTTTTCAAAATCACAACGCGATCATTGTTTTCACAACAACTTCTGGGCCTCTAATAGAGTGTAAGTCTCATCTTTTGTACATAAATAAACCTTTTTATAGGGCCTCTACTATAGTATAAGTTCCTCCTCTCAGTGTTTAAAATCATTGTTGTTTTACAAACAATAATCTGGGCCTCTATTTAGAGTGTAAGACCCAACACCTTTGTTTTTCTCCTACTTAAGAACAAGTCATCTTCAAAATTCAAAACTTTCTTCAATTTCTTTAAAACACTAATCCAATCTTGAAGAAGGCATCTAATCAATCACAATACACTTTGGCCTCTATCCAAAGAATAAGACCCACCACCTTTCAATTCATACTTGTTTATATACTTGTTCATATATTTGTATATATACTTGTACATATCTTGTTAAGTTTCTCTCAGCATTTAAATCATTCTCAGTTTAGACTTAGTTCAAACAATAGGATCATTTCAATCAGTATAACTTAGTTCAAACAACTAGTTCCCCCCTGTACAAAGGAATTCTTCTCCCCAATACAGTCAGCCTCCTCTTGGGCTTTGTTCAATTTATCCAACCTTGAAACAGTTCAATAAAGAGAGGATTATTTCTGGATGAAACCTCTTCTTTAACCGCTTTAACCCTAGAACAGTTCAACAAAGAAAGGATTATTTCCCGGTGAAACCTTTCTTGAACTCTTCCTAGACTTGGAAAGTCTTAATCCCTAGCCTCCTATTGGGCTTCATACAAGGACCCTCAGGCTTCCTAAATGCATAGGATAGACCCTAGTCATCTCTATCCCTACACCAATTCCCAGGAGAGTCAAAACCTTTAAGACATTCAAGCTTCTCCTTTAAGTCTTTTCTGATCCTCAACAAGGTTTGGCTTTTGAAAGCACCTTTGGTTTGACAGAATTTTGGTAAACAATTTTAATGTTAAAGATGAAGAAATCTGGCCCTGAACAAAGATGTCGAAGAAGATGTCTTAACTTGAAAACAAGACATCCTGAAGTACTGCACTGATTTAGCAGGTTTTTAATCTGTAACAAATCTGCCCAAGATTTAATGCGCATGGATCAAGGACCAAAAAAAGAAATCCCAGGGAAACTGAAGCCTATAAAAGAAGACTTAGACCTAGGATTTTACATGCCTTTTGTAACCTAGTTCTCTTGTGTAAAAATAAGGGTTTAGGGTTTTGAGAGTCAATGGCTCTCTAGGTTGTAAGTCTCCCTTTGTATCAGTTGATGCATTGTGGCAGATATAGGTGTCGTACAGATCCATAAGCCTTGAGGTATTGGATTGTGTATTGATCTTGGATGAAGCTTTTAAGCAAATCCGAGTTAGCTTATTTGTCAAGAAAGCTTGACAGAATTATGTATTGACAAGGATGATGTAGATATCACAGGTTGTGATTAAAGGAAGTGAGTGGGGTATCTCGTATCAAAGAGGTTGTTCTTTGATAAAGTCTTCATTGGGTAGAGTTTAGGATATAAAGTTGTAAATGGGGAGTTTAGCTTTGTAACAATTCTACAAATAGTGGAGTCTTCTTCCTGGATTGGTATCCCCCAGATGTAGGTGAATTGTACCGAACTGGGTTAACAATTACTGTGTTCTTTATCATTCTGCAGATTTACTTTTCTGTTAGGGTTCATGATAAACATGTTGGAACAGATGTCGTAACATATGTGTTGTTGCAGTCCTGATATTCAAGGTATCAGTCTGTTGTTATGCCTCTGCGTTTAAATGTTTATGCAGAACAATGTCTTGACATGTGTTAGGACATCTGTTGTCTGCATTGCCAGAATTTCAATTATATCAAAGCAGACATCCTTTTTGTTTTTGGATGAGATCCTTGGGAGATACTTTCTGGCATTTAAACAAGGAGGAGTTTTGAAGATCAGATCAATCAACTCAGACATACTCAAGGGTATTAATGGATGGGATAGATGTTCTGGATCGAAGGTAACAACCCAGAGGTTGTTTATGTTGCTGAGGAGGTTCTACAACAATTGTAAGAGAAATGGCTAGTTCTCTTGTTGGGGTGTCTTATAAGATGTTCTGACATCTTATTAGGGCAAGTAGGATCTGTTCCTTGGTGGTTTCGCTGCATATGTTTCTGATGGAAGAGCTCTAGAATTATGGGATTCTGGAGTTGTTACTGAAGCTAAATGGTGGAAAGTCTCAATTGTCGGCCTCTATATGTGAAGATATTTGCATTCTTTTATTCCAAAGTCGGGAGCGATGGAATGAAGGGAGTTGTTGGAAGATGTATGTTATGGTGACTTGGTACTGGGAAGCTTGGTTCCATGGTACTGGTTGAAGTCAGTTGAAGAGGAAAGGAGTTGAGTTTAGGTTTATCAAGTTCTTGCTCTGGGAGTTTGATAAATTATTGATCGGCTAGGGTGTCAAAGATACTTGAGAATTCTCTCAAGTCCACTCATAAAGGTGTCTCAGTCGTGCATCTGGAGTCTTCTAGTTATTCTTCTGACTAGAAGGTGTTTCTATGAAACACAACCTGAAGAAAGTGGAGGTGATTTATTTTCACCATCCAAAACAGCAAGGAAGGATTCATCTCACTTAACCCTAAGAGTGGATCCAATCTGATTGGAGTTCTCAGAATCATTGAGGTAAATAAGGTTCGTTCAGAGAGAATCTTAGTTACTTGAGTCAAGGGTGGCAGCCTTGGTATCTCAACACTGTTTGTCAAAGAAGATAGTTACAAAAGATTGAATGCTTGATAAGTGTTCATGAAGTGATCTGGTGGAGCTTAGCTACAACAGTGAAGAAGGGTCATTGGACAAGGATTTAAGATCAATTTCTATTTGTGGAATTCATAAGTATTTAATTGATTATCCTTGAAAGTCAAGATTGCTGATGTTCAACAAGATGTTGGAATATCTAATCATCAAAGTTAGTGCAGAATCATGGGAGGGGTACTGCATACACTTTAGCATATGTTTTGGTCTTGGGTGTTGACCTAAGAATCGGCTTCAGTCTGGTGTGACAGAAGCATGTGATCTCTGGAGAGTTTCTTGGCAAGAAACTGGTCTGGACTTTGGTGTTGTTGAAGATGAGGATGAAGACATCATAATCTTGATGGTTAATTCTTGGATCAGTTTATTTCTGATCTAAGAGTATTGGAGTGCAACATGTGTGTTCAGGTGGTTACTAAAAGCATCTGGTGGTGGCACAACTTGGATCAGTTTATTTCTGATCTGGGTACTGAGGAGCATGGGATCTTGCTCATTTTGAAGGTCAAGGCTAAGTGGCAGTTATCTCTAACTTTCTACAGACTGCTCTACTAAGGAAAGTGGCATTCTTTGGTATGGCTATGATGTAGTCTATGACTACTTATCTTCTGAAGATTCAGACCTAGCAGGTGTGAAGTCTTTGGAGTTTCAAAACACTTATTCATCAAGGTGTAAGCTTAAAGGGAATATTTGGGATAAGCATGATGAAGGTTGTCTACTCAAACTTGGTTGTTGAATCAAGTCTATGAGAGCATGGATCTCTTATTCTGTAATAGGGAGGAGGTTCTTCTAAGTGACAGAAGGGGGAGCTGAATTCAACAGTTGGATGTTGTATCAAAATGTTCTGACATCTAGCTTAACATAAGGTGATCTACAAGAGAATGGAAATTATGGATGCTTCAAAAAGGTCTATCTCATGCAGTTTGCGGGAGTTGTGGTTTGAGAAGATGTTACATGTCTAGAGGCTTGGTGGATCCAAGAAGTATTGTTATGGAGCAAGTAGTTCATGTGACTTGAAGATCAGATTTCATTGGTGGATCAGTGTATCTTGTGGGAGTTCTGAAGAAGAGTGAGATCAATTGAAAGGTGGCATTTGGTTATTTTCATAGTTTGCATTCAAGAAAGGTGCTTGGAACTGATTACTCTTGGGCAGAAGGGTAGTTAGTTGAAAATGTAAGGAGGTTCTGGTTCTCTTGGAGCTTGTGGTAGAAGTTCTAGATTGAGGAATGAAGTATGCCTTCTTTTGGTGGATGAGAGTTTATTTCCCTCTGGGTTTCTAGAGTTCTTGTCGATCAAGCTGATGGCGCAGTGTTGTTTGAAGATCTTCAGTTTGGATTACTATGCAGATAGTAAGTCCAGTGGTGGAGCATATCAAGAACCATGGTGTGTGGTGTCTATGATGTGTGAAGGATGTTCTAACTGATGTTAGGACATTATCTGGGTTGGTTATCCTTGGAGGAGGATTCTTAAGTTCTGGTCTAGGAACTTGTTGCCTACATCGTGTCTAAGGAGTATCTATCTTGTCATACGGAAGAATGATGACGTAGAAGAACTGCATTGGAAGAATGATGTAGAGAAGACTGAAGTGGATTATGTGTTGATTACATGGAAGTCTGAATATGGATATTCACCAGTTGATCAGAAGTATTCCAGGTTATCATACGGGAAAATGATGAAGGAATGATTGTCTTTGATTATAGGGTGTAAGTTATATGTGTGCCTAAGAGGGGGTGAATTAGGCTCTTAGACAATTATCCGGATTTTTGACGGTTTTTGAATTATCCGGATTTTTGACGGTTTTTGAATTTTACTTTCCTAAAAATTTCTAAGTGAGGAAAGAGGTAAATGCGGAAAGTAAAGAACACCAAGACGTATAGTGGTTCCCCTCACAGGTCGAGAGTACTCCACTCCCCTTTCAACACGAAAGAGATTTTCACTAATGTTAGATCTTAGGACAAGACACACCTAGTCTTCCTATACAAGACTCTAACAATCCACACCAAGAACACCCTCTTGGATTTTACAAGTTTAAAGTCCAACCGAGAATCAACCTCTCACAAATGGACCTCTTGTATCCACAATCCGGATAACAAGGTTTACAACCAAACAATCTTATATCCAACAATCCTGGAAAAATAAGATATGTTACAACAAGAGTTTTTGAAACAAGTTTGTAGTATATAAATCCTATGAAGGACTTCTTCTCTTTCAAATATGAAATTTCAATATCATAAACTCTCTAAGTGCTCAAATGATACTTTTATGTATGTAATATGAAAATGGTATTCAAAAAGTATCTTGTATAAAATTTCTGTTATGGAAAAATATGCTTAGAGATTGTAGAGAGTTTTTTTTTAAAGAGGTGATTGAAAAATGAAAATTTGAAATGAATTTATAGTGATGAAAGAAACCATTCAAAAGTCATGGCAATGGTTAGAGAAATTCTGAATTTAATAAGAGAAAAGATGTAAGAGATGCCATGAAAAGATATAATGAAAAGATGCATTCAAACAAAACATTTTTCAATTTAAATTAAAAATACTGTTTCAGAACGTAGTAAATTGTGGCGGTTTTTGTTCTGTTACTTCGGTTCAAAACGCCATAATTTACCAAAAACTTTTCAAATTTAAAATTTAAAATACTGTTTCAGAACGGTGCGAATTATGGCGGTTTTTGGTGTTGTTACGACAGTTAAAAAGGCCATAATTTACCAAAAACTGAATGTTTAAATAAATTGAAAAATTAAAAAATTTGTCTAAGTGTTTGAACCAATTTTATGCAACATCTATTGATTTATCCAAGTAAATAGATTATATTTGAAAGTGATTTAATATGGTTCAAAAATGAAAATTAATTTTTCCAATTAAAGAAATATTTTGAGCACTAAGAAATGTTTTAATCAAGAATTTCATATACCTAAAAGTTTGATTAATCCTATCTTGCAAGTGTAGTCAAGTTTTATGCAATTCTTCTTTTTCCTTCTTGAGAAATCTTCAAGACTTGAATTAATATGAAACTTGTTCTACCTTTGAAGTTTTTGATCCATTTCCTCTTGTACATAAAACCTTGAATGAACATTGTTGTCTTCATCAAAACCATTGAGAAGCTATGTCTTCACATTCTCCCCCTTTTTGATGATGACAACCCAATTCTTGAAAATTCGATCCAATCTTATTTCTCTAACCAAAGCTTGCTCCCCCTTGGATATTGCTCCCCCTTAATCCATGATTTTAGAGAGTTTTGAAATCTGCACATTTTGTTAGAGAAACCAAGCAATAATACACAATTCTTCTCCCCCTTTGTCATTAACAAAAAGGATGGGAAAATACTTGAAGTATATAAAGAAATTATGAAAAATAAAGACAATTTTTACTTATGAGATTTACCTCATGATTGACTTCATCAAAACATTTATCTTTTGTGAACATGATGTTGAAACCTTTGTCATAAAGTTGACTTGTACTTAGAAGATTATGCTTTAGTCTTTTAACATAAAGTATATCTTCAATGGATGTGAAAGTTAGTGCTTCAACTTTGCCAATGCCAATAATTTTTCCTTTAAGGTATTCTTCAATTGAAATGACCCTTGGACTATAGAACTAGATTTGAAAGTTAGTTTATGCCTCCCATCAAAATCTTAGAACAACCACTTATCAACAAGACATAAAATTGAAGTGGTCTTCAAGAAAACCTACAAAATAAAATTGAAGATGAACTTATTTCGTTGTCTACATATGTTTTCCTTTCCTTTTTATGATTCTTTTCAAACTTTTTGATAAGATCATCATTTTCATCACTATTGGACTCATCCTCTTGATTGCTATCATAATTTTTTACTTTTGTCTTTAAGGCAACGTCTTTTGAATCTTTTACTTGTATTTCATGCTTCTCCAATCTTTCAAGTTCTAACTCATGCTCTTGAAGTTTACCAAATAGAGATGCGGAAGTCATCGTAGAGAGGCTTTTCTTTTCCGATATTGTCGTTACTTTTGGTTGCCATTCTCTAGTCAATGATCTTAGAATTTTGAGATTTAATTCATCATTTGAGAATGTTTTACCAAGTTCCATTAAGTGGTTAGTCAAATGAACAAATCTCTTCTGTAATGCAACAATGGAATCTCTGGGCTGCATTCGGAACATTTCATATTCTTGACTTAAAGTGTTTAGTCTGGATCTTTTTACTTCAGCAGTTCCTTCATGAGTCTCCACCAAAGTATCCCATATTTCTTTTGCAGATCGACATTGAGAGACACGGAAAAACTCATCCATACTTAATGCACTTTGAAGAATATTGACAGCTTTCTTTTCATTTAAGATTCTTTTCTTGTCATCTTCATCATATGCATTTTTTAACTTTGGAGTACCAACACCATCGACCACATTAACCGGATTATGCGGACCATTCTCAATGGCTTCCCATATACCTTCTCTTTGTGCTTCAAGATGTGCCTTCATGCGGATTTTCCAAAAGTCAAAATACTCTCCAGAGAAAAGTGGGGGCTTGTTACTACTTCCACCGTCTTTGAAAATCGGGTCCGTGCTTGCGGAAGCCATACTGGATCTGTAGGAACAGGTTACCTATAACCTGCTCTGATGCCAATTGTAAGTTATATGTGTGCCTAAGAGGGGGGGTGAATTAGGCTCTTAGACAATTATTCGGATTTTTTACGGTTTTTGAATTTTACTTTCCTAAAAATTTCTAAGTGAGGAAAGCGGTAAATGCGTAAAGTAAAGAACACCAAGACGTATAGTGGTTCCCCTCACAGGTCGAGACTACTCCACTCCCCTTTCAACACGAAAGAGATTTTCACTAATGTTAGATCTTAGGACAAGACACACCTAGTCTTCCTATACAAGACTCTAACAATCCACACCAAGAACACCCTCTTGGATTTTACAAGTTTATAGTCCAACCGAGAATCAACCTCTCACAAATGGACCTCTTGTATCCACAATCCGGATAACAAGGTTTACAACCAAACAATCTTATATCCAACAATCCTGGAAAAATAAGATATGTTACAACAAGAGTTTTTGAAACAAGTTTGTAGTATATAAATCCTATGAAGGACTTCTTCTCTTTCAAATATGAAATTTCAATATCATAAACTCTCTAAGTGCTCAAATGATACTTTTATGTATGTAATATGAAAATGGTATTCAAAAAGTATCTTGTATAAAATTTCTGTTATGGAAAAATATGCTTAGAGATTGTAGAGAGTTTTTTTTGAAAGAGGTGATTGAAAAATGAAAATTTGAAATGAATTTATAGTGATGAAAGCAACCATTCAAAAGTCATGGCAATGGTTAGAGAAATTCTGAATTTAATAAGAGAAAAGATGTAAGAGATGCCATGAAAAGATATAATGAAAAGATGCATTCAAACAAAACATTTTTCAATTTAAATTAAAAATACTGTTTCAGAACGTAGTAAATTGTGGCAGTTTTTGTTCTGTTACTTCGGTTCAAAACGCCATAATTTACCAAAAACTTTTTAAATTTAAAATTTAAAATATTGTTTCAGAACGGTGGGAATTATGGCGGTTTTTGGTGCTGTTACGACAGTTAAAAAGGCCATAATTTACCAAAAACTGAATGTTTAAATAAATTGAAAAATTAAAAAATTTGTCTAAGTGTTTGAACCAATTTTATGCAACATCTATTGATTTATCCAAGTAAATAGATTATATTTGAAAGTGATTTAATATGGTTAAAAAATGAAAATTAATTTTTCCAATTAAAGAAATATTTTGAGCACCCAGAAATGTTTTAGTCAAGAATTTCATATACCTAAAAGTTTGATTAATCCTATCTTGCAAGTGTAGTCAAGTCTTATGCAATTCTTCTTTTTCCTTCTTGAGAAATCTTCAAGACTTGAATTAATATGAAACTTGTTCTACCTTTGAAGTCTTTGATCCATTTCCTCTTGTATGTAAAACCTTGAATGAACATTGTTGTCTTCATCAAAACCATTAAGAAGCTATGTCTTCACATAGGGTGTCTATCAAATTTGTTGGCCTTGTTGAGGTCATTAGAAAAGCTTGTGGAGGGGATATCGCCCTTGCTACGAGTCATGTTAGAGAGAAGTGGATTAGTTTGGCAAGCTGAGAAGTTCTGAAGCATGTATACGATATCGAACATCATTAAGAAGATAACAAACTAAGAGGTATGGTATCTCTTTGAGGAATGTGGATCATTTAAGATCAATTAGATTTTATCTCAAGGAACATGGAGGTCTATACATGAGAATTCAAGAGGAATTCCTGTGGTGTATAGATGGGTTCAAGAAGAGGGGGACCAATGGAGCTTTGATCTTAATCCAAGAGCTTGTTAATTTAGGATGGTGATCCTAATGTGACCTCAAGGGAAGCATGATGGTGTTCATGTGTGAGTGATTATTGGTTCTTGTCAGAAGAAGCAATAAGTGAAGTTGATGATTATGTTTAGCAGATAGGTTAGACAGAGGGTGCGCTCTTGAAGACATGAAGATGCGTCTTATGTTTTCCATTCATTAGCATAAGTGTTCATCGTAGGAGCACTGGTTATCTTAGATAGGGGGAGTTGCTTCTTGATCTAAGATATATTACTGCAGGGGTGCAGTTATGGATCCAGTTTGTTTGGAGGTCAAGCAACCTGTGAGAATTTTGAAGATGAGATGTCAAGAAGGATGTCTTGACATTGCTCTGCTGCTGCAGATTGTGAAGGTTTTTATTAATACAGAAGTTTTCTTTGGTAGACAATTTCTGACATGATGTCAGAACATTGTTAAGGACATATGATAAAAGTAACTGGTCTTATGGTCAGTGGAAAACATGCATGTTCATCATAACTTACATTATTTTTGGTGGTTTTCTTCAAAGAAGAAACAGTCAAAGCATTCTTAACCGGTGCACATTGGTATTGGTGAACCATTGCTATTTTCAAAGACTCGTTACATTCGAAGGAAATTCTTGGGTATTTAAGGGAGCCCTTGGATCAGTTTGTCTCAGACTATGTTTTCTTTGTGGTGTGTTCAAAATGTCTTTTGTTTAACTATGGATTAGTATTGGTTGGGTATGGGAATGCCTTGACTACCTTTTCAATTTTTTGGCTAAAAAGGGGGAGTATGAGTCACGGGAATAGGGAATGTGTTTGTTGTTTTTGCAGTTGTTTTGTAAGGACATTGAACAAGGTGTTGGCTTTATCATCTTGTATATGTTTCTCTTGTGTCATGTGACTTGAGTTAAGGATCAAGTTGTGTCTTGTAACCTGAGTTACATGCTTTATGTACTCAGATTCACGAAGTCTACAACTGATCTGGGGAGGGGGAGTGTCGTTGAAAGGAGTGTCTAGGATTCTGATGTTTCAGACTTTCTTCTTGTCTCTTTAGGAGTCTCAACTCCTGGACCTTTCTCAACTTCACTCACCTTGGAAAGAGGAAGGTTGTGTTATCTTCCTCCTCATGTACACCAACATGAATCCAACATGCTCAGTATTCCAATCATAACCGCTATTCAAACTAAAAGGAGTTTTAGCCAAAATTTGTCAAAAGGGGGAGATTGAAAGCACCTATGGTTTGACAGAATTTTGGTAAAACAATTTTAATGATAAAGATGAAGAAATCTGGCCTTGAACAAAGATGTCGAAGAAGATGTCTTAACTTGAAGACATGACATCCTGAAGTACTGCACTGATTTAGCAGGTTTTTAATCTGTAACAAAATCTGCCCAAGATTTAATGCACATGATCAAGGACCAAAGAAAGAAAGCCCATGGAAACTGAAGCCTATAAAAGAAGACTTAGACCTAGGATTTTACACGCCTTTTGTAACCTAGTTCTCTTGTGTAAAAATAAGGGTTTAGGATTTTGAGAGTCGTTGGCTCTCTAGGTTGTAAGTCTCGCTTTATATCAGTTGATGCATTGTGGCAGATATAGGTATCGCACAAATCCATAAGCCTTGAGGTATTGGATTGTGTATTGATCTTGGATGAAGCTTTTAAGCAAATCCGAGTTAGCTTGTTTATCAAGAAAGCTTGACAGAATTCTGTATTGACAGGGATGATGTAGATATCACAGGTTGTGATTAAGGGAAGTGAGTGGGGTATCTCGTATCAAAGAGGTTGTTCTTTGATAAAGTCTTCATTGGGTAGAGATTAGGATATAAAGTTGTAAACGGGGGAGTTTAGCTTTGTAACAATTCTACAGATAGTGGAGTCTTCTTCCTGGATTGGTATCCCCCAGATGTAGGTGAATTGCACCGAACTGGGTTAACAATTACTGTGTTCTTTATCATTCTGCAGATTTACTTTTCTGTTAGGGTTCATGATAAACATGTTGGAACAGATGTCGTAACATTTGTTTTGCTGCAGTCCTGATATTCAAGGTATCAGTCTGTTGTTATGCCTCTGCGTTTAAATGTTTATGCAGAACAATGTCTTGACATGTGTTAGGACATCTGTTGTCTGCATTGCTAGAATTTCAGCTTTCATCTTTAAAATCCTCAGCCAGGATTAGGTTACCATCAACAAATCCCCAAAAGAATCAAAGCCTTATGGCTTCTAATAATTCAACTCTTTTTTGATCCCCAGCAAGAGTTAGTTCCCCTTATTTCCTCAAAACAGTTTAGACCTCCTCTTGGAATTTAAAATCCCTCAGAGTCAGTCTCCACTTAAATTTCCTCAGCCTCCTCTTAGGCTTAATATAACGATTTCACCAGTCAGCCTTAATCTTGGGCTTTGTACAAGACAGGTATAATACTCCTCCAGTTGAGTCAGTTTTCAACTTTTTTTAGCTTTAATCTAGGGCTTTGATCAAGGAAAAAATTCAACATCCCCACAGATGAGACTATGGGTCCTCTCTGTAGGAGGATATTTCTTCTATACATCACATTGCAAAACAAATAATCAAAACTTTTTCCAGATAATTGATGTAAGTGGCACACTTGTTGATTCAAAATCCAAACTGGAGTCCCTCCTTTATCATGGCTAAAATTTCTCTTTCATCTAAGTGGTGTAAGTGGCAAACCTCTGGATTCTACACATCTAAGTCAGTGTCCATCTCTTAGCATGAAAAGATTCATAAAGGAAAAAGTGGCATTGCTCTACACTGAGTTAAAGCTTCTTCCTTCATGACATTTCTATTCTCCTATAAAGGAAGATGTGGCATTGTTAGATTCCACACATCCCAGTTAAAGCAGCTTCCCTTATAAATTAATTCTTAAATGTTTGCGATGAATAGGTGAGTTATCTCCCTTTAGAGATGACAAATTCTCTCTCAGTCAAATCTTTTTACTTCAATATTGGGCTTTGAACAAGACATAAATACTCTTTTAACTTCAATCTTGGGCTTTGAACAAAACACAAATACTCTTTTAGCTTCAATCTTGGGCTTTGAACAAGACACAAATACTCTTTTAGCTTCAATCTTGGGCTTTGATCAAGACACCAAACAATTTCCTCCCATAGAATAGGAGGAACTACGAATGCTCTGATTTCCCAAAGTCTCTTTATGGGAATACGTAGGCATAAGATTGCAAAATCTTAGCGAGCGCACTAATAAAATATCTTAGATCTAGCACCTTCCCAAAAACAATAGAAAACCTTAAAACAACAAAAACATTTCCTCAACCTTCACAAAGGAGAAACTTTCCCTATTCAACAGTAAATGGATTTAAGCAACCAAACAATTCAACAGTAGAAACATGTGCAAATAAAGGTTCCTATAGATTACTATAGATACTCTGGGTGTTAACATCTTCCCTTTGTATGACCAACCTCTAATCCCGGATCTCATTGCATTTGTTAAGTAAAACATTTGCACGTAGGGTTAGTTTGAGATATCTTCCCCTTCCTTTTAAGCTTCATAGGATAAATATAGAAATCAGAAAATAACACTAAATGCGGTAGTGGTCGCGTCACAAAAACCGAGCTACAGAAAAATAGCGACTCTGCTAGGGATACTTAATCTTGTTTTTATTATTGGGAGGTTTAAGCCTTGCATTGCATATTTTTGTTGTTTTGTTTGCTTTCTCATTTGATATCATTTACTATTTTCCATCATACTATCTACTTATCTGCCATACTTGTTTAATTTACTATTATCTGGGAATGTGATTAATACACATGTGGTGAGTTAAAAAAGTCCTCAGTGGGCTTGAGAGCATATTTTAAGATAGGAGGTGGCAGACTCAAGAAGGCTTATAGGGAGTGAATCCCAACCAAGCTAACTTGAAAGTCTACAAAATCAGTAGAGGTACCCTTTTGGAATTACTGATGTTAAACGAGCAAGTCGTGAAAACATTACTTTTTCCACTGGGCACCCGTGATGCTGAGGATTATTAAACACTTAACCTTGGCCATTTTTAAGATGTAGTGCGGTGACTATCGGGAATAGTCGATACACGATACTACACTCAATGAGATCCATCTGAGGGATATTACAGCTCTCATGAGTCAGTCGGTTTGCTGGTAATATTCTTAAAAGGGGTCAATGATTTTGGGAACCTTGTTAGAACCCGTTCTACAGGTGCAAAAACAACCCCTAGTACATACCATTGGGATGGGTAGACCTGTGGCTAATGCTCGTGACGATAAACCCTTAAACCCATGTTTTCATATATTTGTGTTTGCTGCATTCATGCATTCATCAAAAACTTAAAAAAAAAAATCTTTTCTCAACATTTTTCAAAAGAACTAAAAAACGGGGTGTTGCAAATATCAGAAACCGCGTTATGGATTTCGGTTGAAGAAAAACTCAGAAGTACACCTTCAGAAATCCAAAACTTGAAGACCTGAGGAGATTGGGAAGGTTGATTACTAATCCAGAAGCTTTCAGAGCTAAATATGGGGGACTCTTATCCCTTTTAAAGGTCAACATGGCCGAAGGAGTCCTATCTACATTGGTTCAGTTCTATGATCGAGTGTACCATTGCTTCACATTCCCAGATTATCAGCTCACACCAACATTGGAAGAATACTCTCACTTGATTGATTTAACCATCACTGATCAGGATCCATTCTCTGGACTAGAAGAAATTCCTAAAAATCAAATCATTGCAAGAGTCACCTCTATTGAAATATCATATATCAAAACCCACATGACCACCAAGGGAGGAATGCAAGGTCTACCAGCTTGGTTTCTATTGGAAAAAGCCCTATACTTTGCCAGCATAGGAAACACAGTTGCTTTTGAGGATAACTTCGTTCTACTCACTTATGGATTATTCCTTTTTCCTAACATTGACAATTTCGTCGACATAAACGCTATCAAGATATTCTTAATTGAGAACCCAGTCCCAACTTTGCTGGCAGATGCTTACCACTCAGTGCATTTAAGGAACTTGTACAGCATAGGGATGATTACATGTTGTGTACCATTACTCCACAAATGGTTTATTTTCCACTTACCCAAATCTGCTTCTTTTTGGGATCTCAAAAGTGGTATGCGATGGTCGCAAAAGATTATGTCCCTTACCCATTCTAACATAGATTGGTACAATCGGGTCTATGACGGAATAAAGATCATTGACAAATGTGGAAGTTTCCCCAATGTACCCCTCATTGGTACTAAAGGAGGGATGAATTATCACCCAGTTTTAGCTCGTCCTCAGCTTGGATACCCGATGAAGGACTTACCTTGCAACATTCATCTGGAAGGTCTTTTCTTCAAGGATGGATAAAATGACAGAGCACTCAAGGAGGAAATTGTACATGCCTGGCATCATGTTCATATGAAAGGAAGAGAATCTTTGGGAAAACCAAATTGCATCTCCGTAGAGCCTTATCTCCAATGGGTACAAACTAGGGCCATCAAGTTAAAAATGCCTTACCCTCGTCAGGAAGTATTTCCCTTAAAAGAATCTATCCTCTACTTCATGAGTGACAAGGAGAAACTGCAGGTTGCTTTTAACAAAACTCAATGTGAAAAGAACTCTTGGAGAAACAAGTATCAGATTGTCATCTTGGAGTACACAAAGATTCAAGAGTTACTGAAAAAGAAAGATGCTCTAATTGAAATACTAGAACAACATGTTGTAGAAAGTCAAGAGGAATGGAGTTTTCTCTCTCCTTTCACATGGCAAAGTATCATCGAACTGACAACGGTTGAGGAGACCTGATCAAAGAAGAGAAAAGCAAGTCAGCAGCCTACATCTGGACCTTTTTCAGAGATTCCTTAGTATTCATTGGCCTAGTTTTCCTTCCTGCACTTTGTAAAATAATGTACTTTTCCCTGTAAGATATTGTAATCCTTTAAATTCAATAAAATGTTTCCACCACTGTTTGATATTTGCAACATAATTGTTAAAGGTTCTTTTGAAACCAAAACAAAAAGATCATTCTCATTCTTTGCATATCATTCATCATTCTTGCATTACACATCTTTGCCATAAAGTCTCACACATGTGTCACACTTTAGAGTCAAACTGTCTCATTCGTACAATACTCGGGCCAATCGGCAAAAGAAAATGGACGATCTTAAGGAGGAAAACAGAGAGCTAAGAGAGCAAGTTAACACTCTAAAGGAAAGTCTAGAAAGACTCAACAGCATGATTGAATCCTTGACAGCAGCTCAGGATCAACCACCTCAAAGGACTGCGATCTCAGAAATTGTGTCTACACTAACGTTTGAGATACCTGTCTGTCTTCCGCAATACAACATGCCTAAAGGTTTTCCCTGGGACAAGCCTTTCAATTTTATTCCTGAGGGATATATCCCACCGGACACTGAAGACCTAGGAGCCACAACCGGAACCTCCAGACTTGAAGGTTACAAACTTCAGGTGAACGAAGATGCAAGGACTACGACAGAGACTCCTGTACCTAAAGGTTACAAACTTTAGGTCACCGAAGTGCCAATAGTTACTGCAGTAATGTCTATACCACAACCTTTGATACATACTATCCCAGAGGAACAGATTCTTCAAGCCACCCAGGCAAGGATGAAGAAGTATATGAAAGGATGAATGAATTCCAAGAACGGTTCTTGGAAATGCAGAAAGAACTGCATGTCATTCGCGGACAGGACTTGTTTGGCAAAGATGTCGCTGACCTCTGTTTGGTCCCAAACGTCAAAATACCGCACAAGTTTAAAGTGACTGACTTTGAGAAATACAAAGGCAACTCTTGCCCTCAAAATCACTTGGTAATGTACGCCCAGAAGATGTCCACCCAGATAGAAAACCAACAGCTACTAATCCACTACTTTCAAGACAGTTTAACCGGTGTCGCGCTCAAATGGTACATGGGATTAAACCGTACCAAGATCAGTACTTTCAGAGATCTTGGGGTAGCTTTTGTTCAGCAGTACAAGTACAATTTGGATATAGCACCCGACAGAGATCAACTCAAAGCTATGTCCCAAAAAGATAAATAAACCTTCAAGGAGTATGCTTAAAGATGGCGTGAAATCACCGCCCATATTTGTCCTCCTCTTGAGGAGAAAGCAATGAAGAAAATCTTGAAAACATTAAGCTCGTTTTATTATGACCGAATGGTCGCCAGTGCACCTAGTGACTTTACCGAGATGGTAAACATGGGAGTACGCCTTGAAGAAGCAGTCCGAGAAGGTCGATTGGTTAAGGACTCAGAACCATCCAGTAGTAGCAAAAGATACGAGAGTGCTTTTTAAAAGAAGAAAGAACAGGATATCAGTAATATCTCACAAAGTAAGCAAAGGCGAAGGTATCAACCTCGACAGGTAGCAACAGTATCTCCTATTGTCAATCCCGCACCGATCCTGGCATATCAACCACAAGTTGCTCAGAGACAGTTAAATCAACAACCGTATCAGCAAAGGCAACAACAACCTCTTCAGCAGGCTCGCCCGCAATACAATAACAACAATCATTTTTCCCAATCGCAAGATTTGACCCCATACCAATGTTATATGCAGAACTATTTCCATTTTTGCTAGCAAAGGGGCACGTTCAAACTAAGGCTCGTCTCACAGTGTAGGACAATCCCCCTTATTGGTTCAAAGCTGGTCAATCTTGCCCTTATCATCAAGGAGGACTGGGGCATAGCATTGAGAACTGCCTCAGCTTCAAATCTGACGTACAAAGGCTCGTAAAAAACGGAGTTTTATCTTTCAAATATATGAATCCATATGTTCAAACAAACCCGTTGCCACAACAAGAAAAAGATTCAGTAAACTTGATAGATGAAGGACTTGGCATCAGTTATCAAATTCACGATGTACGCGTGCTAGGAACAAATCTGGTTAAAATGCATTGCAGGCAAAGCGGGTATGGCCATGTGCCATCTCACAACTATCATTAATGCGAAATTTGTTCTAAGAACAATCAAGGGTGCATCATTGCACAAGCAGCTCTTCAAGAACAGATGGATCTAGGCTGGATCCAAGATCATAGGACTCATGGAATAAATATGGCCTATGAACATCCAAACATTGTTCAAAATTATGACATCCGCGCAATGAATTTCAATCTAGTTGCAATGCATTCAAGACAAAGTCAGTACCACAATTTGCCGCTGTACGACTACAATGCTTGCCAAATTTGTTCAAAAGACAATCAAGGATGTTCCATTTGTACAAGAAGCCCTCCAGCGTCAAATGGATTTAAGATGGATCCAAGACTACCATGGAAGGGATAATCACCAGGTCAACATGGTTCAGATTTTCGACATTCGTTTAATGAATACCAACTTGGTAGAATTACATGCCAAACAAGTCGGGCTCGGTCATCTTTCAGCACATAATTATCAAGACTGCAAAGATTGCTTCGAAAATGATCAAGGTTGTGCGCTTGTACAGAGAACTCTTCAACATCTGTTGGACCATTGGGGGCTCCCAGTCTACCAGGATGAAAACACACACCAAGTTAGCATAACCAATGGAAATCCGGACAGACACCAAAGCCATGACATCTGCCTGCTGGAAACGAATTTGGTAAAGATGCACTGCATACAGAGTGGATACGGTTGTCGCTCCCGGGATTTTCATCCAAGTACAAACGCGAAAGTGGCGCAGAAACAGAGTCGCCAGCAATGTGTATTTATCCCAAGAGAGGGAAAGGAAACACTGCGGAAACCTGAGGGAAAGGAAAAGCAAGGTCTCGCGACCAAAAGAAACGGGTAAGGGAGTCGGTTACACGAGGGGAAGGTATTAGCACCCCCACGCGTCCATCAAACTCGATGGGATCCACGCTTGCTGTCTCGATCAAAGGGTGTCGTCATCTGGAGCTCCACTGCTACTGGACACGAGAAGGAACAGGAATGGGAAAGAACAAAGAAACGGGGAATAAAAGGAAAAGAAGTGACTCGGTAGGACATCCTCGGAGTCCTAGGCCTATGTATTCCCTCATGCAATGGGAAAGTCAGAGTCAACGTAGTTCGGACACGAACTATGGGGAAGTTGCTCGCCAAGACATTGTCGTCTCATGCCTACGTATCCTCAATCGGACGAGAAAGAGGAAATTCGAGCAGTCGTAGTTCAACCTACGGGTCGATGAAAAAAGGTTTCGAACGCACTAGGGCGAGAGAAAAAAGGTTCAGTTAACAAATCTCGGTCACACAGAAAGAGGAAGTCAGAGCGTCCGTAGTTCGTGGAACTACAGGAAAACGGGATCTCGATCACACTGAGGCAAGAGAAAGGGGGGAGACGCACGGAAGGTCTAAGGGAACTGAATCCTACAAGTTATCATACAACATGGCCCTAAGGTCAGGATTAGAAGGGATCTAACCTACTGTTGTCATGCCTGGATTGAGAGCCTAATGTCTATCCTACTCCGAGCTTAATCAGAAATTAAGTCGGACTAGGAACCTTAAGGGAGCATGCGAATACAGAGGTAATCAGCAAGTAAACACCAGACAACTCAATCACAAAGAGAAATCAAGCAAGAGGCAAGTAAGCATTTGCTCAGGAATTAATCAGAAATTAATCAAGATAATCCAAGTTAGAATTAAAATGCTAAGTAAAAATCAAGATTAAATTCTAACAAGAAAATATTAATCTAAGATTAAAAACTAATTCTAAAATTAAACCTAAAGTTAATTCCAATTAATTTCTAATTAAAATCAAGTTCTAACTAAACAAATTCTAAAGTTAAAACTAAATATTAAAAGTTAATTAACCAAAGTTAGTGATTTTAAAAATATTAACTAATCTTAATTATCCTAAGTCAATTAACTAAAAAACAATTAATCCATTATCAAAATTAATAATCAAATCAATTAGAATCAAAATCTAAATCAATCTAAAATTCTAAAAAACAAATAAGAAGGATGGGTGCATAAATGTTCCAGGGAGTGTGAAAAACAGCCCAGGCGCTGGGCTTTCAAGCCACAGGCCCAAGTTTTCAGATAAAAAAAACCAAGGGGGGTTCAGGTAGGAAAACAGGGGTGCGGATAGTGGTCTATGGCACCTGGGCTTAAATCCAGGCCCAATGGCTTTTCTGTTTGCAACCGGGGGTTCATTAGTGAAACGGAGGGTGTTAAACAAGAAAGCAACATGGGCTTAAGGCTTGGTCCATTGAAATCTGAGTTGTAAAAAGAAACCCTATGAGACTCACAACAAAGCACTCTTCACCCTCATTCTCTCTCACACCGTTCTCCCTCAGCTTCCATCGTCTTCTTCTTCAATGGTTCGCCGCAGTAACACTCACCTGGCCGTGATAAGACTTTTTCATCCGATCTCAGCTTCATCTTTCTTCAATTCTTTCTCAACCCTCGCCGGAAAAATAGGACGGAAAACAAAACAACATCCACCTCCTTTCCTCTCTCTGTTTACCTTCATCGTCGTCGTATCATCATTGCGCCTCCGTTCGCGCCGCGCTCTCGTCCTTCCTCGCAAAGTCTTACATGGAAGCGACGCCGGAACTACACTGCAGCGGACTTCCTCCTCTCACCTCTCCGTCTCCGTGGCCTCATCTTTCTGATCGCATCTCATACAACTTCGCCATCACATCCCGTCGCGACGA
The DNA here is from genome assembly GCA_022829125.1 of Lathyrus tuberosus. Taxonomy (NCBI): domain Eukaryota; kingdom Viridiplantae; phylum Streptophyta; class Magnoliopsida; order Fabales; family Fabaceae; genus Lathyrus; species Lathyrus tuberosus. The sequence goes on from JALAZF010000034.1 coordinate 17,292,035, forward strand.
ACTCTCTTGGTTCGCTCAACAACGGCCGTCGCACATAATGCCTCCACTGGAAACAGACTTCACAACGCTCTCGCTCACGCTTTCGGCAAGGTTTGGACGTAATTAAAAACAACGATCCTATCTCTAATCAGCAATAATCAACTATAAATTGCGAACACGAACAACGCATCAAAGCTTGAGAGGAGATGACGTACCTACCGAAGAAGTTCTGGTGACTCTTCAATCAGCGAAGATGAATCGAAAACCAGAGGTAACATCACTTTTTTCTTCTGATTCTTGTGCGTGAGTGAATTTGAATCTCGCGAGATCTTCTTCTAATTCATTTCTTGCTTCGCGTTGTGAATCGCGGTTATCGTGTTGTTGTTGTTCGTTCAGAATCGCAAGTGATGATGAAAGAGATTCGGTTGCACTCCGATTGTGGTATTATTGAAGTTTAATTCTTCTGCAAGTTATTAACCTGTGAATTGTTGTTGATTCTCTGCAGTTCTTGAAGGTGGAAAGAAGAGCTTCAGAGTTGAAGATGATGATGCGACTTACAGATCGAACGACTCGGTAGCTTCCAGAATTTGCAGAAAGTTGTTGCGATGAAGATGATGAAAGTTGTTTCAGGTTGTGAAGCATTGTTGACGAAGATGAATTCAACCAGAGCTCTACATTCAAGACGATGAGTTGCAGAAGATTTGTGAAGTGATGGAGATTGAATCTGAGAGAAAGAGAGTTTTGAAGATGAATATGGAAATGAAGCTCCTTCCTCTCAATTCCTTGTGGTTGGTGTTTTATAGAGGGTACAAGGAGGGTAGAATGGTATTTCAAGATGAAATTCTGTTGTGAAATTTGGGTTGTGAATTGTTGGAGTAATTCTGTTGTGAGTTTTTGAAATCAGTCACGCGTCGTGTGCTTTATCTTTTGCGTCACAAACCTTTCACTATTTTTTTTTGTGTTGTTATTTAGTTTCTATTATAATGTGATGTAGGACCTTGTGAAGCCTGCAACTTTTCTTTTACTGATATGCACCTTTTGCCATGTAATTTCTATTGTTTTTCTGTACTGTTGAAGTATTGTGTAGCTCAACTTTGTTATGTACATTTTGCTAAGTAATGTCGATGCATTATTTTTCTGTGCTTATAAAACTGGAAATTTTTGCAACCAACACTTCCGTAAAGTCATTGAAAATAATAATGATAGGTGCTTCAAAACATAAGCCTCCCTCCTCACTTGTACTATGATGCAGCGTTAAGACTCATTGCAACTACAACCACTAAAATCAACTGAACAAAATTAAAAGTGCAAATAAAGGCATAAATCATGGACATCCAGAATTTGTGACACCAAGCCGCTCCTTCCGTTCATTTATAGGTCTCCTTCAAGAAACAAGTCATGAACAAATTGTGATTTAAATGGGATTAATTGGATTAGAAAAAAAAGATAGATATGGACTTCAAGCAATGGATTTTTTTGAAATGGTTTGGAAATATGGATATTGAATAGTATTTGGGAAAATGGAGGTTTAGATGGTTTAAAATAGGTAACATGAGTTAGGAATGGATTTGAAGATTGGATATGGCTTTGAAAGTGGACTTAAAATGGATATTATAAAAAAAATGATTAAAAATGGATATTAAGAAAAAGAATGGATATGGACATGAATTAAAATGGAATTTGCGTCTTGAATCACAAGGAATCCACATGACCAATCTTAACAAGCTTTGCCTCTTAAGAACATTGACCCCTCTGCCCGTCTTTAATTCAAACCAAACTTCATGTCTTAATCAACCTTGTATTCTTAATGGCTCCCCATCTTCAATCAATAAACCCAATTAACTTGAATGCATGAAACCCTAACCAATGACTTCTGAATTAATGAAAGTCCACAACCTGAACCATGAGCAAGAAATATCAATTCCCCTTAGGATATACACTGATAATGAGGAGTTGACCTGAGTTGTCAACGAAGAAACCAAACCTTAGCCCACAACCTAATTAACACCAATAAAGTCCTTACCCAATGCCTTCGATGGATCCTCTGAATAGAACAATTACAACCAGCAGAATTCGACCTCTTGCTCCAGCTAACCTGAAATAGAAACTGACTGAATCACCTCTGAATAGGGCCAACAAGAAAATCCTTTGATCCCATGTCTCAGAAGACCAATGCAATGATATGATTAGGAGTTATATGACCTAATGCAAATGCAAATGAAAGAAACACAAACCAGAAAAAGGTAGGGCAAATTTTGGGGTGCTACAGCTGCCCCTATTCAATCAACTTGGACCTGAATGGATGATAGCAACGGCTTTCAGATGTTCAAGGTAGAAGGTGATTGAACACAAAAAGAACCCAGAAATTTGCACTGTGGGGACGAGAAATGATATGGTGATTGCCAGCCAAAGGTGGACTTACAACCGGAGGTTTGTAGAATCAACGGACCTACAAAGACGACTCTGCTGGGGATAAGGGGGTAGACCATCAACTCTGAGGTTAAGAAAAAAACTATACACCGACTCCGAGAAAAAAAGTATAACCATCAACTCTGAGGTTGAGGAAAAATGGGCTAAACACCAACTTTGAATGTCTGAGAAAAAGGTAAACATCAACTCTGAGGTTAATGACATGCCATAATACATCTACTCTGAGGTCGGAGACGAAAGGCGTCAACTAGGAATTTTGGGAAGAAAGGGATGTTCATCAACTCTAAGGTTGATAAGAGGCACATGACAACTTTGAAGTTGGTAAGGTGGGCGTCAACCTTGAGGTTGGGAGAAGAGGCATCAACTCTGAGGTTGAGAAAGAGGTACACGACAACTTTGAAGTTGGTAAGGTGGGCGTCAACCTTGAGGTTAGAAGAAGAGGCATCAACTCTGAGGTCGAGAAAAAAAAGTGTACGACAACTTTGAAGTTGGTAAAAGAGGGGGCGTCAACTCTGAGGTTGGGCAGACAGACATACGACAACTCTGAGGTTGGAGAAAAGATATACGACAACTATGAGGTTGGCAAAAAGGCTTCAACTCTGAGGTTGGAGAGGGAATGTACGGCAACTCTGAGGTTGGGGAAAATATGTACGACAACTCTGAGGTTGGAGAAGAAAGGCGTCAACTCTGAAGTTGGAGAAGAAGGATTATTCATCAACTCTGAGGTTGAGAAAAGGTATACGACAACTCTGAGGTTGGTAAAAAAGGGCGTCAACTCTGAGGTTGGGGCTCTCTTCGGAGGATTGGAATCACTGTTTTGATTAATGGTTGATTTGGGCTTTCGCACAAGGTACCAAATCTGGCTTATGCTTTGATGCATGTTTGAATTTTTCTTTCTTTGGCGCAATGCTCCATACGAAATGGAAATGCTACGCGTTTTGAGGATGCAATGCAATGATGATTACTATATGCAAGAATGAGAGGACACTCCACTGGGGAATGCGCAAAATAGAACAAGCAGACTTCACTGAGGAAGGGATCACCAATATCTGACCTCCTGTGGGGAGATAACCAACTTTACCACCAATAACCACTGATGATACAAACCCCGTCGGGGAACTGCAAGCTGAATTGCAAACTCTGTTGGGGAGATGCCAATAAAGATTGGACTTTGAACCGCTGAGAATGCTAATAACCCTTGTACTTTGACTTACGGGGAGTGCCAATAACCATTGGACTTTTACTTTTGCGGAAGAGAGTACTCTGACTTCTCACCGTCTTCAAAATGCTTGAAAATATTCCATCGTCTTACCCTGCTGAGAATGAGGAATCCACCTAAAATGCTAGGGATAAGAAATCCTCATGAATAACCCTTTTCGATTTGAGGACGATTCTTTGCTTGGGGAAGCATAGCAACTCCAACACCTTGCTGGCAAAGATACCTTCTGGCTCCTTGCTGGGGGAGAGACCTCAAAAGCCTCACATCTGAAATAACTTAGCACTTCAAGTTTCTAATGATCAACTGCATACTGATTATCAAGAGTAAACAACGGTTTCTTCCTGACTTGCCCCAGACCACAGGGTCTAATGGGAGAAATCATCTCAAGAGGATTTTACAGAAGACCGGGCGTTCACACTGCCACAGGGTCTTCAAACTCTTGGAGATATTTATTGGATCTCGACGTAACTGCCCTAAATTGTACGATATATGAAGGAATTTGCCTCGAAAGGACTTGTAATGACTTGAAATACTCTGCCTCAGTAATTTAAACCTTGAAGAGGTACCTCTGATCAACTGCCTTCTGGAGAGGATAACTTCTTATGCTCCGGAGGTGGCCTGCCTCGATACGAGCTTTGAAGTGGCTTTGCCCCTGACCGGAATGGTCTTCGAATGAATGCCCCAGAATAACTGAACTTCGGAGAGATTTCTCGACGTGACTGCCCCAGATTGGCTACATCTTATCACGACTTACTAGGGAAGCCCGTTCTACACTGAGTCTCTTGGCATCATGCCCCTTGATATGATTGTCCTTCAGAATTTTCAAGCATCCCAACTCGGCAAGATAAAGCTTTTCGACTGGCATTCACTGTGTAAGCTTCATTGATGCTTAGGCACATGTATGCAAGCAGAACAAGTTTATTATGAGAATGATAATTCTAATGCAACAAACATATTAACCTTGAAGTTTATTGAAAATATGTCGCCAAACCCTGTGAACGAGTCACTAGCTACGACATTGATTTTTGAATGGAAAACAAAACGCACATGCAATACCAACAAAAATATTATTAGCACAACTCATGGGAGTCAGGAACGCTATCTCGTTGAAGTACGCCTTCAGAATAAACCCTGTTTCAATTAGGACTTTTAAGGGTTGTAAGTGGCCTGGTTCACGGTTTTAGAAAAAAAGGATTTATGGCTCAAAGTTTGTTTGTACCCACCCATTCTCCTTGATGTTCTCCAGTCCTATGCTCAGTTAACTTGGCACAAGCGCTCATCTTCCTAAAGGATTTTTTTTGTGAGGATTGATGGTTAAGGAACCCATGAGGTCTTTGAAATGACAGTCACCCCTTTTTGTCTTCAGTGTTTCGGTCACACGACTTGTTCCTTATCGAGGAATTTCTCTTTTGAGCATTTCTTTTTCATTTTTCGCTTCTTTATTTCCCTGATTTTGCCTGGACTGACTCTTTTGAGTTTTTCGATTTTGATGTCCAGCGGGATGCCCTAACTTTTGCCTAAGTCGCTTATTTTCAAGTTTGGACTTAGCGGGCTTTCTCTTTTTATTCTTTTTTTATTCTTCTCTTTTTTTTTGAACCAATCGTGTGACACTGGTTGTCTAACTTGTTTGATAGGGTTGGGACTACCTCATTACTTGGTCGATGAGGGATAACCATTGTTTTCACATCTTTTGACCTCTTCAAGGTAATGGATCCTCAGATGCTCACTCCTTTCGAAATTTGAACGCTTGGTCAAATTACTGACAACTACCCTGCCCCTGGTTAAATGTGAGGGTTTTGTCGAATGAAAAGAAACTCCTACTTCAAGGCCCAAAGGGGTTGACGATGGTCTATCTCCCTTATATCTCCGGTGTTTGGGGATTTGAAGCAATGCCTGTAAATCCTCAACGGGGTTTTATCCAAAAGCACACAACCAAAGATTTTGCGTTTTTACTTCATCATCCTCCCTCCAAGAGTTTAAGCAAGAAAATTGGTATTGCAATGCGCAGAAACATTATATGAATGAATAAAAATGAATTACTTCAAGAAAAAACATATTCAATGCATTAAAACATCATTCAGAACACAAACAAGTTTTTTATGCATACAATGCTTTAACAAGAAATGAAAAACTACAAATGAAAATGCAGTAAAGAAGCTGAAGATTGCCATCGCTGAGGAGGCTTGATTCTGTCTGGACATCCTTGCAAACTGAGTGCTCACTTGAGACAGGAGGCTTCAATTAATGTACATATCATCTTCAGTGAATGCAATGATCTCTGAGTCCACCAGGTCTTGCACCGTGTGCTTGAACACGTTGCAATTTTCAATGGAATGACCCGGTGTGTCTGAATGATACTCGCATCTAGCATCCAGATCATAATCAGGAGGAATGGGTCGAGAACAGGCTTGGCATCCCTTAGTTCAACCAGATAACTCTCAAGTAGACGGGCAAGAACATCACTGTGAGGAATAGGGAGGGGATTGAACCTTCTCGCAGGCCTCCGTGCTCTTTGTTGTCTCTGTTGCTGAGGAGCATAAGGTCGTTGATACTGAACAACAGAGGGAAAATACACAGCACTAGTTTCTCCTTCCTTTCCTTTGGAGGACCCGGCATAAGGTTTCTTTGCATCTTCAGCAGCAATTCGAATCTTTCCCATTTTGATGCCATTTTCGACTCTTTCTCCTGCCAATACAAGACCTGAAAATCCGGCTGACAAACATCCAACCAATTTCTCATAATAATGCCCCTGAAGCGTATCCATGAACAGGTCAACGAGCTATCTTTCCAACATCAGAGGTTGAACTCGGGAAGCCAGTTCACGCCACCTCTGGGCATACTCTTTGAAGCTTTCGTTTTGTCTCTGAGAAAGACTTTGTAATTACATTCTACTGGGCGTCATGTCCGTGTTGTATTGGTAGTGCTTAATGAAAGCTTCTGCCAAATCTCTCTAGCTTTTTATATGCGTTCTCTCCAAGCTCATATACCAGTCTAAGGATGCCCCAGCTAGGCTGTCCTGAGAGAAATGCATCAGCAACTTCTCATCATCCGTATAGGCAGACATTTTGCTGGAATATGCCCTGATTTGAAGCTTAAGGCAGGTGGATCCATTATACTTTTCAAAAACAGGCGCCCTGAACTTCGGGGGAATTTTCACACCTGGGACCAACCCTAAGTCATACATGTCCATACCCAAATCATTCTGGCCTTTAATAGCCTTCAATCTCTCTTCGAGCATACGAAGCCTCTTGTCCTCCTCAGTAGGGAAATTCATCTCAGCATCATAAAATTGTTCACCCTGATTATCCACCTCTTGACGAGGAATAGGAATCTCAGGAACACTTCTTCTGGGTTGACTCATAGGAGGAGGTGGAGGAAGATCAGCTCGTGGCGAATTCACAACTCCGCCCAGAGTATTACCAACAACATGTCTGTTACCAGCCTCCGGGATAACAACAGCAGACCTTGAATAACCACCCTTAATTCCTCTTAACGTTGAGCCATACCCTGTATCACCTCCATGCACTGAGCCATACGAGTTTGGAATTCTGACAACTCTGCTCGCATCTGATCCATGATTCTCCTCTAATTGCTTCGTGTTGCGTAGTGGTGAGAAGTCAGGTTTGCAGTTCTGAAGACAATACCAAGTCAGAATAAGAACCCCTTCTGAGAATACCTGCTATGCATATGAGTATGAAAATGCAAAATGCCATGTGATGCAAATGCAAAGACACGGGATCAAGGTATCCACAAAGCTCTGGATAAGTGTTGTGCTACTGTCTAAATAGGTTCACAGGTCTGCTCTAAAGAGAATACCAGAATATCCGAATAACCAGAATACCAGAATAACTAGCATGTCGGCATAATCAGAATACCAGACTGATAAGTTTGCACTGATAAGAGAACCAGAACACCAGGTAGGATGACAGTCAAGGTTACCTACAAACCTGTAAACAATCCCCCCAATCTCACATGCATGTACTAGAAAGTGAGGATTCTGAAATTCAGATCTCGGAATGAGAGGTAATAGCACATTCTGCCCGAAGGATACAATGCTACCGCCATACAAAAAGATCGTCCTCTGATTCACCTCAAAATAAAGAGGGGTCATCCTAAAGGTTATCCAGACTTAACAGCTCTTCCAGATAGCTCCACCATTGTGGCAGACCCACAACGCAGAATTCTCTAGAGAGAACCACATCCAGCACAGCACAGTCTAGTATAATAAGGAAATATGATGCAGTAAATGCGGTAAATACAGTAATGTACAGTAAAGCCGTAAAACAGTAAAACAGTAAAAACAGCATCAAAGTAAACACCTAATGAAAGAAAAACAAACAAACGCTAGGATTAACTCGCAAAAGGGGATGGACCAGCAAGAGGTCAACCTGTCCCCAACAGAGTCGCCAGCTGTCGCTCCCGGGATTTTCATCCAAGTACAAACGTAAAAATGGCGCGGAAACAGAGTCGCCAGCAATGTGTATTTATCCCAAGAGTGGGAAAGGAAACACTGCGTAAACCTGAGGGAAAGGAAAAGCAAGGTCTCGCGACCAAAAGAAACGGGTAAGGGAGTCGGTTACGCGAGAGGAAGGTATTAGCACCCCCACGCGTCCATCGTACTCGATGGGATCCACGTTTGCTGTCTCGATCAAAGGGTGTCGTCATCTAGAGCTCCACTGCTACTGGACACGAGAAGGAACATGAATGGGAAAGAACGAAGAAACGGGGAATAAAAGGAAAAGAAGTGACTCGGTAGGACATCCTCGGAGTCCTAGGCCTACGTATTCTCTCATGCAATGGGAAAGTCAGAGTCAACGTAGTTCGGACACGAACTGTGGGGAAGTTGATCGCCAAGACATCGCCGTCTCGTGCCTACGTATCCTCAATCGGACGAGAAAGAGGAAATCAGAGCAGTCGTAGTTCGACCTACGGGTCGATGAAAAAAGGTTTCGATCGCACTGGGGCGAGAGAAAAAAGGTTCAGTTAACAAATATCGGTCACACAGAGGCGAGAGACAAAAAGTGGGAAATTAGTTGTTAGTGTGCTCGCCAAGGATATGAATCCTCGTGCCTACGTATCCTCAATCTAACCAGAAAGAGGAAGTCAGAGCGTCCGTAGTTTGTGGAACTACGGGAAAACGGGATCTCGATCACACTAAGGCGAGAGAAAAGGGGGAGACGCACGGAAGGTCTAAGGGAACTGAATCCTACAAGTTATCATACAAAATGGCCCTAAGGTCAGGATTAGAAGTGAGCTAACCTACTGTTGTCATGCCTGGATTGAGAGCCTAATGTCTATCCTACTCCGAGCTTAATCAGAAATTAAGTCGGACTAGGAACCTTAAGGGAGCATGCGAATACAGACGTAATCAGCAAGTAAACACCAGACAACTCAATAACAAAGAGAAATCAAGCAAGAGGCAAGTAAGCATTTACTCAGGAATTAATCAGAAATTAATCAAGATAATCCAAGTTAGAATTAAAATGCTAAGTAAAAATCAAGATTAAATTCTAACAAGAAAATATTAATCTAAGATTAAAAACTAATTCTAAAATTAAACCTAAATTTAATTCCAATTAATTTCTAATTAAAATCAAGTTCTAACTAAACAAATTCTAAAGTTAAAACTAAACATTAAAAGTTAATTAACCAAAGTTAGTGATTTCAAAAATATTAACTAATCTTAATTATCCTAAGTCAATTAACTAAAAAATAATTAATCCATTATCAAAATTAATAATCAAATCAATTAGAATCAAAATCTAACTCAATCTAAAATTCTAAAAAACAAATAAGAAGGATGGGTGCATAAATGTTCCAGGGAGTGTGAAAAACAGCCCAGGCACTGGGCTTTCAAGCCACAGGCACAAGTTTTCAGAAAAAAAACCAAGGGGGGTCCAGGCAGGAAAACAGGGGTGAGGATAGTGGTCTATGGCACCTGGGCTTAAATCCAGGCCCAATGGCTTTTCTGTTTGCAGCTGGGGGGTTCATTAGTGAAACGGAGGGTGTTAAACAAGAAAGCAACATGGGCTTAAGGCCCGGTCCATTGAAATCTGAGTTGTAAAAAGAAACCCTAGGAGACTCACAACAAAACACTCCTCACCCTCATTCTCACTCACACCGTTCTCCCTCTGCTTCCATCGTCTTCTTCTTCAATGGTTCGCCGCAGCAACACTCACCAGGCCGTGATAAGACTTTTTCCTCCGATCTCGGCTTCATCTTTCTTCAATTCTTTCTCAAACCTCACCGGAAAAACAAGACGAAAAACAAAACAACGTCCCCCTCTTCTCCTCTCTCTGTTTACCTTCATCGTCGTCGCATCATCATTGCGCCTCCGTTCGCGTCGCGCTCTCGTCCTTCCTCGCAAAGCCTTACATGGAAGCGACACCGGAACTACACCGCGACGGACTTCCTCCTCTCACCTCTCCGTCTCCGTGGCTTCATCTTTCTGATCGCATATCATACAACATCGCCATCACATCTCGTCACGACGAACTCTCTTGGTTCGCTCAACAATGGTCGTCGCACATAACGCCTCCACTGGAAAGAGACTTCACAACGCTCTCGTTCACGCTTTCGGCAAGGTTCGGACGTAATTAAAAACAACGAACATATCTCTAATCAGTAACAATCAACTATAAATTTCGAACACGACCAACGCATCAAAGCTTGAGAGGAGATAATGTACCTACCGGAGAAGTTTCGGTGACTCTTCAATCAACGAAGATTAATCGAAAACCCGAGGTAACATCACTTTCTTCTTCTGATTCTTGTGTGTGAGTGAATTTGAATCTCACGAGATCTTCTTCTAATTCATTTCTTGCTACGCGTTGTGAATCGCGGTTATCGTGTTGTTGTTGTTCGTTCAGAATCGCAAGTGATGATGAAAGAGATTTGGTTGCACTCCGATTATGGTATTGTTGCAGTTTGATTCTTCTGCAAGTTATTAACCTGTGAATTGTTGTTGATTCTCTGCAGTTCTTGAAGGTGGAAAGAAGAGCTTCAGAGTTGAAGATGATGATGCGACTTGCAGATCGAACGACTCGGTAGCTTCCAGAATTTGCAGAAAGTTGTTGCGATGAAGATGATGAAAGTTGTTGCAGGCTGTGAAGCGTTGTTGACGAAGATGAATTCAACCAGAGCTCTACATTCAAGACGATGAGTTGCAGAAGATTTATGAAGTGATGGAGATTGAATCTGAGAGAAAGAGAGTTTTGAAGATGAATATGGAAATGAATCTCCTTCCTCTCAATTCCTTGTGGCTGGTGTTTTATAGAGGGTACAAGGAGGGTAGAATGGTATTTCAAGATGAAATTCTGTTGTGAAATTTAGGTTGTGAATTGTTGGAGCAATTCTGTTGAGAGTTTTTGAAATCAGTCACACATCGTGTGCTTTATCTTTTTCGTCACAAACCTTTCACCGTTTTTTTTGTGTTGTTATTTAGTTTCTATTATAATGTGATGTGGGACCTTGTGAAGCCTGCAACTTTTCTTTTACTGATATGCACCTTTTGCCATGTAATTTCTATTATTTTTCTGTACTGCTGAAGTATTGTGTAGCTCAACTTTGTTATGTACATTTTGCTAAGTAATGTCAATGCATTATTTTTCTGTGCTTATAAAACTGGAAATTTTTGCAACCAACACTTCCGTAAAGCCATTGAAAACAATAATGATAGGTGCTTCAAAACATAAGCCTCCCTCCTCACTTGTACTATGATGCAGCGTTAAGACTCATTGCAACTACAACCACTAAAATCAGCTGAACAAAATTAAAAGTACAAATAAAGGCATAAATCATGGACATCCAGAATTTGTGACACCAAGCCGCTCCTTCCGTTCATTTATAGGTCTCCTTCAAGAAACAAGTCATGAACAAATTGTGATTTAAATGGGATTAATTGGATTAGAAGAAAAAAAGATAGATATGGACTTCAAGCAATGGATTTTTTTGAAATGGTTTGGAAATATGGATATTGAATAGTATTTGGGAAAATGGAGGTTTAGATGGTTTAAAATAGGTAACATGAGTTAGGAATGGATTTGAAGATTGGATATGGCTTTGAAAGTGGACTTAAAATGGATATTATAAAAAAAATGATTAAAAATGGATATTAAGAAAAAGAATGGATATGGACATGAATTAAAATGGAATTTGCGTCTTGAATCACAAGGAATCCACATGACCAATCTTAACATGCTTTGCCTCTTAAGAACATTGACCCCTCTGCCTATCTTTAATTCAAACCAAACTTCATGTCTTAATCAACCTTGTATTCTTAATGGCTCCCCATCTTCAATCAATAAACCCAATTAACTTGAATGCATGAAACCCTAACCAATGACTTCTGAATTGATGAAAGTCCACAAGCTGAACCATGAGCAAGAAATATCAATTCCCCTTAGGATATACATTGATAATGAGGAGTTGACCTGAGTTGTCAACGAAGAAACCAAACCCTAGCCCACAATCTGATCAACACCAATAAAGTCCTTACCCAATGCCTTTGATGGATCCTATGAATAGAACAATTACAACCAGCAGAATTCGACCTCTTGCTCCAGCTAACCTGAAATAGAAACCGACTGAATCACCTCTGAATAGGGCCAACAAGAAAATCCTTCGATCCCATGTCTCAGAAGACCAATGCAATGATATGATTAGGAGTTATATGACCTAATGCAAATGCAAATGAAAGAAACACAAACCAGAAAAAGGTAGGGAAAATTTTGGGGTGCTACAACGGCCGTGTGCTACCTCACAATTATGAACACTGTCGAATATGTTCAGAAAATACCCAAGGGTGCTACATCGTGCGAGCAGCTCTCCAGAATCAAGTAGACCAAGGAGAAACCCAACTGTGCCTAAATTCTCAGTCAATCAATATGGTGCAAGGTTGCCTAGGGCAGAACGCAGTTTACGGCATTAAAAATATTGAAACATCATTGGTAAAATTTCACAAATGCCTGTGCGGACTTGATTATTTTGGTCCGAATCACCACGATCATTCGACTTGTAGAAAATGTCGCAAAAGTCGACATGGTTGCCTCCTTGTCCAAAATGAGATTCAAGAGTTGTTTGAAAAAAGAACCATCACGGTTTTGAATGAAAGAGAGCCTGTTAATTATGGAATTAAGGAGGATGTTTTCACCATAATCCCTCTGCTCAATAAACGAAAGCACTTGGAGATCCCTTTCAACAGTGGAAAAATTTCCAACATCCCCGAGCTAGAACCAATTGAGTTTACTTTTGACAGTCGAAAGACCCAAATAACCCCTTTGGTCGTCTACCTGCCAGACCTAGTGCCATACGAGTCAGAGAAATCTATTCCATATAAGTACGGTGCAACCATAATAGAATATGGAAAAGAAGTTCCACTGCCATTCATTGTTAACATTGCTTATATCAGTCGAGTCACCTGAAGCGGTCGAATCTTCAATAGAGGAGTTGGAGAACCTGCAAAAGAAAATCAAACGCAAGCTGAAGTTCCTAATCAACAAATTGGTCAATCCAGCAGCGCAGAGCCTGTGAAAAATAATGATGAAATGTTAAAACTCATCCAGAAAAGTGAATACAACATTGTGGATCAACTATTACAAACTCCTTCTCAGATACCCGTGTTATCTCTCCTGGTCAGTTCAGAAGCTCATAGAGAAGCTCTACAAAAAGTCATGGAACAAGCCTTTGTAGAACAAGATGTAACTGTGGGTTAGTTTGACTGCATTATTTCTAACATCACTTCCTGCAACAATTTGAGTTTCAGTGATGAAGAAATTCCAGAGGAAAGCAAGAATCATAACTTGGCACTCAATATCACATTCAATTGCCAAGACGATGCTTTAGCCTGCATACTGGTAGACACGGGTTCATCCTTGAACGTCATGCCAAGGTTAACTCTGGTACGATTATCTTTTCAAGGTACTCCGATGAGAGGCAGTGAAATCATAGTCAAAGCTTTTGACGGATCCAGGAATACAGTTATCGGTGAAGTCGACCTTCCCATAACCATTGGTCCCCACACTTTCCAAGTCACTTTCCAAGTCAATTTCCAAGTCATGGACATCCGAGCGGCATACAACTGTATATTGGGACGACCTTGGATACATGAAGCAGGGGCAGCCACTTCGACACTTCACCAAAAGCTGAAGTTTGTAAAGAACGACAAGTTGGTCACAGTATGCGGAGAACGTGATTTAATTGTAAGTAATCTATCGTCATTCTCATATTTAAAGCCAGAAGAAGTCATTGGAACCAATTTCAAGCACTCTCTATGAGCAATGAGAATCATCAAGAAAAAGGAACGTCGATTTCCTCATATAAAGACGTTCTCCAAATAATGAGAAACAATGACGTAAATGGATGGGGACAAGTTGTGGTTCCTGTTGATAACAAGACCAGAAAAGGTCTTGGTTTTTCTCCAGCATTTACCAAGACTACAAAAAAGATGAAAGCTTTCATCCCATTCAAGATTTCTTCCACAGTGGAGGCTTCCTCCACCTAATTTCTCAGGAAGTCCACACCATCGAGAAAAATAATTCTTCTGATACAGATGAAGAATTGGAAATCCTATTTCAACGATGAAGGATATATATCTCAGGAAGAAACATACACGCCATTTCGCTCTCCAAAGTAAGGTCCCAAATATATACCAAGATCGGAGATTGCGATCCTAAGTGATGTCGTACTCCACCCAACTCATTGGAAGAAGATACTCTGATGAAAGACAACTTCGATTACAACTCATATGATCCCATAGATGATTTGCCCATCTGGAAACATTACATGGATGATTCAGGGCAAAAGAGTCAGCCAGAGAATGCATATCTGCTGAATGACCTTGAGAAAAATCCACTTCTTCTCCCAGAGTCATGGGAACCTTACCAGGATCATGTTGATGAAATTACAATAATCGGTGGACAAGAATTCATCAACTTTGCATTTCTTGTGGTCAATGTCATTGAAAAAGATGATTCATTTATCCCCTCGGAAACTTGGGATACTTTGGGGCAGCCAAGCGACAAATACAACTTTCTAGTGAAGTACACTGCTCCCGAAAGTTCTCGTATCCAATATGAAGACATCAAGCCAACGGGATGGGGAGATCCTCTTGAAAATGAAAATACTGGTGAAGATACAACATAAGAGCCCTCTTATGGTAACTTTGCATGGGAAGAAGACTCTAGTGATCCAACTCCACCAGAAATCAGTGTCATTACTGAAGAAAATCCTGGAAGAAAAATATCGGAATTTGTGATCCACAGAGGAGTTCGTCACAATTAGGTTGTGATTGATGTTCCGAATATCATTCATAAATCAAAGTAATTGCCTTATGTTTGTTTTGACCTTTCACTTTGCCCGGGTGAAAATGATGTTTTATAGGGCTTGCTTTTCTATAAATATCTATCTTCGCTTCGCCCAGAGCGAATGAGTTTTGTTTTATAGGGTTTGTGTTTCAAGAATCGACAAATCATAAATAAGAATGTCATTCTGAATTCCTGCATTTATTGTTATTTTCACTTTTCGCTTTTCCAGAAAATGGTAATCCTAAAAAACAACCCAAAATAAAAATAAGCATTTTTCAAAATACACTGCACACACATTTGCATTATCTCTGTCTTTTCTAAAACAGAATCATCACGTTATGCATATTATTTATTTTAAACCCCATTGAAACATATGATCCAATGCCTTATCCCAACTTTGAGTTCCCGGTATTTGAAGCTAAAGAAGAAGGAGACAAAGAAATTCCAGATGAGATCTCTCGATTACTCAAAAATGAGGAGAAATCCATTCAACCTTACAAAGAACCATTGGAAACGGTCAATTTGGGTTCAGAAGAGGATAGAAAAGAAGTTAAAATTAGAGCACTACTCCATCGAACTGTCAAAGAAGGCTTGATAGAGCTGCTCAAAGAATTTTCAGATGTGTTTGCTTAGTCCTATCAAGACATGTCAGGGTTGGATACCAACATCGTGGAACATCACTTACCACTAAAGCCAGAATGTCCTCCGGTCAAATAAAAATTAAGAAGGACTCACCTGATATGGCCATCAAAATTAAGGAAACAGAAATAGATGGACACAGAAGATTTCCAAAAGGCTTTCGACAACATCAAAGAATATCTGCTGAATCCACCTATTCTGTCTCCTCCAGTGGAAGGAAGACCATTGATCATTTACTTAACAGTCTTGGAAGACTCCATGGGTTGTGTGCTTGGCCAACAAGACAAAACAAAAAGAAAAGAGTATGTTATTTACTACTTGAGAAAGAAATTCACAGACTGGAAACTCGATAGACTATGCTCGAAAAAACTTGTTGCGCTCTAGCTTGAGAAGCTAAACGTCTTCTCCAGTACATGATTTTCCACACTACTTTGTTAATCTCCGAAATGGATCCGATCAAGTACGTCTTTGAAAAGCCTGCTTTAACGGGAAGGATTGCCCGTTGGCAGATGTTGTTATCAGAATACGACATTGAGTACCATGCTCAGAAAGCCATCAAAGGAAGTGTATTTGCCGATCATCTGGCTCATCAACCGATTGACGACCAGGAATCAATCAAATTTGGCTTCCTAGAAGATGATGTAATGTATCTAAAAATGAAATATTGCGATGAACCGCTACCAAACGAAGGGCCAAAGCCAGGATCCCGATGGGGACTACTTTTTGACGGAGCTGTCAGCACTAATAGAAATGGAATTGGGGCAATCATTGTTACACCTCAGGGTACCCATATTCCTTTCACCGCCAGATTGACATTCAAATGTACAAACAATGAGGTTGAGTATGAAGCTTGCATCATGGGTCTCGAAGAAGCTATCGACTTAAGAATAAAGAACTTAGATGTGTATGGAGACTCAGCCCTAGTTATAAATCAAATCAAAAGAGAGTGGGACACACGTCAACTTGGATTGATTCCCTACAAAGACTACACAAGAAGGTTGTTACCCTTCTTCAACAAGATTGATTTTCATCACATTCCCCATGAAGAAAACCACATGGCTGATGCACTAGCTACCCTATCCTCGATGATTAGTGTGAATCTATGGAACGACTACCCAAGATTGACATAATGCGCCTTGATAGGCCCGCTTACATATTTGCAGTGGAAGTCGTCATCGATGACAAACCATGGTATCATGATATTAAATGCTTCCTTCAAAAACAAGAATACCCTCCTAGGGCATCAAGAAAAGATAGGAAAACTATCAGAAGACTGACTGGCAACTTCTTCCTGAACAATGATGTGCTCTACAAAAGAAACTTCGACATGATTTTGCTCAGATGCGTGGACAGACACGAAGCAAACATGCTAATGAAAGAGATTCATGAAGGCTCCTTTGGCACTTATGCCAATGGACACACAATGGAAAGAAAAATTCTGAGAGCAAGATATTATTGGCTGACAATGGAACCTGATTGTTACAAGTACATGAGGAAGTGTCACAAGTGTCAGATATACACCGACAAAATTCTTGTACCTCCGACTCTTCTCAAAAATCTTTCTTCTCCATTGGTTTTTTCTATATGGGGAATCGACATGATTGTCATGATTGAACCCAAAGCCTCAAACGGACATCATTTCATCCTGGTAGCCATTGATTACTTAACCAAATGGGTCGAAGCAGTATCATACACCAATGTGACCAGATAAGTGGTGGTCCAATTTATCAAGAACAATTTCATCTTCCGTTATGGTGTTTCAAGCTAGATCATTACTGATAATGAATCTAACCTGAACAACAAGATGATGAAAGAATTATGTGCTAAGTTCAAAATTGAACACCATAACTCATCTCCCTACCGACCTAAAATGAATGGAGCGGTAGAAGCAACTAAAAAAATATCAAGAAGATCATTCAAAAAATGGTTGTAACCTACAAGGATTGGCATGAGATTCTACCATTTGCTCTTCACGGTTATCACACATCTGTCCGCACTTCAACAGGGGCAACCCTTTTCTCTCTAGTATATGGCATGGAAGCAGTGCTCCCCATAGAAGTAGAGATACCATCAATAAGAATCTTGATGGAAGCCAAGCTAACCGAAGCTGAATGGTGTCAAAGCCGATACGATGAACTGAGCCTAATCGAAGAAAGAAGAATGAAGGCTTTACGCCATGGTCAGTTATACCAACAAAGGATGAAGAAAGCTTTTGACAAAAAGGTTCGACCTCGGGTATTCAGAAAAGGCAGCCTCGTACTCAAAAAGATCCAATCATTTCTCACTGATTCCAGGGGCAAATGGACTTCAAATTACGATGTCCCCTATGTTATTAAGAAAGCCTTCTCAAGCGGTGCCTTGAGACTCGCAACCATGGATGGAGAAGAGTTTACCTACCCCACAAATGTTGATGCAATCAAGAAATACTTTGCCTAAATAAATAAAATAAAAAAACGTCTCGTTAGACTGAAAATCCGAAAGGGCGGTCTAGGAAAAAATTAGAGACATAAACAATAATCATCTTGATGGATTGAAAACCTAAAATGGCAATCTAGGCAAAAGTTAGGTATTTATGGCAAGTAACTGCATCCGACTAAGATTGGATCATTAGAAGTGACGTTATCTGTCAAGAAATCCTCAAACAAAAGTCACATTCAATGGAAACTCTATAACGCTCAGAATTCAAAGTTGGTAGAAGGATAATGGTCATTATGTTTCAATGTAACCCCTTTCCCTTTAAATTACCATTTTCTAAACTTTGTAATACTCCATGGAATCATGCATTAGGCTGATTATCATTCTATCAATAAAAATTTGAGCCTCTGTGCCCTTTGTTTGCAATTCTCATTTATTTTGCTTTACAAAATGACATTTTAATATAATCAACATTCTTAAAACAAAAAAATGAATTTTACTTTTGTTTTCAAAACGGAAATTTCAAATTTACTTCTACTTTTAAAATAAAGATGGCAATTTCCTTTTGATTAATGAACACGAGAGGAACATCAACAGCTTCTCCGAAAGCAATCAAACTTCAAAATGCAGAATCAAAATATTCCTTGTGATCAGTATATCCTGAGTGGAGGATCAATTACTTCAGATTGATAAGATGGAGTATCCCACATATCACTCCCTAGGAGCCGCATTTTTTTGACTACCAAGAATATGAAAAGTTCAGCAGCAGGAATTTGTTCCTTCAACAGATCAACGATACTTTTTATCCCCCCAGAGTGGACGAGTATCCAGTTGTACTCATCACAAGTCCGTATGTCATGTTTGTTTTGTCAGCATAAGTATTTCATACATACATCATGCATAATTGATTCATATTTATATTCATTTTGCATCTCATATTTCAATCACTTTGGTCATGTCTATCCCCAAGTGATAAATGTCCTCTCTCTATTAGAGTTGTCAGCCTTAGGAAGAAAAGATATATTCTTTATAAATCCCCACTGAGTTTGATCCTCATATAATATTTTCCTTCAATTTTCCTTTCCACACTTGGATAGGATAAAATCCCAGTTTGCGTTCTTTCCTCATCGGGAAATTTCTCGTCTAAACAATCTCTCTCCATTTTATTCTTGAATGGAAACCAGTCCTCGACCACTTTGATAACATGAACCTCTAAAAGGTAAGAAGACATTTGTTTATACACCTTTGGAACTCTACTCTTCACCACTGAAGATGATATTTTTCTTTCCCGGATTAAGGAAAATTCCCCGCGGAAGCTTCTAAAAAATACTCTTGGCGATATGGACATCACATCCCTCCAAGAAATCTATATCGATCGGAAAACAAAGAAGTCTTGTTTTTGCCCCATAAATTTCCAATAAGTCGACGACTGGCAGTCTCTCCCCGAGAAGTTTGTCCTACTTTCAAGGAAGTCATCAGCACCTCAAAATCAAATTACATCACAAATAGTATTCCTTGTCAAGAGAAGAACTCGACAAGAAAATGAGACCAGTTCCATGGCTGAAGACCAGGATCGAGGGGAGGTTTATTTTAAAAGAAACTGAGACCAGTTCCGTGGCTGAAGACTAGGATCGAGAGGAAGTTTCACCATTTTTCTAAGTGGCATTACTTAGTAAAATAAGATGGATGAGCAAATCAGCTACCATTCACTTCCACAATCAAAATTTCGGGTATTCTGATATTTAATCATCTTTTACCATGAACGTCTGAATATCTTCGTCATACACACCTTCAGGTCCAAGAAGATTAAATAGGGCCATTTGTCATACCCTAAATTTTGACCCTAATACTTCACATCATTGTGCAAATCATCACCACAATATGGATGTATTTTCATACCTCGCCAATCTTTTCAAAGATTGTTGAGTGTTCACCTTAACCAAGGATTAGTGTTTTTGTTCCCTCTCAGAGCATTCAGGCAAATGATCAATCAAGAATTGACATGATCTTCAACTTATCAAGCCTCTCAATCATTCATAAAGAATAAGAGATCTTCCACATCAAGAATCAAGCACAAGATTGCAACATTTCAAGTTGATCAAGCCTTAAGACCATCGGTGTCACCAAATTAGGGTTTTGGTCTACCAAGGCCTCCAAAGAGAAATTTTCATCTGTGCATGAGCCAATACTTCAATATATAATTCAAGAAGCTCAAAAGAACCTCATGAGTCCATTCATAAGTTCAAAATAGCCTCAGAGGATGCATCTATAAAAAATCAGGAATTAGGGTTTTGACCCAATTCAGTCCCTAGGTTGACTTTTGGAGTAAGACATGATCCAAGGCCTCAATATATTCTTTAAGGACCTTAAAATACATAATATTGATCCATTCACAAGATTTTATTGATTCAAAGAACTTGATTCATAAGCAATACAAGGATTCAAATTCACCTGGACCACAAACTAGGGTTTTTGAGAAAAAGTCAACCATACCTTTGACTTTTGAACAAAGCATGATCTCAAACCTTGGGACATGATTCAAGACACTCAAAAAAACCTTTGGAATCCATCCATTAGGTTCATTTTAGCCTAATGACTTGATTTCATAAAGGATCACAAAGTTCAAGTTTCATCTAATATAAAAAGTCAACTGTGATCAAACCAAGTTTGACTTTTGGGATTTTTTGGAAAACATGGCCTCTTTAAGTCAAGAACAATGTTAACTTGTGATTTGGATCATGATCAATCAAGAAAAATCAAGAAAAGTGAGGTTACTTGCAAAAATTCCAACCTTGAGAAACTTAAAATTTCACTAACTTATGGAAGGAACATGGTTTTTACCCAACTTTGCAAGGCCATAACTTGTGATCCAAGCAACCATTTTTTCTCATCCAAAGCTCAAATTATAGATCTTCTTACATACAACAAGATTGCAAAGTAGAAGTACCCCCAAAAAATGCATATATTTTAAGATATGAAGCATTGAAGTTAGGGCTTCATGAGATTTTGAACTTTGACACTTAGAAATTTTTTAGGCAGAATCTGCCTCATGTTTTTTCCAACTTTGGAGGCATTTTCCATTATGATCCAAGATGAATCAAGACCAAATGTAAACATCAAAGTTGAAGTATGATATACTAGCTTTCCAAAGAGTACAAGAACATCCATTGATTCAACTTGAGGAAGAAGTTATGAGCCTCACAACATGACATGATCAAGCTGACTTTTCAAGACTGATTTTGTGCATTACTTGTGCCACACGATTTTCATCTTCAATTTTGTCATTTTAAAAGCTTTGTCCTCTTCCAAGATCAGAAGGAATCTTGATGAATCACTTGATGTTTTAACCTTTGGACCATTGAGTCAAAAATCCAACTTAGCATGTGCAAATTCATCATTACCAAAAGCCTTGACAGTCAATTTTGTTAAGTTGCATTAATGTGATGCATAGAGGTGGCATGAATCAGGAACAATCCAGTCATGATAAGTCAAGAAACATGAGTGTTCAAACTTGCAAATTTGGTTGAAGTCAAGATAAGAGAAGACTTTGGTACCTTGGCATTTAAGAAAAGGCTACATGACAAAATCCATTGGATAATAGAGTGATCCCTCATCCAAAACTATTCCTCCCAAAACAAACTTGCTCTCCTATAAATAGGAGTCATTTCTGATCATTTGTATCATACCAAAACAATACCAAAGGCTTGTTTTCTCATTCTCCCTCTTTTGCTTCAAGTTTCAAAGTTCCAAAGAGCAAACTTGGAATTCTCAAAACCAGAGCCTAAACCGCTCAAATAACCATCCAACCACATCACAAATCATTCATTGGAGCTGTCCAAACCCTCATCTTCATTCCAAATCACCAGACTCAGAAAGTCAGCCATTAAAACATCATATTTTGACTTTTCTGCATTTTTCAAGCCATATCTTGATCCAATCCATTCCAAAGCCAAACAACACTTCAAACACTCTCCAAATAACATACCTAAGTTGTTCCGACAAGTGTTCCTCAACTGTAACACCATTTGAGGTAGTTGCCATTTTGACCATTTTTGGTTCATTTTGCAAGAAGAGGCCAAATTCTTATCCAGAGGTTTCTCCTTGATTCCAAGCATCCAAATAGCTTCTATAAGGTGTATTGAAGGTGTCCAAGGCATCAAAACACATTTGTAACAACCATCTTGAAAAATCCCAATTTGCTTCAAGATGTAAGTTTCCTCAAAACTTGAACTTGCCAAAATATGCTTTGCTTTGATGTACATTGATCATGAACATGTCATACATATCATATTTGTTGTGTTTGAACTATAATTGAGCATTATGATTGGTTGTATAAGCATATAGTATAGAACTTGCAAAAACATGGCCTATTTGAAACCACTATCGGGTTTTAAAATGTAGGCACTTTTAGAAAAATCTTAGACCACCATTGGATTCCACATGAAATTCTAGGTAGGATCCATCTTTGTTTCATCCATTTTCATGGAGAAATGAAGAAGTTATGACCTTCTTGCAAATACTCCAAAACATGGCCTCCCTTGGGCAAGAACCAGGTCATGGCGCCTTTGTCTGGCCAGGCCTAGGTCATTTTTACCCTTATGTGTTTATGGGGGTGGTTTGATAAACGGATGTATCACCACCCAAGTGGTTTGTGCCTGCGTGTTAAGTGTGTTTGTGTGTGCTAGGGCGTGAGTTCAACACCCACCCATGCCATTTTTTGATCATTCTCTCTCTTTTTTCATATTTTTCATATTTTCTATTTTTTATTTTCAAATAATTATTTTATAAATCAATTTTAATTATTATAAATGAATTTTTGCACAAATATCACTCACATATTAAAATATTTTATTCACCAAAAAAATCACAAAAATAATTTTTATTTGATATATTTTAATATATTTAAAAAATATTATTTTAAATTGTTTTAAATGTTTTAAAATGATTTCTTTTTCTTGATTTTTCTTAAACCAAAATGGTTTTAAATATTCATGTGGATAAAATACCTTTTTCATAAACCTTAATCATTGTTTATAACATGATTAATGGATTCATTTGATAAATAATACATTTTTTATTTATTTTTCTTTGAAAAATATCTTTAAAAAATAAAATTAGGGTTTTGTTTTGATTCAATCTTTCAAAATTTCATTTCAACACTCATGAGCTTCTATTAGAGTGTAAAACCCAACCCTCTTTGTAAATAAACCACTTCATGGGCCATTGCTATAGTATAAGTCCCATCACGCTTTTCAAAATCACGGTGCGATCATTGTTTTCACAACAACTTCTGGGCCTCTAATAGAGTGTAAGTCCCATCTTTTGTACATAAATAAACCTTTTTCTAAGGCCTCTACTATAGTATAAGTCCCTCCTCTCAGTGTTTAAAATCATTGTTGTTTTACAAACAATCATTTAGGCCTCTATTTAGAGTGTAAGACCCAACACCTTTGTTTCTCTCCTACTTAAGATCAAGTCATCTTCAAAATTCAAAACTTTCTTCAATTTCTTCAAAACACTAATCCAATATTGAAGAAGGCATCTAATTAATCACAATACACTTGGGCCTCTATCCAAAGAATAAGACCCACCACCTTTCAATTCATACTTGTTTATATACTTGTTCATATATCTGTATATATACTTGTACATATCTTGTTAAGTTTCTCTTAGTATTTAAATCATTCTAGGTTTAGACTTAGTTCAAACAATAGGATCCTTTCAATCAGTATAACTTAGTTCAAACAACTAGTTCCCCCCTATACAAAGGAATTCTTCTCCCCAATACAGTCAGCCTCCTCTTGGGCTTCGTTCAATTTATCCAACCTTGAAACAATTCAATAAAGAGAGGATTATTTCCCGGTGAAACCTCTTCTTTAACCCCTGTAACCCTGGGACAGTTCAACAAAGAAGGATTATTTCCCGGTGAAACCTTTCTTGAACACTTCTTAGACTTGGAAAGTCTCAATCCTTAGCCTCCTCTTGGGCTTCATACAAGGACCCTCAGGCTTCCTAAATGCATAGGATAAACCCTAGTCATCTCTATCCCTACACCAATTCCCATGAGAGTCAAACTTTTAAGACATTCAAGCTTCTCCTTTAAGACTTTTCTGATCCTCAACAAGGTTTGGCTTTCATCTTTAAAATCCCCAGCCAGGATCAGGTTGCCATCAACAAATCCCCAAAAGAATCAAAGCTTTATGGCATATAATAATTCAACTCTTTTCTAATCCCCGGCAAGAGGTAGTTCCCATTTTTTCTTCAAAACAGTTTAGACCTCCTCTTGGAATTTAAAATCCCTCTGAGTCAGTCTCCACTTAAATTCCCTCAGCCCCCTCTTAGGCTTCATATAATGATTTCACCAGTCAGCCTCAATCTTGGGTTTTGTATAAGACATATATAATACTCCTCCAGTTGAGTCAGTTTTCAACTTTTTTTTAGCTTAAACCTTGGGCTTTGATTAAGGCACAAAATTCAACATCCCTACAGATGAGACAATGAGTCCTATCTGTAGGAGGATATTTCTTCTATACATCACATTTCAAAACAAACAATCAAAACTTTTTCCAGATAATTGATGTAAGTGGCACACTTGTTGATTCAAAATTCAAGCTGGAGTCTCTCCTTTATCATGGCTAAAATTTCTCTTTCATCTAAGTGATGTAAGTGGCAAACCTCTAGATTCTACACATCTAAGTCAATGTCCCTCTCTTATCATGAAAAGATTCATAAAGGAAAAAGTGGCATTGCTCTACACTGAGTTAAAGCTTCTTCCTTCATGGTATTTCTATTCTCCTATAAAGGAAGATGTGGCATTGCTGGATTCCACACATCCCAGTTAAAGCAACTTCCCTTATAAATCAATTCTTAAATATTTGTGATGAATTGGTGAGATATCTCCCTTTAGAGATGACAAAGTCTCTCCCAGTCAAATTTTTTAGCTTCAATCTTGGGCTTTGAACAAGACATAAATACTCTTTTAGCTTCAATCTTGGGCTTTGAACAAGACACAAATACTCTTTTAGCTTCAATCTTGAGCTTTGTACAAGACACCAAACAATTTCCTCCTATAGAATACGAGGAACTACGAATGCTCTGATTTCCCAAAGTCTCTTTACGGGAATACGTAGGCATAAGATTGCAAAATCTTAGCGAGCGCACTAATCGAAAAATCTTAGGTCTAACACCTTCCCAAAAACAATAGAAAACCCTAAAACAACAAAAAAATTTCCTCAACCTTCACAAAGGAGAAACTTTCCCTATTCAATAGTAAATGGATTTAAGCAACCAAGCAATTCAACAGTAGAAACATATGCAAATAAAGGTTCTTATAGATTACTATAGATACTCTGGGTGTTAACGGCTTCCCTTTGTATAACCAACTCTCGATCCCCGATCTCTTCGCATTTATTAAGGAAAGCATTTGCACGCAGGGTTAATTTGAGATATCTTCCCCTTCCTTTTAAGCTTCATAGGATAAATATAGAAATCAGAAAGTAGCACTAAATGCGGTAGTGGTCGCGTCACAAAAACCAAGCTACAAATCTGATGGCCTCAGTTTTTTCCTTATTTATTTTCTTTTCAAATCATTTTTAATTACCATTTTATTTCAAAAAATTCATAAAAAATGTATCCCTTGACATTTTTCATTCCAATTATTTGACATAGTCTCATAAAATTATTTTCTATTTTTTGAGCTATTTTTTATATTTTTATTCCTTTATTTGATAATTTTCTTTATTTTCTTCATTTTGCATTCATTTTAAATTGTTTTAAATTGTTTTTATTCATTTAAAAATTCTCTTAAAAAATTTCACGTGATTCTTGAATTGTTGCAGACTTGAAATAATTTTCTTAAGCCTTGTTTGGTTGTTTAGGTGCCTCTTTCTCATTTTCTCCTTTATTTTGATTTTAAAATTCATTTTATGCATTTTAAATTGCATTTTATTGCATTTTGTTTGGTTTGCTGGTTGTTGCCTTGGATCATAACTTATTGGCCAAGTTACTCCTAAATTTAAATGGACTTTGGATGTTGATGAGGTTGGATGAACCTTCATCAATACAAATCTATCATTAAATGAATTATTTAATTCATTTTTTGTCTTTTTTTATGATATGTTTAGTACCTTAATCCACCAAGAAAGGTGATTGAAATTGATGATGAAGTGATCTTGAGTAGTAATCCAATTTGATCATTTCTTCATCTTTTCTTCTCTTTCTTCTGCTTTTGATTTTTCTCTGGATCAATTGAATAATGTGTTATTCATCTTGTTCATGAGGTTTGTATTAATGCTTGATGAACTTTCATCATTTCAAATCTATATTTGATTGATCATGGATCATTAGAGGTACTTTGGATTGATTCATAAGTTTGTCCCAAGTGTTATGAAGGATTGATAGATGTAATGGACCAATCTTCTTGCCTTAGTGCTTGATCCCTCCTTAGTTTTGACTTGTTCTACGTGTTTTAGAAGTAACTACGATAACACTAACATGTATGGTACATAAATTATTATTAACCGACCTCCCATAGTATGATCTTCCTTATAGATTGTACTACGATTTCTTAACATAGCGATAAATTTGTCTCGAATCGGATTATTAACTCTAACACTTGTACTAACCATATAATTGTGCTAACATTTATTGTTTATGCCATTTACTTTATGCACCTTTATTTTTATGTCATTAACTTTCTTGCACCTTATATATATATATATATATATATATATATATATATATATATATTATATATATAAGGTGCGAATATATATATATATATATATATATATATATATTATATATATAAGGTGCGAATATATATATATATATATATATATATATATATATATATATATATATAAATATATATATATATATATATATATATATATTATATATAAGGTGCAAATATATATAGCTTTATTGTTATCATCGACATATCATATTTCTATTGTTTATGTTTATGACTTTTTCTTTTTGTCCACTTGGACTTTTTCTCTTTCTTTTAAGACATTAATAAAGGCTAAACACTAAAACACATAATGTTCATTAGACTATTGTTTACTATCCCTTGCTTGGATCTTGGACTTATTGGACTTAGAGTTAGGTTCTTGATCCTATGCTTTGGAGTGGTAGCTTGAGGCCTTGGAATTCATGTGTTGCCTTGACCTTGAGTTTTGGAAGACTTGGTTCTGTTACCTCATCTTTGGCCTTGGCTTAAGTTCTTCTTTATCTGATGCTTGGTTGTTTCTATGCTTATTTGGTTGCTTGTTGCTTAATCTAAAGAATGAGAGTATTGACTTGTGTCAAAGCTTGCTATTGATTAGATCTTTCCTTCCTTAGCTTTTACTTTGTGCATTAGGATAGTCACTTCATCTCCTCCCCTTCTTAGATTTTCAAAATCTTCTCACTTTTTCAAAATCTTCTTGTTTTCAAACTTGAACCACTTTCATAATAAACCTTGACTTTGTCAAGTGATTTTCAAACTCTTTTTCTTAAATAAAGTGATAATTCATCTTAAGCATATCAAGACCATTTCAAAAGACAAAAAATACACAACTCATTCAAACTATTTTGTGCCCTTTTTGCATTTTTCCTTTTAAAACCTTTTCTCAAGGATTAGACATGAGTCATTTTCATAGTTGAGATTTGATTATCCTATCCCCATATTAATGTTTGATGTTGATTGTTTTCCACTTGAGAGAGTTAGTGACATACTTGTTGATTTCTATCCAAGTTTGAGCACTTCTCAATAGTGATGCAAAGGTCCATTTTCATATACTTGTGGGTGATTAGTTGAGTTTTTCCTTTAAAATGACGAGTTATCTTTACATTTAAAATCAATCTAAACCAATCTCTTTTGTTTACCACGAACTACGAGGTTTTGATCCTCCATTGCACTTTGTGGGTACGTAGGCAAGAGGCTCAGGAAGTCTTTTCAAACACCAAAAACCCTAAAAAAATATTTCTCTTCTCATCTCCACCATCTTTTGTAAACAACGCCTTTTAAGCCAAACATAGATTTTCAAGAGGTTCATATAGAGTCCTATAGATGTTTTGGGTGCTAACACCTTCCCATTGCATAACCAACTCCCTTACCCTTGTCTCTGTTTTTATTAGCTTTGTTTTAAAACTTCTGTGGGTTTTATTCTTTCTTTTCCCCATTCCTTTAGAAAAATAAAAGTGTGGTGACGACTCTTGTTTTATGAGTTAAGTTAATCAATAACTTAATCTCAATTTTTCCCGCTACAGAAAAGTGGCGACTTTGCTGGGGAGTAATCCCTATTGGGTTTAGCCTAACTTGTTTATCTGTGTTTATATTATATCTGTTGTTTGCTGTTTTGTTTTTCTGGTGTTTGGTGATCTCTGAGTGGTGAGATAATTCCTATACCCGGAATTGAGAGTACTTGAGATAGGAGGGTGATATAGTCATGTTTGGCTTACGTGGAATTAATCCTTAATAAACTAACTTGAGATCCCCCGCTCAGTGGAGGCCTCCTTGAGGGTAAATATGCTGAACAAGTAGTTGTGAAGGAATTTTACTTTCGACCTGAGAGCCTAAGAAGCTAAGGACCTTAGAACCCTTTAACTCATATTGACCTTATTAGGACGTAGTGCGGTGACTATTCAGGTGTAGACTTGAATTAGTTGTTACGCAATACTACACTGATACGAGTTTCTGTTGAGAATGAGTAGAAGTGTAATATCCAAAATATGGAATCACGACTCTGGGAACCTTTGTAGAACCTTGTTGTACATGTGATTTTTAACCCCTAATACATACCTTGTGGGTGGGTCTTACCCTTGACTACATGCTCGTGACTCCAAACCCTTGAACCTTGTTTGTGATCTTGTTTGTGGTTGTTGAATAATCACGCACTCATGCATTCATGAACATCCTGTTTCACTCGGTTTTCAAGGAACTTAGAGATTTTCTTTGCAAATATTGCAGATATTGTGATTATGGATATTTGAAGGAGGAACACTCAGAAGTATAGTTTCAGAGCTCCTAATCTCAAATATTTGAGAAAGCTAACATCCTTTGTGGTTGATCTCGTGGATTTCATATCTCGTCATGGAAGACTTTTGTCTATTCTTTCTACCAATGTTGAAGACGGAATTCTTAATACTCTTGTTCAGTTCTATGATCCTATCTACCTATGCTTTACCTTTCTGGATTATCAGTTGTTGCCTACTCTGGAGGAGTATGCTTATCTTGTGGGTATACAAGTTTCTGACAGAGTTCCTTTTAGTGGTTTGGAGGAAGTTCCCAAGTCACAAGTTATTGCTGCAGCTATTCATTTGAGGAAATCTAATATAGACGCCAAGCTTATTATTAAGGGAGGCATTCAAGGGTTGACTTCTAAGTTTCTGATTGAGAAAGCTTCTATTTTTGCTAGTGCTGGTAGTGAAGCTAGCGGGATTATACCTGAGTGAATCGCACACTCAAAGATACAACAGAGTCGCCACCGAACTTTATTTAGTCTCAGAGGATAGGGAAAATATCGATAAAACCCAAGGGGAAGAGAAACGGGTAAGGGGTTCGGTTATGCGAAAGGAAGGTACTAGCACCTAACACAATTGTCGTACTCGACGGGAACCATTTTTCTTGCTTCTAGGCTTGGATGGGTTATCTATCTAAAGGCTTCTAGCTAAAACAAGAGAGAAAAGACAAAAGAAAGAAAGAAAGAAAGAAAGAAAGTTCTCGCAGAGGATTAGGGCCCTCATGCCTACGTACCCTCATAGTGAAATGAGGAAATCAGAGCGTCGTAGTTCAGGGAACTAGGGAAAAGAAAGGAGAAGGAAGAAGGTGGAAGTGCGCTCGCCAAGATCATCGCAATCTTGTGCCTATGTATCTTACATTCGAATGAATGAAAAATCAGAGTTTCTGTAGTTCGTGCAACTAAGATGGAAAAGAAAAAGGAAAGTTGTGTCAAAACCAAGAGTAAAAGAAGGTAAAGAAAGATCCGCTGGGGAAGAAAAAGAATTGGTGTCAAAACCAAGAAAGGAGTGCAAAGGAAAAGATAATTGTGTTAAAGACAACGTGCAAGAATGGTGTATAAACCAGGACAATAAAGGAGCAAAAGGAATAGAAGGGGTTCCACTGGGGAGAAAGAAAACAAAGTGATCTTATTGGGGACCAAAGGGTTAGCGACCCTGTTGGGGATCCAAAAAGGAAAACAAGAGGATAAGGGTTCGATATATTAACTGACTGGCAATGGTTAACCGGAGGAAAAGAGATAACGAATCTGATGGCGAAAAAAGGATTTGGTGTTAACAGACAGGCTGTGATGAACCAAAAGAAGAGAGTATTGAACCAAGAGAAGGTGTCTGACTCTGAAGGGATTTCGTTATATTAACTGATAAACAATGGTTAACCGAGGAAAAAAAAGATTGCAACTCTGGGGAGAGAAAGGTTTTAACAGATAGACTGTGATCAACAAAAAGAACGAGTGTAGAACCAAGCGAAAGTTGTGACCCAAAGGACGGGTGTGGAACCAAGCAAAGGTTGTGACCCACAGGAGTGTTGGTATTGTCTGAACAAACATCACTTGACCAATGAAAGGGTATTTGAACCAAAAGAAGGTTGCTAACTGCCGGGAATTCGGTGTGAACAGAAGGACTGTGATTAACCGAAAAGAAATTAGTGATTAACCAAGAGAAGGTGATTAACTCGAAGGGGCTCATAATTTTAACAGACAGGTTGTGGTTAACTGAAAAAATGGGTAATTAACCAAGAGAAGATGATTAACCCAAGAGGAAACTCAGTATGTTAACAGATAGACCGTGGTTAACTAAGGAGAAGTGCAAATTGGTGTTTTAACTGACAGGCAGTGGTTAACCAATCAAAGGGAGAAGAACCAAGAGAAGGTTGAGAACTCCACAAAGGTTTCGGTGTTTAACGAGAAGACTGTGTTTAACCGAAGAAAAGAGATTGAGACTCTTCTGGGGAATCAATCGGCAATGGTTGGTCACAAGACAAGAATCTTGACAAAGAGAGATTGAAAGAAGATTGGAAGGAGCAGGAGTGATCAAGGATCGACTCGGCTGGGATGAGATACGCTACCGCCTAGAGATAGAGATGACTAAGCCAGGCACAGGGTCATTCGTCCCCTACCTAAAGTAGTCAGAATGAGAGTAGGAATTCTGCATTCTTATTCCTTCTCTAATACACAGGGTGTAGTACAGAAAATGAAACAGACAACATAACAGCTCCAAGTTGTATAGTGCTCTAGTGTCGCGCAAAAACTCCGACTCCGCGGGGGAACAGAGAGAAAGAAAGCTCTAAAGGAAGCCTAAAAAGAAGCGCCAACGGGAAGATTAAGAATCGAAACGGAGTTTCGATTAACTAATCAAAAGGGAGGAATATGCTAATAATTTTCTAAAATGAATTGAAAATTTATTAAAGCAAAGGGTGCGTTATTGATTATATAAGATTAAGCTTATTCTTTGAAGAACAAACTTAATTCGAACATTAATGGAAAGTGCAAAACAGTATCAAATGACATTGAACATGCATCACAAATCATATCATTATGTGGATAAAATTATGCAAGAATGATCATGTTCGTACAATGCCAAGAATGTGCACAATTACAAAATATCAAAAGATCGAGCATCAGAAAATCACAATCATGCTTCAAACTGGAGTGAAACAGTGCCTAAAACATCCATAAAAATCAATCATATCAATCCATGGAGGTTAGAGGAGGAAAGCATGGCAAACAAGCTTGAAAACACAAAAAATGGCACTCTGTTATTGTGGTAATCGATTACCATAAAGCGGGTAATCGGTTACTTGCTTTAAAAAAAGTAGCTCTAGTGTAAATTATGCAGAGTAATCGGTTACTCTCTTTTGATTAATCGGTTACCACTGTAACAGTGGCAAAAACAGCTTTTCAAAAAGCACTTTCAGCACCTGAATCACTTATCCAAACTACCACATGCTAGGGTATGAATTTGTGCATGAAAATCAAGCTTAACAACAGTAAATAATCAGCAATGGAATCAATTAACTCATCAAGATCATGGATCAAGTAATGACATAATCAAATCACACACAAAAAGCATCGAAACTACATCGCGAATGATACGAAAACGTTCAAAACAGTAAAATATGCAAAGAAGGACCAACATACAAGGCTGAGATGTACCTTGGATGTTATTGCAAATGAATCTTGATGAAGATAATCAAAGAAAACCAGAGGAATCTTCAATTGTAGCCGAATCGTATCGAAACCAAGCAAATTGCGACGAATCTCTAAAATATGAATTCACACCGTAGAATATTAAAGCAAACACTTGAGATGAATCCAAAAGCTAATAAAACTTCAGGAAATCCAATAGAATGACAAGGTGATGAAGGTTAAGCTCAAGAAATAATCACTTCCAAGGTGAAAGTGATTAATCTTCAATGGTGAAGAGCTATAGTGAGGTTTGGAAAGAAAATGCAGATGAAGATGGAGAAGTTGCAGAAAAAATCAGAGAGAATTGAGAGTGAAGTGTGAGAAATGGGTGAAATGGTTGAAGCCCCCTTGAAAAATGATTGAAGGTTTGTTTATATAGAGTTTTGGTTTGGAGTTGCTTGGTTTGGAATATGCTTTTGACTTAGCTTTGGAGCTAGGTTGGGAGTTAGTTACACTTGGCTCATCGAGTCAGCAGTTAACTCAGTTAGTTAGGAAGTTGACCCGGTGGAGCAATCCCAATGTAGATCCAAATCAAGGGCTCACATACTTGGAGATTAAGGAACATGGTGCGCTTAATTCAAAGTGATGCATTGGAGTAAATGTAAGTGGAGTGTCTTGAATGGTCTTGAACTGTCTAGAATGTTCCACACAATGCTAGCACCATATAGAGTCCCAGAACAAAGAGAGTGCAAGGTTGTTGTCCCAAAAATGCAGTAGGAATTGGAAAACTATACAGGGTAGTCGATTACCCTGTTTTTGCCTAAAAACATAGTAATCAGTTACTTTAGGCAAATTTCCCCAAATTACTTAGGAACACGTACTAAAGTCCCGGTTTCGATTTTCCACCTCTTGCTTTGATGAATAATCATGGAAATCATTATTTTGTGCTTGTTTTGAGGATGTGATGACCTTGTGAAGATGCAATTAATCGGGCTTAAAAAACCTGAAATATTCCTGCAACAAGAATCATAGAAAAAAACGTGAATGCTTATGCCAGCGATGCGAATGCATATGCTTATGTAAAAAGGAAAAAATGGAGGTCAAATCTCGGGTTACGACAGCTGCCCCTATTTAATCCTCTTGGACCTGAATGCAAGAATTGTGCCAGCTTTTCGATGATTCGAGGTAGAAAAGGATTAAATAAAAGAGTAGCTCGAGAATTTGGCTGACGGCGGCAAAAAAGAGAGGTGCAAGTGTAGAGGGTTTGATAAGTGAGAGGTTTGGCTGAAAATGTGCTGGAGAGATGA
Organism: Lathyrus tuberosus; assembly: GCA_022829125.1. Lineage (NCBI taxonomy): Eukaryota > Viridiplantae > Streptophyta > Magnoliopsida > Fabales > Fabaceae > Lathyrus > Lathyrus tuberosus. The sequence goes on from JALAZF010000034.1 coordinate 17,325,456, forward strand.
ATCAGGCCAAAAGGGAGTATGCTTGATGCATACACTATGTATGTGTTGTTCTACATGATGCTTCATATCATGTCATGCAGCGGTGCAGGTTAAGGTATATTGCTGCGGGTAGGCGATTGATTATAGCAAAAACGGACTCGACATTCTCAGTTGGGGAAAGAACCCACAGATAGTGACGACTCTGATGGGGAAATAGCTTAGAGATCTCAGGTTTCCAAGCTATTACCACTATTGTTACTGGGGATGAAAGAACCAGGATGATCCTCAAATCACGGCTGACTCCGTCTGAGGAACCACCTTCCAACCTTGACTTATTCTAATTAGGGAATTCCAAGGTCCGGATGATCCTCTTTGCTTGGGGAGAACAGAAATATACTGGCTCTAGGAAGTGATGGTTTTGCCCTGCTGGGAATAATGTACGACCCTTGTTGGGGATAAGAGAACAATCATGTCTCAGCTTTAGGGTACACCATGGCAACTTTGCTGGGGATATTATGGATCTGCTGGAGAAATTGAAGGTGTCCGACCTTTCCGAACCAAAACGGTGCTTGCTGGGGAAATGATGGCTCTGCTGAATAAATGACAACCTCTTAAAAGAACCAACACAGTGTTGGCCGGGCATTAGGCATGCCAATGGATATTACCGATTATCCCATAGGAGTTACCAGCAGAATACGCAATGCATAATGCTTTCTCTATTCATATATCTTTTTATCATTTCAACGCTTTATAGTATTATGTGATCACAAATAATCGTTAATTTTGCAAACAAAATGCTGCAAAGAAAACGATTGAGAAATCAAGTGATGCATTTTTTATTGAAATGTGAAAAATATGTACATAAGATGTGAACGAGGATGCAAAAATCCTTGATGAGGAAATTTGCAATAAAAATTGAAAAACAAAAGTAAATGGCAAAGGAAATTTATATTTTGCATTGATTACAACAATGGCTACCATCCACTGCAAGTCTAGGTTCCAACGCCTCGCGCCCGTCGATGATTATTTGACTACTCTGTTATCGTCTGAGATCCAGTTATGATGAAGAGGGGATCAAGTGTTCACAGTCAAATGCCTTTATCCCTAATTTTTGCCTGGACATTTTTCTATTTTTTTGTCCACCGGGACGCCTATTTTTGCCTAAGTCGCCCTTTCGGGTTTTCAACTTAGCGGACTATTATTGTTTTTTGCATTGTCCCTAACTTTTGGATGGACAGTTCTTTTTTTGGTCCATCGGGACGCCCATTTTTTCCTAGATTGTCCTTGCGGATGTCAATCTAGCGGGCTCTTTATCCACTTTTTTTCCAGGCATAGTATTTTTAGACTGCATCGGAGTTCACGGGCGATCGCAACTCATCCCCATCCATGGTGGTGAGGATCAGAGCTCCGCATGAGAAGGCTTTCTTGACAACAAAGGGTCCTTCGTAATTAGGAATCCACTAGCTGCGTGGATCCGAGTGAACAGGTGAATACCTCTTGAGCACGAGTTCGGCTTCTTGGAACGCTCGAGGGAGGACTTTCTTGTCAAAAGGTCGCTTGAGACGTCTTTGATACAATTGACCATGACAAACGGCTGTAAGGCGCTTCTCTTCGACGAGATTTAGCTGGTCGTATCTGGATTGGACCCATTCAGCTTCATCAAGCTCGGCTTGCATGATGACTCTGAGCGAAGGGATATTGACTTCAATGGGAAGAACAACCTCCATACCATACACGATCGAATAAGGAGTTGCCTCGGTAGAAGTGTGAACTAAAGTTTTGTAGCCATGTAGTGCAAAGGGAAGCATTTCATGCCAATCCTTGTAAGTATTGACCATTTTTTGGACAATCCTCTTGATGTTTTTGTTTGCTACTTCGAAGACACCATTCATCTTGGGCCTGTATGGTGAAGAATTGTGGTGCTCGATCTTGAATTATTGACACAACTCTTTCATCATCTTGTTGTTCAGGTTGCTTGCATTTTCAGTGATAATGCTACTGGGAATGCCATAGCGACAGATTATCTCTTTCTTGATAAATCTAGCAACCACTTGTCATGTAACATTTGTGTAAGAAGCAGCTTCAACCCACTTGGTAAAGTAATCGATAGCAACTAGAATGAATCGATGACCGTTGTAAGCCTTCGGTTCGATCATTCCAATCATATCGATACCTTACATGGAGAAAGGCCAAGGCAAAGTCAAAACATTCAATGGAGTTGGAGGCACATGGATCTTGTCACCATAGCTTTAGCACTTGTGACATATTTTGGCAAAGTTGTAACAATCTACCTCCATTGTTGTCCAATAATACCCAGCTCGAAGGATCTTCTTGGCCATGGCAGGACCTTTAGCATGTACACCCTAGCAGACCTCATGTATGGACTTTATGATCGTGTTTGCTTCGTGTTTATCCACGCATCTGAGTAACATGGAATCATAATTTCTCTTGTACAATACACCACCACTTAAGAAGAATTTGGCGCAGAGCCATCGAAGAGCTTTCTTGTCAGTGATAGTAATACCCTCGGGATATTCCTGTTTTTCCAGATATCTCTTGATGTCGTAGAACCAAGGCTTGTCATCAGACTCGTCCTTGACTGTTAAACAGTGTGCTGGTTCGTTCAAATGATCAATTCGGATAGAAGGAGATTCATTTTTCCACTTGACCTTGAACATGGATGTCAGGGTGGCAAGAGCATCAGCTAATTTATTTTCCTCTCTGGGAATATGATGAAAAGAGATCTCATCAAAGTAGGGAATCAATTTCGCGATGTGCTTCCGGTACAGAACCAGCTTGGAATCCCGAGTCACAAGGTTCCCTCTGACTTGGACAATAACCAAAGCAAAATCTCTGTAGACCTCAAGAATCTTGATTCTCGTGTCAATTATCGTTCAATACCATAGATACATGCTTCGTATTCAGCCATATTGTTGGTGCATGCAAAGCATAATCTGGTGGTGATGGGAAGGTGAAAACCCATTTGAGAGATGAGGATAACACCAATTCCATGACCTTTAGCATTGGAGAAACCATTGAACACGAGCGTCCATCGTGCCCTGGTTCGGGGTCCTATATCAGGGTCTGGAGTCTCATAATCTCCGATGAACAGAACATCCTCATCAGGAAAGTCAAACTTCATTTGTTGATAACCCTCCACAGGTTGATGAGCAAGGTAGTCATACAAGACGCTCCCTTTTATTGCTTTCTGGGTAACATGTTGGATATCATACTCAGTTAACAGCATCTGCCACCGAACAATCCTTCTAGAGACAGCAGGATTTTCAAATATGTACTTTATCGGATCCATTTTGGATATCAACCAAGTAGTATGGCAAATCATGTATTGTCTTAGGCGTCGAGCGGCCCAGACCAGAGCACAACAAGTTTTCTCCAAAAGTGAGTATCTAGTCTCAAAATCAGTGAATTTCTTGCTCAGATAATAAATTACATGTTCTTTTCTGCCAGTGTCATCATGTTGATCCAATACACATCACATTGATTCATCGAGAACGGTGAGATACATGGTTAAAGGCCTACCAGGAACTGGCGGTACTAAGATTGGAGGTTCTTGCAAATATTATTTTATTTTGTCAAATGCTTCTTGACAATCATTGTTCCATTCGACCGATTGAATTTTTCTTAGTAATTTGAATATCGGTTCACAGGTAGCCGTCAAGTGAGAAATGAATCTGGAGATGTAATTAAGTCTGCCCAGAAAGCCACTGACTTCTTTTTCTATTTTGGGAGGCAGCATGTTCTGAATTGCCCGAACCTTGTCAGGATCAACTTCAATGCCCTTTTGACTCACAATAAAGCCCAAAAGTTTACCAGATCGAACTCCGAAGGTAAACTTTGCCAGATTCATCCGCAGTCTAAACTTCTGGAGTCTGTCAAATAGTTTCTTCAGATGAACTAGGTGATCATCTTCAGACTTGGATTTGGCAATCATATCGTCCACATAAACCACAATCTCTCTATGGATCATATCGTGAAAGAGGGTTGTCAAGGCACGCTGGTATGTTGCCCCTACATTCTTCAGACCGAATGGCATGACTTTGTAGCAATATGTACCCCATGGCATGATGAAAGTAGTCTTCTCCATATCAGCTGGGGACATCTTGATCTGATTATATCCTGAGAAACCATCCATGAAGGAAAAGACAGATAACTGCGCCGTGTTGTCTACCAAGACATCATTGTGAGGCATTGTAAAATCATATTTCGGGCTTGCCTTATCGAGATCTCGATAATCCACACACATTCTGACTTTCCCGTCTTTCTTTGGAACCGGGACAATATTGCCAATCCACTCAGGGTATTCGGAAGTGGCTAGGAACCCAGCGTCAAGCTGCTTCTTTACCTCTTCTCTGATTTTGAGTGCCATGTCAGGTCTAGTCTTCCTGAGTTTCTGCTTGACAGGAGGACATCCGGGCTTGAGTGGCAAGTGATGTTCAACGATGTTGGTATCCAACCCAGGCATATCTTGATAGGACCAGGCGAAGATATCAACATACTCTTTCAATAACTTGACCAACTAGGAGTGTACATGCTTAGCGAGGGATGCGCCAACCTTGACTTCTCTTTTGACCTCAACGGTACCAATATTGACAACTTCTACTGGCTCTTTGTGTGGCTGAATATCTTTCTGCTCGTGCTCAAGGAGCCTTGCTAGTTCAGCCGGTAACTCACAATCTTCCTCACCATCTTCTTCGGCTTGGTTAACTGGAATCCCATAATTATAATGGATGTTTGCCATGTTGTTATCAATGCATTTATTTGTTCTGCAGGTTTATTAATTTGTTTAGAATGAGCTATTTGAAAAGGTGAAAATGAAAAGAAACTTTTGCCATTTGTTTGTGAAAAAGTAAAATAAATAAAGAAAATAGAGCATGATTTTGAATGCCAAAAAAACTTTTATTGATCACATAATATTGCAAAAACGTGAGGCCCTTTACAAGCTATCCACTCGTCTCGGACGAGGACGAGGGAATGAGAAAGCAAAATGCATTACATGTTTGTCGAAAAAACCACAGGAATCACAGTATATGTCTAGTTGTTGAGCTTGAAACCAGGCGGGCATTTGCGCATATCATACCCCAAATTTTGACCACAAGATTTCCCATCATTGTGAGGATCATTACCACAATATAGATGTACCATCAAACCTCATCAATATCCTCAAGTATTGTTGAGCATTCACTACAATCAAGAATTAGGGTTTTGAGCCCTCTCAAAGCACTTAGACAAAGGATCAATCAAGAAATGAAATGATCTTCAACTTGTCTAGCCTCTCAAACACCCATAAAGGATCAAGAGGTCTCCCACATCAAGAATCAAGCACAAGGTTGCAACATTCCAATTGGATCAAGCCTCAAGATCGCCAGTGTCACCAAATTAGGGTTTTGGTCGACCAAGGCCTCCAGATGGAAATTTTCCTCTGGGCATGAGCCAATACTTCAAAACATGATCCAATATTCTCCAAGGGATCTCATGGATCTAATCATTAAGTCAAAATAGCCTCAGGGGAAGCATTCATCAAAAATCAGGAATTATGGTTTCTTGACCTAATTCACTCCTAAGTTGACTTTTGAGGCTCTGACTTTTGAGGCTCTGACTTGCCTCTGACCCCTGGGTAAATCCACCTCTCCAATAACTTGCCTTCGAGAACTGTCAAAGGCTCTGACAACTAAGGCGCTCGGCCTCATCTCGCTTCCTTCCACCAGTAGTTGGCTCAACGTGCCCTTAGGCATCACATTGAGGGAAGAACTGGTGTCCACAAGAACACGATATAATAAGGCATCCATGCAAGTTACGGATATGTGCAACGCTCGATTGTGGGCAGCTCCTTCAGGAGGTAATTCTAATGCATTAAAGCCCAAGTATCTTCTTGCTGTTATGTTAGCCACTACATCATCGAACTCGACAGCGGATATATCATGCATCACGTGGGCGGTGTTCAAGACTTTCAACAAAGCTGATATGTGTGCGGGTGAGCTCATGAGTAAGGATAAGATTGAGATCCTTGAGGGAGTTGCCTCAGCTGATCCACAATTTTAAAATCACTTTTCTTGATCAGCTTTAGGAACTCTTGATCATCAATAGTTTCTTTGCTCTTCAAAAAATCCTCAGACGGAATAGTTGGTGCTGGCACAACAGTAGATGCCCCTTACTGAACACTAGTGTTTGCAGATGCAGGCTTCTGCTTGGGAGGAACAACAGTTGGAACTTGTACCGGCTTTATAGTGACTTTTGGAGCGAACACCCGTCCACTACGAGTCATACCCCTAGCGGCTGTAACATTCACAATCTCAGACTCAGCAAACTTTATCTTTTGGCTTCCGGAAAACACAGTAGACCCATACCTCCAAGGTACCTCCTTAGAATTCTGATACGGACACGGTTTTGACGGGCAAACAACGATAGGTTGTATCTTCTTTTTAGGGGATTCAACAGGAACCTTCCTATAGATGATAGTGAATGGCTCAATAGTAACAACTTCTTCAACAGACTTAGATCTGGAAAATTGAACGTCACCTCGATTCATCAAAATTTGGACACAACCCTTCAGCCTTTGGCACTGGTTGGTATTATCATCACAAATCTGACACTTACCATGCAGCCCCTTCAACAACCCATGTTCATTCAATCTCTTGATAACCGCAATCATTGGAGTCTTTACCTCATCAACATCCATGATCAACTCAGCCCTTGAGTTATCCTCAAGCATGTTAACGGCAGGTCCACCATGATTGGGCAATGGATTATGCTGAATGTTAGGACCTTCCTCGGCAAAAGTCAAAATCTTTCGATCAATGAGCTCCTGAACCTTGGTTTTGAAAACAATATAATCCTCTATTGCATGTCCTATGTATCTAGAGTGATAAGCACAAGACGCATTTGGATTATGCTTTGGTTTGAATGGAGGAATTGCAAGTGCAATCTCTTTGGGAACAATTGCCCCTTGATGAACCAAGCAAGGGAACAATTCAGTGTAGGGCATTGGAATTCTGTCAAAATTTGGGCGCTTAGGAATTCCTTGATTGCTGTTGTTTTGACAGTTTTAATTCTGCTGATTTCTATTGTTCTGTTGAGTCTGTTGTTGACGTTGCAGTTGTTGCTAATTCTAAGCATTCTGAACTGGTTGGTTTGGATGATACTGGTACGGTGATTGGTTATATTGTGCGGCAGTAATGTAAGGATATGGATAGTATGGCATGGGAGCCATAGGTGCTTGATATTGAGGAGAAACTTGAGTTGTCATGGCGTTGGCTTCATGTTCCTTTTTCTTTGATTGACTGTTCTGAGATTTTCTGCTGGCCGGCTGCTGGGAAGCAGCTCCAGGAATCTTTCCAGTCTTTAACCCATTCTCAATTCTTTCACCAATGGTTACAATGTCAGCAAAATTTGATGAAGAACTACCCACCATTTTCTGATAGTAGGAACCCTACAATGTACCCATAAAGATGTCAACCAACTCATTGTCAGAGAGAGCAGGTTTCACACGAGATGTCATCTCACGCCATCTTTGTGCATACTCTTTAAATGTTTTAGCTGAGCGCTGAGACTGGTTTTGCAACTGTAATCTGGTAGGCACTAGATCAAGATTATATTTGTACTTCTTCAAGAACGCTTCAGACAGATCTCTCCGAGTACGAATTTTACTGCGTTCTAAGCCCATGTACCAATCCAATGAAGCACCAGACAAACTATCTTGAAAATAATGAACTAGCAATTCATCATTATCAATATAGGATGCCATCTTCCTGCAGTACATAGTGATGTGACTACGTGGGCAACTCGAACCTTTATACTTTGGAAGCTCAGGTATTTTGAATTTCTGCGGCAATATAACATTTGGAACCAAACATAAGTCCTTGGCCTCCATGCCAAAAGCAAAAAAACCCTTCAATAGCTCTGATATGGTCTTTCAAAAACTTGTAATCAGTAGGTCTACCTTGATCAGCAAGCCTGACAAGAATTTGAGGATTTGGCATCTGAGACGCGGCCGGAGCGTGCACTTGTTGAGTAGTAAACTGAGAAGGATATACCAATCCCTGATTAACCATTTGACCAACATTCTGACCCATCTGAACACCAAACGGATAGTTCTGAAGAGGTACCACAGCATCTGAATATGCCCCAGGGTAGAGCATTCCAGAATGGATATTCTGAACAACAGTTTGAGCAGCTTGAGATGAAACCAGAACATGAATAGAAGGACCCCTATACACATGCTCATTGTCATCAAGAACTTCAATGTCAGCCAACACAGGAGTATGACGAGTCTGAACCTGAAAATTCTCATGATCATCATTCACCACCGGAGGTAGAACCGGAGTAGGCATACCCCACGAATATGCAGCACCATTTCCTTTAGGCATAGGCACAACAAAAGGCTGATATTGTATGAAGGCACCACCATTTGTAATCTGAGGAGGTAAATTCGGAGGTATGCCCCAAGGAAAATCAGCATGCATCTTGTTCAACCCGGATTGGGAATTTAACGGATAAACAGTAGACTGAATCACAGGCTCAACCGACACTTCAACAGTAGCAGGAGGAGGAACAACAGCAGGAGTAGTCGTAACCACATGAGAAATAGTCATGGTAGGGGTGACAATGGTTGCATCAGTGGTAGTTGCAACAACAGTAGCGGCAGTGGAGGCATCCTTCTAAGCACGAAGGAGTTCCATAATAGCATCCATGTTGGTTTGAAATTGATCCATTCGACCTTGAAATTGAGCCAGAGTTTCCTTATAAGCAACGTTCTCAGCTTCGAAGTCAGCCATGATCTTCGATTTGCTTGAGCGAGTGAAATACCGATGTCGAGTCGTCGTCTTGCTACAAGGCGGAGACGGACAGGGTAAGCAATGGTTTTCCGGATGAAGGGGCCTGCATATGTGTGCGAATGAATGTATGCAATGCATGTAAAAATAAAGTTTTAAATTCCAGGAATTTGTAAACTTATCTTTGTTAACAATAATCATAAAGCGTTTAAGTAAAGGTGCAAAGTTAAAGCTGGTAAGAAACTTCATTCACTCAACAATAAAGGAAAGAAGTACAAGTCAAGTACAAATCAAATATCTGCCTTTTGGGCTACAACAAGATCATCACGGATCCTATCAAAGACCACCCTACAAACAGACAAGAAGTGGAAAATAGCCCAAGGAGTCTTGTGTGGCAGCATATCAGCATATGCATCCCTTAACAACCCAGGCAAGTCCTCAAGTGCATGCTCGGCAAATCTGGCTAGACGACCGTGTCTCTTACTCCAATACTTCGCATCCTTCATGAGGTTGCGCAACAAAGAATGGTTAGGTCCTTAAAGCATATCCTGAAGAAAGGCCTCTTTCTGATCCAAGAGAACTTGCAGATGACGACTCTGATGCTCCCAATGAATACTCTCCATGCTGACCTAACTGATCTACTCTTGGCTCTAATTTACTTGATCTTGCAGCTTCTAAATCTCACTGAAGGCTTTGTCGAGCTTAGATTTACACTGAGAAAAGTCCTTTGCTAACTGATCAGCACGGTCTTGTTCATCTTATAGCTTTGTCTTGTACTCTGACAACTTCCTTTGAAGCTCTTCAAGTTGCTTTTTGTAGCTCAACTCATCTTGGTAGGCCTGGTACTGAGTGTCAGCGAGTTGTCTCTTCTTTGAAGTAAGTCCCTCATAGGTACTCTTTAAAGCATCACCACTTTCCTTCGCTTGTTCTGTTCAACCTACACCTCTTTGAGCATATGCTCGCGCTTTGGATAGAGCTCAATCTGTAGGCTTTCCTTCTCGGATGTGACTTTATCAAGGTTGAGACGAAAAGCAGCATTCTCCTTCTTCAACATCTCAATAGTCCTCTTGAGTTGGTCGACTTCAGATGGAGGAACAATGGCAAGTTCAGAAAGCTTGATATTCATGGAAGGCTCAGAAAAAAATGGCAACAAGATCTCTTTGACCCAAAGTGTGTAAGCTTCCTTGGCTATGCAATTCTTCTTACCCAAATCGGCTCTTCCTTCAAGATGATTCTGAGTCCAAGCGGCACTAAACCTTTTCAGCAATCCCATGTCATCAACCCCTTCATGAAAGATGAACTCTTCCACTACCTCAGGATTTGGCTTGGCAGCCATAGGATATCCCAAATAACTGAAGGTAAGTCTCGGATTGTAGTTAATTCCACTCTTTGTACCCAAGAGAGGCACATTGGAGAATTTACCACAATGAAGAATGATCTTAGTATCGTCGAAGACTCGAGAATACCAAGAAATGTCATCAGTAGTAAGAGACATGATTCGTTGAGACCACTTGAGATTACCCTTATTCTCAACAAAGGGACCCTTCTGTGGGAGGTGAGACATGAACCATTGGTACAGCAGAGGAGCACAACAGAAAATAGTTCCCTTCTTTTCATTCCTCAAATGAATAGAATGATAGGTATCAGCAAGAAGTGTCGGAACAGGGTTCTTGGACAAGAAGATGCTGACGGCAGCCTGATCTATGAAATCCTCCATGTTCGGAAACAAGATAATCCCATATATCAGCAAAGCAAGAACGGTGTTGAAAGCCTTCCAGTTTCCGTCTGCAGCAAAGGAAGTGACCTTGTCAACCAGAAACTTTGAAGCAAACCCTCGAATACCCTTCCCTTTGGTCTTGAGATTAGCTTCCACATCCTTCTTACTAATGCAAAGAGCAACAACAATAAAGGGAACCTTCGGACAACCGCTAGTGTAGACAAAGGGAACCTACCTCTTGATCTCAACCCCCAAGATATAATAATACTCCTCAAGTGTAGGTGCTAACTGATAATCCTGAAATGTGAAGCACCTAAGTGGCGGATCATAGAACTAAACCAGTGTATGAATGGCAGCGATGTTGACTTCAGTGTTGAGGATGGCCAACAAATTACCATAACTGTCTTTGAAAACCCCTATGTTATCTTCAACCACACGGAATGCTAAACCTCTCAGAGTCTTCAGCTTAGGCTCCACAAACTTGTAGCTAAAGATACCTCGACAACCAGTACTCATCTCTATGATAATGTCAACAAATAATAAGCCTTCAAATATCCTGGAAATGTACATGCAAAAATTAATTTACATGATGAAATGATATGCAACACAAGAAACCAGAAGCCAGCACTGTCTGAACAATAAACTCTGAACAATCTGGATATTTACATATATAATTCTGTGTCGGTGAGATATAATCTGATGCTCCTGAGAGAACAAAGGTATGAAGAGGCTTGTTTTCCTGCAAAAACCCACATCCCACTCACAGGTGTGATCTAGACACAACAAGGTGGTCCCTAGAAAGGTCGTCCAAACCATATGATTCAGAATGAAAACCTCCCGTCGTAGCGAATTCTTGCAGGACGGAAGTATTCTCAAGCGAATAACGATCTGGGATGTGGCTCTTGTGGTAACCCAACGTGCAAAACGCATGCCTCACGACTATCCACGTTCTAGCCTATGTGTATGTTAAGATCGGTGTTAGGACTTTTCTCTCTAATAATATCTACCCATCCTAAAAACAGTAGAAAATACAGCAGATATCCACAATATACAACATATGAATATTCAAAGCAGTAAAGAAATGCAGTAAATAAACATAAAGTAAGTAAAGCATAAAGATAAAGCAATACAGCGCAAAAGATAAACACCCAAGCAAGCAAGACAAAAGCAAACAAAACTAGGCGAGACCCCAATTTACAAGAGCAAGGACTCCCTAGCAGAGTCGCCAGCTGAAGTTGAGGGATTATACCTGAGTGAATCGCACACTCAAAGATACAACAGAGTCGCCACCGAACTTTATTTAGTCCCAGAGGACAGGGAAAGTATCGATAAAACCCAAGGGGAAGAGAAACGGGTAAGGGGGTCGGTTATACGAAAGGAAGGTACTAGCACCTAACGCATCCGTCGTACTCGACGGGAACCATTTCGCTTGCTTCTAGGCTTGGATGGGTTATCTATCTAAAGGCTTCTAGCTAAAAGAAGAGAGAAAAGAGAAAAGAAAGAAAGAAAGAAAGTGCTCGCAGAGGATTAGGGCCCTCGTGCCTACATACCCTCATAGTGCAATGAGGAAATCAGAGCGTCGTAGTTCAGGGAACCAGGGAAAAGAAAGGAGAAGGAAGAAGGTGGAAGTGCGCTCGCCAAGATCATCGCAATCTTGTGCCTACGTATCTTAAATTCGAATGAATGAAGAATCAGAGCTTCCGTAGTTCATGGAACTAAGACGGAAAAGGGAAAGGAAAGTGGTGTCAAAACAAAGAGCAAAAGAAGGTAAAGAAAGATCCGCTGGGGAAGCAAAAGAATTGGTGTCAAAACTAAGAAAGAAGTGCAAAGGAAAAGATAATTGTGTTAAAGACAAAGTGCAAGAATAGTGTAGAGACCAGGACAATAAAGGAGCAAAAGGAATAGAAGGGATTCCACTGGGGAGAAAGAAAACAAAGTGATCATGCTAGGGACCAAAGGGTTAGCGACCCTGTTGGGGATCCAAAAAGGAAAACAAGAGGATAAGGGTTCGGTATATTAACTGACTGGCAGTGGTTAACCGGAGGAAAAGAGATAACGACTCTGGTGGGGAAAAAAGGATTTGGTGTTAACCGACAGGCTGTGATGAACCAAAAGAAGAGAGTATTGAACCAAGAGAAGGTGTCTGACTCTGAAGGGATTTCGGTATATTAACAGATAAATAGTGGTTAACCGAGGAAAACAAAGATTGCAACTCTGGGGAGAGAAAGGTTTTAACAGATAGACTATGATCAACCAAAAGAATGGATGTAGATCCAAGCAAAAGTTGTGACTCAAAGGACAGGTGTGGAACCAAGAAAAGGTTGTGACCCACATGAGTGTTGGTATTGACTGGACAAACAGCACTTGACCAACGAAAGGGTATTTGCACCAAAAGAAGTTTGCTAACTGCCGGGAATTCGGTGTGAACAGAAAGACTGTGATTAACCGAAAAGAAACTAGTGATTAACCAAGAGAAGGTGATTAACTCGAATGGGCTTAGTATTTTAATAGACAAGTTGTGGTTAACTGAAAAAATGGGTGATTAACCAAGAGAAGGTGATTAAGCCAAGAGGAAACTCAGTATGTTAAAAGATAGATTGTGGTTAACTGAGGAGAAGTGCAAATTGGTGTTTTAACTGACAGGCAGTGGTTAACCAATCAAAGGGAGAAGAACCAAGATAAGGTTGCGAACTCCACAAAGGTTTCGGTGTTTAACGGGGAGACTGTGTTTAACTGAAGAAAAGAGATTGAGACTCTTCTGGGGAATCAATAGGCAATGGTTGGTCACCAGACAAGAATCTTGACAAAGAGTGATTGAAAGAAGATAGGAAGAAGCAGAGATGACTAAGCCAGGCATAGGGTCATTCGTCCCCTACCTGAAGTAGTCAGAATAAGAGTAGGAATTCTCCATTCTTATTCCTTCTCTAACACACAGGGTGTAGTGCAGGAAATGAAACAGACAGCGTAACAGCTCCAAGTTGTATAGTGCTCCAGTGTCGCGCAAAAACTCTGACTCTGCGGGGGAACAGAGAGAAAGAAAGCTCTAAAAGAAGCCTAAAGAGAAGCGCCAACGGGAAGATTAAGAATCGAAATGAAGTTTCGATTAATTAATCAAAAGGGAGGAATATGCTAATAATTTTCTAAAATGAATTGAAAAATTATTAAAGCAAAGGGTGCGTTATTGATTATACAAGATTAAGCTTATTCTTTGAAGAACAAACTTAATTCGAACATGAATGGAAAGTGCAAAACAGTACCAAATGACATTCAACATGCATCACAAATCATATCATTATGTGGATAAAATTGTGCAAGAATGATCATGTTCTTACAATGCCATGAATGTGCACAATCATAAAAATATCAAAAGATCGAGCATCAGAAAATCACAATCATGCTTCAAACTGGAGTGAAACAGCACCTAAAACATCCATAAAAATCAATCATATCAATCCATGGAGGTTAGAGGAGGAAAACATGGCAAACAAGCTTGAAAAACACTAAAAATGGCACTCTGTTATAGTGGTAATCGATTACCATAAAGCGGGTAATCAGTTACTTTCTTGAAAAAAGCAGCGCTAGTGTAAATTATGCAGAGTAATCGGTTACCACTGTAACAGTGGCAAAAATAGCTTTTCAAAAAGCACTTTCAGCACCTGAATCACTTATCCAAACTACCACATGCTAGGGTATGAATTTGTGCACGAAAATCAAGCTTAACAACAGTAAATAATTAGCAATGGAATCAATTAACTCATCAAGATCATGGATCAAGTAAGGACATAATCAAATCACACACAAAAAGCATCGAAACTACATCGCGAATGATACGAAAACATTCGAAACAGTAAAATGTTCAAAGAAGGACCAACCTACAAGGCTGAGATGTGCCTTTGATGTTGTTGCAAATGAATCTTGATGAAGATAATCAAAGAAAACCAGAGGAATCTTCAATTGTAGCCGAATTGTATCGAAACCGAGCAAATTGCGACGAATCTCCAAAATATGAATTCACACTGTAGAATCTTGAAGCAAACACTTGAGATGAATCCAAAAGCTAATAAAACTCCGGGAAATCCAATAGAATGGCAAGGTGATAAAGGTTAAGCTCAAGAAATAATTACTTCCAAGGTGAAAGTGATTAATCTTCAATGGTGAAGAGCTATAGTGAGGTTTGGGAAGAAAATGGAGATGGAGATGGAGAAGTTGCCGAAAAATTTAGAGAGAATGTGAGAAAATTGAGAGTGAAGTGTGAGAAATGTGTGAAATGGTTGAAGCCCCCTTGAAAAATGATTGAAGGTTTGTTTATATGGATTTTTGGTTTGGAGTTGCTAGGTTTGGAATATGCTTTGGACTTAGCTTTGGAGCTAGGTTGGGAGTTAGTTACACTTGACTCACCGAGTCAGCAGTTAACTCAGTTAGTTAGGAAGTTGACTCGGTGGAGCAATCCCAATGTAGCTCCAAATCAAAGGCTCACATACTTGGAGATTAAGGAACATGGTGCACTTAATTCAAAGTGATGCATTGGAGTAAATGTAAGTGGAGTGTCTTGAATGGTCTTGAACTGTCTAGAATGTTCCACACAATGCTAGCACCATGTAGAGTCCCAAAACAAAGAGAGTGCAAGGTTGTTGTCCCAAAAATGTAGCAGGAATTGCAAAACTGTACAGGTTAATCGATTACCCTGTTTTTGCCTAAAAACAGAGTAATTGGTTACTCTAGGTAAATTTTCCCAAATTACTTAGGAATGGGTACTGAATTCCCAGTTTCAATTTTCCACCTCTTACTTTGATGAAAAATCATGGAAATCATTATTTTGTGCTTGTTTTGAGGATGTGATGACCTTGTGAAGATGCAATTAATCGGGCTTAAAAAACCTGAAATATTCCTGCAACAAGAATCATAGAAAAAAACGTGAATGCTTATGCCAGCGATGCGAATGCACATGCTTATGCAAAAAGGCAAAAAATGAGGTCAAATCTCGGGTTACGACAGGTAGTATGATGGCTTTTAAGACTATTTTGGCTTTACTCATATTTGGACTAGTCTTGTTCCCTAACATTGAAAACTTTGTTGATGTTAATGCTATTCGGATCTTCTTGATTGGGAGTCCTGTTCCGACGTTACTTGGCGATACTTATTTCTCTATCCATCATAGGACTTTTAAGGGAAACAGTACTATTGTTTGTTGAGCACCTTTACTGTACAAGTGGTTTATTTTGCACTTGCCACAGTCATCTACCTTCAAGGAGAACAAGGGTTGTTTAAGGTGGTCTCAGAGGATCATGTCCCTTACCAACACTGATATTACTTAGTACTCTTCTATGTATGATAATGTCAAGATCATTGATAATTGTGTGGAGTTCTCTAATGTGCCTCTTCTTGGTACACAAGGTGGAATTAACTACAACCCTAGTTTTGCAAGGCGTCGGCTTGGATACACTTTGAAGGATAAATCTAATAACATTTTGTTGGAGGGTTTGTTTTTCCATGAAGGGAAAGATACTCAAGGTTTGAAAGAGAGGATGGATCATGCTTGGCATAACATTCATAGGAAAGGAAAAGGAGAGCTTGGAAAATAGATTTGCATAGCTTGCGAACCTTATACTCTTTGGGTGAAAGAGAAAGTAAGGGAGCTCAAGATGCCTTATGCTTTTGAGAAGCCTATGTCTTTAGTGGTTGCCAAACCACTCACCATTCATATGGAAAATGTGAGAGAACTTCAAAAAGCTTTAGCCAAGATGAAGCAAGAAAAAGATATGTGGGAAGACCAATTTCATGCTTTAAACCTTAAAAGATAGAGTTGCAGAAGTAGATGAATGAGAAAGATGACTTGATAGAGTTGCTTGAACAACATGTTGTGAAGAGACATAGAGAGGATTTATTTTCCTCTAGTACTTTATCATCTCATCCTCCTACCTCAGGTGTGTGGAAGGGTATTGTGGACCAGCTTGTGTTGGAGAAAGCCACCATGAAGGATACTTATGAGAGGGAGATCAAGAGACTCAGAAGGAAGTATCAGCCTGGAGTTGGAGCATCATCAGATGTGATTACTTAGGATCTTTAGGATCTAGCTTTTTCTTATTGTATTTTGATTCTTTGTAACTTGTACTTCTAAGTGTAACTCTTTCCAATTATCAATAAAATGAGATTTTCAGTATTTCAAGTGTTATTTCTTTATGATGTTTGCTTTATCTTTAAGTTCCTTGAAAACTGAATGAAAATATTTGTATTGCATATCATGCATCATTTTGCATCTGGTCTTGCTTTTGAGAGTTTTATAGGTGTCTTATTGCTTTTCTCTTGATATTCTCGGAAGTCAAGTTGTCTCACTCATACAACACTCGGGCTAACTCTCAAAGAAAGATGGATCACTTAGAGCAAGATAATCGTGAACTCCGTGACGAGGTGACAACCCTCATAGCTGGTATAGAAAAGCTCAATGCTCTGGTAGAGTCTCTGGTTGCTATACAGGACCAGTCTCATCATCCTCCTCCTACTCCTCGGGCAACTCAACCTCAGACTACTGTGATCTCTAAAATTGTCTTTATGCCCATCTCTGTGGCCCCGATCAGTGCTCCATCACACCAAATGCCACCTGGATTTCCCTGGGGCATGCCTTTGAACTTTGTTCCTGAAGGAAACAAACTTGCTGCTGAAATTCCCACTATTCAACATGTTATGACAATTCCTCCACCTGTGGTACATGTTGTTCCACAGACTGATGAACTTATCTTTCATGCTGAGCCAAGTGAAAGCTTAGGGGTTTATGAACGAATGGACGAATTTGAAGATCAGTTACAAGAGATGTAAAAAGAAATCAAAGCTTTAAGGGGGGAATAGTTGTTTAGAAAGAATGCTCGTGAGTTATGTCTTGTTTCAAACGTGAAGATTCTCGCCAAATTCAAAGTTCCTGATTTTTTAGAAGTATAAGGGAAACGCCTATCCACAAAGTCACCTTGTCATGTATGCGAGAAAAATGACCACTCACACTGACAATTATCAGCTGTTAATTCATTATTTCCAAGACATTCTCACTACTGGTGCTCTAAAATGGTATATGGGATTAGACAGTACTCAAATTCGTACTATAAATGATCTGGGAGAGGCTTTTATTTGCCAATATAAGTACAATTTGGATATGGCGTCGGACCGTGATCAACCCTGCGCTATATCACAGAAAGAGAAAGAAACTTTTAAGGAATACACCCAAAGGTGGCGTGAGATTGCCACACTTATTAGTCCTCCGTAGGAAGAAAAGGAGATGACCAAATATGGTAGAAGGCTACCCTGGCCCATATCATATCTTTGATGTTAACTTGATCAAAGGTTCCTTAGTTGATATGCACATGAGTTTGTGTAGGCTGAGCTATTACGAGCATGATTATGCTGCGTGTCGTATTTGTTCAAGAAGCCACGGAGGATGCTCTGTAGTGAAAAGAGACCTTCAGGAAATGCTAGATCAAATACTTATTTAGATTACGCGCTCGAGGTATGCTGTCGATCATGGAGTGAATGTCATTGTTCCTCACTTCAATATACTTGAGCCAGTTAAGATTTCTTATAATAGTCGGAAGCCGTCTGTTACTGCATTGGTTATTTGTTTACCTGGTCCTACTTCTTATGAATCCGATAAAGTTGTGTCGTATCGATATAATGCCACAATGCTTGAAGATGGCAAAGAGGTGCATATTCCCTCTCTTTCTTCTATTGTGAATATTGGTGACGTTAGCAGGGTGACCCGGAGCGGGCGTGTATTTGTTGCTGCACCTCCAAACAAGGATGATGATATCCTTGTTAACAAGCCAATTGTGTTTGAGACGCCTATGGTACAGTCTGAATATGGATGTTACTTGGGAATCTAGTGGTATAAGCCAGAATGCTGATGATGAGGTTTTAAAATTGATTAAGAAGAGTGACCACGAAATTGTGGATCAATTGTTGCAAACTCCATCAAAGATTTATGTATTATCTTTGTTAATAAACTCTGAGGTTCACAGGGAAGCCCTGAGGAAAGTTTTAGACCAAGCATATGTAAACCATGATGTGACCGTTGATCAATTCGACAGTATTGTTGGTAACATAACTGCTTGCAACAAACTGAGCTTTAGTGATGAGGAGCTTCGAAAAGAAGGAAGGAATCATAATAAGGCTTTACACATTTTGATGAATTGTCAAGAGGACGCATTGTCCAATGTACTGGTTTATACTAGTTCATCTCTTAATGTAATGCCCAAATCTACCTTGTCTAGCCTTTCATACCAAGGCACTTCGATGAGATTTAGTGGTGTGGTTGTTAAAGCTTTTGACGGATCGAGAAAAATGGTGATAGGGGAAGTTGAACTCCATCCAAGATTTCTGTATTATCTTTGTTAATAAACTCTGAGGTTCACAGGGAAGCCCTGGGGAAATTTTTAGAGTAAGCATATGTAAACCATGATGTGACCGTTGATCAATTCGACAATATTGTTGGTAACATAACTGCTTGCAACAAACTGAGCTTTAGTGATGAGGAGCTTCCAGAAGAAGGAAGGAATCATAATAAGGCTTTACACATTTTGATGAATTGTCAAGAGGATGCATTATCCAATGTGCTGGTTGATACTAGTTCATCTCTTAATGTAATGCCCAAATCTACCTTGTCTAGCCTTTCATACCAAGGGACTTCGATGAGATTTAGTGGTGTGGTTGTTAAAGCTTTTGACGGATCGAGAAAAATGGTGATAGGGGAAGTTGAACTCCATCCAAGATTTCTGTATTATCTTTGTTAATAAACTCTGAGGTTCACAGGGAAGCCCTGGGGAAATTTTTAGAGTAAGCATATGTAAACCATGATGTGACCGTTGATCAATTCGACAATATTGTTGGTAACATAACTGCTTGCAACAAACTGAGCTTTAGTGATGAGGAGCTTCCAGAAGAAGGAAGGAATCATAATAAGGCTTTACACATTTTGATGAATTGTCAAGAGGATGCATTATCCAATGTGCTGGTTGATACTAGTTCATCTCTTAATGTAATGCCCAAATCTACCTTGTCTAGCCTTTCATACCAAGGCACTTCGATGAGATTTAGTGGTGTGGTTGTTAAAGCTTTTGCGGATCAAGAAAAATGGTGATAGGGGAAGTTGGTCTCCCTGTGAAAATAGGCCCACAACCTTTCATGATTAGCTTTTAATTTATGGAAATTCATCCTGCATATAGTTGTTTGCTGGGTAGACCGTGGATTCACAAGGCTGGAGCAGTCACTTCGACTCTCCACCAAAAGTTAAAATTTGTGAAGAATGAGAAGCTGGTTATGGTAGGAGGTGAACAAGCTATGCTAGTAAGTCATTAGTCATCTTTCTGCTATATTGATGTTGACGAGGTTGTAGGAACTCCGTTCCAAGCCCTATCCATTGTTGACAATGCTGGTAAGAAGAGTGGGTCATACATTTCTTCTCTGAAAGATGTGCAACAAGTTGTTGAAAACGGTCAGTCTGTGGGCTGGAGCAGAGTTGTTGAACTTCCTGAAAACAAGAATAGAGTTGGCCTGGGGTTTTCTCCTGGTACAACTAAAAGAGAATTGAAGCACTGTCAAGATATATTTCACAGTGTTGGGTTCATTCACTCTGGAGATCAAACTTCTGCTGTAATTATTGAAGATGATTCAGAAGACGACATGTCTAACTTCGTGACTCACAGAGTGACCTGCCAGAATTGGACAGCTGTTGAAATTCCTTCTATTATTCACTCTTCAAAGTAATTTGTTTTTGTGTTTTTTAAATTTCCTTTCACTCTTCCCAAGGTGAAAGTGAATTTGTGAGGGCTTTGTTTCAAAATTTAATATCATGAATAAAATGTTATTTTGCTTATCCATTAGTGTTTTTTTTTATCTTTTTGCTTTCTTTTCTGGAAAATAGTAACCTAAAAAGCCAATAAAATAATAAAATAATTTCAATATATTCGTAATACTTGCACATTTATTTGTTTTCTAAATTAAAGCATATATCATTGTGCAGATTGATTGATAAACCCATTGAAAACAACGCCCTTATGCCCTTTCCCAACATTGAATTCCCTGTGTTTAAAGCTGAAGACGAGGATGTTGAGGAAATTCCAGATGATATTTCTTGGTTGCTTGAGCACGAGGAGAAGACCATTCAGCCTCACAGAGAGCCAGTGCAAGTAATTAATTTGGGTTCTGAAGAGGATAGAAAAGAAGCTAAGATTGGGGCACTACTTCAGTCAGATGTTAAGAAGAGGTTGATATATCTTCTTAG
Organism: Lathyrus tuberosus; assembly: GCA_022829125.1. Lineage (NCBI taxonomy): Eukaryota > Viridiplantae > Streptophyta > Magnoliopsida > Fabales > Fabaceae > Lathyrus > Lathyrus tuberosus. Next base: position 17,346,202 of record JALAZF010000034.1, read on the forward strand.
AGAGTATATGGATGTATTTTCTTGGTCTTATCAAGATCTTCCAGGTCGTGATATTGATATTGTGAAGCATAGATTGCCGTTGAAGACAGAATGCCCACCAGTTAAGCAGAAGTTGAGAAGAACTTACCCCGGTATGGCTATTAAGATCAAAGAGGAGGTTCAAAAGCATATTGATGTTGGGTTTCTTGTTACCGCTAAGTATCCTCAATGGGTGGTCAATATTGTGCCAGTTCTAAAGAAAGACGGTAAAGTTCGGATGTGCGTTGACTATAGAGACTTGAATAAAGCTAGTCTGAAAGATGATTTTGCTTTGCCACACATTAATATGTTGGTAGACAATACTGCTAAATTCAATATCTTCTTCTTTATGGATGGTTTTTCCGTCTATAATCAAATAAAAATGGAACCCGAGGATATGGAAAAACAACATTCGTTACACCATGGGGAACATTCTGTTACAAAGTGATGCCCTTCAGTTTGAAAAATGTTGGTGCAACGTACCAGAGAGCCATGACCACTATGTTCCATGATATGATAAATAAAGAAATAGAGGTCTATGTGGATGATATGATTTGTAAGTCGAAGATTGAAGAAGATCATATTAAATATTTGTTGAAGTTGTGTCAGCGTTTGAGGAAGTTTAAACTTTGTTTGAATCCTAATAAATGAACTTTTGGTGTTCGTTCAAGAAAGTTGTTGGGCTTTATTGCCATCCAGAAAGGTATTGAGGTAGACCATGATAAAGTCGAAGCTATTCAAGAAATTTCTATGCCCAAAAAAAAACAAGTAAGAGGATTTCTCAGACATTTGAATTACATCTCATGGTTTATATCTAACACGACTGCCACTTGTGGGCCGATCTTCAAGCTTCTTCATAAAGATAAAGGTTGTGTATGGACGAAAGATTGTCAGAAGGCTTTTGATAATATCAAAGAGTATCTGCTTGAACCTCTTTTCTTATCTCCTCCGGTGTAAGGAAGACCATTAATTATGTATTTGATTGTGCCAGAAGAGTCCATGGGCTGTGTTCTTGGTCAACAAGATGAAACTGGTAGGAAAGAATATGCCATCTATTATTTGAGCAAAAAATTTATAGATTGTGAGTCTCAGCACTCAATGTTTGAAAAGACGTGTTGTACTTTGGCATGAGCTGCTAAACGTTTGCGCCAATATATGATTAATCATACCACTTGGTTGATATCCAAAAATGGATCCGATCAAATATATTTTTGAAAAGCCTGCTTTGACTAGAAAATGTTGTTATCTGAATATGACATTGAGTACCGTACTCAAAAAGCAATCAAAGGAAGTGTTTTGGCTGATTATTTGGTTCACCAACCAATTAATGATTATCAACCCATCAGGTTTGACTTCCCTGATGAGGATGTTATGTACTTGAAGGCCAAAGATTGTAATGAACTGTTAACTAAAGAAAGACCTGATCCTGAATCTCGTTGGGGTTGAGTGTTTGATGGAGTTATTAACGCTTATGAAAATCAAATTGGGGCAATTACTATCACTCCTCATGGTTCTCATATACCATTTACTACAAGATTGATGTTTGAGTGCACGAACAACATGGCGGAGTATGAAGCCTGTATAATGGGTCTTGAAGAGGCCATTGATTTAAGGATTAAAACTCTTAATGTGTATGGGGATTCAGCCATGGTGATTAATCAGATTAAAGGTGAATGGGTGACTCGTCAGCCCGACCTGATTACCTACAAAGATTATACAAGGAGATTGTTAACCTTCTTTAATAAATTTGAATTGCATCATATCCTTTCTAATTCCCCATTGAGTTTATTTCCTCAGGGGAAGGTTTTGCTTCAGTTTTCCTTGCCAGTTCATTATCTGGATGGACTTACTCCCCAATTAAGTCATTTCCCCGTTGGGCAGAGTCGTGTTTGACCGTTTCTCTCTAGTTTGTTCATGTATTGAACTTTGGTCTCCTACAACATTTATTTTGAATCTCTCTAAGCTGTGAAACCTAGATGATGAGAAGTGTTAGTTCTTGTATTGGCTACAATTTGTGTAAAACAATGTTGTTGTTGAAGATGTCATTTGTCTGATGTCTTAACATGAGTTCTTAACATTCAGTTTATGTTAAGTTATTTAGGGTTGCAGTTTTGTGTGCTGATGTTAAACATGATGTCTTGACATCAGTTGACAGAACATCAGAACATCAGTCTGTTGTGTTTTGTTAGGGCTGCGTGTATCAGTTTGTTTTGAGAGATCTGGTGGAGAGATTGCAGGCAAACATCTTGGTAAAGATATATTCAGTTGCAATCAGATATGGAGCAGATCTTGTTGCTGCTTTTAGGGCTGAAAGATATGAAAAGATTTGAAGATAAAATCTGTTTTTAAATTCAAATCAAATCAGATATTTTGAGGAGTCCAAGCCCAAGTCTGAGTTTCTATTTAAAGCAGCCACAACCCTACTTGGAAGATACGAAGACTAGAGAGTGTATACTGAGTATCAGTTGTTAGAGTTTTCGTTTGTGTTTTGTAAGCCATTCATGCTTGAATTGGTATAGTTTGTTTGAGTTGTAATTGTCCTCTCTAAAGCTTTTAAGCAAGAGAGTAGTGTTCTTGATCAAAGCTTTTAAGCAAGATCAAGTTGTGAACTTTGTAATCTTTGAGTTGTATCACTGAGGTGATTAAGGGGGAGTGAGTGGTATCTCATATCTAAGAGGTTCTTAGGTAGAAGTGTCATTGGGTAGTGATTAAGTTAGGAGATTGTCAACTGGGATTGTTGAGTCTATAATTCAATACTACTAATAGTGAATTTCCTCCCTGACTTGGTAGCCCCTAGACGTAGGTAGTTAGACCGAACTGGGTGAACAATTCATTATGTTAATTGACTGTTTTATTCTCTTGTTCATTTAGCAGATTGTGTTGTTGTGACATTACACTTAACATCACACATCTGATACCAGAATTTCAATTGGTATCAGAGCAGGCATTATGCTCTGCATCTGGGTGAGATCTAAGGCTGTTACTTTCTGGTACTATGGACAAGGAGAGTGGTGGATTTGTGAATAGACCCCTTATTCTAGATGGCTCAAATTATGATTATTGGAAACCTCGCATGGTTACCTTCTTGAAGTCCTTGGACAGCAGGGCTTGGAAGGCTGTTTTAAAAGAATGGAAACATCCTGTTATTGTTGAAAAAGATGGAACATCAAAGCTAAAACCTGAGGAAGAGTGGACCAAGGAAGAAGATGAACTTGCGCTTGGAAATTCTAAGGCTTTGAATGCCATTTTTAATGGTATTGACAAGAACATCTTTAGGCTAGTCAACACTTGTGAAGTGGCTAAGGAAGCTTGGGATGTCTTGAAAACTACTCATGAAGGAACCTCCAAAGTCAAGATGTCAAGACTTTAATTGCTGACAACAAAGTTTGAAAATCTGAAGATGAAGGATGATGAGACCATTCATGTTTTTCACATGAATATTCTTGAGCTGTCAAATGCTTCTAGTGCCCTTGGAGAGAAAATGACTGAAGAGAAGCTGGTAAGGAAGATTCTTAGATCCCTTCCCAAGAGATATAAAATGAAGGTGACTGCTATAGAAGAAGCTTAAGACATCAGTAAGATGAGGGTGGATGAGTTGATTGGTTCTCTTCAAACTTTTGAATTAGGGATGGATGAGGAACCTGAAAAGAAGACCAAAAGCATAGCTTTGGTATCTAGTTCTGAAGATGCTAAGAAAGAGAATAGTCCTGAGTCTCAGGAGGAGCTGTCCCATGCCATTGTTCTTCTAGGAAGACAGTTTAATAATGTGTTAAAAAGATTGGACAAGAACTATATACCAAATGTTAAGAACATCTCGTCTGACATCAACAAGAGAACTACAGCTGAGGAGAAGCCTAATCTTGACAAAGGAGTCCAATTCTATGAGTGTGAAGGTTATGGTCATGTCAGAAAAGAATGTCCTACATATCTCAAGAAGCAGAAAAAGGGGTTATCTGTTTCCTGGTCTGATACTGAGAGTGAGAGTGATGAAGAGACTGCCAAGCATGTTAGGGCATTGACTGGAATATCTGCTTCTGATGGAGAGTCTAGTGATGATGATCTGACCTTTGAAGAGCTAGCAACCTCCTATAAAGAGTTGTGTCTGAAAAGTGAAGAGGTTTGTCAAGAAAGGGAGAAGCAGAAGAAAATTATAATCCAGCTTAAGGCTGATAAAGATGAACTTGAGAATGAAGTTCGGTTGTTAAAATCCCAGCTTGATCAAATGTCCAAATCCATCAGAATGTTGAATAGTGGAACTGACACTCTGGATGAAATCCTTCAGGCTGGAAAAGGAGCAAGTGATAAGACTGGTCTAGGATTTAATGGTGAAAATAAATCTTCTTCAGATGCTAGTTCTTCTGGTACCAAACAGAGCTTGTCCCATCAGATGTCTCAACATCAAGGGGAAGCTCATGTGTCAGGACCCAAGCAATATGTACCTCATCAGAAGACTCAACACCATGGGAAAGGTTATGCATCGAGACCTAAACATAGCATGCCCCAACCTATGTCTCAACATCATGGGAAAATGTATGGGCCTAATGATACTGTGCCTCACTATTATGGCAGAAGAAAGCCCCATCATCATGGGAAAAGACAGCCTAATCATCATTACAGAAGACAGTCTCATTATCATAGGAGACAGTCTCAATACTATGGGAGGAGACAGTCTCAATACTATGGGAGAAGGCAGCCTCAATATTATGGCAGAAGGTAGCCTCAGCAGTATAACAGAAAACATCCTCAAAAGAGAAGGCATGTTAATCACTTCAGAGAAGAGTTTCAAAGCTAGAGATGTCACTATTGTGGAAGATTTGGTCACTTGAAATCTTTCTGTTTCAAGCTCTATGGATATCCTCAACCTAATCCCCAACCTAGACAGAATCAGGATAGTCCTACTGTTGTTAAGCAATGGGTTCCCAAGGATGGTGCCACTTGTTTGTTAGCTCAGATGTCCTTAACTGGTTATGCCAAAGAGGACTGGTATTTTGATAGTGGTTGCTCTAGGCACATGACAAGTATGAAGAGTTTGTTGTTGAATGTTGAACATTATTCCAGCTGTGTAACTTTTGGAGATGGTGTCAAAGGAGAAATCAAGGGTGTGGGAAGACTGAACTGTGCAGGTGCTCCTAGACTAGATGATGTGTTATTAGTCAAAGGATTGAAAGCCAACTTGATCAGTATTAGTCAACTATGTGAGCAAGGACTTAAAGTTCACTTTACTAAAGCTGAATGTATTGTCACTAATGAGAAAGGTGAAGTTGTTATGAAGGCTGCTAAATCCAAAGACAACTGCTATCTATGGGATAAAAAGGGAGAACATCTAGAGGTGAAACAAAGTCTGATTGATCGCAATGTCAAGCATGATGTCATGACATCCTACTGTGACATTCCAAGGATCACCAAACACTCTAGTGTTAATCTTAGGGAAAGCAAGATCATTGAGGTTGACCATACAGGAAGGAGGTGTAATGGCAGTTTCTCTAAGGATATATGTGCTGAACATTGTGATGTCATAAGAGGAAAAATGGGTATGTGTAAAAGTCAATAGATGTTAATGACTTGTGCTGAACATTTATTAAAATTCAAAAATTTGAAATGTTATACATTTTGGTGGGGGAATTACATTTATTGGCTTTTAAGTGCTCAACAAAAGCATCCCTCCTACCCTATGCAATCATTTCCTCACTTTGCCTCCACACGCTACATCAATCCTCATTCACATATTCTGTTCATCTTCTCTCCAAAGAATAGAAGTCTCAACATATTTTTGTTCATCAGTTGCTACAGAGGAACAATGTCTCAACAAATGTCGTCTCCCTCCAAGAAGTCTGCATCCAAGAGTCCCTCACATACAAAACCTAGGGTTTCGACGAAAGGGGTTTCTGAGGATGAAGCTTTGGATATAGCCCCTCTCTCAATGATTCCAGTTTCTAAGACAAGACTTGACAAGCTGCAAACAAAAAGGCCTTCTCATGATACATCAGGTAAATCTTCTGATCATTCTGATGGGAAAAAATTTGATGATAGGAAAAGTAGAGAGTTTGTTACTAGCATTCTGTTTGGAGATAAATCTGCTCCTAAGACCTCCACTCCTCAAACTGTTGGAAATCAAAATGAGGAAGAGACTGTAGATGTTGATAAAAGTATAGGTCAGATTGTCACTAAGATTTTTGAGAAAGGGATTCCTGTGGCTGGAATATCAAGACCTTTGGCTCAAATGGCTGCTGTGCAATCTGAAGGTAAAAAGGATGACATGCAACCAGCTGAAACCAATCTTCACAGGTTGGTTGTTTCTGTCATTGAAGATGCTGAAACTGAAGCTGAAGCTGATGTTGATCCTAATGTTGGAGCTAGGGTTGATGTTGAACCTGATGTTAGAACATCACCTGCTAAGAAAGTTTCTTCTAGCCCCAAAGGAAATAAGCCTGTTGAGGTTGTGAATGTTGAGGATTTGTCAGACAATGGGGTTATTGGTAATGCAATTCCAAGTATTGTAAAAAATTGAAGTCTAGAAAAGGGAAGACTGTTGATTCATCTCCTAAGGTGAGAACTGAAAGCAAAAAGAAGAAGACTCCTGTTGTTGGCCCTGCAAAGTCTTGGAGCAAGGTTTCTGGCACATCCAAAAAGAGGAAGATAAGGGAAGACTCTGACTCTGAGTTTGATGTTGATGAGGATGTTCAAGACATCACTCCAGTGAGAAGGTCCATTTTGAAGAGGATTGCTGATAAGGTTCCTGATGTACCTGTGGACAACATCTCTTTTCACTATGCTGGAAGTGCTCACATGTGGAAGTTTGTGTGTCAAAGAATATTGGCTCTGGAAAGAGAGCTTGGAAAAGATGCTCTGGAGATTAAGGAAGTTATGGAGCTGATTAAGTTTGCTGGGTTGATGAAAACTGTTTCTGGGTTCTCCAAATGTTATGATGGGCTGGTTAAGGAGTTTGTTGTAAACATTCTTGTGGACATTACTGACAGAAGGAGTGTGGACTTTAGAAAAGTATATGTGAGAGGTAAGTGTATTGATTTTTCTCCTGAGGTTATCAACACCTACCTAGGAAGAAATGAGAAAGATTATAGAGAGCTGGAAGTTACTGACAATGAGGTGTGCAAGGAGATCACTGCAACTCAAGTGAAGGTTTGGCCTTTAAAAGGAAAGTTGTCTGCTAGTCTTCTTAGTGTCAAATATGTTGTCCTGCATAGGATATGTGCTGCAAATTGGGTCCCCACTAATCACAAAACTACTATCTCTGTTGGCTTGGGGAAGATGATTTATGCTGTTGGGACAAAGAAAAACTTTGATTATGGGTCCTACATTTTTTATCAGACTGTGAAGCATGCTTCAACAAATGCTATTAAAATGCCTATAGCATTTCCTTCTCTCATTTGTGGAGTGATCCTGAAGCAACATCCTGGAATATTGACTACTTCAGATACTGCTTGCAAGAGGGAGTGTGCATTATCCTTGCATCCCAAGTTGTTTCTAGGGAATCATGTCCCAGATATTGTCTCAACATCAGGTTCTGGTGTCAAGAAGGCATGTACCAAAGCTAATATAATAGAAGAATTGAAGTCTGCCTGCAAGGATCTAGATGTGGTGATCAGCACCAGCACTGCCAGGAAGATGAATATTGAGCAGTTGATCAAGTCTTTGGAACGGGATGGAGATGATGAGGATGTCAACACAAATGTCAATGCTGAAGGTTCAGGTTCTGAGAAAGGTGATTCAACAACTGAGAATGAGGATGATGAAGATGTTTCTACTGATGATTCTGATGAAGATTTATTAAGCTAGCTGTGTTGTTTCAATTTTTTTGTTTTATCTTTTTCTGCACCTTAAGTGCCTATTTTGTATCTTGGATAATGGTACTGTTATGTTTATCTGGTTTTTGTTCTATGATTTGTCTTGTCATGTGATGCCTTCTTTTGACTGACAAGGAGAGCTAGCCTAGGACTAACTGGTAGTTTTTGACAGTAGTGAGAGGGACTAACTGTTTGATGGTTGGCCAATTGTGGCTAAAAAGGGGGAGAGTTACCTAGTTGTTTGTTGTGGTTCTTATTTTGAGAAGGAGTTTTGTGTTGTGCAGCTTTGGAAGTTGTTGCTGCTGTTTGTATTGTTTTTTTTCCACTGCTGGTATCTCTGGTGTAGGCTGAGATTATTTTAGCCAAAATTAACCAAAGGGGGAGATTGTTAGTTCTTGTATTGGCTGCAATTTTGGTAAAACAATGTTGTTGTTGAAGATGTCATTTGTCTGATGTTTTAACATGAGTTCTTAACATTCAGTTTATGTTAAGTTATTTAGGGTTGTAGTTTTGTGTGCTGATGTTAAACATGATGTCTTGACATCAGTTGACAGAGCATCAGAACATCAGTCTGTTGTGTTTTGTTAGGGTTGCGTGTATCAGTTTGTTTCGAGAGATCTGGTGGAGAGATTGCAGGCGAACATCTTGGTAAAGATATATTCAGTTACAATCAGATATGGAGCAGATCTTGTTGCTGTTTTTAGGGCTGAAAGATATGAAAAGATTTGAAGATAAAATCTGTTTTTAAATTCAAATCAAATCAGATATTTTGAGGAGTCCAAGCCCAAGTCTGAGTTTCTATTTAAAGCAGCCACAACCCTACTTGGAAGATACGAAGACTAGAGAGTGTATACTGAGTATCAGTTGTTAGAGTTTTCATTTGTGTTTTGTAAGCCATTCATGCTTGAATTGGTATAGTTTGTTTGAGTTGTAATTGTCCTCTCTAAAGCTTTTAAGCAAGAGAGTATTGTTCTTGATCAAAGCTTTTAAGCAAGATCAAGTTGTGAACTTTGTAATCTTTGAGTTGTATCACTGAGGTGATTAAGAGGGAGTGAGTGGTATCTCATATCTAAGAGGTTCTTAGGTAGAAGTGTCATTGGGTAGTGATTAAGTTAGGAGATTGTCAAATGGGATTGTTGAGTATGTAATTTAATACTACTAATAGTGAATTTCCTCCCTGGCTTGGTAGCCCCCAGACATAGGTAGTTAGACCGAACTGGGTGAACAATTCATTGTGTTAATTGACTGTTTTATTGTCTTGTTCATTTAGCAGATTGTGTTGTTATGACATCACACTTAACATCACACATCTGATACCAGAATTTCAAGAAGGAATTTGTTTTGCACCTTTGAGGATTTATTTTCTTCAGCAGGAATTTGTTTACGGCCCTCTGATCAAAAGATGAAGATTTTGTTTCCCCAACAGTGTTGTGATAACACTCTCTTGGAATCTTTGCCTGACAGCAAGTGGCAATCTCTTTACTCTAGGAAGCTTGCATATCCCCAACATAGTAAATCTTCTCAACGATAAGTGGCAGTCTCTTTTGAGAAGCTTATCCATTCTTGATGATTCTCTAATCTTTCAAATTACAAGTGGCAATCTCTTTGAGAAGCTTGTTTGCTATTTTCATCTTTTGGGTGACTTCAGGTGGCAGTCTCTTTATTTGAGAAGCTTGTATGTCCCCAGATATCAATTCCTAGTATCACATTAAATGGTATATCTCTCTAGTTTATCCTCAACAGAGAAGTTTATTATGAAATCCTTGATCCTCGTCCAATTAAGTGGGGCCTTGGACTCGTCATTTGAACAGGTGGCATCTCTTTATTTGTGAAGCCTGTTGTGACTCCATCAACTTTTCCATCAAATGTATCTCTCTGGTGTATTCTCGTCAGAGAAGTTTGTTGTGGAATTTTTTATCACCAACAGATGGATGTCTCTTTATTTGAGAAGTTTGTTGTGCAATCTAACTTGCTCGTATCTCATTTTAAGATATCCGGTAGAGTTATTGATTCCTAATTCCTAGCAAGCGACACTCCCTTTAAAGGAGACAACTTGTAGTTGGTCCTTTTTCAGGTTTGAAACTTGATTAAAGAAGAAGTTGAGCCATATCCTAATAGTGGAAGCTTGTTATCATTCCAGCTTGGTTCGTTATTTGAACAGGTTTTTATCTCCTTAAATGAGAATCCTGTTGAGATCCAGTAAATCTTTCATCCCCAAAAAATGAATGTCTTTCATTTGAGAAGTTTGGTGTATGGTTTAATCTGCTTGCATCTCTTTTGAGTATCCCCGACAAAAATTTTGTTTATCTCCGACAAGTGGCTATCCTTTTTTAAGCTTGTCTCTTATCCTGTTAATCTTTGTCTACCAAAGATTGTTTCCCCAATAGAGCAGATGACTTTGAGATTTCCCCAGTGGAGTCCCAAATCCTCTTTTTTCTCTATCTCCAGTAATTTTAAGTCGTAGCTTTGTCTACACACTTTTTCCATCTCTTGTGGAATTTTAAATTTCCCAACGGGATCTATTATAGTTTATCCCCTGCAGAGTTTTATTTTCTTTGCTAAGTTTCTTCAACAGTTGTTTGTCTCTTGTGGCATCTTTTTCTCACAGAGTTCTGTTTTTACATTCATATCATATCATATAATGTCATAAGCATTTTGCGGTATCTTAGGGCCAAAAATTGGGTCTTCTGTATTTAAGTCTCTTCTATCTCGTCGAGACAAAGATGTCAATCTTTATATCTCCGAATAGAAAAAACTTAAATAGAGGCATCTGTCATACCCTAATTTTTACCCCTAAGAACCCACCTCATTTGCATTTTCACAATGCATCAAGATCACAAACTTGGTTATTTCCTAACCCTCTCATCCTTTTGGCTTGTTTTTGTAGAGATTACCAAGCACATCATTGTGTATCTTTCTTTTTGCTTTATATTTTACTAACCTCTAATCAAAAATACAAAAATATGTGCCTTGTCCTTTTGTTTCTTATGCAAGGTAGGGTTTGAAATCAAAAACATCAAGTGAAAGAATCCTCTGCTAGGGTTTCAATCCCTCGGGTTCAAGTATGGTCAATCATTGAGTTTTAAGAGCAAATCGTCAAATCATGACCTCTCACCTCAAATCATAAGGTTCCAATCAATTCCATTTTGATCAAAGATACTTCAAGATTAGATGGCTTGTTTCTCAAGAAATTTCTAAGGTTCATGTGTTTATTTCCATGCCATCATCAACAAGTTCATCAAGCCATGGCATGCTTAATCAAAGGACAATCAAGGGTACATCATTTTAAGTCCACATGATTATCAATGAGCTTTTAAGTGCAAGAAAAGTCCCAAGGTTGCAAGTTTATTCATGGAAGTATGACCAAAAAAGTCAACATATTAAGCCTAAGTTCAAGACTTCACAACTTCTTCATACTTCAACATTTTTTAATGCTTCTTTGGGAAAATGAATCATCTTGACACCCTCTTCAACTTCTCTTCACAAGTCAAGAACCAATTATGCTTGGAAGACCATCAAGAGTTTGAAGACATTATAGGTCATCTTGTGGACTTAGAAAATTTTGGTCTAGTTTCAAGCTTGGCATGCCTAACTTCCAAAGATCATAACTCCTTCAATATTCAACTTTTATGGGCGCTTCTTTTTGCCAAATATCTCTCTTGATGTCCTCTACAACTTTGATTTAGAGTTCAAACATCAATTTATGCTCTAAGGACCTCAAATCTTGAAGGTCACTTGTGCACAAAATTAGGTCATTACCTATTTGACCTAATATCTGACCTGATTTTCAGGGCCACGACCCCAACTTTCACCTCATGGCATTTTCACCTCAAGCATCCTTTTGGATTGGTTCTTTTTTCATTGTGTTCTACTCCATGAATAGATTATTTGGCTCAAAGAAAATCACAAAACGCGCAAGTGGATTGCATTTGGCCTAGCCATGAACATGACCCCATGAACTCTGCTCTTGGTTCAAATTTTAGGTCACAATTTTCATGATAATCTCAATATGGGACCACCACACATGTGGAAACTTGTTTCAATCACTAAAACGCATCTCACAAAGTGCAATACGACTGATTTCAAGCCTGAGTCACGCATTTAACCTTGCTTCATATGATTTCAAAAATGGAAAAAATCTAGAATGCATTCACACGTTATGGATCTGATCTCACACACTTGAGCTCATCATTTCATTCTCTATAATTAGAGGAAAATTTCCCCTTCATTTTCAAGCTTTGAAAGCCAAGAAACCCCAAATACTCTAAAGCTTGAAACCACCTCCAAACCAGAAACTCACTTTCCAAATTCAGCTTCGTTTTGCTTCAATTCTTTGCTCAGAATCCATCATCGGCCTTATCTGAAGCTAACTGAAGCATTGTCGTGACTTGAGACAACATGAATTCAAGCTTTCCATTTCACCATTTTTGAACCTTCAAGCTTCAACTGAAAAAGGTGAATAACTGTAAAATTACACCTCAAACTAATTACCCGTAGCTTCGTATTACTTCACTAATCAATAACCCTCTCTCACCTTGCATTTATATTTCGTTTTAAGGATTTAATTTAACTTTGATTTTTTAGGGTTCTTGAGCTTTCTGAGCAAATTCTCCATGCTCAGAGCAAATCAATTGCTCTGAAGCATAGAGAGATGAATGATGATGTTTGTTTGTGCTGAAACATGTGGAGTTTTGGCTTAAAACAAAGAGTTCGTAATTTTGTAAAATCAGAGAACCGAGGTTGAAGATGAAGTTGTTTCCCTCGTGTTTCAGCCTTTCGCTCCAAATTTTGAATTATATGGCCAATGGTATTGTAACTCAAGTTTTTTTTCAAATGTTTTAACCGTTGCAAGTTGTATGTGGTGTGTTCTCTAGTGCGTGTGTTTTGACTCTTAATCCTGGCCACTTGATGTTGGACTTTGACTTGATATATAGATCAGATGGCCTGATTTGCTTTCAATCACACGCGTAGGATGAATATGATGGCCTCAGTTTTTTCCTTCTTTATTTTCTTTTCAAATCATTTTTAATTTCCATTTTATTTCAAAAAATTCATAAAAAATGTATCCCTTAACATTTTTCATTCCAATTTTTTTCATAGTCTCATAAAATTATTTTATATTTTCTTAGCTATTTTTTATATTTTTATTTCTTCATTTGATATTTTTATTTGTTTTCTTCATTTTGCTTTCATTTTAAATTGTTTAAAATTGTTTTTATGCATTTAAAAATTCTAAAAAAATTTCATGTGGACTTTGGGTGTTTATGAGGTTGGATGAACCTTCATCAATACAAATCTATCATTAATGAATCATTTGATTCATTTTTTGTGCTTTGTGTTTATGATAGGTTTCGTACCTTAATCCACCAAGAAAGGTGATTGAAATTGATGATGAAGTGATCTTGAGTAGTGATTCAATTTGGTCTTCTCTTCATCTTTTCATCTCTTTCTTTTGCTTTTGATTTTTCTCTTGATCAATTAGATGATGTGCTGTCCATCTTATTCATGAGGTTTGGATTGATGCTTGATGAACTTTCATCATTTCAAATCTACCATTTGATTGATCATTGATCATTAGAGGTACTTTGGATTGATGCATAAGTTTGTCCTAAGTGTCATGAAGGATTGATAGATGTAATGGACCAATCTCCTTGCCTTGTGCTTGATCCCTCCTTGGTTTTGACTTGTGTTACATGTTTTAGGAGTATGATCTCTATCATATCTCTAACATGTATGCTACATAAATTGTTATTTACCGGCCTCCTATAGTATGATATTCCTTATATATTGTGCTACGATTGTTTAACATAGCGCTAAATTTGTCCCGTATCGGATTATTAACTCTAACACTTGTATTAACCATATAATTGTGCTAACATTTATTTTTTATACCATTTACTTTTATGCACCTTTATTTTTATGTCATTTACTTTCTTGTATATATATATATATATATATATATATATATATATATATATATATATATATATATATATATTACTTTATTGTTATCATCTACATATCATATTGTTATTGTTTATGTTTATGCCTTTTTCCTTTTGTCCACTTGAACCTTTTCTCTTTCTTTTAAGACATTAATAAAGGCTAAACACTAAAAGACTTAATGTTCATTGGACTATTGGTTACTATCCCTTGCTTAGATGTTGGACTTATTGGACTTAGAGTTAGGTTCTTGATCCCATGCTTTGGAGTTGTAGCTTGAGACCTTGGAATTCATCTGGTGCCTTGACTTTGAGTTTTGAAAGACTTGGTTCTGTTACCTCACCTTTGGCATTGGCTTAAGTTCTTCTTTATCCGATGCTTGATTATTTCTCTGCTTATTTGGTTTCTTGTTGCTTAATCTAAAGGATGGGAGTATTGACTTGTGTCAAAGATTGCTCTTGGTTGGATCTTTCCTTCCTTAGCTTTTACTTTGTGCATTAGAATAGTCACTTTATCTCCTTCCCTTCTTAGATTTTCAAAATCTTCTCCCTTTTTCAGAATCTTCTTATTTTCAAACTTAAACCACTTTCACAATAAACCTTGACTTTGTCAAGTGATTTTCAAACTCTTTTTCTTGAATAAAGTGCTAATTCATCTTAAGCATATCAAGACCATTTCAAAATATATATAAAATACACAACTCATTCAAACTATTTTGTGCCCTTTGTGCACTTTTCCTTTTAAAACCCTTTCTCAAGGATTAGACATGAGTCATTTTCATAGTTGAGATGTGATTATTCAATCCCCATAGTAATGTTTGATATGTTGATTCTTTTCCACTTGAGAGAGTTAGTGGCATACTTGTTGATTGAAGGTGTGAGAAACACAAGAAAGGGGGGTTTGAATTGGCTTTCACCCATTATAATCTTTTCAAACTTTTATACATCATAGTTAATCAAGTGAATGAAGATAAAGAACGCAAACATTTTTATCCTGGTTCACTGTTAACTAAGTTACTCCAGTCCACCCGCCAAGGTTATTTTTCCTTCAAAAAGGACTTAATCCAATAATCTTGAAAGATTACAAATGATCGTCTAAGTGTTTAGAAAAACAGCCCTCTCAAGTATACAGACTAACACATAGTCACTTGAGGAAAAACTAACTCAAAAGAGATTACATGTGTGTATGCAGAAATGCTTCTACATAAGCAGATTACACAGATTTTATTCTTAATAAAACAACAGTGTTAATTGCAACATATGAACAAAAGTTCCTTACTGATATACAAAACTATATTGAGAGATCTCATGTGAGATTTTGGGCAGCATTTTAATATGAGTTTTTTAGAGCAGAATGCTAACTTTCCAATTCTTCAAAGTCTTCCTTTTATAGTTGAAAAATAGATCCGTTGAAGGGTAGAAAAGGAAATGGAAGTCCATCTGCTATGTCTTCAACGGTCAAAGTGGAAGTGTCAGTCATCATCATATCAAAAATTACTTTAGCAGGATAGTAGACAGTATATTTGTACTTTTATGATTATCCTTTCATGCAAGACTTTTTTTATCTTTATCTTCTAATCTTCAGAGGCTTCTGATATATGTTGATGAAGCTTGTTACAGAAGGATCAGAAAACTTAGTCCTTAGAAACTAAGTTACTAGAAGCGAGGTTATCTTCAAAACCAGAACTTCAAAACTAAAGTCTTCAGAACTTGAATCTTCATAACTTGAATCCTCGGAGTCTTTAGAAGGTATGTATTCTTCTAGAGTGTTAAGTTCCGAGCCTGATGACGTCACACACCTTTTTTTATCAGATTCAGAATCGGTTTACTCAAGGGCTACACGCTTAGACAGAAAATGGTTAGAGTATAAAATTGTTCTCTAAAATAATATGTGATGTTATCATCAAAACATAAGGCCAGATGCAGAACCAGATCTTGTTCTTACATTGATTTCTATCTAAGTTGGAGCCATTTTCAATAGTGATACAAATGTCCATTTTCATATACTTGTCGGTGATTAGTTGAGTTTTCTCCTTAAAATGACAAGTTGTCTTTCCATTTTAAATCAATCTAAACCAATCTCTTTTTTTACCACGAACTACGAGGTTTTGATCCTCCATTGCACTTTGTGGGTACGTAGGCACGAGGCTCAGGAAGTCTTGTCAAACACCAAAAACCCTAAAAATATTCTCTTCTCATCTCCACCATCTTTTGCAAACAACACCTTTTAAGCCAAACATAGATTTTCAAGAGGTTCCTATAGAGTATTATAGATGTTTTAGGTGCTAACACCTTCCCATTGCATAACCAACCCCATTACCCTTGTCTCTGTTTTTATTAGTTTTGTTTTAAAACTTCTGTGGGTTTTGTTCGTTATTTTCCTCATTCCTTCGGAAAAATAAAAGGGTGGTGGCGACTCTGTCTTTATGAGTTAAGTTAATTAATAGCTTAATCTCAAATTTTCCCGCTACAATATTCTTGTCAAGTATGATGAAATAGGTGAAAATGTTAAAGTCGTCAAATTGGAGATGTTGCAAAGGAAATATGAATTACTGTGGATGGCAGAAGAAGAAAAGATTACAGGTTATGCTGCGAAGGTGCAGAAGCTTGTTCATCTCATGAAAGGTTATGGTCAAATGCCAACTGATAAGATGATAGTTGAGAAGGTAATGCGTACATTTACCTCTCACTTTGATCACGTTATCATTGTTATTCAAGAATCCAATAATCTTGAAACATTGAAATTGGAAGATTTTGTTAGTTCGTTGGAGGCACTTGAGATGAGGATTGTCGAAAGGAAAGGTGTTCAAGATTCGATACAAGCTCTATAGGCTCATACATGGAAGAAACATTTGGTTCCAACAAGTTTAAGGGCAAAGAAGACAAGACTCAGAGCAAGAAGTCTTGGTAGAACCCTCAAAAGCATAAGGTCAATGATAGGGCTTCTGAATCCTCGAAAAGAGGGGAAAGAAACTCCTATCAGAAAGATAAAGAAGAGAAAAAAAGGTGTGAAGTACTATAATGTGAAAAATAGGGTCACTTGTCCAAGAATTATTGGTACAAGAAAGGCAAGAACAGAGGAGCAAACCTTGCACGCCAAGATTCAGTTGCTTGATTCACATGACTGGTAGGAAACTCTGGTTGGAAGATTTCGGCGAGTCGAAGAAAATCAAGGTCAAACATGCAGATAATAGCTTTTTGCAAGTAGAAGGTATTGGCAACATAATTATTCAAAGGAGAAATAGAGCAAAAGTTATGATCAAATATGTACTCTATGTACTTAGAATGAAGTGCAACCTTATTAGTGTTGGACAACTTGTCGAAAAAGGTTTCTCGGTGATTATGAAAGATGGAGCCTTAAAACTGTTCGTCACCCATAATAGTTTGGTCTTAAAATCTCACATGTTGAAGAACGGGACATTTAAGACCATGATCAGTTCGACTAAGTAATAATTCCTTAAAAGAGTTGTCGACCGCAAGAATAGTTGTTTGTGGCATTTGAGATTTGGCCATTTGAATTTTAAGTGACTCAATTAACTGATTACTCAAGATATGGTAACTGGTATACCAAGTCTTAACATGTGTAATAACCTTTCTTTTCTAAAACAAAATCAAGTGTTTATATATTTTTAAAACAACGAAGTACGCTAAATTAAATGGGAAGCCGACTCTAACATATCTGAAGGAACTACGACATATAAATTTTAAAAGTAGGACAACCGTTTTATAACTGAATAGTACTATATGCATCAGTAGTGCTTCATGAGGAAGCAAACTGTATGTACCTGAATATTACAATTCCCAAAAGAAAACTCCTAGTTCATGACATATAAACATATGTGTGTCATGGAATTAGGGTATACTGCAGCCAAAACATAATAAAAGCTGCTCACTAAAAGTGTAATAATATCAAGTACAATCATCCCAAAAGGTACCAAAATACACTAGGACTAGTCATTATCTACGTCAGCGTAGTCATGTCAGAGTAAGTCTATACAATCAAGCAGGAAAAGCTAGGGGGACAAACACAGGGGTGCTCGCCACAAACTAGGAAAGAGCTCTCAGAAGTGGCTCGTGCCCGGGACGTCACCTCATAAACCTCTGTACTAAAATCGTCTCATGTCTCACCGGTGACTAAATTAATCCACATAGTCGGGATGACTGAGGAAGGTGAAATCTCGTAACAACTATCTCGCCTAAGGAAACTCGAGGAAGAGATACCAAGTGAGGTACCTCTAGACCCCCTAGAGATACTAGTCCCGCAGTAGTCGTTGCTCTGAGCATCGTCTTCTCCAATGTCTCCACAGGTACTGAAGGTCCACCCACCTCGAATCCTCCCCGAGTGGTGGCTCCCAAACCACCAAATGGTACTATACTTCCTTCTGAACTCATCTGCGTCCCAGGCTGAGGGTTCACCGGAGTGTACCATGGTGCTCCCAAGATCACATGAAAGGGAACAGAAAAAGGGGTCATCTGCCAGATTACACTCTGATGTATCTGAAGAGTGTCGTAACTAGTGGTAATAATAACTCGCCAATGATAGTATGATGTGCTTGAAGCTGTGTCTAAACTCCAAGAACTAAGTCGGTCTCTGTCAATAAAATCCCATGTAATCATTGTCACCATATCCAGCGGTGGCATCGAGTATTGTCCCATGGTCTGGGTGGGCGTTAACCCGCAACATATAGGTAGTAGGGGTCACAATCTAAAAACAAAATATATGAAATAATACACACATGCAAGTATAACATGATATATAACAGTCACAATATTTATTTCAACATATAAAGAAATGCACAAAAAGCCTAATGCAGATTCTACATGTGTGTGATCTTCCTAACCAGGTTCTTCACATGCATGAATTCCAGAATTTAACCTCTCCGCAGAGAGTCGTGGACCCTTTCCACTAAAGATGCAACGTTCTCTACTGACACCAGGTGTAGCATTCCCTACTACACCGACTCAATAAAATCTCACAGGATTAGGTGGGCTCAACTCACTAGAGTCCTCACCCGGTGCAGTCCTCTTGACATACACGCAACTATGATATGCATAAGTATATGCTTTCTCTACAAATACTAATGCAACAACTTACATAATCTCAGCATATGTAATCATAACCACGTGTCAATTCATATGAAAGCACATTCACCAATTTAGCATCACAGCGTAAACACGCACCCCAAATTGGGCACACAATCATTCATACAAACAGAGATGCATTCAATCACATATAATATTGTTAAAAAATGCCCTTACCGTAGCGAGCTTTTATTATTGCTTCTTTTCTTAAAATTAGTACTATCAAAACCTAAATCACGTAACGTTTTACCAGTAAATATATAATTTTTTTTCCTTCACAAAATAAATTGGTGATTCTTTTTTATATACTTGATAATTCTAGTGGGATAAGTTCTCCCTTACTAATTGAATAATTCTACACCCAGACTTGCGTATATTAATTCTAGTTGCAAACCTATATTAATGTAACTAGTTAAATTACTTTAAAGTTTTCAATAAATAAATCCTTCTAAATTAAAGTAGATTCTTTTCAAATAATTTTTTTAATCTAAAACTTATTTAAGAAATTAAAAGTTAGTTGAGAAATTAAAAGTTATTATTATTTAAGTTTACCAATCATGATATGAAAATATCCCTTTTATTTTAATTTAAAGATATTATTCTAAATTAAAACATATCTTATACTTATCCATCAAAACTTATATTTCAAATGCAAGGTTAGTTGAGAAATTAAAACTTATTATTATTTAAGTTTACCAATCATGATATGAAAATATCCCTTTTATTTTAATTTAAAGATATTATTCTAAATTTAAAAAAACCTTAAAAGTATTATTTTCTATATTACAATAAATTCATGTCATTGATTTTTAAAAAAAAAATGAACTAGATTATATTTTGGGAATCATAACAAAATTTGTTCTCTCTCTAAAAATTATTTTATAACAAGTTTTTACATCTAATAAGAACATATTTATATAAAATATATATTTTATTTTTAAAACAAAGTAGATAAATCATCTTTTAAGATATGTAATAACACAAGTTTATATTTTAATTCAAACCTCAATTTAAATTAAAACAATAATAAAATTATTTATTTCAAAACATAACTAAAATCAAATCAGAAATAAATTGGCCTTAATATGGTAAAATTAGAATACGTTCTAAATAGAATATTCTATACTTCAAATTTAGTTTTCTCTTTTTATTTTATAGCAAGCAAATAACAGAAAACACAATTATTATAATTATAATTGTCAAATATCAATACTTAGTTCTTTATAAATTCTTTTTCTGTCAAAACGTTTTTGCTAACGGTAAGCACACCCCAACACATACATCCTTAAATCAACAATTAATTCTAAAATCAAAAGTTTTTACACATGACATTTTAGGAATTTTTTTTCTCCATATCTCTTTCAAATTCAATAATCATATTCTATGAATGGTTTTGTTTTTCAAGAAAATAATGATAAGTCTCAAGTTTCCCTATTACAAGAATAATTTATTATAATTTTCTTTCACATCTAAGTTAATATTTTTGATGCAAAATCTTAAATAAAAAGATATATAATTAAGTGAAATGTCAAGAATTTACAAAATTGAAGGAGAAAAAATATACCCAATTCAATTTTTGAGCTTTCAAAAATGAAGAAATGGTGTGTGTGTGTGTGTGTGTGAGAGAGAGAGAGAGAGAGAGAGAGAGAGAGAGAGAGAGAGAGAGAGATGTGATGGTGTAATTTTTGGTTCATCTAATGACATGTATTTATAATCCTTAACTTTGATTAATGACCATTGGATGAAATAATGTTGGGATAAGGTTGCTCCCCAACCATTAGATTTCTCTCTAACAAGGATAAGCCATGAAGACCTAGAACAAAATATTATATTTGTAATATAGATGCAACTTAGAGTGAACTTGTCAATTTAATTATATTTTCAACTAATACCTAAACGTGTATCTGTGAGGTGTTTTCCAAATAGCTTGAAAGTAACTTTGGTTTCTAAAAAAATGAAAATTGAAACATAACTACATGAAATGAAAAGAAATAATATTTTGATTAAACGAAATAAAACATATAAAAGGTGACCGAAGCGAATAACAGTCAGACACGTGTTTGATCAAAAAATAAAATTGAACATTTTAAAATGATCTATGCGGAATGAAGTTATATAAAACAGACTGAAAATGATCAAAATCATAAATAAAAATACCCGGTTAAACAAGCTCTGGAAGGTAAACACGTGACCGCAAACGGCGTTGAAAAAATAAAACGAGCTTACCAACAAGATATATGTGTAACGTAGATCAATAACTTAGTCTGGTATAGGTCAAAACTCGAAATATTTCGCCTGCTAATTTTACGTACAGTGTCGAATCGCTTCGACCGGTTAGCCTGTAAAACTCCTACTTAAATATTGACAAAATAAAAATATTTTGCATAGATAATTAAAAACTATAAGAACATTGTGCCAATCTTACTAAAGTTTTGGTAGCACTTCGGCACGGTCTCAATAACTCTGTGTTATTTATTGACAATTATTTGAATTAACGACCGAAAAACCTCTAACTTCCTTATTAATATTACACCCTGATACTTATAGTTACCTTAAAGTTATGGATCTTACGACATGCCAGACAAACTCTGTGAAGCTTTTTAGTAGGAAAGTAATCCATAAAGTCTTTCCTTTCGACTATGCCAATGAGGTCCCCTTACATAGTAGAAATAGTACATTCAGATGTATGTGGCCCGTTTAAGGATCATACAACTGATGGAAATAGGTATTTTGTTTTATTTGTCGATGAGTATATTTGAAATTTTGGATCCATGTGATCAAGCGCAAAGACGAAGTATTTTCAATCTTTAAGAGATTCAAAATGCTTCTCGAAAACCATGGTGAAAAGAATATCAAGGTTCTAAGAATAGACAGAGGTGGCAAATACACATCAAAGATATTTGAAGAGTTCTGTGAAGAACATGGTATTGATCATGAGGTAACTGCTCATTAAGCGCCTCAACATAATGAAATAAAAGAAAGAAGAAACAGGACCATATTGGATATGGCAAGATATATGCTGAAGTAGAAGAATTTGCCAAAATCCTTATGGGGTGAAGCTGTCACCACTTCTGTTATATTCTGAACAGGTGCCCTGCCAAGAAGCTGAAGAACAATGTTCATGAAAAAGTGTGCAGTGGAAAACAATCGTCAGTGGGTCATCTTAAGGTGTTTGGCTCTATTTGCTACAAGCATATTCCTGATGCTAGGAGAAGGAAGCTTGATGATAAGAGTGAACTTATGATTCTGGTAGGACATCATAAGACTGAAACATATAGGCTATTTAATCCAACGAGCATTAAGATCGTGATGAGTCAAGACATTGAGATTGATGAGAACTCTGCTTGGGATTGGAATTCAAGTGATGCAACAATCAATTCATTGATGAGTTATGACGTTGATAAAGAAAGTAGTGAGCACTAAAAAATTTCAATTAATGACACTCCAATGACAGTCAAAGTAGAAGATGATAATAAAGTCGAAGTTAAAGTAGATAATTGAGAGGGTTTGGCTAGCAAAAGCCAAAGATCTCAAAGAACCTGAGTACTCCCATCAAGGCTTCAAGAATATGAAGTGGTTGGAGATGATAAAGTCACGCCATATGGATATTTAGTTCATTTCACTTTACTTAGAGGTGTTGAACCAATCAACTATAGTGAGGCCTTCAAAGATAAACAATATAAGGAAGTTATGGTCGAAGAGTTACAAGCCATCGAAAGAAATAATACACGGGAGCTGTAACGCCCGTTTATTTTAAATTATTTTTCGTAATTTAATTTTGTGAAGTTGTGTGGATAAATGTGATTATGTGTGTTTTGTTGTGTTTGGGGTACCCTGCGGTAGGGGGTAGTGACCTTAATGTTAATGACCTCGAGGGTGAGGGGTGTATGGCTAATTTTGTAGAATTTGTGGTGTGGTGAGAATGACTAATAAGTAATACTAATAATTTAAATTATTATGAAATAATGTTGGTATTATTCTAGTTATAAAATAATTGGTAATAATAATTATAATTATAATAAAATAAGAATACTAAGGTGGAAATAAGAAGGAGGGGCATAATTGGCAATTGAGAGAATGTTGAGGGCAAAATAGAGAGATAGAGGAATAAGTAAGGGCGAAAGAGGAAAATCATAGTTGAGGGAGTTATAAGGGAATTGGAAGAGAGAGTGGAGTCAGTTTTCATCGTACGTGTTTTGGAACTAAAGGTGAGAAAGGCTAGGGCTAGAGAAGAAGAAGAGGAACCACCATCTGTGAAGGTTTAGAAAGCTTGATTTCGAGGTAAGGGTGGGGTTCTGATCTTATAAGGGTTAATATGTTGAATGATGGGTAAAAGTTAGGTTTTGTCTTATGGGTGGAATGTTGTTCTATGTTATGATTACTATGAATACTTGAACAATGATGAAATTGTTAGTTAATGTGTGATAAACGATGTTTTTCTAACTGATATATGATGAGTTTTGTACATATATGTGTGTAGTATTGCTGTTTTAGAAATTGTTGAAAGTTCCTCTATTGATGAGTCGTGGAGTTTCGAGTCGGAAGTATGAAATTGATGATGATTTGTTGTTAATCCATGAGTAAAACATAGCATAATTGATTTTTAGGATGTTATTTTGGTATAAAATTGGGTCTATGGTGATGAGGGTTAGTGGTACAGGCTTTGGTGTAGAAATCTGTGGTGAAAGTGCTTTTAAACAAAGTGATTTTTGGGGTTCGAAACAGTGTGCGTCGACCGCTAGAACCCATGGGTCGATCTGATGCTACCCGAATGCAAAATTATGGAAATTTGAACAGTATGAGTCGACTCATAGGCCTTACGTGGACCTAAGTACCCTGCGCGTCGACCCTGGGGTCGACTCATAGGCAGGAAAACGCCAGAAACGGTTTCGGTCATAACTTTTTAACTGTTAATCCAAATGACGACCCGTTCGAAGCGTTGGAAAGCTAATGAGAAGAAATTTAACATGATATAATTAGATGAATCATTTTCCTAATAGTTTTATGTCTAATATCTTGAAGAATGTGATTGTTGCTTGTTGTGTACCTTAAGAAGTTGTGTTGTAAGCGACAAATCTTGAGTGTTGTTGCAAAGATGTTTTGATGATGTTGTTGTGATGCTAATGATGGTAATGTGAATATGTTTTGATGATGTTGTTGTGATGTTAATGATGGTAATATGAAGATTTTTTGATGAGGTTATTGTGATGTTAATGATGGTATCGTTGATGTATGCATAAATAGCCGCATTGCTTACATTTGTGAATATGAGTAGTGACATTGTATTGTTTGACGTGATTGAAGGTTATGTTATGATGTGGTGTGATATAAAGCATTATTTCAAATGTGATAATGTTGAGTTGTGGTGATTTCATAAATGATATATATGTTGCATGAACTACATGTTATGCTCGTTGGCCAATTTGGGCGGTGTACCATAACCATGGTGGTGGGTTATTATACACGATAGTGTTGGTGTTGTTGTATGCATAAATAGTTGCATTGCATACATTTATGGACAAATGGTCCGTTATTGGGGAGCCTAAAATCCCATTGTGTGGATTGGGCCGGTAGCTGATTCGGAGGTGATGGATCAGTGAGTGGTTATGATCCTAGGAGGTGGGGATCAGAACGGTGAACCTGAGTGTTCACGAAATTTAGTATCACATGCATAAGCATTGAGTCGGGTGTGAGTCTCATTGCATTATATGTCATATATGTTGCTAAGTTGTTAAATACGTGGTGATGGGTGATTAATTGATTTGTATCGTGTGATTTGCTGTTTGTTTGGTGAATAATTAGTAATGATATCGTTGGATGATTGATGTGAGATGTTAGTTGAATTTTTGTGGTGTTAACTTAATACATGATGTTTAACATACTTTCCTTTATACTATCATGATATCTCACCCCTTCTGTTTGAATATTGTCTCCACGTGGGCAATGTGCAAATACTCCACAGTAGGACTCAGGTGTGAGTTGAAGATGGAGTCTTCTTATCTTTTCTCTATAGTTGGTGTTTGCTCTGATTGTAACACTGGGGAGTCGTGGGAACGTTTTTATGAACTTTATTTGCTTTGAGATTGTGGACATCTCCCTTAATATGTTTAGTTGTTGTCTGATGAATTACATATTTCAAATTTAAATGATTTTATGATTCAGCTGCGAATAAAATAATGTTCAGGTTTTGTATATTGGCTGTAACATCCTAAGTTTTGTGTGTTTCTTTAATTACTCTGATGTTTTATTTAAGAATATTATGGGGATTTATTTAGGGTGTTACATGAGCTAGTCGAATTTTCAGCAAACACAAAAGTTATCGAAGTGAAGTGGGTGTTCAAATTGAAGCACAGTCCTGATGGGTTGATTGCAAGACATAAGGCAAGATTAGTAGCTCGAGGATTTGTTTAGAGAGTAAGACTCTACTACTCTGAATTATATGCATCAGTATCAAGATTAGAAACTGTCTAATTGGTGGTAGCCTTGGCATGCAAGCAAGATTAATCGACATTTCATTTAGATGTGAAATTAGAATTTTTGAATGGTCGTCTAGATGAAGTCGTGTATGTCACACAACCTCTTGGATTTGTGATACAGAAGGAAGTAAGGAAATTATACATACTGCACAAAGCACTCCATGGCCTCAAGCAGGCACCTAGGGCATGGAACAAGAAGATCGACTCATACTTGGTCGAATTGGGATTCATCAAATACGAGTTTGAGTATGGTATCTATGTTCAGGTTAGGCACAATATATAATAACCATCTGCTTATACGTTTATGACTTACTAGTAACGGGAAATAGCATGGAGAACTTGTCGAAGTTCAAAGAGCTGATGAAAAGATGATTTAAAAAGTAGGATATGGGAAAATTGGCGTATTTCTTAGGCATGGAATTTTAAATGTCGAAGCATTGCAGGTGCTACATAAAAAAAGTACAAAGAAATACTCAAGAGATTCAAGATGGAATACTCGAATCCTGCATCCTCGTCTGTCGAACCAAATCTGAAATTGCAGAAACATGGAAAAGAGGACAAGGTTGACGCTACTTTGTTCAAAAAAATTGTAGGATCTCTGAGGTATGTGTGCAATAGCATAGTTGATATAGATCTCTTAGTCAGATTAGTGAGCAGATACATGGATGAATCAAAGGTGTCGCACATGAAGGTTGCAAGAAGAATCCTAGGATACTTAAAAGGATCAATGAACTATGGAATCATGTTTCAACGAGATTCTGAAATCAAAGAAGTTGTGATTAATTGTTATTTAGATGTTGATTGGTGAGGAGACAAGAAGATCAAAGGAGCACAACTGGTCACTTCTTTCAAGTATTTGGGTGTCCCAATCTCATGGTGCTTGAGAAAGCAACATGTGGTAGCATTATCATCATGTGAGGCTGAATATATAGTAGGATCATATGCTGCTTGTCAAGTCATTTGTATCAGATCTGTGCTGGAAGAGATGGAGGTCGAAGTGAAGAAACCTCTGGTGTTATAGATTGACAACAAGTCAGCCATTAATCTTGCAAAGAACCTAGTTCTGCATAGAAGGAGTAAGCACATTGAGGCTAGGTTTCACTTCCTAAAGGAGAAGGTAAACCAGGGTGAACTTGAAGTGAGACATTGCTCGAGTGGAACACAGTTGGCTAACATTTTTACCAAAGGATTGAAGATCGACAGATTTCTAACTTTGATAAAGAAATTAGTAATAGTTCAGATTGATTATGATTAGCTAATGCTTAGTAACTTGGATTATAAGGGGTATGTTGAAAGTATAATCCAAGTTGTGTAACCCAAGTTCAAGCACTAATCAGAGTTAGGGTTTGTTATGTTAGTTGCTTAGTACTTAAGTTACTTGATTCAGTTTTATCTAATTTAATAATAACAATTAGTAGTATTCATTCTCTCTTTTTCTCTCTTTACTAAAAGTATCTCACACACTAACCAACATAGACAAAATTAAATTGTCTAAATTACAATTGACCACCCACCTCACAACCTTGTTGGAAGTCTCGCATGTGAGGCCGAGTATAGATTTTAAATTATTTTGCTAAAAGTTTAGGGCACAATCCACATGATAAACTACAAATAATAACAAACAATTAAACTTTTTTATTATTATTGATAAAAATAAATTTATTGGGATAGCTTGCCTAGCTCTAGCATATTAATATATTAATTTTGAATTGAAAAAAATTATTTAGTTATAATAGCTGATTATTTAAGTACACTATTATGTTAAAAAAAAATTGAAATACATCAAAGTTTCTAGAGTTGATTTCTAGTAGCAAGTGAATGAGAATGAAAAGGAAATCAAAAGTGCCCCACAAAGAGGTCTCATATAAATATAGGCTAAAAATAAAAGTAATTAATATTTCATAAATATAGAGGAATCCAGCCTCTGAAAAAAAGCATAGCCTTGTTGTTTTATAGCAACAAAAAGAGATGGTTTAATGAGGGAGAGAGATAGGTAAGCAAAACTAATACAAGTTGTTTGTTTGTAAAGGTTGTGTTAAAGAAAGGGAGACAGTTAGAGTAACTGCTGGTTTGAGCTTTATGCAACATGTGAAGGGGCCAAGCATTTTAGTACTAAATAGTAAAACATCCCTCTCCTTCTTAAAATACTATCTATATTCCAATAAGACAATCACTAACAAGGACCACACTAGTGCTCAGATCATTTTTTAGATCTCAATCTCAACTGAGATTTTCTCTGATACCTTTCACCATCCTTTTTTACACTAAAGCCCTCACCTACCATCTTGAATTGACACTTTTGTCCCTCACACATTTTTCAAAAGTAAGATAGTTTAGTTATCTAGTGGAATGATCTGGACCGTTAAAAGGTGTAAGATCAAACAGTGGGGTGTTACTGTGTAGTGTGTACTATGTTTTTGAGTGTCTTACATTAAATGAAAAAGGTACAGAAAGGGAGTATAGTGGTGTGTGTTTTTGGGTGCATGAAGACGTCACTGTCACCTGGTAGTTGCGTTGGTCCAGCCGCAGGCAAGAAGGAAAACAATTAGAAAACAAAAAGAGCAGACATAAAAGCAATATATGTCTGAGACATGTCCCACATTACACTCCCAGTAAATAAAACCCACAGATCCATCTCGATCCTCTGTCTTACTACTGCAACCTATACAACAGCTTTAACACACCATATATATATATATATATATATATAATGAGAATATAATTTTTATGTGAGAACATAATAATGAATCTGAATCATTAGATTTTAAAATAAATGGTGGAGATTATGTGTGGTTTTTGTTTTTCTCTCTTTCAGTATTAAAATAAATAATGGAGGAGAGAGAAAAAAAACTGACACATAATCTCCACCATTTATTTTAAAATCTAATGGTTCAAATTCATTTTCATGTTCTCACATAAAAATTACATATATATATATATATATATATATATAAAAGAAAAGAATCATTTGACATTGGTGTCAAAATATTACTCCTTCTATCTTAAAATAAAAATCTTTTAAGGTTGTTCCATATAGATTAAGAAAAACAATGATTGAAAAATTAAATGTAACAATTTTACGAACTTGCCCTTAGTTACTGTTGGTTGTCAAAAATGTGTAATGTGATATAATATCTTAAAAGTTGTGTAGATAATATTTATTAGGGGTAAAGTTGGTAAGAATTAATTATTATTGTCTTGAAAATATAAATATACTCTTATTTTGGGACAAATTTTTTTTACTAAAAAGACTCTTATTTTGAGATAGAGATAGTAATTTTCACACCAAATTCTACCCTTTTATTATTATCCATTCAGTGGCTAAGATAAATTTACTTAAAACTAACACAGGAGTGTTTTAAGGGAATTTATCTTAGTCATTAAATAGATAATAATAAAGGAGTAGAATTTAGTGTCAAAGTTAATATTTTGACACCAATGTCAAACAGTTGCGGAGCCAGGACCCTAGGACAGGAGTGCAAACTATTAACTTAATTAATAATATATATATATATATATATATATATGTTCTGGACCGGGCAGGGCTTCCTGCCCCTAAGGTCCAGGCCCAATCCAGCACAATTGGCGAACAGGCCCAATAAGCACAATATAGTCGTTGGGCACAATATAGTCGTTGGGCAGAAAGTAACCGTTGGGTGTGTCCTCTTCACGCGCAGGGTAGTTCACGCGACCAACTTCCTCCCCGAATATAACGGAAACAGTTAGGAGACCACGCGCCTCTCCCTCCATTTGGCAATCCCTCATTGGTCGATCAGGCGCTTTGCTCGCTAGAAATCCATCTATAAATACCCCCTCGCTTGAGAGGGGCAGGTATCACAAATCATATACTTGACTTCTCCTACTTGCTTTTCCTTTTTTTGACCAAATACTTACTTTGGCATCGGAGTACCTTGCAGGTACCTCCACCCCTTTTTTCCTCTCCTACGAGCATCAACTCTTGTCCTACACGAAGGCCGCGACGATCTCCTTCTGGTCCTCTCCGATCAGTGGCGCCGTCTGTGGGAACACCAGCTTCCCCGTCTTTCACCAAGATTCTCTCTTACTCAACAAAGACCAAAGCTTCATCTTGTCAAAATCTCAGATCGACATGGCTTTCATCAAGAACGATGTTCACCAAGACTCTGTGGCCCCTGAGGCCAACAACAACAACAACAACGACCACGCTTTCGTCGGGCATGTCCCGCAGGAAAGTGACCAACGAGACGGAAGACCTGCTTCCCCGAGACCCGACGAACCAAGGCCACGAACACCAGCCGTGGAGCTCACCTTCGAGCCCATCCCGGTCCCCCAGAATGCTGATCCGAGCACCGCAGCGCTCATCACTTCTCTCAACAACTCGAACCTCATAATCCTCAAACAAGGGGAGAAGCTCAATTCTCTCGAGCATCTCCTTCAAGAACGCCTTGCATCAGAAAAGTTGACGAGTCCTTCCTCGCGTCCGCGGACTCCCTCGAAGCGAAGATGCGACACCCTCTCCCCGGAGAGGAAACGTTCGAGATCGAGGAATCCTACACCCGATATAGCCCAGCGACACCATCAGTCTCCCCCGCGAAGATCCATGCTCTCCCCAGTTTCCAAGAGGTCTCGACACACGGATAAGTACGATCACCGTCGCACCCGCGGACGTTCTCCTCGCCGAAGTCGAAGCCGCGAGCACAGTCGTTCCCTTTCGTACTCTCCTAGTTCCAGCAGTGACGATGATGTCCACGGTCCGTTCACAAGGGACATCCTCGAAACTCAAATTCCCCGCGGATTGGAGAAACCACCCACGTTAACAACCTACGACGGGACGACCGACCCCCGCGAGCATATCGAAAACATAGAGGCTATACTCCAATATCACGGTGTCTCCGGGGCTATCGGGTGGAAAATGTTCCCCATCACATTGAGAAAGGGAGCGATGACGTGGTTTAAACGACTTCCTCGCGGATCCATCTCTTCGTGGAGGGAGTTAAAGAGCCAGTTCGCCCGACATTTCACAGCTTCCCAACGACATCCTAAGTCGGAGGCTACGTTGGAGGCCATTATACAGGGCAGGGATGAGTCCCTCCAGGCATACATTGAAAGATTCAACAAAGAGGCGGTTGAAGTACGAACAACGGATCACATGAAGAACTACCTCCTCGAAAAGGGACTCCGGCCCAAAAGCGACTTCCGCAAGGCCGTAGGGATCGAAGCTCCCCGCACACTGACAGAACTTCTTCGGAAAGCTGAAGACTACATCCTTTACGAGGAAAAAGAAGCCGCGTTCCATGCCCGGGACTTAAGACATCGCGAAGCACCCCAGGCATCAAAAAAAGACGAGGCAGAATCATCCCGGCAAGGGAAAGAGAGAAGGCGCGATGAGCGTCCTCGCAAAAGCAAAGGGCCAGCTGGCCAGTTTACGGAGTACACCGTACTCACGACCTCGCGAGAGCGCATTCTCTCCGACTGCATCAACACAGAATTCAAACAAGGGGGTGTCAGGTTTCCTAAACCGACCACGTCCAAAGGAAACGTCGACAAAAGCAAATACTGTCACTTCCATCGTAATCACGACCACATGACAAAAGATTGCGTGCACCTTAAAGACGCTATAGAGATCCTCATCAAAGAGGGTCACCTGAAGCAATACGTGAAGAAGGGAGAGTCCTCCCGACGTGACATGTCTGATCCGAAGAAAGAAGCAGAATCAGCCCCCTCCAGTCCTCCCCCGCAGGTCGCAATGGCCATCAGCCGACCAGAGGACTTCTTCGTTCCTGACCACCTCGACCCGACTTCCCAGGCATTTATACACAGCACCTGGGAAGCCTTTCCTACGGCCATGGTTATCTCATGTGAGGGGTACCATGAGCTTACGATAGGATCCATCAAACGAAAGTTTGAACAGCTGATAGACAGTAGCCCCGAGCAGTTGTACACGATCAGCAAGGGTAAAGGGCGTTCGCAGCCAATCACGTTCTACAGAGAAGAACTCCCCGGAGGATCACCGAATTCCCATATTCCTCTGCTGATCACCGAATTCCCATATTCCTCTGCTGATCAGGGGCAAATTAGCATCTACCGATGTTCGAAGAATCCTGGTCGAGCAGGGTAGTTCCGTGGACATCATGTACTCCAGCCTGTTCCGCGCATTAAAACTGAATAAGTCTAATCTCTCCCCGTACGTTGGATCGAATCTCCAAGGATTCAACGGAGCAACTGCCCGACCGTGGGGCTACGTGGAGATACCAGTCACATTTGGCGAGGAAGAAGCATCTCGGACGATCAAAACGCAGTTCTTAGTCATTGATTGCCCGTCGCTCTATCAGTGCATCCTCGGCAGACCAGCTCTTTCCGAACTCGTTGTTGTCCCCTCCACGGTCCATCTCAAGCTCAAATACTATACTGAGAAGGAACACGTCGCAACTCTGCATGGCGATATCGAGGCTGCTCGCAGATGCTTTGAAGCCGCAACAAAAAGACAGAACCAGATCGTGACGACGGCAAAGGCGACAAAGTGCACCAGAGAGGACGAGGTTCCATCTGAAGATGGCCAGCCGGAGAAAAAGCCCACGCTTCCCGTGCACACAATCGACCTAGATAGCAGGCTCCCCGGAGATGGAAATGAAGATCGAAACGAAGACAACAAGCCAGGAGTAACAAGCTCCCCGTCTCCTACACTTCTGTGACCAGTTCCAGATGGGGAATTCGAGATCATCACCTTCAGCAATAACCCGAACAGAGGAGTGAAGATAGGCGCTGGTCTCCCCGGAGAGGTAAAGAAGGAGTTGAAGAGATGCCTTGACGACAACATCGACTTGTTCGCCTGGAGTGCGGCGGATATGCCCGGCCTTGATCCAGAAACTGCATGTCACCACTTGACAATCAATCCAGATGCTCGCGCCATTGCCCAACGAAGAAGAAAGAAATCCGAGGAAAAGGCACAGGCTGCCGAAAAACTTGTACAAGACCTCTTAGAGGCAAAATTTATTTCCGAGGCCAGGTATACGACCTGGCTCTCAAATATTGTACTTGTAAAGAAAAGTAATGGAAAGTGGCGCATGTGCATTGACTACACCGATCTCAATCAGGCTTGCCCGAAAGACGCTTATCCACTACCGAGCATAGATAAACTTGTAGATAATTCTGCAGGTTTTAAGCTCTTGTCCTTCATGGATGCTTATTCGGGATACAACCAAATCTCAATGGCAGACGAGGACAAGAGGTACACGGCATTCATGACCTCCTCGGGGAACTATTACTACAACGTGATGCCCTTTGGACTAAAGAATGTCGGGGCCACATACCACTGCATGATGAACAAAGTCTTCCGATCAGAAATCGGGGACATGCTCGAAGTATATATGGATGATATGATCATAAAATCCCAAGAGGAATCCGACCATACCACCCACTTAAGAAAGGTGTTCGACCAAACTCGAAAATGTAAAATGCGTTTTAATCCAGAAAAATGCACCTTCGGCGTACGAACAGGAAAATTCCTCGGGTTTTACCTCACTGAAAGAGGAATAGAAGCAAACCCAGATAAATGCCGAGCACTCGTGGAGTTCCCCACTCCGCGGTCGAAGAAGACGATACAAACCCTCAACGGGATGCTCGCGTCCCTTGCCCGTTTCGTGAGTAAATCCGCCCAGCACGCCCTGCCCTTTTTCAAATTACTCAGGAAGGAAGCAAATTTCGAGTGGACGGAAGAATGCGAGCAGGCCCTTGCCCATTTCAAGCAAGCTCTATCCGAGCCACCAGTATTGTCCCGGCCAGACCGCGGGGAAACCGTATACCTGTATCTCTCCGTGGCCAACGAAGCAGTAAGTGCAGCACTTATTTGCGAGACTACTGACGGGCAAAAACCCATTTATTTCACCAGTAAAGCCCTACAAGGACCCGAAGTCAGGTACACGCAAATAGAACGGGTGGCCCTTGCTCTCATAGTCGCCGCGAGGAGACTCAGATATTACTTCCTGGCGCACACTATCGTCGTCAAAACCGACCAGCCTATTAGGCAACTGTTAAGCCGGCCAGATATGGCGGGAAGGATGCTAAAATGGTCCCTTGAACTGGCCGAATTCGACATTCACTACGAGGGAAGGAAAGCCCTCAAGGCACAGGTCCTGGCCGACTTCGTGGCAGAAATGACTCCGGAACTATCCCCTCCAGGAGGGACACGCAAGTGGATCGTTTACGTGGATGACGCATCAAGCCCCTCGGGCAGCGGAGCAGGAATTATCCTCGAGAACGAGGAAGGGACCTTGATCAAAGTATCCTTGATCCTCTCCTTCAAAACATCAAACAATCAAGCTAAGTATGAAGCCTTCCTCGCGGGATTACGACTGGCCAAAGACGTCAGCGCGAGAGAGATAAAAATTTGCACCGATTCCCAGCTCGTAGCATCCTAAGTACGGGGAGAGTTCCAAGCGAAGAACGAACAACTAGATGAATACTTGGCAATGGTGAAAGAAAAAATGGAGGAGTTTGACGCATGGGAAGTTCAGCACGTCCCGCGCGAACAAAATACCCGAGCAGACATCCTCTCTAAACTAGCCAGCACCAGAAAAAAAGGTGGGAACAAATCCATCATATAAGAAATCCTGGTCCGCCCGAGCATTGTAAAGCCCGACCTGCTGGACGTTAACGTCATCGGAGATCCCCGTTGTTGAATGACCCCAGTATACAATTATCTCACCAAGGGGGAACTACCCGAGGACGGCAAGGAGGCCAGCGTAACTAAGCGAAGAGCCTGTTCGTACGTACTGGTCGAGGGCAAATTATATCGACGAGGATTTTCCATTCCCCTATTGAAATGTGTTGATGAGGCCCAGGTCCCCGAAATCTTGCAAGAGATCCACGAGGGCATCAATGCACAGCACCTAGGGGGAAGATCCCTGGCTCGAAAAGCTTTGCGCGTAGGATATTACTGGCCAACCATGCAACACGACACCAAAGAACATGTACAAAAATGTGACTGTTGCCAGTGCCACAGAGACATGCACTTAGCACCACCCAACGAGTTGAAGACCCTCTCCTCGCTGTGGCCCTTCACCTGGTGGGGGATGGACATCCTAGGCCCCTTTACAATGGGATCTTATCAAAATAAATTCCTAATCGTGGTCGTCGATTATTTCACAAAGTGGATTGAAGCCTAAGCGCTCGTCAAGATCACGGCCTTCAACATATTGCGTTTCTACAAAAGGAACGTCCTCGCCAGATTCGGGGTACCCCAGGCCCTTGTAACCGAAAACGGAACCCAATTCACAGACAGAAAATTCCAAGACTTCGTCGCCAAATTGGGAACGAAACAACACTTTACTTCGGTCGAGCATCCCCAGACCAACGGGCAAGCGGAGGCCGCGAACAGAGTAATCCTGTGCGGATTGAAGCGGAGGCTAGGCGAGGCCAAGAAAAGATGGGTCGAGGAGCTCCACAGTGTCCTCTGGGCATACAGGAGAACGCCTCACTCTACCACCGGGGAAACCCCTTTTTGACTAGCGTACGGAACAGAGGCGGTAATACCGGTGGAGATAAGGGAGCCCTCCAGAAGGACGGAAGCCCCCCTTGACGAAGAGATGAACGATGAGGCTCTACGCGAGGAGCTCGATCTGGTCGAAGAAATAAGATCAGGGGCTGCCCTCCGCGAGGCCGCATTAAAGCAACAAATAACGTTGCGACATGACGCCAGAGTCATAAAGCGCGACTTCCCCGTAGGCAGTCTGGTCCTGCGCAGAAACCAGAAGGATTCTCGTGAAGGAAAACTGGCAGCGAAGTGGGAAGGACCTTATAGGGTCAAGTCCAAAACGGGCACGGGAGCATATTATTTGGAAACACTGGACGAAAAACAACTTGCTCGACCATGGAATGCTGAAAAACTCAAGCAGTACTACAGCTAAGTCCTTAACCACGAGGATAGACAAATCGCCGACGTAATCACCCCAAAACGGGGAGAGTTGCGCGGCCATCGTATCATGCCCTGGTGAAGCATGACACACATTACAACGCCGGCCAGCTTCTGCTTGTTGTACAGGCAGATCCTGTGCACAATGGGGATACCTCAACCGAGCTCCGTCGTTGCCGCACCACTCAGGCAGGACACCCAGCTCGCGATGGGAACAGTCCAAGCCTATGAGATTAGTACCTCAAACGAAGTCCTAGCCTCATCACGGGAAAAACCACTCCGCCCTCCTCGGTAGGTTTCACACCTCGCCGAGCACACACACACATATAAACAAAGAGCAAAAGTCCATGATAAAACATTCACAAAATCCAAGTATATTAAAACACCGGGCGTGACCGGATAATGTTATAAATACAAAGAGGGCATAGCCCCTACAAATTCATAGAACAAAAGGGCAGCGCCCGTACAAAATGTTAAGGGCACGCAGGCCCACAAAACATGCTAAAAACAACAAAGTCCTATTCAGCGACCTCACTCTCCTCTTCGGCAGGAATGACCTGACCGTCCACCACTTTGTTGAACAAACCCATCCCGTCCGTCGTGAGCTGTACGTCAGAGTTGAGGGCCACCATCTGCTCCTTTGCAGCACTGAAGCCGAACTCAGCTGCTTTTAGGTTGTCCTCGCCAAGGATTCTAATCCTCCCGATCAAGTCAGCCCGCGACTTCAGGGACTTCTCGTCGTCGTTTTCGCCCTGGACAGCTGAAGTCAAACCTTCCAATTCATTGATCCTCGCCTGCAAACTCGCCTTCTCCTCGTCAGCCTTGAGAGCAGCCAGCTTCAGCTGGGTCACCTCCGTCTGAAGCAACACTTTGGCCTCCTCGTGACCTTCAAACTGTTTTAAATCATTGAACAACTTGTTATTTTCCGCCTCCAACTCGTCAATTCTATTCTTGAACGTAACGAGGCTCGCCCGAGTAACAGCTTCGTCATCAGCAAGGACAAGGGTTGCTTCAAGCACCCTAAACATGCCCGCAGTATCCTGGCACAGCTGTTTTCTCCTCGCTTTGGTGTTGGCATTCATAATAGCCACGGCTTCAGAATCGTGAACATCTATGGACTCCCCTTCAGCAAATAAATCTCGGTGCGTATAGCAGGCGGGCAGGACAAGATGACCGGCACCAGAACCTCCCAGACCAGCGCCCGCAGAAGTCCCCGCGGCCTCTCTCTTCCTTTTATGGGAGGTCTCCAGGGTCAACGGCGTCGAGGCTCTCTCCGGGACGGGTGTAGGACCAGCGGCAAAATTCTCCAAATTTGTCTGCTTAGGCACCCCGACCTTGGCACCTGTGGTCATCTTCTTGTGAACTTTCGCCGCCTGCGACCTCATCAAACGCTCCCGCATGTCGGCCATCATATCTAGGAACACACATAGCATGTCAGGACCAAGAATTCAAAGAAATAAAATCAAACAGTGTAGCATATCGAGCAAGGTCATCGCGTCATCATCGTTATCACACTCGAGGAGAGCTTTGATATTAATATATCTAGCCGCTCGGACGGGCCCATCATCCCCGACCAGCTCTTTCCCATCCCGGTCAACTACGAAGGCCGGGGAAAAAATCTCCACGTAAGCATGAAGGATCCTATACGACTCCTTGTCCGCCGGGCAAAGCTGCTAGTGCTTCACCAGGAACTGATCCGTTATGCGCTTGAAGTGGGTATAGACCCATTCCAAAGGAAATATGGAGACAACACCGTCCCTTTCCTGACCATTCACCACCACCTTCTCAATGGTCGAGATGGTCCTCTTAGCCTCCTCGGTAATAGGCTTCACGATCAAAAACCTATCCTTGAAGTTGCGAATCGAATCAAAATACGGTCAGAACAGCCTACTATGTTGCTTAAACGAAACCCAACTCTGTTTCGTCCCCGCTGTACTCCTTTGGATTTGGAAAAGGCAGAAGAAGAGATCTGTGGTCGCCCCGATGTTAAGGTAACGGCACACTAGCTCAAAAGCCCAGATGAAAGCCAAGGCGTTGGGATGAAGCTGAGACGGGCACAAGGCCAGATGGGTGAACAGGGAGGCTTGAAAGTCAGAAAAGGGGAGACGCATCTTGGCCTTTGTAAAAGCGAACTCATACATAGGAAAACGCAATCCCGGGTATGAGGAGCAAATTCTATCGTATTCCCCGGGGCAAAAGGCTTTCCACAACCGAGGAGCGTCTTCTTCACGTCTCTCCAACAAGTCAAAGTCTTTTATCTCCTCCGCAGAGAAAGTTGATCGGAACGTTAGAGGCTCATGTACGAGCCAGTCAAGGTCCCCTCCTGCGACCTTGATATTTGAATAATCAGCGGGCACGCTGGGTTCCCCTTGTGCATCTTGTGTGTCGGGCACAACATCATCCTGGGGTTCAGCCATTTTCACCTGAAAAGCAGAGGAACAGAAGTGAATTCGACATCCAAGATCAAATCCACCCTTCCACCGTGAATCAAGTGAAAGGGCGTTGACGAATCCGAGGACAACTGTGTGCCCGTATAAATTACCTACCAATCGCCAGAAGAGGTCTCCGCGACCAGAACTCGCAGATTTCCATACGAGGACGCGTGCTCACCTCAAAATCACATCAAAATCCCGAATAGACCTAGTGCCCGACTACAAACGAAATTCTACACCTAACCAGATTCTACAAGGATCTACGCTAACAATTTCTACAAGAATCCTAGAAAATCCTAAAATTCATCATGTTCTTCGTGTTCTTCATGAATTTTCCATAAATTCATGTGTTCATCGAAGAACACATGAAGTTCAATCGGAAAACATGAAGTTTAACCGGAAAATCCATGAACAAGCACCCAGAAAATTGAAGATTCATAAAAAATATACAGAAAAGGAAGAACAAACTTACAAGAAGAAGAAGAGGTTGACGGAGAAGAGGAGGATCGACGGTGGCGAAGAGGAGCTCCGGCGAAGGATTAGTTGCAGAGCAAATAAGGGCAAGGAATAAAAACGTGTGAGAATTGTGAAAGTGAAACCTTCCCCACCCTTTTTATAACCATTTGATCGTGGGGAATCGTGAAGGTTATCATAGCCTATGCGGCCCTAGGACTGACAAAGGCCATAAATGCTCACCACGTGTCACAAAAACTCTTCGCCTGGCTTACTGCAGAAAACACACTAATCCTTGGCTCCCACGAGCAAGCCTCCTCGTCAAAACAAACGCATCTGTTCAGGGTTGCCCGACAAAAAACATCAATTTCTGCAAACACGCTACAAACCTTGGCCGACATCAAGCGTAATCGTCTGACGACCGCACCTTGTCGGGTAACAAATGGAACACTCCTCGCGAGCAACCACTTCCCCGTCAGTACAGTCGTTGTCACAGCTGTCTAAAGTCATTACTCTCCAGCAGAGCAACGACTTGGGGGGCTCCTGTTCTGGACCGAGCAGGGCTTCCTGCCCCTAAGGTCCAGGCCCAATCCAACACAATTGGCGAACAGGCCCAATAAGCACAATATAGTCGTTGGGCATAATATAGATGTTGGGCATAATATAGTCGTTGGGCAGAAAGTAACCGTTGGGCGTGTCCTCTTCACGCGCAGGGTAGTTCACGCGACCAGCTTCCTCCCCGAATATAACGAAAACAGTTAGGAGACCACGCGCCTCTCCCTCCATTTGGCAATCCCTCATTAGTCGATCAGGCGCTTTGCTCGCCAGAAATCCGTCTATAAATACCCCCTCGCTTAAGAGGGGCAGGTATCACAAATCATATACTTGACTTCTCCTACTTGCTTTTCCCCTTTTTTGACCAAATACTTACTTTGGCATCGGAGTACCTTGCAGGTACCTCCACCCCTTTTTTCCTCTCCTACGAGCATCAACTCTTGTCCTACGCAAAGGCCGCGACGATCTCCTTCTGGTCCTCTCCGATCAATATATATATATATATATATATATATATATATATATATATATTGTAAATGCACATGACTAGTCTTATTCATCAGGATTCAACATTAATAGAGCTTCTCTCTTTTAAGTTTGTCTTATCTTACTCAACTTAAGGATGGAGCCTAGTTTGGATTTTCATCAAATCAATTACTCACTCAAATTTTTGGGTTTGGCTTAGGTAACTTTAGGGAGGGAAAGGCATGGTGCCTTTCTCTCTATCTCTCTCCTATATTTTTCTCTCTAATCCTAATTATTGTATTTATTTTATTAATTTCTCATCTAAAATACCTTATAATACACTAAAGTTACCATATCTTTCCCTCGTAAAAGTCACCCAATCCCAACCCCAAATTTTTGGCTTCTATAATATACTTTTTCCT
The DNA here is from genome assembly GCA_022829125.1 of Lathyrus tuberosus. Taxonomy (NCBI): domain Eukaryota; kingdom Viridiplantae; phylum Streptophyta; class Magnoliopsida; order Fabales; family Fabaceae; genus Lathyrus; species Lathyrus tuberosus. Next base: position 17,385,738 of record JALAZF010000034.1, read on the forward strand.
CAAGTATACTTTTTTATTTTTGGGGTAGATTCAACTTTATTAATTTGTATTTTTTTAATTATGTTTTGAGTTAAATATACAACACCTCTACAATATAGGCGAATTTCGATTTAATCCCTATAATAATAAAAATTTGAATCCCCTTAAAATAGTAAAATTCTATATATTTTCCTCCTTAAGTGTTAAAGTTATCCTCTGTAAAAAATTTGATTTATCCCCAAATTTAGTGTTCAAATTGTACGTTTAGGGGTAAAACAAAAAATATATATATTATAGGGAGTAATCCAAAATATATATATTACAGGTAAATCAAAACTCGCCTACATTGCAGAGTGTTGTATATTTAACTCTTATTTTTTTATAAAAAATAATTTTAGTGTTTTCTTTTTATAGTATGGAGATATTTTTGTAGATATTATAAAAATATTATAGTGGTTGAGACATTCAATTTTGATTTTAAAAATTGTTAATTGGATTTTATTTATATTTTAGTTAAACTTCAAACTATCAAAAGAATAGGGTTGAGACTCTAATACTAAAAAGTTTAAAAAAAATTGTTAAAACTTAAATAAATATTTATTATTTTATAAATATTAAAAACTTTTAAAAATTGAATTAGTTGTAATATGTATGTGTCAGAGAGAGTAATTTAAATTCACATATCTTTTTGTTTTCTTCCTACTGCTCTCACACAAGAATTTTTTGAATTAGAGTGGAGAAAGATTAGTTTGGTGATAAAGATTATCAAAAAGGTTTTTTATGCGGTTGAGATTATTCTCTGATGAACAAAGGAGAATGAGGTACCTGCAAAAAAATCCAGCATTTTGACGCTCAAAACAACAAGAGATTGATCTGAAACTTTCTAAATGTGAATTGAATTGTACCTAGACATGACTCAAGGTCACGCTTATATATGGTAGGTCATTGTAATTGTCTACAAATTGTTCAACCTAAAGCGCAAGTGACTGTTGGATGAAGATCCTCTATCTCAAATTAAATGAGAGTCGTGTTCATGTGCGATAATGTATGAAGAAGACCTCATATGTAGTAACGCAATGAGCCCCTTGAAAAGATTGGGGTTACATGGATTGAGTCGGTTTTGTCAGTTGTTGGCTAATCCAAAATATTTTCCCTTCAAGTCCTTGTTATCAGACATGAAGTGGGGATGGTTGTCATAAGAGCATTTGACTCGACCTAGAAGTCGGAACTGTGGCGATTTTCATCCGTGAAGTGAAGTATTCTTGCTAAGTGGGAGTAGTTAGTATGGGGAACCTACGCACTAAATATGCATCATGCTGAAGAAACATTCTTACAATGATCGCTTACATGTGTCTTACGCGCGTAGGGAGTAAGTTGACGCACCTAGGACCACTCGAGTGCATCTACTACTTCAAGGCATTATAAGAGTCATTAAATTGCTCCCTTGGTCTTCTAGTGGAATATGGTCGTTGAAGTTTGTTGTTGCTTTGCATATTATGCTTATAGTGAGTACAGTATATGTGACCCTGCTGTGTTCAATGAAGCAATGGTCTTTAGGTTTCTAATATGTGAATAAGTGATATTTAACCTAGCTCTTTATATGGGTATATAAAGCCTTAATCCTCCCTTGAGGGATGTCGTCATCTTTTCCTATAAACTCGACCACTTAGAGACTAACTTAAATTGTACTAGAGCGTGGTAGATGACTCACTTTCATCCTTAAACATGTAAGATGACGTGAAGAGCTCGCTCTCACGTCATGCACAAGTTTGACATTGTTCATTATCCATTTAGACGTCTTCATCATATTTACAAGATGGAACATTGATAGGCTGCAACGAATGATACATATTGGGCTTGGATTATAATATGAAGGTCCACAGTCCCTCAAACATTAGGCATGTAAGATCGAAGTGGTTAAGATATAACGGTCTGCATAAAAAGCAAGAATTTATGCTTGATTCAGACCTTTTGAATTTTGCTTGTTTCGTTTTTGCTTGTTTCATTTTCTTCGAAGAAACTCTTGCTTGCTTTGTCTTCTTTAGAGAAAGTATCGCCTACTTTATCTTAGTGGTGAAGGCTTTTAGATTCAAAATCATTATTCGATTCAACATTTCTCCATTTAATATTTATTATTAAAATTGTATTAACCCTAAGGTATTTCCCTTTTATCCCTTTTTATTTCTTAGATTTTATCTGAGTTTGAACATGGAGAACCCAATAAACCCCTTTTTAGAACTTAGTGATGCCTCTTCTGTCACTAGACTTGTAATGATCAGCCTTGTTTCTAATGATATAGAATTTTATTCCAGCATATTAACATTAACCAGATCGAGGTGAGATTTAGCTACGGAAGTGTCAACGTAACCAATCCCATTGTTGTTGAGAATGTCATGAATGACCCTAAAATGTAGCGTTCGTTGGGGGCCTTGAACAATATCAGCTCAACGTGGCTAAGGTGGTTCTCTGGTGAACAAAGTGGGAGGGGTATTTGTAAAAAAAAAAAAGAAAAAAAAGCTTAGCACTCTGAAGCTCAAGTAAATAAGAGATTGAGGTGGAACTTTGAAAGTGTGAGTTGAATCGTACTTGGGTGTGACTCAGGATTATGCTTATACATGGGAGATCATTGTAATTTTCTATGAGTTGTTCATAGGGAGCACGGGTGAGTGTTGGAGGAAGATCTTGTGATTAGAGTGAAAGGGAGATGTACTCCTATGCGTTGTTGTGTGAGGGAGGTCCATATGTGTGGTAGCGCAATGACCACCTTAAAAAGATTGGTCTACATGAATTGAGTCAGTCTTACAAGTCATTGGTCGGCCCAGAACACATGTCGATTTGTAATAAACACATATATACACATGTCTAGCCTTGGTCAGCGGGACTAATCGCTAATAAAGGTTATTTCTTTTATATTTATCTTATCTTACTCATCTTAGGGAATAATGGCACAACAAAATTTGTTACTTGCAAAGCAAGTAACACATAAATGGGAATGAGAAGAAAAAAAAAAGATACATTATTCGAATGGAATTAAGTTTTTACAAATATATGTTACATTATTTATATAGAATCATACAACTAACTAACTAACTTTTAGTTAGTAATCACATACAAAGTTAGTAGTAACCACATGCATAACTAGCATTAACCAGATGCTGAACTATCAGTAACCACATATTGAACTGTCAATAACCACATATTGAACTGTCAGCAACCACATGTAGAAAAATGAAATACACATCTAACCAACTTAACTAACCCCTAGTTAGTCATAATCCTCATTTAAAATTATTGTATCATCCCCCTCATAATTCTAAATGTTTACAAGTCCTAAATAATTAACTACTCAAAAATTCACAATATCAATATTCAAGGTTTTGTAAAGCCATGTGCCAATTGCTCATTTGTGGGATAATGTATGACTTTTATCATGCCTTTCATCACTTGCTCCCTTATGAAATGAAATCTTGACTTAATTTGCTTGCTTCTTTCATGTGAAACTGGATTTTTTGCCAAGCTTATTCCATATTTGTTTGCAATTATTAGCTTCATAGGCTTTTTCACTTCACAACTTAGCTTCTTCAACAAAGACTCAAGCTAGATTGATTGACATAAGGCAAATGATCTGGCTATATACTCAGCTTCATAAGAGGACAATGCAGTGATTGGCTGCTTATTTGTACACCAAGAGATGGTTGCTTCATTGCTTCATTGTACCAGATACTTCTTCTATCAATATTATCTCCACGCCAATCAGAATCGCCATAGCCAATCAAACTTGTTCTCTTTTCACTTTCAGCAGTTGGAAACTTCAAGCCTAACTTCAAGGTTCCTTTAAGATACCTATGAATTCTCTTTACATCTACTAGATGAGACTTCTTTGGCATGCTCATAAATCTACTCACTATACTTACTTCATAACATATATTTGGCATGCTATTGCATAAAAATAACACTGATCCAACCATTTTTTATACAATGTAGCATCTACCTCTTCTTCACTTGCACACTCATATAACTTAGTGTTTGTCTCAGAAGGATTTGTAACTGCTTTACACTCAGTCATCTCAAATCTTTCAAGCAGTTTTTCACATACTTTTATTAATGCACAAACATTCCTCATTTGCTCTTCACAAATTCCATGCCAAGTATGATAGCCATCCTAGGTTTGTCATGTCAAATCCCTCCTTCATTTAAGCCTTTAGCTTCTCTAAAGCACATGAATGGTTGTCTGTAATAAAAAGGTCATCTGCATACAAGAAAATCATCATGATGCCTTCTTCCTTTGATTCCATCACATATGCACCATACTCCACAATACATTTCTTGAATCCCAAGTTAATTTGGAATTGATCAATTCTTTCATTCCAAGCTCTTAGAACTTGCTTCAAACCATATAATGTCATATGTAATTCGTATACCATTTGTTCGTTTTCTTTTATCACAAAACCTAGAGGTTGAGTTACATATACAACTTGTTCTAGAGGACCATTTAAGAAAGCAGATTTTACATCCAAATGGTGCAGGGACTAGTCTCTACTACTAGTTATTGTTACCACCAATCTTACAGTTGTAAGCCTAGCCACAGGAGCAAAGACCTCATTATATTTTATGCCATGTTTCTGCAGGAACCCTCTAGCCATCAATATTTCTTTGTGTCTTGAAACTGAGCCATATGGGTTAAGCTTTGTCTTGTACACTCATCTCATACTAATATATTTTTTTCTTCTCAGGTAGAGTTATTGATTCCCAAGTTTGATTCTTTTAAATTGACCTTTATATTTCTCTCATAGCTTCCTTTCACGCCTTTCTCTCCATTGCTTTTGAATGGATAATTGGCTCTGCATCAACTAAAAGGGTAAACTATATCAAGTATTCTTCTTTGCTAATTGCACTATTGGGTAAACTATCTTCTAGGTATTTGTCTTCTCCTTTCTGGCCCTCTCATGAGCATAAAATTCAGTTTGTGCAACTTCACCAACTCCATTGTCTTAACCATTTATTTCATCATCATACTCTTCATTCTTATCATAGTCTACACAAATGTGTCTGACTTCACCTTCCATTGTATCTTTTGTTTGCTATTTTCAAGCCTCGGATTCATTAAAGACCACAATTATGCTGATGTGAACCTTTTTATCAGCATGATTATATATTTTGTAAGCACATGTTGGATGATATCATATGAATATCATTTTTTCACTCTTGTCTTGCAATTTGATCCATTTTTTATTAGGTATGTGCTTGTAGCAGGCTGATCCAAAAACCTTCAAATGCTTCACAGATGGCTTTCTTGCATATTAAGCTTCTTCTGGTACTTTCACTTTAAGCTTCTTAGTTAGACACCTGTTAAGGATATAAGTGGTTGTAGTGAATGCCTCACCCCAAAACTGATGTGGCAAAAATTCTTGTGTTTCAGCATGTTCCTGGCCATGTCAAGAATGGTCTTATTCTTTCTTTTTGCACGACCATTATATTGGTGTGTATAAGGTTGGGTTTCTTTATGCTTTATGTCTTTATTGCTGCAGTATGCTTCAAACTCCTTTGATGTATATTTTCCACCTTCATATGTCCTAAAAATCTTAGTTGTTTTGCCACTTTCTTTCTCAATTAAGATATTGAACTTCTTGAATACTTCAAAAGATTCACTTTTGAGACTGATGGTATAAAGCCATAACATTATTTTGTGTTTATCCACAAAGGTGATGAAATATCTACTACCTCCCAAGGATGTTACCTTAAAAAGACCAGAGATATCATAGTGCACCACTTCAATGGTATCTCTTAATCTCTTAGGAAATTCTGAAGCAAAAGATGATTTGATTTGCTTGCTTCATAGACATATCTCACAGGTCATACTTTTTGTGCTTGGTATAGGAAAACCATGCATCATATTCTTAGAGCTTAACTCACTTAAGATTCTAAACTTCTGATGTCCATATCTTGTATGCCACAACCATTATGGATCATTAATACTTGATAGACATGCTTCCTATCTAGGTTGAATGGTGCACTTGAAAGTTCTAGTTTTGAATAATTGAGACTTCAGGGTCAACCTCTTTTTTTTATAAAACAGTTGGAGTGCATCACCAGTCATATCGACTAATAAGACTTTCTCTACCAGTTGTCCTATACTCAATAGGTTACACATCATTCTAGTACAAAAAGTACCTTTTTAATCAAGAAATTCCTTTCATCCTTCCTTTTGATCACTATGTCACTAATACCTTTGTTGCAAGGTATGTAAGTGTTGTTATCAAGTTTGACACTAGTCTTCTTGCTTGCATCCAAGTTGATCAGTCATTCCTTATGTCTTTTCATGCAATTGGAGCATCATGAATCTAGATACCATTGTTCACACAATGTATTTCCTTCACATGTGGTGGCCATGAGTAACACTACATTTGATTCACTATCACCATGTGTTATGTTGGCCTCCTCATTATCTTTCTAAATTTTCTTTCCTCCTTCTTTCTTGTACCAGCATTCATTTGTAAAATGGCCTTGTTTCTCACAATTATAGCATTGTATCTTAATTTTGTCAAAAAATCCTTCTTCTTGAACTGATTCTTACCACGACCTCCTCCTTTTATTAGAGATTCAACCTTTTCTTCACTTCTTTTTCTGCAACATTGTACCAGTTTGGATTCTCTGGGCCTCCTTTGCCTTTCTTCTTGAAGTTCCTTTCAATTCCATCCTTTTGCATTACTTGAGCCTACAATTCTTGTTGAGTTTCTCTTTCAGTGCCTCTATCAATTACCATCACTACTACAAATAATACATTTCATGACGTAGCTTTCATCTCAGCTATTGAAAACCGGAGGTAAAAAGACCTGAAATGCACCATTTATTTATTTATTTATTTAAAGCTTAATCTTTTACCTCGGTTTTCCTAAAAACCGACATAAAAAGTTGGTTGGGTTTGAGCTTCGTTTCCCCTCGCTTGTAAGTTTATAATATATTCAGAACTACAAAGGGGCCTTTATTTTTTATAGTTTTCACGTTGTATATGTTCCCTTGGTTTTTTAATAAAACCGAGATAAAAACTCTCTTAACAATTTTTTATTCCTTTAGATTCAATGTTAAGTCTCATTCACTTTTTGCACCCTAGCTAGCGAACAATACTGAAACATTATTCTTCTCCAACGAACAAAACTGAAACACCATTATTCTCCAAGGAGGAAGGAAGCTCGAACCTCAAACAAACACTTTTCTTAGACTCTCTCATCATATTTCTGGTATGTAAAAATTTTCCATTACAGTGGTTGTTGTTTATTTGTTGTTGTTGTTGTTTCTATAGTTGTTGGTGGTGGTATTTTAATCGTGATTGATGTTGTAGCCTCGTTATTATTGTTGTTATTATGATTTTTGAGACTTATACGGTTCATTTTTGTTGGTTGTGTACTATTTTTATTTTATTTTCAGAAGCTGTATGTGATTATAGATCGTAGTTAGATGAAAGAAAATAGATTAAGTAAAGAGTATAAGAATAGGGTGATTCAATTTCTTGAATTCTCAGAGAAAAAAAAACCTACTTAATGATAAGGAGATTTTTTGGTGTCCCTGTAAAAGTTGTTGAAATATGCAAAAAGATCCAAGTGTTGTTATATTCAATTATTTAGGTTGTGACTGAATTATTCAAAATTACACGAACTGGGTATGGCATGGTGAAGTGACAAAAAAAGACTTTTGTTGTAATGCCCCATAATGCTTTCATGGTTACTGACTGACCCCACATATCAACATGGGACTTTTCAACATGATTTGTACTCACTCACACACTTTCTGAGAAACTTCCCAGAAGGTCACCCTTCTCAAAATTGCTCCAAGTCAAGCACGCTTAACTGTGGAGTTCTTATGGAATGGACTACCGAAAAGAAGATGCATCTTGTTGGTATAGGTAGTACCAATTATTCTTTATAAGCCTCCCTTCAACCATGCAGTCCCATATTTGCACAGCCTCAGAATCCCTCTCATTCCAATGTGAATTCGGTTTTTCCCTAAAAGCTGCTAAGAGTGTCTCATTGTCATGCCTCATGCACCGACAGCCACTCCCTTGAGTATTACATTTAACCACTCTCCTCACTCCCTCGCCCTCAAGTGTTACATTTGTCACAACAGTTGAAGATGATGATGAATTTATGAATGATACTCTAGTAGACATGATTCGAGATATTGGAGTAGATGCTTTCAAGAAAGCTAATGTGGTAGATACTTTGCAAAGAGACATGGAATAGTTGTTGTATCTGGGACGCAAAAGCTTTACAAGATTGTCTGTTGTGTTAAGACTATTTAATCTTAAGGCAAGAGATGGGTGGGTGGATGGATAGAAGTTTCACTAAATTGCTTGATTTGTTGAAAGAAATGCTTCCAGAAGGTAACACGTTGTTGAACCGTAGTTAAGAGGCCAAAAAGATATTATGTCCAATGGGTTTGGACTATGTCAAAATACATGTTTGTCTTAATGATTGCATATTATATAGGAAAAAGTGTGAAAACTTGAAGGAGTGCCCGAGATGTGGGGAGTCACGCTACAAGCAGAAGGAAAATGGTGTTGAAGACGATGAGAGTGTAACTAGAAAGGGTGTTCCTTCCAAGGTGATATGGTACCTACCGATAATTTAAGGGTTCAAGAGATTATTTGCTAATGTAAATAACGCGAAAAATACTAGATGACATACAGATGAAAGAGTGTGTGATGGAAAAATTTTCCATGTAGCTGATTCATTGCAATGGAAGAAAAATGATTCCTTGTTTCCAGATTTTTCCCTTGAACCGAGGAACCTTAGGCTTAGACTTGCCACCTACGGAATGAAACCCTTTGGTAATTTGAGTACTAACCATATGTCATGGCATGTTCTTCTCATAATTTACAACTTAAATCCATGGTTGTGCATGAAGCGCAAATATATGATGTTATCGATGATGATTTCGGGTCCAAAACAACCAGGAAACGACATAGATGTTTATTTAACGCCATTGATTGAAGATTTAATACTTTTGTGAGAGGAAGGCATTGATGTTGATGATGTGTATACATGTGATAACTTTAAGTTGTGTGCCATGTTTTTTTGCACAATCAATGAATTTTCAACATATTATAATTTGTCTGGGTACAGTGTCAAGAGACATAAAGCGTGTCTTATATGTGAATTTGGTACATGCCACCACCAATTACAAAATAGAAAAATAATTTTTATCTTGGGCATAAAAAATTTTTTAAGATCGAATCATCCATACCGCAGATTGCATGAGGCTTTTATTAGGAAGCAGGAGTTTGATATCGCTCCAAAGCCCTTAACCGTGAAGGAAGTTTATAAAAGACAACAAAACATTAATATTGTCTTCTGAAAGAAAAAAAAATGGCCCGTGGTGAAAAATATTTGGAAAAGGAGGCATGTGTTCTTTGATCTTCCATATTGGTCTAGTCTTGATGTAAGACATTGTCTTCATGTGATGCATGTGGAGAAAATGTATGCAATAGTTTTATTGGAACATTTCTCAACATCAAAGGCAAGACAAAAGATACTAAGAAATCTCGTGAAGATGTGGTGGTGATGGGTGTACGATAAGAGTTAGCCATAAAAGAAATAGGAAATAGAACATATTTGCCCCCAGCTTGTCACACTCTATCTAAAAAAGAAGAAAAAAATTTGTGAATGTTTGCAGGTTATTAAAGTTCCCCAAGGGTACTCATCAAATGTGAAGAAACATGTGTCAATGAAAGATCCCAAGTTAGTTGGATTAAAATCTCATAATTGTCATGTCTTGATGCAACAACTTCTACCAGTACATATCTGTGGCATTCAACCAAAAAATGTACAGGTAACTATAAGCATATTGTGCTTATTCTTCAATATTATATGTAGTAAAGTCATTGATCCTAGAAATTTAGACGATTCGAAACATGAGGATGCAATTATCTTGTGTCAATTAGAGATGCTTTTCCCTCCATCACTCTTTGAGATTATGGTTCACTTAGTTGTTCATATAGTGAGGGAGATTAGAATTTGTGGTCCAATTTATTTACGGTGGATGTATCTTGTAGAGTGATACATGAAAATATTTAAAGGGTATACAAAGAATCATCAACGTTCGGAGGCTTCAATTGTTGAATGATACATCACAGAAGAAGCTATTGAGTTTTGTAGAAACTATTTGTCAGAATCGAACTCTATAGGAATTCTTGAGTCTCGTCATCTCATGACGGAAGATATGATGGTAGAGGTACTCAAGGTTTAAATGTTAAGACTTTTGTCCAATATGTAGTTCTTCAAGCACATTTGTATATATTGAATAACATGGACGAAGTTCAACATTACTTGACCGCTCACAAAATTCTTATAGAGAAAAAATTCCCCCGAATGAATGAAAGATGGTTGTTGAAAGAGTATAACAAAAATTTCATAACTTGGTTTAATGAAAGTGTTTCTAAAGAGAGTAGTGTATCAGAGATAATTAAATGGTTGTCATGTATGCCTAAGTTTAATATGATTACTTGGAGTGCATACGACATTACTAAATTTTCATTCTATAGAAAATTAAAGGATGATTGTAGTACCATGCAAAATAGTTGGGTTATGGTTGAAGGTGTATCCATGTACTTCACTTGTTCCAAAGATAACAATCATGTACTAGCATATAGAGCGTACTTTGGGGTCATTGAGGAAATTTTGGAGATTGAGTATGTTGTTTTTAAAATGCCTTTATTTAAGTGCAAGTGGATTGATAGTAACATTGGTGTAGAAACCAGTAAATTAGGATTCACACGGTTCGATTTTTGAAAGGAAACTTATAAGAACGAACCATTCATCATGGAAACTCAAACAAAACGCGTTTTTATGTCACTGATCCTTCTAACACTAGATGGTCAGTTGTTCTTGATGGAAAATATCTTCCTAATAGTAATTATGAAAATCAAAATTTTAACTATGAGCCCGCTTGTTTCGTAACACATGTACGTCATTCACCTGAATAAAATAATTCAAATAATGTGCATGCTATTTGTCTTGATCATAAAGAGGGATTATAGGAAAACTAGTAAGTAAATGTTTTATATCACTTAGTAATTTATAATTATTCATTTTTCTCATTTGTATTCCTTTTACTATAGATTTAATCTTGTTGATGATTATCCTAATTAGTTTCAAATATTGTTCAAATTATAGGTGCTTAACTACCAATGATAAATCTTAGCATAAAATTTTTGGACAGCCTACAAGAGTTTCTATTTTGGTTATTATTTTTGTTGGTTAATCATTTGTTTTAGTTTTGTTGTAAAATTACAGGGTATGTGCCATTTTCACTTTGCATTTGGTGTAAACAATTAATATTTGTGGTATAATATTTCTGTTTGAGATATTGACAAAATGTACAAGTTTCTGTTTCAGAAATATGCAAAATATGGTTCTATATTTTGTGATATGGTTTTGTAATACAAGTACAAACGAAAGTATACAAAAAATCTAAAGTTATCCCCTTGATTTTTACTTATAACTGAGGTAAAAATATTGCGCTATTACCTCGGTTTTACTCAAAAATCGAGATTTAATATTGGGCGCGTCATCCAGTTCTAAAAATAATAAAAAGGTAGATGTTGGGGACCGAACCCATGTGCAGAGATAACTTTACCCCTCGGTTATTTAAAAATCGAAGGGTAAAGTTGTCACTTTTCATGACGCCCTTTGTTACCACTTCCATGTAGGAGAGGCTAAATACATTTTCCGTCTGAGATTAAATGTGTTTTTTGTAGTAGTGGATCAGCTCGTGTGCTTTTAATGAGCTCTACGAATCCCTAATATTCATGCTCTTTAGATTTTTAGATTCTTGTATTATAACAACTATGAAGTTAAATATTGATTTTAAAGATTTCATTACCTTCTAAACTACTTGTTGATCAATTATTACTTGACCACGGGTCTTTATTTGATTGACCAAAGTAATCAACTTTGAAAAGTAATCACTGATTTTCTGGCTCTCCTCAATTTGTATTACTTCATACATTTTCCTTAGTGACTACAACTTCACGTGCTTCACTTTCTCTCCACCATCGTGATACTTCTCTATCACAATGCTTCCTTTAACTTTGTGGCCTTTGAGATATTCTCAAAATGGTAAGAATCTACATTTTATTGAATTTAGGACAAAGCTTTGCACTCCTTCTTTCTAGATTCTTTGATGGTGGCTCTTTGAGCATTAGTTAGATATGCACCTAGTTCTTCACACCCTTCTTGCAAGATTCCAAGCACATCATGTGCCCCCAAACAATCATTTCATCAGGGCACTCCACCTTTCCCAATTTCTTCCATCAAGTGTCAAGAAATTGGGTGAGAAACCACCATATGCATTCATCTTTCTTCAGTTTCAAGAACTTCTACAACTTTTATTCACTCTTTGTTTCCCTCTATTTTCCTAACATTTCACTCGTGTTTCCCTTATGGATCAACACCAATCCACTTTGATGTTAGAATCAGGCTCTAGATGTCAATTTATGGTGAAGCAAAAGTTGTTACTTGCCCCACTTTGATGTTAGAATCATACTCTAGATGTCAATTTATGGTGAAGCAAAAGTTGTTACTTGCAAAGCAAGTAACACATAAATGAGAATGAGAAAAACCAAAAAAAAAAGAGAAAAATATTATTAAAATGGAATTAAGTTTTTACAAACATGTGTTACATCGTTTATATATGATCATACTATTAACTAAATTACTTCTAGTTAATAACCATATACAGAGTTAGCAGTAACCACACGCATAACTAACATTAACCACATGTTAAAGTATAACCATATATTAAACTATCAGTAACAACATAATAAACTATCAATAACCACATATTGAATTGTAAATAAACTCATTGAAATATCAATAACCATATATTGAAATGTCAGTACAGGGACGGAGCTACTATTTGGAAAGGGTGGGCCCATGCCTCCACTACATTTCTCATTAATCCATGATTTAATATTACATATAATATATTAATATATTTCATCTATTAAAAATTATGAAGAAAAATTAATAAATGCCCCCACTTAATAAAATGATACAATGTATCACACCCATATGTATTTAAAATATTTAATCAATTGCTTTATTTTTTTTTAAATTAATTAGTTCTATATAATAAATAAAATAAATGTTTTAAATAAAATTAAAAAAAACTTAACTTTTCCTATTCTTATTCCTATTAATTCTCTTTGACTCTTTCCCAATACAAATAAATCATTTTTGGTATTCCTTTTTCTCAAAGAGTCTCTCTGTTACTAGCTTCTTCTTCATTGTTGATCTTTTAAAAGGTAAATTTTTTAATTTTAATCTTTATGAATTTATAATTTATTTTTATTATTGTAATAAGAGTAAAAATATATTATTACTTTATTGAGCTAGAGATTATGTTAATAGTAGGAAATTTATTTTTAGAGTTTTGTAGTGTTTAAATGAAATTGTTATGTTTGTATCAATTTTATAGTATTATTATGAATTTTTTGAATATGATTTTAATTGTGATTTTTTGTTTGTTTTTAGTAATAAGCAATGGAAAAATGTTTCAAAAGAAAATCAACAGAGCAATCATCAACTCCTAATCCTCAAACACCTAATGAAGGTCGAAGCCTCAAACTATGCCCTCCCATCAAAAAAAGGTTTTTGGAGTTTGAATTGGAAAAACTTCCTAATGATCCCGGTTTAAGGCCAAAAATGTCAGATTATCATCCAAGTGATAGAGATGAAATTAGAAGATATTATTTGCAAAAGGGTCATTGTCAGCCAAAAGAAATTATTTTTCCATAAAGAAAATTTGGAGATACCTTTCGTAAGTTTAATTCGGATTGGTATTCAAAATATGGTAGTTGGTTGGAATATAGTCAAAGTGAGGATGTTGCATATTATTTATGTTGTTATCTTATGAGGTCACATGTTGAAGAACATAAAGGTTGCGATGATGCCTTTATAACAGAAGGCTTTACAAATTGGAAAAAAAGTGAAAGGTTTCGAGTTCATCTTGGAGATATAAATAACTCGCATAATCAAGCATGGAGAAATTGTCAAGCTCTAATGAAACAAAAGCAACGCATTGAAGGTGTCTTGTGTAAACAATCCATTCAAGTTAAAGAGGACTATCGAATTTGTGACGCCCCCAATCTAATACCCCCAATTAGCATGCATTTAAAGCAGTTAAAAGAAAAATTCAAAAATTGATCAGAGTACATTTGAAAACACGGCATAGAAAGGAGACATCCCATCAACGTAACCAAAATATACACATAACATGCAACACCTGCCCATAATGATATGCAACTGTGGGGTAGCAATCATACAGAGGAAACTTCGTTCCTTACACCCACTTTTCAGAAATTAGAAATAAAACGGAAAATCTAAAATCTGATTAACATATACACATATAAACAGTTTGTCATACATCAAGTAGCATATGTACAACCAAAATATAATATATCATCAGATATACAAAACAATAGCACGCGGCCACCCTAACTACCCGGAGTCACATATCAGAGCCGACCGACCAAAATAATGAAGATGCAAAGCTTCACAAAAAGAATACCTCCAGCAAACCTAATCTGCAACGCCTCATAGAGCGTTATAAAACAGCAGAAGGGTGAGAAAAACAACCATAATATAATTGCATAAAATTATATATATTAACACAAAAATACACAAGCAACACATTCTCACCACAAATGCTCAACAGTCGCATATAATATCACACGGTACAATTCTCACTTATCGTATACCACATCACATCAATCATTCACAATACAATCAAACACGTTCCAAGCACAATTACTCATGATTTATGCAATGCACATAGACCGACACAACGACTCTATGCACATGCCATGCGGTACCGACTTCAAATCTTGTAATTCATTAGTCCCCCAGGAACTCTTGGAATCATCGCTCGTTACATAGAGTAACTCCCCGTCGGGCCTACGATGTTCCCCTTCGCTATAAACCAATATTTCAGGGCGAACGACGTTTATGGATTGCTTTCTACCAGTATTTCAGGGCGCACAATCCGATTGCTTTCTACCAGTATTTCAGGGCGCACAATCAATTGGGATTAATCGCTTCTACCAATATTTCATGGCGTAAGACTATAAAGCTGATTCATCTATGAATCTTCCCATGCAAGAATACATATCATGATACTTGACACATTAATGACTCATGCCAACATCAAATACTCGTGCATCAACAATATTCATGTATTTCAAGTGCACACAAAGTAATGCACACAATTGCCCAAAATGGCCACAAACACCAATATACCACACTTAGCATTTTCTTGCCTCTCGGCCACAAATCGTCATCACAACAGCACATAAGGCATACACATCCAAAGCACAAACATATAACATAATACGAGTCAAATACGCACTATTAAAAACGACAAAAGTCGAGATTCGACACTATTCACATTTTCCGACCAAATTTAATCGGCTAACGATTCTCAAAACCTCATATTCACAAAGTACAGTTCGATACCTTTCCAACGACACCAAGAATGCAAAAATCGGATAATCGGAACCAAAGTTACGGACAAAACCGAAAACACATTTTGAAAAATCACATTTTTGACATTCTCCTGTCCATACGCGTATCACTCATGTCCATACGCGTACGGACAGAACCCATTTCCTTCACAAATTCCTCGTTCCAAAACCCATACGCGTATTGGCCCATGGCTCGCCCATGTTACGCGTAATGCCAAGATTCATACGCGTATTGGCCCAAAAACAAGCCAATGATACGCGTATCGCCTTGGCTCATACGCGTATGGACATGCCCCTTACGCGTATGGCCAGAGCATACCCAGAAAAATTCTGCAGAACAATTTCTGCGTTTTCCAACCCAACATCAACCAATTTCTTCACCTAAAACTCAGAAAAACAGCAATTTGAAGTGTAATAGCATACCACAAACATGTATGAACAATCAACAATGCATTCAACAAGACTTTTACCACAATCAAATTCATTTCTAATCAATTTTTACACAATCTAGGTTTTACTAATATTCTCCAAATCAATCCAAAAACAACAACAAAACACATACATAATCGTATACAATCATAGAATAATCGAGTTTCGCACCCTTACCCGATTAATCGATTCCTAGAAATTGTTCTTGATGATTTTTCCACTCTTTCTCCAATTTTCTCTCTTCTCCTCTTTTCTTCTCTTTTTCCTTCTTTCTTCTTTCTTTCTCTCTATTTTTCTTTCCCTTTTCTTTTCTATTTTCTTTTCTTTCTTACTAACTTAGTAAAAATATCTATGAAATGTCCAAAATACCC
This sequence comes from Lathyrus tuberosus, assembly GCA_022829125.1. NCBI lineage: Eukaryota > Viridiplantae > Streptophyta > Magnoliopsida > Fabales > Fabaceae > Lathyrus > Lathyrus tuberosus. The sequence continues at coordinate 17,402,034 of JALAZF010000034.1, forward strand.
CCACACTCAAATATCCCGCAAATGTTCCCAAAACGCGATAAAATATAATCACGACGAAAAATAACATATTTTCGCATAAAAGTCGAGAATAAAATAAAATAATAATAAAATAATCCAAAAAGACTCAATAATATAAAATTGGCAAAACTGGGGCGTTACAGAATTCATTTGACAGGTATAATTGATTGCATTCGATATTTATTAGCACAAGGTTTATCTTTTCGTGGTAATGATGAGTCAATTTCATCGAGAAATAAGGGGAATTTTCTTGAACTTATGAATTTTCTTGTTAACCACAATGAAATCTTAAGTTGTCGTGGAAATCTTAAGTTGACATCTTATATTATTACATTAAGTTTGGAAAATTTGTCGTGGAAATCTTAAGTTGGCATCTCCTGATATTCAAAAGGATATTGTTAAAGCTGCTGCAACAGCCACTACTCAAGTTATACTGGATGATCTTGGAGATGATTTATTTGCTATTTTAATTGATGAATCTCGTGATATCTCAGTGAAGGAGCAAATGGTTGTGGTTATACGTTATGTAAATAATGAAGGAAAAGTTATTGAGCATTTTCTTGGTATGTTTCAAATACCAGTGCTCTAACATTGAAATCGGCTTTGGAGTCATTATTTGCAAAATATGGATTAAGTTTGTCAAGGATACGTGGACAAGGCTATGACGGAGCAAGTAATATGCAAGGTGAATACAATGGTCTAAAAAGCTTGATTTTAAAAGAGAATTGTTCTGCATTTTTTATTCATTGTTTTGCCCATCAACTCCAATTAGCTCTTGTGACATTAGCAAAAAAAGCATTCTAAAATTGCTTTATTTTTTAATTTGGTTGCTAATTTGTATAGTGTTGTTGGAGCATCATGTAAGCGATGTGATATTCTTCGAGAAAGTCAAGCTACAAAGGTGAAAGAAGCATTGGAACATGGAGAAATCTCTAGTAGACGTGGCTTGAATCAAGAAATGACAATTAAGAAGGCAGGGGAAACAAGATGGAGCTCACATTATGGTACATTACTTAGTATAGTTTTTCTATTCTCTTCTATGATTGATGTGCTAGAAATGGTTGAGGAAGATGGAACAGATTTAGATAAATAAAAAAGGTGAAGCACTAATGCTGATGAATTATATGCAATCTTTTGAATTTATTTTCATCTTGCACTTGATGAAAATAGTTTTAGGAATTACACATGATTTATCTCAAGCATTACAAAGAAGTGATCAAGATATTGTAAATGCTATGAAGTTAGTAAAAGTGTCCAAAATAAGGCTGCAAGCTATAAGAGATAATGGTTGGGATTCTTTGTTGAATGATGTTTCATTATTTTGTGAGCATAATGATATTGACATTCCAGATATGGATGACACTTTTCAACTGACAAAAAATCAAAGAGAAAAATGGAGAAAGTATCTAACTTACATCATTTTCAAGTTGAATTGTTTTATGAAATGATTGATCGACAACTTCAAGAGTTAAATGATCGTTTTACAGAAGTGAATACTGAGTTGCTCCTTTGTGTAGCTTGTTTAAGTCCAAGAGATTCATTTTCTGCATTTGATAAGGAGAGGTTGATTCGTTTAGCTCAATTTTATCCTTCAGAATTTTCTCAAGTGGAATTATTGGCACTAGATTGTCAGCTTGAAAACTATTTCTTAGATGTATGCTCTGACAGTGAATTTTCATAATTAAAGGGGATTAGTGATCTTTCTATCAAGCTCGTAGAGACCAAAAAACATGTTGTGTACCCGTTGGTATATTTGCTTTTAAAGTTATCTCTGATATTATCGGTGGCAACTGCAGCAGCTGAAAGAGCTTTCTCTGCTAAGAATATTATCAAGAATCGAATGTGAAATTGCATGGGTGATTATTGGTTAAATGATTGTTTAGTTACTTACATTAAGAGAGATATTTTTGTTGATATTGAAAATGAGAATATCATTCAACATTTTCAGAACATGAAAAATCGTAGAGAACACTTATAATTTATATTTATATTTTTGACAATGAAATGTTATATTTATATTGACCCTACTGCTCAAAATTTCTGACTCCGTCTCTGTGTCAGTAACCATATTACACATTTAATCAACTTAACTAACTATCTAACCAACTTAATTAAGTATCTAACTACTACTAATAGTTTAAAATTATTATATCATTACTTACTCGAATTTTGGCTTATATAATACACTTTTTAATCTAATATACTTTACAGATTTTAGTGTTTGACATTGTCAGTTAATCACAACCGTTGATTCATTTAAAAGGTTTGACTTTAACATTAACCACTTGAAAAGTAATACCAACGAATGATTGTGATGCATTGACAGTATAAAACTTTTTACACTGACAGTGCATAACAATTAATCTCATATATATATATATATATATATATATATATATATATATATATATATATATATATATATATATATTATTGATCCGGGTCTGATAGCCCCGGTATATATATATATATATATATATATATATATATATATATATATATATATATATATATATATATATATATATATTTTTTTTTTTTTTTTTTTTTTTTTTTTTTTAAATTTCTTCAATAAAAGGTAAAAAAAATGAAAAATGAAAAGTATAAAGCCGTATGCTATATAAAAAATCCAAAAGATGCTTGCCTGTATATTAAAATTATTATAAAGTAATTGAGACATCAAATCTCGATTTAAAAATTATTGATTAGAATTTAATTATATTTTGGTTAAACTTTAAATTATCAATGTCTCGAATTGGAAATTGATCCGTTCGTCATTTGCTTAAATTTTATTTGAATAGTTGGTAAATCAAAATGAAATAGCGGTGAACAAGCTGAGCTAGGCTTTATAATTTATATTTTTCAAATATTTATTTATTTTATTTATTTTTCAAATACTTTTTTTAATAGTTATTTATTTATTTATTAATCATGTCATTTAGATTTCAACTCTCAGTTTTATCATCTTAACCATAATGATTCTTAAACCCTGATCAAAATCATCCAAATTAAATTATAAATGGTAAACGCAAAACGTAATGGTAACAAATGAAAGAAGTCAATTCATTAATAATAACAAAATTGAAAAATAAAACTGAATTCTACAATAAGGAAAAAATTAATTATGAGAGTTAAAATTTGAGGTTGATTAAGGATCCATTTGTTTTGATTTTTCTAAAAATTATGTGTAAATGAATTTTACAAAGATATTATTTATAAAAGTTAGACATGGCAACGGGGCGGGTCGGGGGCGGGTTTGAGCAGCCCCGCACCCGCACCCGCCACCCAGAGACAGACCCGCACCCGCACCCAGTCGGGGGTAAAAAACTACCACCCAGACCCGCCCCCAATGGGGAACGGGTTCCCCGCCCCCGCCCCCGCCCCCACCCGCAAAACTATTTTTTTTTTAATAAATATTTTTCATAATAATAAAAATTAATAATTTAATTAAATAATTAATTATTTTAATAATAAACATGTTTTTAAAGAGTAAAATAATTAATAAACATGTTTTTCTAATAAAACTATTTTTAAAAATTAAAATAATTTTAATAAATATATAATAAAATAATTAAAATAAAATATAAAAGTAAATTAAGCTAGACCGGGGCGGGGGCGGGGGCGGGTGCGGGGCGGGTAGTAGCATCCCCCGCCCCCGCACCCGCACCCGTAATAAAAAATCGGATTTTACCCGCACCCGCACCCGCACCCGCACCCAGTTAAACCGGGTTTTCCCCGCTAATTTCGGGGCGGGTCCGGGCGGGCCCCGGCGGGTCTGGGTTTTTTTGCCATGCCTAATAAAAGTTTTAAATGAAAATTTAATTTCAATAGTTATTATTAATGGTTAATGCTAACCTAGTGATAGAGACTTGAGTCTTGAAAATATGTTCCTTTCAAGGTCTTAGGTTCGAATCCTACTAGGTGTAATCAAATCTTATATGGGTCAGTCCATACAGAGTTTTGCTCCGGCTTTAAACGGAACTCCACTAGTGAACGGTGGGATTGATTCCTCTTGAATTAGTCGGTCGCTTTGCCGAATACCAAGATTTCTAAAAAAAATGGTTAATGCTAACATATACCATAGGGCACATGTTAAAAGTTAAATGTAAAAATAAAATTAAAAATTGTGTATTGATTTTATTAAAAGTTGATAATTATTTTTTTTCATTGTGTTTTTCAATACAAATTTTTTATTTGTAAGTTTCTTAACATGTGTTCTTGGAGCACATATCAGCATTACCTATTATTAAAATGTTATTTTAGATATTTAATTATTTTATTCAAAAAAATTGGATATAAATTTTTTTTTAAAATCACTTAACTTTAAAGCTATTTTAAATTACTATGCATAAAAATTATTTTTGACATACATTTTTTTAAAAAAATTACAATTTCAACTATGTTTTATTTTGATCTTCAATAATGTATGTTTATGCTATAGAATGTCAAAATTAATCATTCAATTTATATAAAAAAAAACAAATATAAAAAATTTTATAATATTTTAAAAAATGATTTTGTTTTATTTTTAAAAATACAAAGAAAAAATTTATTTTTTTAAAGTGAAACAAATAGTTCCTAATGGTTGAGATATAGATTTTTTAAATTATGACAGTTTCTTATTTTTAATTGAGATAAAATGGAGAAGATGTTCTTTCAATTTTGAAATTTTTGTACTTCGTCCAAAATGTGTTAGTGTGTTAGTAATAAATAGTGCAATCAGTGCAATCCACCAATCCAAGCAAACCCACTAATTAACTCCTTTGATCCGCGAATTGGTTTGTATCACACCAATTTTCATTGAGTCAATTGCATAACTGGTCTTTTGAACTTTCCTGTTTGTCCTACTCTTTGGTTCACCTAATTTTACTTAATTTTTTATAATTTAAAAGATTAATTTCAATATATTTAAAAGACTAATTTGTTAAGAATAAGGTTTTTATAAAAAAAATCAAAATAATCTAAACTTAAATGAATTTTTTATATTAAAAATGTAATAGTAAATGATTAAATAATATTTTATAAAAATATTTAAATTAATTTTATTTTTATAAATTATAAATTATTTTTAACAAAAAATATATAATATTAGAAAAAAAATTCAAAAAACGGAAAGAAGCTGCCCTAAAAGCTCTCGTAAAAAAACTAATAATACTAAATCTAAAATTATAACCATCCTCTCCATTTGAGAGATGCAGTGGGCCCAGTGGGCAGTGTATGAATATTGAATAGAACCAGCAAGTTGAGCGCCAGCTGTACTCACATCTTTCTGGAGCAAATTCAATGGCTTCTTTCTACAATCTACAATAAATCACATTAAATGGATCTTCTCATCAATGCTGTGACACTTCAAAATTCCATTTAGATTGAGGTGTATCAATTTACAAATTCAGCTGGATATTATTTTTGGAGAGATTGGTTGTTACGATTTTGTTTTGTATCTTCAAAACTCTTGAGGCATTAAAACACGTACCTTTGTTAATTCATTAGATGACAGAACCTTCATTCAATTCAATTCAATGCTACTAAAAACAGTTGTACATTGTAGCCCAATGCCCCCAATTTAAATGCATTATAATATTTCAATTAACTAATAAATAATAATTTTTCAATGAAAATATAGAAAATTTATATTAAAAAAATTAACACAAAATATATACATATCAATTTAAATACTAATGCATTGAAACAAAATTTACTGCGTGCAATGACTATAAAAAATGGTTACATATCGACTGCAGTATTAGCAAATGCTACGCTTTTAGGGAGAGTAAAAGATGCACACAGCATCCATTTTCCAGGTGCAACCGGTCGTACTCGTCGCATTTCGACATTGACTGCCACTTCAAGCAATGCAATTCTTATTCTCTGCATCACACAGGGATTGTTAGAAGGTATCTTCAACTCAATGTTATAAAAAAGAAAACTCAGCCTAGAAGTTAACTTTTGAGTGATTTGTGAATAGTCTAATCCAAGACAGCGCAGAAATATGCATAATACAATATATCAGCGACCAACCTCGTGAAAATCAAATTCTGGATCCTCTGCTTTGGAGAACCCATAAACATGGATCATTGGATAAGTAAATTGCCCATCCTTGGATCTATCTTTGTATATTCCCCGAAATGCATCTATAGGAGAAGCAATTTGCAAAGCATCAAATATTATGCTGAAAAGTTGTGTTGGATTGGCATATAAAACAGTAAAGAAAAAGAATGGTCCCAGGATAGGCTACCTAGAAATTCTGCGGCATCATTCGGCAAGTTCATAACTACTTGTGTAACGGAGTGAGCTTTATCACTGGCAAACATAGCTTTAATAAACCTTCTTCCATCCATGTTAAAGATCTAGAAGAATAAACAATGTTAGTTGGTAGAAAACTCTATCAAGAAAAATAATGCGGTCACATGATCCATTCAAATGCAACGTCTTCCTTGTTTCTCACCAATGTGTGAAAACTGAAAAGACGTTAAAGCATAGCATATTCTTTTAATCATTTAGTTGCCCACATTCTATAAGAATGGGAAAAGAGCTGTCTGCAAACAAAAAGAGACACTCGTCCTGTACAACCAATGTTTCAAATCCAAATTGGACACTTTAAAATTTTCTGTTTCAGTGTTATGCTTTGTGTCAATGCATCATAGCTTCAAAATTGGCGAAAAGATAATTCATAGTAAATTTTAACCTAACTTAAAAAGCAGATATATATCCAAAACCAAATGTTGACAAAACTAGTTCATGATATTAATCCAGAAACAGTATTTACAAATTGAACATTTAAACCCACTTCCAACATACTTTTTCTTTTCCGTTCAAAAAAACATACTTTTTCTTTGTGATTGTTTCATTTCCAAGTAAAAGTTGATAAAACAACTTTGAGAAGATATTCGCTCAACAGAAATCATACCTTAATCTTCTTCTCAAGTTTGTTTAGAACACTATTTCTTTCCAGGTACTCGACTGCATATGGGTTCAAGTCATTAGCAAAAACACGCTTAACTATCTTTGCTGCAGAGATGGCAAGGGGACCAACTCCAGAAAAAACATCACCTGTCAATTGAACATAAAATGATGTTCATGTTACATGTACAAGCAAGTCATGAATATTTTTCATAATAAATAAACAGAAGAACATTCTTTAACAATTCAGTAACCCAGATACAAATATAAGTTATTGTGAAAAAACATATTGAGAAATAGAAATATGGACATTTTTTCTACTGCAGTTAATGGAGGTTCCTTAATTCTTGTTACCGTTCTTTTTTAGACTTCCTGCATCAAAATAACTTTTATTTAATTATTACAATTTTTCAATTTTTTATAGAAAGGTGTAGGAGTGTTTGTTATTCAACTATTTAGTTATATGACTTATAAAAGATGCTGGCGCAGACTTGGCATTCACTACATAAATCAAGAAAAATAGAATAAGCAATCACCTGGTCTACCCTGGATATCCCAACATCTACAAATCTCAAGTTTCACTACAATATATGCACATTGATAAAAAAAATTAAAAGCTCAAATGTAGAATACAACAATGTTAGTTTAAATACATTTATGCTTCCATTTTAAGTGCAGCCATATTAACTAAATCTTTCTAATATATACAATCTGTTTCTTATACTTCAAAGTTTTCTTCAAATCGAATCGGTGTTTGTATTAGATAAAAGTTAAAAAGCAATTATGCCTGAAGGAAATAACAAATTCCAGGCTTCCATTCCAGCACAATATCATACAAACAAAACTAATCTCTATGAACTACTCCAAGAAGAAGACAAAGAGTGCAATACAAAATTTCATAAAACTTGCTTACTGATTCCGTATGTTTACATCTATCTATACCAAGCCACAGGCAGAAACCTGTTTGGGCCACCACTAAGCAAATCTATCTATTTTTCAGGGGAGGGGGTTCAACTACTAGACAATTATCATTTCTATATTCACACCCCCAACAGCAAACAAAACCAAATCTTTATTACCATGTCATCAGTATGACACAGCAGGTTGCTCAATCCAGTCAAACCCCACAATCAGCATTTGAGAGAAATAATTAGAAGACAAAGGAAAGTGAATATATAACACAAGTAGGATAGTATTATAATCCGAACAGGTGGCAGTACATACAGACAACATCATCTCGTGTAAAACCACTCAATAGTCTCTGTCTTTCGGTACCCAGCCTAGTGTTCCAGTATCTGCGTAGAAAGGAAAGAAACAAAAGTGATAATTGACCCTTTTCTCACTTGTAATTTCCACTTTTTAGAGTATACTTGATGTTTCAAAAACAACTACAAAATTGTATTTATTCCAGATTCATTGAATGACGTGTCATGAGAACATATGCAATAATCAATATGAGCTTGAAAGGTGCAACGGCATTGATTCAGATGAAACAATAGAGTTCAAGAGGTTAAAAGCACCCATACAGGTTCAACTGAAATATACTCTATCAATCAAAACTGTTGCTGTCTTGTAATCATAAATTAATAAATATGAAAATTTCTTTCAATTGATGGATGTCTAAGTAACCAAACTTCCAAAATATTTCTTGTATACTCTTTTTCTTCTTACAGCCCTTCCTTACAAACAGGTCAAATCGATTTGACAAACCTATACAACATGGCAGGGTCTTCTCATGCTTGTTTTTAGAGCTGAAAAATTTATACAAATGGAAAAAGGGATACATAGAATTGTCGGAGATCTCATCCAGATTCCAGAAGCTCTGAGTGCACCATTTTCAACTGATACATGTAACCATGGAGCTCAGTACTCGTCTAAATTATCAGTTGAAACAACTCATGATTTGTTTAATTATATTTTGGATGGGCAAAATTATCTTAGCACCCACAAAAGCAAAATACATATGCTATAACAGAGCACTAAGCTGTCAGGGCTCTTAATGATGTCAGGAAAATAGCTGCGTTATCAATGTAAAATGGTGGATTATTGTTAGGTACAAGATATGTATGTGTAGGCCCATTTGTCCTAGGTCGATTTGGAAGTCATCCAAAGAGGAAAATTAGAGAAAGGATAGTAAGTTATACCAGAGAGAAAAGAGAAACGGTTGAGTTTGTTATATAGGGGTTGAAGGGTGGAGAAGAGGTGTCTTTGGGGAAATCAGTTTGTATAGTTATGGACAGAGAATATTATTCTCCTTAGGAGCATGGCTATGTGGGCATTAGGATATTCATCCTTTTACAGCTATCTTTCATTTACAGAAATAATACATCTTTATTCTAGTATTTGTGTATTTGAATCCATTTCCTGTATATTCTGTAAGTTGCAGTGACACGGGTACGCAACAGTTATGGTGGCCAGCCAAAATTTCACCATATAAATATGATGTTACGGCCAATGGCGGAAACATGGAAGATATAGTATGCCTAGCATTGTATGGCAGCTGGCAATGAATCGCCCATAGCAGCACTTTGACAACACTAGCAGAGAGATGGAGACGACAAGAGCAATAAGATATAGTGTGATTTTTGAGACAAATATACCAATATACACACAATGACACAAATGAACTAAATTGTAGAAAGAAAATTACTGGTTAGCAGGACTTTTTTTCTTTTATATCATACATGAATGCATCAATACACACCAACGTATTAACTAACCACTGAGCTACTAGTGTAAAAGAGTAGAAAAAGAAAGAGATTGAGTCTAAATGAAGGAAAAGCTATCAATATTTATATTATAGGACCCCTAGAGATGAACAGAAAAGAAGCCTTGGAACAGCAGTTGGAGTTGTTATCACGTGAATAGGTTATGATTTGTGAAATCAACCTATAAAAAATCAACAACAGATCCGACCCCTAGACTAATATCCTTAATCCATTGCCTGGTATACATTTTGTATGGTGCTGCATGTTTTTTTGGCGGTCCATGGAAGCTGTGCATTTGTAAGGCACCAGCAGTGGCCTTGATGGATATAGCAAGTGAAATTAAAAAATGAGGTGTGCCGCGTAACCCAACTAGGAATAGATGACCCATGGGTTAAAAACCCAAAAATGTTATGTATCAATCCCTCAAACACTTCAACCCTACATGTGGTTTTAGGAGGGTATAATAGCTGCTACATGCTACAATAGAGTCACACAAACACAAATCAGAAAATCCAATTAAGATATAACCTAGACAAGCTTCATGAAATGATATAGAGATATAGCTAAGCCTAAGGCAGGCCTTTAAACTATTTTATAGTAGTAAGTTATGGAAAAAGAGCATACACTGTTGCTAAGTCAACATGAAAGCGAAGTCCATTCTCAGCTAATGTAGTCACAAGAGAGTGGTTTCCTGCTAAAACCTCGAGCTGCATGGTCCTGTACTCATTATGAATGGAGTCAGTCTTGTTCACAACTGTTTGTATCTTTGGTTTATTTTTATCCAGCACAACCTGAATATGAAGGTAGCCTTTCATATATTAACACATAAGAATTTGAAATATAAATTTAATATCGTGCACTTAACATGGTAACCAACAATATTTCTAAAAGTAGAACCTTTGCTATAAGCTTCTTGTATGGTAAATGTTCCTCTCTTAAATTCAGGTGTGCAATATGACCAACAGTTTCAAAAGCTGTAGGAACAATCATACCCTCAGGCAGCAAGGCCTCCAAGATCTGTAAAAATCATATATGACTGATAATCTTTTATTTTCCATGCAACTTGAAGTCCAATAACAAACATCAAGGAAAGAAAAAATCAAGCATGTTTTGACGCGTCATATATCAATACAAGTTTAGATTTGAAAATTAGTACATATAAGCCATCAGTAGGTTATCATTTAAAATCCAATCTTCAGAAGTTGAGAAATACTTGGACTTAGCCTAAAAAATTCAAATTAGGAATGAAACACAAATACCATATTCCTTTGACTTGAAGTACATGTTCCAGATAAGTAAATCAAGATAGTCAAAATTAATTTTCATCACAATAGAGTAATTTTACATATGAAAAATGTAGAATAGTAGAGACACGTATGCTGTTATACATACAGCCTAACACAAGTTATGCATGTGCAAACAAGTCTGTCCTTTGGTATAATATACCTCATTCGTCTGCCAGTAATCATAAAACAGGGTCAACTTGCATCTAACTAGCTCAAAAGTCAAAGTGGTGCTTTTTTCTGCATACTCCTTCAAGACAGCCTAGACAGGATGAAAATATGAACAGTGTTACAAGTGAACAGATAAAATTCTAGGTGCCAAACAAACATTTAGAGCAAAATTTCAGGATTAGGAAAAAGAAAAGCGATGGAATAATGTAATTATTCCCATTTTGAAACTTAGAGATAGAACATATAATATAACAAGGAGATATCCAACATCAGATAAATTGGCAACTGTTCATTGTAAAAAGGGATAAATATACGATACCCCCTGCCAAAGTAGCGAGATTTGCTTTTGCCCCCTTGAAGTTTTTTTTTTTTTATTCCCCCCTCAAGAAATCAAGATTCCCTTTCCCCACACCCCTCATGCTGACTGGTCCATGGAATCTTCCTATGTGGCGTTTGGCCCATGGTTGACTTTGAAAATATTAATGCCATGTCATGCACTTCATGTGTATTAGTTTGTGAAACCCCCCTTGAAAAATTAGGGTTCAGATTTCCTTCTTCTCCTTCTTCAACAAGCCTGCGACATCTTCATCTTTTCTTTCTTCACCATGTTTGGAACCAAATCCAGTTCAAGCAGCAACACAAATGCAATCGATTTTAATGGGATACCCAGATGTGGATGCAACCGTGCGATGAAGATGTGGGTCTCTAACACAGCTCAAAATCGCAATAGAAAGTTCTGGAGATGTAGAAATGCAGGGGTAAGAATTTTGGTTTGGTATATGTTGGGTTAAATTGACCTAATGTTGTTGTCTGTGTTAACCGGGTTTTACAAATGTTGATGTAGAATGGAACAGGGTGTGACCTATTTTTGTGGGATGATGACATGGGAGATTCTTTAAAGGGGAACTTTAAAAGTGCAGCATATTGTCAAAAGTGTGAGATACGTGAAGTGAAAGTGTGAATTGAATTCATTTCTGCCATTACATTAGTGCACCAAAAGTGTGCTTTGAAGTATATGTTGAAGTATAATTATATGCTTTAAAACACAAAATATGACTTGTATTCACTTCTGTCATTACAATAGTGCACCAAAAGTGTGCATTGAAGTATAATTATATGTCTAAAAACACAAAATATGACTTGAAATCATTTGTCATTACTGTGCACCAAAAGTGTGCATTCCTGTCAATACAAAAGAGCACCATGCTTAAAGAGTGGATTTCTGTCAATACAAACATTGTGCATATCAGTTAACACAAAATGAGCACATACAGTGTGCATTAGCATAGGGCTCACAACAAATTGGGAGGTAGTAGTTCTTCAGTTTCTACCTCTGGCCACATTTCTTGCCCATTAATGGGGCTCAGAGCAAATCCATAGCATAGGGCATATTTTTCCCTAGAATAACAGTCATCCACAAAACTTTCTGGATCTTGTTGCCTAAAGCCTAGTGCTGCAACAGCATGCCTGCAAGGAATACCAACTAATTCCCAAAAATTACAAGTGCATGACCTTTTTGCAATATCTACTATAAATTCTTGTTTGTTATAGGAATGAGTAACCTGAAACTTCTCTTCCATAGCCCATGTTGGCAACCAATGTCCACTCATAAATACCTCAGTGTCTAATCTCTTTCTAGGGAATGGCATAACTTTGTGTGGCCATTTTTCAAGCTTCAAAGTAGAGCTACTGCACCTATTCATCAAGTATTTTCTAATCCATTCACACATGGTTAAAATAGGTTTGTCCCTAGCAACTAGAATGGTAGCATTAAAAGACTCAGCTATGTTGTTCATTAAAACATCACATTTAGGGTAAAAGCTGAAAGCATGCTTACACCATGATTTTGTAGGGACTCCCATAAGCCATTCCCAAGCCTTCTGATCCACTTGCTTCAACTCATTCATTTTCAGCATCCAACCTTGATAGTAAGTGGCTTTGGCTGCTCCCATCATGAGGTTTCTCATCAATGAACCACCACCAAACTTTTTTTGAAGTTGGCATACAAATGCCTCAAACAAAGCCTATGCTCAATTCTTTGTTCCATCTCTTCAAAAACAGCAACCAATCCCTACAATAGACATTAACACATGATAACAACATCTACTTCCATAGCACAACAATAGTGAGCTAAGTCATACGCAACATCATCGTTTCTTATCTGGAAAAAATCTTCATCAATATCAAGTATTTTGGTCCAAATACAATAAGTCCCTTCTTCGTAACCCCAACCTGCAACTAACTCACGCGCGGTACCCAAACACCAATTCTCAAAATGCAATGCAGAAACTAGAGTAGAAACCCCACCCCTATAGATAACATCACCATCAGACAACCTCACAAACTCTCCATCATGATTAAAGACGACATTGAACAGTTGTTTGTTCTGAGAATAAGAAAACCCAAAATCAATAGAGGTCCTACATGATTCGAGTAAAAACGAAGAGAAACCATACTTACCGGTGATGATGAATCCACTCCGTCTTGGCCGCTATCCACCGTTTTCTTCATCTTCTGCGACGCCTTCCTCTTCTCCGATGACTTCCTCTTCTCGTTTTGCTTCGTTCGCGTCATGGATTTTCCCAAATTCTGAACCCTAATTTTTCAAGGGGGATATCACAAACTAATACACATGAAGTGCATGACATGGCATTAATATTTTCAAAGTCAACCATGGGCCAAACGCCACATAGGAAGATTCCATGGACCAGTCAGCATGAGGGGTGTGGAGAAAGGGAATCTTGATTTCTTGAAGGGGGAATCAAAAAAAAAAATTTCAAGGGGGCAAAGGCAAATCTCGCTACTTTGGCAGGGGGTGTCGTATATTTATCCCTTGTAAAAATACACTACATGTATTAGAATCATCATCAATTTCTGAGAAGTTGGATGGCATTTATGAATGTGGAGAGAACAAATTGAGCAAGTGATGAAGTGGTGCAAGGTTCAGCATTTCCTCATCAACCCTCAAATCACTCTCAAGTTCCTCACAAGGAAGACACGCACAAGCCAAGTGAAGTTTAATCATCTAGGGAATAGCAAGATCAACTTCTGCTTTCTCAGTTACAATCTTTTATTACAAGCCCAATCCTCACCCAAGTCATTGGATGTGTCCATGCCTAGACGGTCAATCTCACAATTTCTCCTTAAATCAAAGGCATCAAAGATTCTTTGCTTGCAACTGGTGACCCAATGCCATCCTAAGAACAAATTAATGTAATCTTGCAAGGACTTCCACCTAAATATGATGCACTAGTCACTTTTATAAACAGAAAATTTGAGCTGCTGCAAATTGAATACCTTCTTGCATGAGAATCAAGAGAACCATAAGCAAAACATGGCAGCTGAAATGTCATCAGCCAGTATTTCATAACACAGAAATCAGGTTGGGGTCCTGATGTGGTGGTTGCAGTTGCAGCAGCAGAGGAAGGGGTGACCGGCAGCAATTCTGCCCATTGCCAAGTGTTCCTTGAATTCGGCCACATACCACCATAGCGGTATTATTGAAAGAATAACATAGACAAGAGGTGGAATTGGAACTCGCCTTGCTGGTCACTATCTCCCTCGCTTACGAATTCGGGAATCAATTTTATTGCTGTTTATCAAATAAACAGATATCCTACAGCTTCTCTGCAATTCCAAGTACCGTGCACCAAGGTCTATCAAACACTTCCAGATTACGCATTTCTTAAACTTTTTGGTTGCGACTGCTATCCATTACGTAGACCATGTAATCCTCACAAACTGAATTTCAGGTCGCAAGAATGTATTTTTCTAGGGTTACTCAACATCACAGAGGTTATAAATATCTAGCAGAAAATGGAAAAACTTACATCTTCAAAGAGGAAGTCTTCAATGAGGCCAGGTTTCCCTATGACTCTATGTTTCCTACTCAAAATTATACTGCCATCACTTATTTGTTTAGTCTCACTTTATCTGCTGTTCCAGTGATTACTCCTACTATCAAAATTATACTAAGTAAGTTCAGCAGAAAATATTCAAACCTCCACAACTGTATCATTGAATCCTAAAATCACAGAGATCACCATACAAATACAACCAAACACAAACACAGTCTAAGTCTAAAATTTACAGCCCTAAACTCAATCCCACCCTAATCCTCGCTCAAGTAGAGCCTACAACAGCAAAATCAGCCTTGGCTAGTCGCCTAGCCCTAAGTGAGCTGCTGGTATGATAAATGAATATGAATTTCTAATGAAAAAAGGCACTTGGACATTGGTTTCTCTACCTTCTAACCGATAGGCCACTTGGTATAAATGGGTTTTCAGAATAAAAGAAAATTCTAATGGCTCTACCAACAAATACAAAGTTTCTCAAGTGGCAAAAGGTTTTCATGACTTTCATTAACAAAATGCCATCCAAACAAACAGAACAGTGCGGATTGAGGCTTAACTCGTCACTGACCACTCAAACAAACAGATATCAACAAAAAATTTCTCAATATATAACAAGAGGTTGAAATTTACATAAGCCAACCAACAGGATTTCAAACTACAAATAAAAACCTAGTTAGCAAGCTAAAAAACAATATACGGCCGAAAACAACCTCCTAAGACTTGGTGTGACTAGCTCAAAGACAACAATAGTTATAAAGGTTATAGTTTCTGAACAAGTTTAATCATTATAATCATCAACGTTTTCCGTAACATTAAAGATGAGCAAAAAGCAAGAAAACCCCAAAGCAATGTAAATTAGAAGTTGAAACATACTA
Organism: Lathyrus tuberosus; assembly: GCA_022829125.1. Classification (NCBI taxonomy): domain Eukaryota; kingdom Viridiplantae; phylum Streptophyta; class Magnoliopsida; order Fabales; family Fabaceae; genus Lathyrus; species Lathyrus tuberosus. Next base: position 17,417,843 of record JALAZF010000034.1, read on the forward strand.
TCAGTGAAGCTAAAATAAATACTACAGCAGACAGAAAAATTGACATAGAAAGTGTATACAAAACGCTTGGAACTGAAAACTCACAGAAAAGGCACCTTTATCGCCTCAGGCAACTCCTCCATACCACGATCCGCATAGCTTTCATCAAGAAGCAACAACCTCGTCGAACCCCTCCACTTGCTCCTCCCAAACTCTTCCCCAAGTAACTTCCTCAAACCCTCATCAGCATCTCCTCCTTCTTCAACAACCTCAACCGCAACAAAATCATTCCTCCCAACACGCTTATCCCCTTTAGCCTCAACCATTTTCCCCACCTCCCCATCCTTCTTCATCTTCCTATTCCTACTCGGCCTCGAAATCTTCGCCAGGTTCCGAAACTTAACATATCCGCGAGTGTTGAACGTTTTAGCAAGCTTGTCGCGGTACAACACAGGGCTCAAAACGTCGTCGTCTTCCTCCGCTCGCAATTTTCCCTCTTCTTCGGCGTGAATTGGGTGACCTAATAGTGGAGCAATGTCAGGGTCAATTTCGTCGTCGGGAACACGAGCGATGTTACGAACGCGGGGCCAGTTGAGGAGGTGACCACGGAGGCGGTTTTCGAGAGCGGAGCATTCGGCGGAAGGGACGCGGAGAGCGGCGAGGTCGAAGACTCTGGTGAAGGTTTCTTCGTGAAGGACGACGTCGTTTTGGAAATGAGGGGATTGGGATGGGGATGGGGATGAAGATGGGTTGGTGCCTTTGTGGAGGGAAGGTCCGTAAGAGACTGTAGTGGTGGTGATGGAGAATGTTCTGATGGGGAGAAGAAGAGAAGGTTTATGGTTAAGAGTGTGAGGGAGAATGAGTTTTGATGGAAATGGAAGAAGATGAAGTTGGGGTTTTAGGAATAGGTTCTTCATCATGCTGCTCGCTCTATTACTGCTGCTTTAGCAGCTAACCAAGTCTTCTAACCGTTTCATATGAACAAGATATAGTCCGAATCGTTTAATTTGTATAATTATCAGTATAAAGCTAGATATAAACATTAGTATAAAGCTAGATATACTACTCCTGTCCCAAAATAAATAAAAAATTAATCAAAAAAATTTATTCTAAAATAAGAGTTCTTTTTCGCAATTATAATTAATTTTTATTAATTTTATTTTTATTAAATATTATCTATAAACTTTTAAGATATTATATCACATTATATTTTTATTAAGAATAGATTTATAAAATTGTTATATTTAATTATTTAATTATTACATTTTTTAATCTATTACAACAATTTAAAAAATATATATTTTAAAACGGAGGGAGTAAACTTTTAGATCAATCATATAAATGTTAAATTTATTATTTAATAAAATAAATATTTTAAAACTTCATTATAACTTTAAGAACTTTAATATAGTAAAATCAATAGTATATATAATAAAAAAATAATTTAATTTTTAAAATAGTTTGAACAATTAAAGATTATAATAAAATAAGATAAAAGTGTTATACTAAAACTAATATTGGAGAGCACAATAACAAAAATAAATAATATAAAATATTTAAATAAAAGAAAAACAATTATATATATATATATATATATATATATATATATATATATATATATATATATATATATATATATATATATATATATATATATATATATAATTCACAATTCATATTAAAATAATTAAAAAAATACTTAAAATAAAATAAAAATACAAACTTGGATTTAAAAGACAAAGAAACATGAAACTTCGGCAAAATAAAGTGAGTTGAACGGCAATGGGCAAATCACAATTAAACGATGGTGACTAATAAGTGGTCATTGTATTGTTATTTTTAGTCATTTTTCTTTAGTATTGTATCGCATTTTGTTCGATTAATTTACTCTCATTTGTAATGTTTTATGTTTTGGTTTGTGTTTTCTTGTTAATTTCGGGGTCTAATGAGCATCCAAGACAAAGAGGGATCAAAGTCAAGCAAAACGGGATAAAACGACAAAATAGAATTTTCTCCCATACAAAAACCAGAGAGTTGCTACGGTCACCCATAGCAGCTGCTACAGGCCATATTAGCAAGAATCCCTAGCCTCCTATTTGAAGCATTTCCAGTAGTAAAGACAGAGTCCTGCTACGGCCACCCATATCAGTTGTTAGGGTCGTAGCAGGGAGGTGAGGGAAAGCTTGAAGATTTGTTTTACTTCCTTAATTAGAATGATCTCCTCATAATTGTGACTCTTAGGCATTATTATATTTGTATCAAATCTGAATATTTAACATTGAACCAAAGATATTATACACTTTTATTATTTTTCTATAAAACTCAGAGCCTATAATGAGTTTAGGGTTCCCAACTTTTGTCATTTTTCATTCTTAGTTTCTAAGTTTCTTTTGTTTTATTTTTCTTTGTAACTCGAGTCTCCATATGAGCAATTTGTGGAACAAAGTTTATTCATAATTCAGGATTTATAATTTATTCTCTTTATATTATGGGTTAAATAAGTTTTTAATCCCTATAAAGTTTGAAATTTCATTTTTAGTCTCTCCCTACCTTTTGGCAACGGTTTTTACAAAAAAACCGTTGCCAAAACCAGCTAAAACCGTTGCCAAAACCCAGGAGGGACTAAAAATGAAATTTCAAACTTTATAGGGACTAAAAACTTATTTAACCCTTATATTATTCATCTTTTGTGATCGATTGTTATGAGTTTGGTGATGAATACCTATGTGATTGTGTTTGTCCTCGCCATGAGTGAGCAGTTCTATAGGGATTGGGGGTTATAGGGATTATTCCATGACTTATCGTATGATATGTTACTATCGATTACAAGAATTTTAATTAAACTTATTTTATAATCTGAGTTCATGCATTCTACTTCGTTACGAAAGTAAGTGGTTCTCAAGTATCGACCGTAGTCTGAAAGGATATGTTTTGATAACAAAGCGCAGATTTTTAAACAACCTAATTTGGACAATGGGAAAGTCGACGGACGAATTTGAGAAAACATGTAGCTAGACAAAAGTAATGACTCGTCGAATAATAATCTGGATGATGCGAAAGCCGACAGATTATTCATCGACGATAGGGGCAATGCACTAGCGAAAGCAAGTAGTGTCCAATTTTATCTATTTTCTATAATTTATGCAAAGTTCTCGCAATAGGTGTAACAATGATTGTATGATTGTGCTAGAAATATGAACTGTAACTCTAGGTCTTGTTTGTCCCAATTTGAGATTTAAGTGATTTTTCTGTTAAGTTATTTTTACTTAATTGTTTTTTCTGTTAAGCTATTTACCAAAACAACTATTTTTTATTTCTCTAGATATACACCGATAGGACAAGAATTCAGTACTTAAAATATTGTCTTTATGGTTCGATATCTATTTTATTTATTTGTGACAGTCGTGCACTTGCGGCTGCATCAAGCTTTTAGCACCGTTGTCGGAGACCATTTGCATTTAATATTGAATTTTCGTTTGATCACCGTATAAACTAGAGTTTTAATTTTCTTTTTATTTTGCTATAGTTCTCTCGCTGCCCCTATATGTGAAGAACTCGTTTTTATTATTTTATTTTAGTATTGTAGATATTATAACAACTTTTTCTTTTTTGTTGTTTCTTTTGTGGTATGCATGGGGTTTATCCAAAATGTGTTCAATTATGTGAAAAATAGCTATGAAGGCTCTTATCCCAATACCTATAATGCACGGTGGATGGTGAAGGTGAGGATCACAAGAAGGCGGTTGAGTTATGCTAGCTTTTCTCAAGCTTTTTCTTCTTCTGCTTGTGTCTGATCTTAATCAGAGTTTGAACCTTCAGTTCAGAGTTTGAATCAGAGTCAATTAGAGTCTGAACTATTAAATATCTTTATTATATTTTGCAACATAATTTAAATCAGGGGTAAGCAATTGATAGCAACGAAATATTATTTAGAAGCAAGTAAAGTAAATGCACAAGACACAAGCAGTTATCTTGGTTCCTTTCACAACCTGAGATTATTCAAGTCCCCTTGTACTACCAAGGGATTTTCATTTTAGCCAAATTGATTACAAATGCTCAAGCATACAAGCAAGAGACTTTATTTGCGTATACACACAAGTATAAGACTTCCTTTGCTCATACACACAAGCATAAGACTTCCAAGCTCAAACACACAAGTCAGAGACTTCCTTTCTCAAGCACACAAGCTCAAGACTTCCTTGCTCTAACACATAAGCTAAAGACTTCCTTTGCTCAAACACACGGGTAAGGGATTTCAAATACTCAAGCACTAAAGTGAGCGACTTCTGACTTTATAATAAACTGTTAAGAGATTTGGGTAACAACTACACTTGATGTGCAATCAGAGGTGTAGAGAGAATACAACTTGGAAAGACTTTAAGACTTAAGAACTTCTAAAAATTACAAGTGTTAAAATGTTCTAAGTCTAACAAATTTGACAGAGTAGCTTCTCTTTGATTATCAAGGTTCAAAGTTTGTAGTAGAGTTGTATTGAGGCTTAGTAGTCTTATTTTTCAGGTCTGCAGCTCCTCATATATATATATATAGAGAGAGAGAGGAGAAAAAGAGACGTCGAAGACTTTCACCAAAAGGTTGGGCTAGCTTTGTATTTGATTAAACACATCAAAAAGCCCCTTTATGAAAGAGGAATTATCCGTTGATGCTCAGACACCAAGGAATATATTTTTCCTTAAGTTTTCACGTGATCAAAAATTTTGAGTTTGTAAGAGTTTCCTCAGATGAAGAGCTCCTGCTTCAGAGGATGACTTCCTTCAGACTTTACTCTTTATAGACTGATCACTTTAGAGTCTACTTGTTAACTTATGAAGCTTTAGAGTCTGGGTCACCAGATACTGACTTTCTTCAGAGTCTTGATCTTCCATCTGAGCATGAGTCTTCAGAAGTATTCTTCAGAGCTAGAGTTTGGTCTTTAGATGTAGATTCCTCAAGCATATCTTCATCTTTTCTTAATGATTATATTCTTGCAAACAATTGTTCTTTAAATAATTTGTTATCATCAAAACCCAGGGGATATGGTGTTAACCAATTTTGTTTCAACAATATCCCCCTTTTTGACAATGATAAACATAAGTATCTAAGAACAATGGTTGCCAATTTAACTAACATGTTGACTTCAGGGTCTGAGGTTTTTAAGCTCCCTCTGAGTCTGGTAGTCTAGAGGGTGAGGTTTGTAAGCTTTCCCTAAGTCCAATCTCGGTTAATTAAATTCCTTTAATGACACAATAACGTTCATAAATTAAGCACAATAATAATCTTCAGATTCATATGCTTAAATATTTCCCCCTTTTGTCATCAACAAAAAGATAAGACAAGATATTGAAGAAAAATAATGTATGGGAAACTAGTTCTAAATGAAAATCGGTTAAATTAGTCTTTAATTCCCTCTAATCAAATAAACTTTTGAAAAAATTTAAATTATTACAGTTGATAAAAACACCTCCAATTTTCAAGATAGTTAAATCTCGGTTCTGACAACTGAGCACATAAAAGCAGGGAATAAAACTAGGAAGACGTGCCTGAAGACCAAGACCGATTTCTCTTTCCAGCGTCCATTGGGGCACAAATATCAAAACTGACTATACATTATCCCAGTCAATTTATAAAGAGCAGATTTGCATTATCAACAAGATCATATTCATCTTTTATTATCAACAAGATCATATTCCTCTTTTTCCAAACTCCTCTTCTTAAGTAGCATGGCAAGCCAAAGCAAGATAAGAATTTGAGGAGAGACTTTGCTAAGGATATTAGCAAGCTCATGAAGAAACAAATGAGGGAATAGATAATCAGATCTGTTAAGGATGCAAAATCTTAGAAGGCCATAAAAGCTTAAGGTTCAAGCACGTCTGTTGGGTCCTCTAAGATAGGGAGAACCATGGAGACAACAAGAAAGAACCCTGCAAGGAAAAAAGTGTTAGACCAATATTTAGTTATGCATCTAGCCTTTAGTTTTGATAATAACAATGCATTGATTCTTAAAGAACAATTTTGTATACTAATGTTTTTTGTCAAGTGTATAGCTTTTGTTATACAGGTTCTGACTCTGAAGTTTTGACGAGTGACGTTATCAGATTATGAATTAACACACTCTGACTCTGAAGAGAAACAAATGTGTTACAAGAAGTAGTCAAGATCTAGAAAGCGGTTAGACAACGGTTCTGAAGAAAGTTCGTGCTAAAGCCTCTGGTCGTGACTCTGACTAAAGAGCCTTTGAAGGTTTTATTTTCTCTAAAGACTTTGTGCTCAAGATTTGAAGATTCTGAAGAACGAAGTGATGAAGACTCTGAAAACCTGGTTCTGAGGTACAATGTCAAGGCTCTGAAGACTTTAGTTTTGGAGATTTTCAACAAGGCCCTTGATTCTTCTAACCATGCTTCAACAACTACATTCAGAAGCCTCTGATGATAAGAACAAATCGTTATGTGAGATGAATAGTACATAGTACAAGATCAGAACATTCCTTCCACTATACGGATTTTGTGGAATAAGGACATTTATGTTGTACGATTTTGTCTCCAATCATTGATGACGGTTATTCAAGGCGTCAGCTCATACATGAAGATTCTCATTCTACCCTCCAACGGATCTTTCTTTGGCTATATAAGGAAAACTTGATAAAATGAACCAGGATGCTTCTTTGTGAACGATATCAATACGTTATTCACACGTTGTTGCATTTTCTTTGATAAGATTATTTTTGTGAATATTGTAAACACACTTAGAACTTTTTTTCATATTGTGTGAATCTCTCGTTGTACTTAAACGTCGTGTTAATCTGCTTCGTAGAAGCAATCTTTGTAAACATAGTTTGTAAAACCTCAAATTTGTTTGAGTAATTACCTTAAGTGACTAGGGTTTAGTCTATATACTCAAGAAGACGAAGAAAAATGTCTTTGTGATGTGTGTAATCTGTTTGATTATATTGGATTAAGTCCATATTGAGAAGGTGAAATCACCTTGGTAGGGTGGACTGGAGGTAGTTTAGTTAACAGCGAACCAGTATAAAAATAACTTGTTATTTTTATTGTTGTGTGTTTGCTTGTTTAATTGGTTTTGAAAAAGGATTATTTTTTAAAAACCCAATTCAACCCCCCCCCCCCCCCCCCCAATTTCTTATATTTCTTGCCACCTTCAAAAGGAGCCTGCTGAAGACTTTGAATGCAACTCAAATGATGTGCATGCCTATATAGACTTCCTCAAGACTTATGATGAAGGTGTTGACCAAGTCTGAAGATTGTAACCTTTCATCATGCAATTGTTGTTTTCAAAAGCTGAATATGAATTTTGTACTCATTTACTTTGATTAAATAAAGCAGATCCTTTTCTCATAACTTCTTATAAAAATGTTTGTTAATCACTAACAACCTTTGATTTAACCACAAATATGAGATTTCAGAGCAGTTTTCAACCATTTCAGCCATAAATGAAAAACAATTTTTACTAGGGATAATCATGACAAGATTAAGTTTTACTAGAAATAAACTACAAAGTTCCAGTTAATATAGCTCAAATATTAGCAAATAAACACAAACTGAAAAACTAAACAGATAAAATACCAAGTCAAAATGTTTTTCAGATTTGTGACACACAAGTGGTCATAACAAAATTTCTATAGAAAATAAAACCACTCATATGTCATCAGAACCAACCAACCAAGTTTTAAGCATCAGAGGATGAGATACTTTAGAGGCTACTAAACATTAAAAGCTGGTTCAGAGCTTCTGATCATAATGGATTTTGATCATAAGAGACTTTGATGCTTCATTCAAAAGCAAGCATTAAACTATCACAAAATGCATGTTCAGAAATCAAATCTTTCTATAGAAGAGACTTCGTAAATATATCATCCCATTAATGATCTGTATCAATGAACTTTATATCCATTACACCTTTTTATCATTGCTTCTAATAAAATGATGTTTTATTTCTATGTGCTTGGTTCTAGAATGCTGAATTGGATTTTTAGTTAAACAAATGGAAGCATTATTGTCATAGAAAATGGGAATATTGCTTCCATAAATCTGATAATCTTTCAATTGATATTTCATCCAGGGGAGCTATGTGCAACAATTTGCAGATGAGATGTATTCTGCTTCTACTGTGGACAAGACAATAGTTGTCTGTCTTTTACTGGCCTAGGATATTAGGTTTTCACCAATGAATTGATAGTTTCTACTAGTGGATTTCCTTTCAATTCTATCCCTAGCATAATCAACATCATAGAATCCAACTAGCTTGTAATCTAGGGATTTTTATAAAGCAACCCTAGATTGGTTGTTTCCTTCAGATATCTAAAGTTTCTCTTAACAGCAGTTAACTGACTCTCTCTAGAATATGACTGAAATCTTGCACACATACATACACTGAAAAAAGTATTTTGCCTAGAATATGTTAAGTAGAGTAAGAAACCAATCATACCTCTATACTGCTTTTGACAGACTTTAGAGCTTTCTTCTTCCTTGTTCAGATTGCATGTTGGACGCATATGAGTGATCATGACTTTATAGTCTTCAAGCTTGAACTTCTTCAGAAGTTCTTTAGTATATTTAGTCTGATGAACATAAACTTCATCTTTACTTTAGTTGATCTAAACTCCAAGAGAGAACTTCAATTCCCCCATCATGCCCATCTCAAATGTTGCCTGCATAGTCTCAGAAATTCTTTGTAAAGACATACATTAGTAGAACCAAAAACCATAACATCAACATAAACTTGGACAATCAAGATTAATTTATTCAATGTCTTTATGAACAGCGTAGTGTCAACTTTACCCTTTTGAAATCCATTTTCTAACAGGAAATTATTCAGTCTCTCATATCAAGCACTTGAAGCTTGTTTGAGTCCATAAAGTGGGTTTTTAAGTTTTAAAACAATTTTTGGGTGGATTGAGTCCTCAAGACCAGGAGGTTGTTTGACACACACTTCTTCAAAAATAACTATATTTAAGAAGGCACTCTTGATATTCATTTGATATAAAAGCAATATTATGATTAATATCATAAGAGAGAAGAAATATGATTGTGTCTAACCTTACAACTGGTGCAAAGGTTTCCGAAAAATATATACCTTCTTGATAACTATAGCCTTGAGCGACTAGTATAGGTTTGTTTCTTACCACCTCTCCTTGTTCATTTAGCTTGTTTCTCAACACCCATTTTGTTCCAATGATGTTCTTCTGATGAGGTATGGGAACCAGATCCCACATATAATTCCTTTGAAACTGGTTCAGTTCTTCTTACATTGCAACAAACCATCCATCATCTGATAAGGCTTCATCACCATAAGTTGGTTCAATCATAGAGATAAGTCTCATCATTGATTGCTCCTCTCTGAATGCAGATCTTATTTTCAGAGGACTATCTTTGTTTTTCATGATTAAATCTTATGAATGAGAAAACATGTAGTCTTTTTGGAATGTGCTGCTTCTTCAGATTCACAAAGAGCTTCTTCAAAATTTGCTTCCTCTGGTCGTGTTTCAGAAGTTGGACTTAGTTATATACCATCAACTCCTAAATAGTTTTTAACTAGTATTTTGTGCATCTTCTAATTTATTAATGAGATTGTTCTTCGAGGAACAACTTTGTTACAACAATTCTCTTCTTAAAAATATCATGACCCATTTCAGAGACCATTTTAGCAGGAAGAACTTCAGAGATAAGTCAAGCATTTGAAGCACCAGCTTCTAATTAATCAGCTTCATTCCTCCCAGTACCAGTGATTCTCCATGTTGGTTTCTTCCAGATTCCACATCTTCTTCTTCCTTCTTGGTTAGGATTTGGGACATAGGCTTTTCTTTTATTGTATGTTGTAATAAACCATTGTCCTGGAGCTAAGGTTGTTCCTTTGTTCTTTCCTTTTTGCATATCTTCAACAAATACAATTTCACTTTTTGGTACCTGGTCAAAAAAATAGCAAGTGTACTATTTTAACGATGTAGTAATAAGTGGGGTTATCCCCGGAATCGATCTCTCGAGGACTGCGTATAATTTGTAAGTGCAGATGTTATTTCAATTAGACAAAAGTTCCTTTTGGGGGTTTTGATTTTCAAACTAATTCTAATGACAGAAAGAAATAAGCAGAATAATAAAATGACTTTAACAATTATGAGAAATTATGCTAGGAAAAGTGTATGAATTGCTCAGCAAGAACCCTAAATTATCCTCAAAGAGATATTCCTCCAAACCTTAATTTTACTGACCCTCAAATATTTTTCTTAAATTCCTTAACCGAAAAACCTTTGATATTTCCCCCTAACCCTAATTCCTTAGCAGTCAAGAGAGAACATCAAGCAATAGTTCTGACAAGGTCTTTGAGTCACTACGGGGTATCCCTATCCCTAGGCAATATCTACCGTAATGTATTATGCAAAAACAATAGATTGGTTTTTTAGGCCAAATCCCTAACCGTAAATCGTTCCCAATTTGTACGATCGAAAAAGTATAAATTTATTTGCATAACAAAAGATTAAGGTAAGAAAGCATAAACTCATCAAATAATTCAACAACGGTTCATTACATCACAATTCAGGGACACCCCTTAGCATTGGGGGGTTTAGCTACTCATAATATTCAAAGAAAACAAAATACAAAATAAAGACATTACAAGAATTGGTGATAAAAGTTGATCTTCAATTTCTTCCGATCATGAAAATCTCCTCCTTTCCCAATCCTCTAGAGCTTTATTCTTTCTTCTATGATTCTTTCGTACGATCCAAAATTGTCTATTTTTCTCTCTCCACACAGCCTAAGTAGTTCCAAATCACTAAAACAGTACGAAATTCCCAGAATACCCTCAGAGGACACTTAAATGGAATAAATACAAAAATCACAAAATTCCCCTCCAGTGGCCCTGACACGGGTCGTGTCCCATGACACGGGAAGCCGTGTTAGGCTGCTGACTCTCATGCGCCAAGCCAACTTCTACAGGGGCCCTGACACGGGCTGTGTCCTATGACACTGGCAGCCGTGTCAGGCTTCTGGTTGATCTTTTCCTTCCACATTTTTGTGCTCCAACTTCCACTTTCCTAGGCCTCCTGACACGGGCACCCGTGTCAGCCCACTGTCCTCATTCCAATTTCATTCCAAATTTTGCGATTTTTCTCGATGTTTCGCTCTGATTCTTCCTGAATGTTTATGTGATCCTGAAAACACTAAAAAACACCACCAAGGCATAAAATGCGATAAAAGGGATGTAAAACAAATAAACAATACAAAATGGTAATTAAAACAAATCGCAAAATAACGTATGAAAACCACTGATCAAACTCCCCCAAACTTAAACCGTTGCTTGACCTCAAGCAACAAGCTTGCATAAAAATTTTCAGATCAAATGGTACAAATCCAATGAAAGACTTGAGAAGATAAGGTGTGTTGATACTCATACATGAGCCTTTGTTCTGATCAGTTAAAACTAGTTTTCTTGGTAATCGTCCATTAACGAAGGTATTCCACAAACACAAACCGCGATACAACCACATACCTACATCCCCCTTTTCGGTTACCTCTCCAACTATGCTTTGGGCTTAAGTCTTTTTTCGATTCTCTACCCCTTTCATTCGAATAATCAGATTAAGGCATTTTTTCGTTTTCCCTCACATGTACAAAATTGATCGAAAGTTTTTCTAGGCACCATTATCTCTTTTTCTCGCTCATTTGCGTTTATTAGTTCACTTTGGGACGACAATTGAGACTCAACTGCCGTTAGGCTAAGTAACAGGGTAAGGGTTACCCAACTTAGAAGGACAAGTTGTCTTTATCACCATTATTCTTTTTTTTTTCGGTGCCTTAGGTCATTCTCTCAATCAACCCTGTACATGCAATTCTTTTTAGTCATGTCAGACTATCACTATGAACTAATCGGGGAATACTTCTCAAATCCAAGTACTATGGCACAAATCTACACATTGGACTCGTTTCCTTACTCCAGGGAATTTAGGGTGTTCGAGTCATTCCTAAGTTTTCAAACTTTCCCAATGTCCCTAATTCTAACTCCTCTTCCCTCAAACTCTATATACTTTCTTGACCACCTCAAAATCACAGTATTCACAAGAAAAATTTTAATGGTTCAAATTCGGGGAGAATTCAGAATGGTTTTCAACACACAAAACAAACATGACCCGTACAAAAAGGAAAAACTAAAAGCAGTAAATCCTCCCCCAAACTTGAACTACAAATTGGCCCCAATGCGTTAGAACAAGAGCGAGAGAGGTCACTCACAGAGATCCTTCTCAGGATGCTGACGGTAATGCAACACCACTGCTACATCATTGTTTGCACATGTAGGATCCAGATTATTTCCTGCAAACAAAACAAATAGCAAAAAGAAAGAAATTAATCAGACAAGCGTGGGTTACCTCCCACGTAGCGCTTCGTTTAACGTTGCATGGCTCGACGGTCCACTCCCCATAGTTATAGGGGATACTTCAGCTTCCCCATCTTGTTGCGTGACCTTTCCGCTACCAAGAACTGACCTGATGTAGAGATACGAGCTACTTGTTGCCTCAAGTCAACACCCACTTCCATATCCTTCCTTCAAAGTTTCTTTTTCTTTCTTTTCTTGATTTCATGAGTGGACCTTGGCGTATTGTTGCAATGTGCAATAGATGACCGAGACTCTGCATTCTTGGAGATTATGCCCGAGACTTTTTCAGGAGGTGGTCTTGCACTTCTGCTTTTTTCCACCATTCCGATCATTCCAATTGAAGTTTGCTTACCATTACCTTCATTTTGCTTCTTGATATCCAAAACATTCAAAGTGATTTCCTCATCAAAAGATTTAAAAGTCACAGTGTCTTTGTCAATATCGAGATTGCACCGACTAGTGAGCAGGAAAGGTCTACCGAGGATGACATGGGTGTCTTCATCTTCTGGAATATCCATGATCTCAAAGTCAACTGGAAAAACCAATTCACCGATCGTCACTAACACATCCTCAGCTACCCCATAAGATTTCTCAGTTGTGTGGTTTGCAAATTTTAAATTTGTTCCCGTATCGCTCATCCTTCCAATTCCCAACTTTTTATAAATGGACAATGGCATGAAACTAACACTAGCACCTGAATCAATCAGAACTTTTTTGAAGTTTTTGTCTTTTATAGTGCACGGTATTGCCACAGATCCGGGATCCTTCTGCTTGGCAGGGATTCTCCTATTTTGGAGTACTTCACTAGACTTCTCATTTACATTTTTCAGCTCTTCCTCCATAGGTTTCTTTTTAGTGATCATCTCTTTCATAAATTTCTGATACACCGACATTTGCTCTAGTGCCTCAAAGAATGGCATATGAACCTCCAACTTTTTGAACAATGTGACAAATTTCTCAAAGTCCTTCTCTTGTGTCTCCTTCTTTGTCGCTCTTGAGGGGTACGGTAACTTGATCTTAGGTTTGACCGCTTCTTTTCTTTTCTCTCCGTAATTCTCACTTGACTCACCACTTCCAGCCATGATGGCATTCATATTCTGGTTATCTCTTGGGTTTGTCACTGTTGCACTCGGTAAGGCACCTGGTGTTTGGGAATGTGCTAGTTGTTGAGCTATCTGGCTCATCTGAACTTCAAGATTTTTTATGGAGGTTGTGCTATTCCGGGTCTCTTCCTGAAATTGCAGGTTATGAGCTGCCATATTCTCAATGGCAATCTCCCATTGTGCTTTTTGGGGAGCTTGCTGCTGCTGTGGATATTGTTGCTGATTCTGATCTTTCCAGGAGAAGTTAGGATGATTCTTCCACCCTGGATTATAAGTTTGAGCGTAGGGATTATTCTGCTTCAAGAATTTTATCTCTTCAATTTGTTGTGGAGTTGCAACACAATGTGCAGTAGAATGAGGTCCACTATAAATCTCACACTTTACCGCTTGAACCGGTTGAACCTGTGCTACGGTTTGTGTTTCAAGACTCATTTTCTTCAGCCTTCTCTCAACCTCGGCCGCAATTTGATCCTCCATTTTTACAACTTGTTCTGTTAGCTTCAAATCAATTATCTTCTCAGGTTGACTAACACTGCGATCATACAACTCAAGGTGCTCATTTGCTGCCAGTGGCTGTTGAAAAGTTTGTAGAGCCACCGACAGCTGTATCAATAAGTTGCTTTGACTTCATCTTTAACCCATTCACAAAATTCTGCATTTGTTCGATTGCGTCCATATTATGAGTGGGACATGCAACCAAACACCTCTTAAATCTCTTGTAAGCATCTCCAAGTGATTCTCCTTCTTTCTGCTTGAAATTAACAATGTCATGTCTTTTCCGAATGTATACAGATGCAGGAAAATACTCGTTCAGAAATGTAGTCTCCATCTCTTGCCAAGTAGTAATACTCCCAGCGGGTAGTGAATAAAACCACTCTTCGGCGTCCTCGGATAAAGTAAACGGGAACATCACCAACTTCTTTGCCTCTTCAGAGTGTCCCTCAATTTTCAAGGACGTGCTCATGGTAAGGAACCTTTGCAAGTGCTTGTTGGCATCTTCATTGATTCTTCCTGAGAACGGCCTACTTTGAAGTTGTCGGATGGTATATGGGTGTCAACCGTACTGCTGGAGCATTTGCTCGACCATAATCACCGAGAATTCTTTTGGCAGGTGGATCTGCCGCCATGATACTAGTTTCCGACTCGGAGTCTGTACCGGAATCTGTGTGCTGAGAGTGGCCTGAAACTGACTCTTCTTTCTCGAGCTCAGGGATAATTGGTTCTGAACTCGATGCTGCCAGCCTTTCTAGCTTAGCTTGCCGACGTCTAGCGTGCAATGATCTTTCGGGTTCTGCGTCAAAAGAAAATTCTGCTGAGGGATTGCCTCGCATATACAGGTTAGACAGATAATAGTAATAATAAAAATAACAGAAAAATAAAATAAAAAATTTTAGTCACAGAGTGACAAAATTCCAATTGAACTAACAAAACTTAAAATATGGCAGTCCCCGGCAACGGCGCCAAAAACTTGATTGAAAAAATAACAAGTGTACTATTTTAACGATGTAGTAATAAGTGGGGTTATCCCCGGAATCGATCTCTCGAGGACTGCATATAATTTGTAAGTGCAGATGTTATTTCAATTAGACAAAAGTTCCTTTTGGGGGTTTTGATTTTCAAACTAATTCTAATGACAGAAAGAAATAAGCAGAATAATAAAATGACTTTAACAACTATGAGAAATTATGCTAGGAAAAGTGTATGAATTGCTCAGCAAGAACCCTAAATTATCCTCAAAGAGATATTCCTCCAAACCTTAATTTTACTGACCCTCAAATATTTTTCTTAAATTCCTTAACCGAAAAACCTTTGATATTTCCCCCTGACCCTAATTCCTTAGCAGTCAAGAGAGAACATCAAGCAATAGTTCTGACAAGGTCTTTGAGTCACTACGGGGTATCCCTATCCCTAGGCAATATCTACCGTAATGTATTATGCAAAAACAATATATTGGTTTTTCAGGCCAAATCCCTAACCGTAAATCGTTCCCAATTTGTACGATCGAAAAAGTATAAATTTATTTGCATAACAAAAGATTAAGGTAAGAAATCATAAACTCATCAAATAATTCAACAACGGTTCATTACATCACAATTCAGGGACACCCCCTAGCATTAGGGGGTTTAGCTACTCATAATATTCAAAGAAAACAAAATACAAAATAAAGACATTACAAGAATTGGTGATAAAAGTTGATCTTCAATTTCTTCCGATCATGAAAATCTCCTCCTTTCCCAATCCTCCAGAGCTCTATTCTTTCTTCTGTGATTCTTTCGTACGATCCAAAAGTGTCTATTTTTCTCTCTCCACACAGCCTGAGTAGTTCCAAATCACAAAAACAGTACGAAATTCCCAGAATACCCTCAGAGGACACTTAAATGAAATAAATACAAAAATCACAAAATTCCCCTCCAGTGGCCCTGACACGGGCTGTGTCCCATGACACAGGCAGCCGTGTCAGGCTGCTGACTCTCATGCGCCAAGCCAACTTCTACAGGGGCCCTGACACGGGTCGTGTCCTGTGACACTGGCAGCCGTGTCAGGCTTCTGGTTGATATTTTCCTTACACATGTTTGTGCTCCAACTTCCACTTTCCCAGGCCTCCTGACACGGGCCGTGTCAGGTGACACGGGCACGCGTGTCAGCCCACTGTCCTCATTCCAATTTCATTCCAAATTTTGCGATTTTTCTCGATGTTTCGCTCCAATTCTTCCTGAATGTTTATGTGATCCTGAAAACACTAAAGAACACAACCAAGGCATAAAATGCGGTAAAAGGGATGTAAAACAAATAAACAATACAAAATGGTAATTAAAACAAATAACGAAATGACGTATGAAAACCACTGGTCAGTGCCCATACTCTTATGGGTCCTTTGAGGTTAGTTTTAATATGCTTCCTATTATTTTTAGCCTAAGCTTTGTAATAAGGCTTTGGATCATTCATAACTTTGGATTTAAAAGTTTGTTGTCTTGAATGAGTCCTAGCCTTAGGTTCTGGACCTTTTGGAACCTTGTAACTTTATGTCTTAGTTTCTGATTCTTTTAGAGCCTTTGACTTAAGAGTCATTGGTCCTAATTTATTTGGGACTTTTGATATTGAGATCTTAGGTGTTGCGGTGAGAATCAGATATCAAGCTATTAAATACCTTGAATCACACATCTTTGAAATTCACCACCGAGCTTTGATTTATCCAAAGGAAAGGGTAAAGATTGAAGAAAACCCTAAGTGCGCTATGTAAAGACACAACTAAGAGATCTAAGGTTTGGGGGTTGGTTATACCTAGGGAAGGTGTTAGCATCCTAAGTATTTGTAGTACTCTACAAGAACCTCTTGTTTTTATTTGTGTCATGTTAATGTTTGCTTGCTAAGGAATCTTCTATGGGTAAGGCAAAGACCTATGGTAAAGACCAAAATGCTAAAGGTAAAGACCTAAGGGTATGTACACTAAGTATGCTCGCCAAGACTTCGCATCTCGTGCCTATGTATCCTAATAAGGACGAAATCAGAGCATTCGTAGTTCACCTCTACGAGGGTGAGGAACCATTGACTATGGTCAAAAATTCCAAGGGGAGTGAGTATTCATGATCATGATACTCACATAGAGTTAAAGAACTCTCTAAGTCTAAGTTGTAAGGCAAAATGAGGAAGTGAATACTCATGATGATGAGAATCACATAGAGTTTAAGAACTCCATCCTAATTCTAGGTTGAGAGGGGTAAATGGCTCTGATGAGGCCAAAGGGAAAAGGAACATCATTATGATGATGCTCACATAGAGTTGAAGAAATCTAGGTGAATCCTAAGTTGTAAGGTAAGTGGCTCTAATGAGGCAAAGGAGGGAAGTAAGCAACCATGATGATAGTGCTTACAAGAGGCGGAAAAGAAGCCTAGTTAGGTCAAGGGGAAAGTGACTCTAATGAGGTCAAGGGATTGATCCTAAAAAGGTCAAAGGGAAAGGAATGGCTCTAATGAGGCCAAGAGGTAATGAGCTATCTATGACATTAAAGTCAATAGAGAAACTTTCCTTTGGAAGGAGGGGAGCAAAGAGGGTAGAGGAGAGGAGCTAACAAGCTAGCCTCACTTAAGGGGATAACTTAATAAAGTTAAAGATAAAAGATAACAATGATATTCACATTTGAATTTATGATGGTAAAAACACAGGGATATGATACATGGATTGAGACGGTGAATGTGATGACATTCAAGGCAAGTAAAAGTATACAGGTATTATGTTAACACACAAAGATCATTCATTAATGAACAAGGTAAATACCTAAATCGAATATGATACAAGTCTAGAGATCTTAATCAAATAGGTGATGACCTAACCATGGGGAATGTCTTTGTCCTAATCTTTATGTAAAGGGAAAGTATTACTTATGTCATTCTAAAGTCCACTTTTATGAAAGAGAAACCTAAACACATATGTACATGGTATAACCTAAGTTGATGGTTTGTATATAAATTGAGGGGAGGGAGTCTTATTTGAAGGTAAAGACCTATCTAAGACTTCATTGGGAGGACAAAAGTCCATAAGTTAAAACATATAAACATACACTTAAAAGTATACCTAAATCAGATTATACAAAGGTGCAAGCTTAAGTTAAGGCTCAAGGGTCTAAGCATGTTGAGACAAATTTGTACCAACCCTAAAAATTTAAAGGAAGCTAAATGGTATAAACCAAAGTCAAAACTCTCCTTTAATGAATCATAAAAAAAACCTAATCTTTTATATGAACCAAAGCCTTAAAAATAAATATTTTTTGGAGATTTTTTTATGTCAAGATAAAATAGGTTACAAGAGGAGACTAATGCAAAAAGAATGGATTAAAAACTCTAAAGTATGAGGAAGTTATAAATTGATGAAGTTTGTGAAAGAAAATAAAAAAAAACTAAGTGATAAAAATAAAGGAAAGGGCCTTAATGGGGTTTGAACCCATGCCCTTGGTCTCAATGTTAAAACAAATTACCACCTGCGCTGGTTGTGTAGCTTGTAAACTATATGCTTTTAGAAAAATAAATAAGAAACTTCTCACTGAATGCTAAAAATCAAAACGCGCGTGAAAAAAAGACAAAAGGATTGATATCAGAATCGAACCCAAGACAAGGCACGTGAAAGGCAAGGCAAGGCAAGAGGTTGCGCCACTGGGGTGGCCAGTACATCCGGTATTGAAAATGCAACAAAATAATGATAAGGGAAACAAGCTTCTAGGACCAAAAATGCGCTTGGGAAAAGGCTTGACCAGGTTTGTGACCTAAAAAAACCAGTTGCAAAAGCAACTCTAACTTCCTCAAAAATCCATGAAAATGGAAATTGTAAAGACCAAAATTGTGTGATTTTTCACCAGGAATCCAATGGTCCAAGTGGTTTTAGCTAAAGGGTCCCTAAATTAAAACACGATAGTGATCCTAAAGTAAGCTCACTTTTGCAATTTCTATGGCACAGTCAAAAACAAACATGCTAAGCAATATTCAGGGGATCAAACATGTCATAAACATCAAACTTAAACTATCCATGCTCAGTGTACATAAAAAATCAACATGCTTTTAAAAGTCAGATTGGAAATCACATACCTCTTGAAGCTCAAACTTGCAGTTTTCACAATAGATGTTCCAGCAAGAGATTAATGACCTGGTCAGCTCCTATACACCTCCTTGATCCTTTCCAAGTGCTTGAAAACCACAGAAATTGGTTGGACTGATGTATGCCTCATTCTTGCACAAGTGACCAAAGTTTCCAAAAGTGAACTTGAGGTAAATGATGTTACAGTTGGTGAATCAAGTTTGGAACACCTCAAACATGTTTTATGGAAGGTATTTAAAGTGTTAGGATGTTTGGAAATGGAAGTAACAAGGACTGATCTTGAAAGATGCAGAAAGTAAACCTTTCTTAGGTTTGAGAGTTGACTTTCTGATTTGAGAGGTTTTTGATGATTTTGAGGGTTTGAACAGGTTCAATGGATGTTTTGTGGTTTGTGTGAATGTTTTTTTTTTAAGGTTTGAGGGCTAGAACTGAGTATGGACAAGTTTGTGCAAATGAGAGGTTTTTGGTTCACAAGGGTAGATGAATGCAAGAGGATGGTTTCAGTGTTTTGCTTGAGTATTTGTCTTAGGTTTGTTGTGTGTTTGAAGTGTGTTGGGATGCTTTATTTATAGGCAAGAGGGAGGGGGAGATCAGATTTCACCAATGCAACTGATTTGGTTTTGGTTTAGTTGCACTTTAGTTGAAATGCAAGTGGAGTTTGCTAAGATGCTTCATGGTTCCAATGTGTTGTACTGACCTTTCTAGAGTTGTTAGGAGGCTCAGACACTTTATCATGATGCAAAGCAAGGTTCTGGTGCAGAAGGAGCAGTTTGGAGGCTCAAGAAGCTGACTTTGTGCATAAAGTCACCTTTTCCAAAATGGAAGTCAAGCCTTTATGCCATAAATAGCAAGATCAAGTGGATAAAGCTCAAATTTGTTGGATAATGTTCCCAAATTCGTGAAATCTTCTGAGCAAATGAAGATTTGCAAGTAAACATCTCTGAAATGCAAGATTGTATGGCAAGAAATTGGATTTGCAACAAGTTCACCAAGTGCATAACCTTGAAATTCAAGTTTCAAACCCTCAACTTCATGGATTCGATTCTCTTAGCTCACACATTGGATTGGGATGTTCTAGTACTTTTTGGAAAGCCCCAAGTATGCTCTATAATGTTCATGTTCACTCCAAGTTCTGAATCCAAAGGGATCATAATGAAAAAGGTGCTTGAAGTTGGCTGCAAACTAGGGCAAAAAGGGGTGAAATTTCACCAAGTCCTAACTTGATTTGAACTTCCAAGCCTCATAACTTAAAAACTAAGCCTCTTTTGGAGAAGGACCCTCTAATACAATTTAAAGTTCATGATGAGAGATTTAAATTGAGCTTTGGATCACAAAAATTGGATGTGTGGTTTGAAAGTTATGACTCTTCAAAGTTCACACAAGGACTAGATTCTTCCACACAGAAAAATTTCAAAAACCAAATTTTGCCCTTTTTGCAAGAAACCTCTTAAATCTTGATTTCTCATGCTCTAATTCAAATATCAAACATGTCTTGATGGAATATGGCTTGAATACTTCATCTTGGACCAAAAAACATCAAAAGTCAATGACTTTTCAGACAAAACCCTAATTTCCTTAGGACTTCAACTGGGTGATCCTTGTGATCTTGCTTTCTCAAACTTCTCAAAAACCAATAGATGACCTCCAAGGATGCATATGAACATATGGAATCATGTCCCAAGACTTGGGATCATGCCTCGACCAAAAGTTAAAGGCATGGTTGACTTTTCTTGATAAAACCCTAATTTGGGGCCAGATGAACTTGGGGTTCATCGCACTTATGATGGGAGCCAAACACACTTGATTTCTTGATGAATAAGGCCTCTTGAATGTATGCAAGCTTAATTGGTTGATAAACCAATCAAGACATTGACTGATCACACCAAGGTTTCTTTGTAATTCTTCAGGTCAAAACCCTAATTCCACAACTCTTGATTTCATGGTTTCTCCTTGATTTTTCTTGATCCAATGGGATCATGGAATATGATTTGGAAACCTCATGATCAACCCTTAAGACCAAAGGCTGAGCTTTTGGAGCCTCAGTTGACCTTCTTGACCAAATGACTTCAAACACCTTTCTTAACCACCTAGTGAACACTTGGGATGGATGCATTGAGCCAAGAAGTGTCTTAGAAGACTTTGAAATGTATGAGAACTTGACTTATTAATCTTGCCCTCTTTCTTGTGCAAAACCCTAGCTTTCAAATAGAACAAAACTAGCAAAATATGATGGTTAGTTGATAATGCATAGATGATTGAACCCTAATGCAAATGCAAGAAAGTCATGACATCTAAGGGTAAAATTTAGGGTATAACAGTTGCCCCTATTTAAATAGATTCACCGGATGGCGGGGGCAATGATAATCCTCATGAAATCAAGGTGAAAAGGTATTTAAATATAGCAAACCGAAAATTTTTCCCTTAGATGAAATGCACATGCTAAGGACAGGTAAAAACATGCAAATGGTGACATGCCATGAACTTCTAATATGATGATATGATGGCATGATGGTGCAAAAATGCAGACAAAACAAGACACCAAGTGACAAAGGTCAAACACCTACAAATGAGACTTACTGGGGATGAAGGTTAACAACCAACAAAAGAGACCCACTGGGGAAAGACTAAGAAAATACTAGGGATAAGAAAATAAAATGTGGGGGACCCCACAGATCCTCACTGGAGATGGAAATCAGAGAGGTTTTCTCCACTAGGGAAATATCTAGGGAGATGAAGGACATGTTCTGATATGACCGGACGACTTCGGGGACAACAAAAAAAGGTAGGCAAACTCTTTACTGGGGATGAAACCAGAAAGAATATATGATCTCCATTGGGGATCAATTTGAAATAAAGGACAGACACCCAACAAAATATTTTTTGGATTTCTTATACTAAAGAGTTCAAACAAGATCTTCAGGAAAAACCATAAAAGACAGAGACAAACACAAACTCTGCATGCGCCAAATGATGATAATCAGAAGTACTTTCAAAGGATACTGGTAACGATCAATCTTAAGATGCCAATAATGATTAGGCTTAGAAAACATGCCAGTAATTACTGGACTTAGGATACTGATAATGATCATATCTTCAACAGATGCCAATAAACATTGGACTTTTACGGGGATATTGGTGATGACCAAAACCTCTGCTGGGGATAGATTGTAGGATGCCAATAATGATTGGACTTTGAAAAACATGCAGTAATCACTGGACTTGTATTCCAATAATGATAGGATGAAAAACATGTCAGTGAACACTGGACTTATACGGTATCGATAATGATCGATATTAAAACAATGCCAGTGATTACTGGACTTGAAACACCAATAATGATTGGATATTGAACAAAGAGACATACAGTTAAAACTGACCAATTAAGATTGGATTATTTTAAACAAAAGGGCATGCAGTTATGACTGACCAATTATGATTGGACTTTTTGAACAATGCCAGTAATCAATGGACTTGAGAAATCAATAATGATTGACTTATGAGGTAATGCCAGTCGACACTGGACTTAGAGTACCAAGGAAACAGGTCTTTAGATGATGCCAGTAAACACTGGACTTCATAATACCAATAATGATTGGATTTTTCAAAACACGTCAGTAAACACTGGACTTCACGATACCAATGATGATCGATATTTGGACCAATGCCAGTAAATACTGGACTTTTAATACTAATAATGATTGGGTTTAAAACATGCCAGTAAACACTGGACTTTATGATACCGATGATGATCGATATTAAAACGGTGTCAGTAAACACTTGACTTTGTAAGCACCAATAATGACTGACCTGATGACAGAGTTTAAACAACAAATGGGACATCACCGGGTTGCATAGTGCTGACTAACCTTCCTGGGGAATAAGGATAATAATCAAATTTGATGCACGCTGGTGATAACCGGATGCACGCTGGTGATAACCGGATGCAAGCAGGACACGGATGACAATCCACGAACTCAAAAGGATACTTAACCTGAGCAGGTTAAGGTAAAAGAAGTAAAGACCCAAAAGAAACACACCAAATGCTAAAATGCACATGATATGGCTTGGTGCGAATGCTTAATGACATGCAAGAGACGACTCTGAAGAGAGGCGAAAGACTGGAGAAAAAAGGAAAATGGATAACACATCCACTGCAAGGAGCCACACTGAATCTGAAAAGAACAACCGCTCAGGGGTATGATAGGAAGTATTCTTCTTTCACCTAAGGAGGGAAAAACTTTCCACTTTCAACAAACATCTGTGGATGATACTGGGGAGAAATCCTTTGTATCCTGGTAATCAGTCATCACTGAAATATTCAATCCAATGGGTATTGCCCACTAATCTTGCTTTATTGGGGAATTACACACCAGATGGTTTAACAGTGCTTTCGTCACAACAAAACCTACTGGGGAGCATGTGATTTTACTAAATCGTCCCAAGAGCCAAAGTAGGTTATGTTTCCAGTGTGTTTTCTCAAAAGATTTGTTTTTATTTCAAAATTTCCGCTTTCAAAACATTATTAATAAACAAATGAAGTTTTGCATAACAAAAAAAGAGTAGAGAAATGATAAGTATCAAACATTGAATGGTCCAAAATCATATTTTATTAGAATGGCAACTCACAAATGGCAAAGTTCCATGGATCATTACAATTAGAAAATGGCAATAGAAAAAAAGTTACATCGTGTTATACCCCAAATTTTGACCATCAAGATTTCCCATCATTGGGCAAATCATCATCACAATATGGGTGAACCATCATACCTCATCAATCTCCCCAAAGATGGGTGAGCATTCACTACAATCAAGAATTAGGGTTTCAAGCCCTCTCAGAGCACTTAGACGGAGGATCAATTAATAAATGACATGATCTTCAACATGTATAACCTCTCAAAACACCCATAAAGGATCAAGAGGGCTCCCACATCAAGAATCAGGCACAAAGTTGCATTATTCCAAGTGGATCAAGCCTCAAGATCGCCAGTGTCACCAAATTAGGATTTTGGTCGACTGAGGCCTCCAGATAGAAATTTTCATCTGGGCATGAGCCAATGCTTCAAAGCACAACCCAATATACTCTAAGGGACCTCATGGACCCAATCATCAAGTCAATTTAACCTCAGGGGATGCATTTACCCAAAAATCAGGAATTAGGGTTTCTTGACCTAAATTCACCCCTAAGTTGACTTTTGGGACAAAACATGAGCCAAGACCTCAAGACATGATTTAAGGGTCTCCAATACACTACATTGATCCATTTGCAACAATGGATTAATCCAAGAAGCCTAATCCACAAGTTTCAATTTCATTTGGACCACACTTAGGGTTTCGAGGGAAAAGTCAACTGTACCTTTGACTTTTGACCAAGACATGCTCCCAAACCTTGGGAAATGATTCAATACACCCTATAACACCTATGGAATGTATCCATTAGGTTTGATTTAGGTCAAGGACTTGATTTCACAAAGGATCGCACAATTTAGATTTCATCCGATAAAAAGTCAACTGTGCACAAAATCAAGTTTGAGTTTTTGGAATTTTTCACAATTTTGGTTCCTCAACCCTAAAACAATGTTAATATGTGATTTGAATCATCATTCATCAAGAAAAATCAAAGAAAGTGAGTTAACTTGTAAAAGGGGTAACCATAAAAAACTTAGAAATTTTCTAAGTTATGGAACAAAGTGGCTAGGGTACCCACTTCCAAGGATCATAACTTGAGATCCAAGCAACCATTTTGGATGGTCCAAAGATGGATTTGTATCTCTCATTACACACTTCAAAAGTGTCAACTACACCTCATTCCAATTCTTCGTGGATTTTAAGTTATGGGGTGATCAAAATGACTAAAAACATGAAAATGACATTTTTTCAACACTTAGTGAAATTTTCACTAAGTCAAAATCTGCCTTACTTTTTCCATAATGTAGGGACATTTTTCATCTTGATCCAAGTCAAACCAAGTCTAGGGGTGGACATCAAAGTTAAAGTATGCCATGAGGGCTTTCCAACAAGTACCAGATCATCTCCACATTCCATTTTAGCAAGGAGATACAACCCTTGGAACATGGCATCCTGAACTGGTTTTTCAAGGCAGAATTGTGCACATTTTCTCGATTTGTCCAAATCTGATAAATCCAAGCCTTGTCATCATTTTGGACACATCTGAGGATCAAATCTAAGGGGGATGATCTGATCTCCAAGCCTCCAAAGTCCAAGAATCTACAAGTAGCATGCCAAACCTAAAAGGCTACAAAGATGCCAAATATCCAATTTTGTTTCCAAGCATTCAATGCATACACCAAGGTGGCATGAACTGAGCCTATCCCAACTGAATTCAGTCCAAGTTTATCTCTGAACCAAAGCTACAAAGCATGTGCTCTAATCTCAAGTCAATGGCTAGAGGAGACTTGAGATTCCTTTTGCATAACATTGGCCAAAGGCCTGCTGCAGGCTCCATTAACTATTGATGCCAAAACAAACTTGACACACTATAAATAGACATCAATTGTGACCAGTTTGAGCACACCAAGGCAACCAAACTGATGCTTTCCTCAAAATCCCTCTCTTTAGGCCAAAATGCCTTCTTTTGCAAGGTATCTCTGAGTTTTTGAGTTAGAGAGCAATTCCATCACAGCTCATGATCCAAACACATCCAATATGTTGTATCTAAGTTGTCCAAACTCTCATATGTGACCTGTAACACCAAAATCACAAAGTCCCCTTTCAAAACCTCAAAATTATACTTTTTTGCATTTTTCAAGCCATGTCTGGATTCAGTCACTTTCAAAACCAGATAAAACCTCAAACACACTTCAAATATCATCCTTGAACTGTCCCAAATGGTTCCCCACATCTGGAACACCATTTGAGAGAGTTTCCATATTGGTCACTTTTGCCCCTTTTGCAAGAAATAGCTCAAACTTGTTCCTGAGGAGTCCAGCTGGTGGTGATCATTCTAAAAGCTTCTAAGGGATCAATTGAGAGTGTCTAAAGCATCAAATTACTTTTGGCATAAGAAACTTGGCAGATAGCACAAAAAGCTCATAAAGAGGTAAGCATCACAACTTGAACTCCTTGAAATATGAATTGCTTTGGAGTCCACTGATCATAAACATCTCATACATGTTGTATATGTTGTGTTTTAACCAATTCATCATGTAATTCATGCCTGTACCATGAGGTAGCACAGAAAATGCAAATGGAGGCCTATTTCAAAACCACTATCGGGTTTTAAAATGGGGACCTCATCTGAAAAAACCAAGGGCACCATTGGATTCCTTGTGAAATTCTAGGCAGGATAGACCTAAATTTTGTCCCAATCCATGGAGAAATGAGAAAGTTACAACCTTTACGTTTTTGGACCAAAACCTTGCCTTGCCTTGCCTTGGCCAGACCTAAAACAAGGCATGTCTTATGTATTCATGGGGTGGTTTTGATACACGGATGTATCATCACCCCAGTGGTAGAAGGCGCTCACTGCAACCTAGAGGTCTGGGGTTCGAATCCCCCTCGCCCCAGACCCTCTTTTTACCATTTTTTCCACTTTTTTTAATATTTGTCATATTATTTTAAATTATTTGGAAAATTAATTTCTCTCTCAATTTTAATCATTTTTTATTGGTTCTTTTTCTGAAAAATCACAAAAATATTAAAATATTTTATTCTACAAAAAAATCAGATTTATATTATTATTTTAATATAATTGGTATTTTTGTAAATAAATTCATTTTTATTGTTTTTTAAACATTTTAAAAGTGAATTTTTATCTTGAAAAATCAAAACCAAATGAGTTTTAATTCATCTTGTGATTAAAACATCATTTTTTCAACTTCAACCAAAAATCACAAGTTGTTTATTCAAACTTATTTGGTGTCTCATCATTTTAATAAATTTTCTTTGAATAAATACTTTAAAAAATGATGAAATTAGGGTTTCTTCGATTTTCACCCTAACAAATCTTTTTCAAACACTCATGGGCCTCTATCACGGTGTAAGACCCAACCCCTTTTCAAACAAAACAATTTTGGGCTTCTCCTCGTGTTGTAAGTCCCATATTTATTTTTCAAAATAATCCTTGGGCTTCCCCACGTGTTGTAAGACCCATATTTATTTTTCAAAATAATCCTTGGGCTTCTCCTTGAGTTGTAAGACCCAACCCTTTTGTAAATAAACCTCTGTGGGCCTTAGTCATTGTATAAGTCCCTCTGTGATTTTCAAAACAACGGTGCGATCACTGTTAAACCTTGGGCCTCTCCTTGAGTATAAGCCCCAATATTCTTTTCAAAACAACTTCCCTTTTGATTTAGATTCAATATATATGTTCTTATCAAAACTTTCTTTAATTTCTTTGAACAACTAACAATATAGCATGGAAGCTTGCTCGCCTGTAAGTTTTAAACAGCTTTCATTTACTCGCTTTCATATATATATATATATAACTGTATTGTGGGAAGCTGCGCACTGTAAGTTTTCTTTCATATCCTTTTAAATACTTTTCATATATCAACTGTATATATACTAGTATAGTTATTTAGAGTTTTCCACGTCAACTAGGTCTAGAACTAGGTAAAGCCATGTTGGTCACTCTTAAATACAGTCAAAACTAGATCCCCATAGAATTTCCAGATACAGTCTTGCCTTCTCTTGAGCTTAAACAATATGGAACAAAGAGAAAAGCAGTATTCTTCATGAACCTTTTCTCAGGCTGTCACCCCTAGAAATTGTCAAAGAAATTCTACTCCCCAGAGTTGATCTATTCTCGGTGAATAACATCTCTTGAGTTTCTTCAAACCTCAGAACTTTCACTAAATGATCTATTCTCGGTGAATAGCATTTCTTGAACTTTTCTTGGTTTGAGACCTACGGGTTTCCTAAAAGCATCCCTGCCTCCTCTTGGGCTTTGTACAAGGACCCTCCGGCTTCTTAGAAGTTCTCATGCCTTCTCTTGGGCTTAATACAAGGACCCTGAAGACCTCTTAAAGGTATAAAACAGAACTTAGTCATCCTTTGCACGAGTAGTTTTTCCAGTGTCAAACCTCTGACCAATTTTAGGGTTGATTCTCATCCCTTAAAACACCGCCTCCTCCTGGAGGCATCATACAAAAGATAAAACTCTTCCACGCTAGTAGACTTTGACAGTATAATCCCCTTGAGTCTCAAAAACATTCTCAAGTTCCCTATAAACATAGGAAGAAACCCCGATCATTCCGGATCGATCTCCAGTAGAGTTAAACCCATAGGTTCTAAAACCCAGTCTCTCTCCTGAAAATCCCCAAGCCAGGGTTAGTTTATCATTAGGATAACACTATCCCAAATCAGAACCTCAAGGCATCTGATACCCTAACTCTTCTGTAACCCTCAGCAAGAGTTGATTTCCCCATTAGGACATGCCTCGGGATCTCAAGAATCCCCAGCATAAGATAGCCTCCTCTTAGGCCTTGTATAATGACCCTTTCCTCAGCATTTCAGCCTCCTCTTGGGCTTTGTACAATGATTCTCCCCAGTGGAGATAACCTTTTCAAACTCTCTTGTTGAGTCAATCACCTTTTCAGACTCTCTTGTTGAGTCAATCACCTCTCAGACTCTCTTGTTGAGTTAATCACCTCTCAGACTCTCTTGTTGAGTCAATCACTTTTCAGACTCTCTTGTTGAGTCAACCCTTTTAGCCTCAATCTCAGGCTTTGTACGGGACAGATAAAAGCACTCTCTTGTTGAGTCCAACCCTTTTAGCCTCAATATTGGGCTTTGTACAAGACATAAATCTTCATCTCTTAAGCTTGGGACAATTATCTTTTCCTGCAGAGCCATTTCCTCCCAGCCTTCTTTTAGGCTTTGAGGAATGATTTCCCAAGCAGAGTCAAACTCATTTCAGCCTCAATCTTGGGCTTTGTACAAGACACATAAAAATATCCTCACCAGAGTCAGTTAAATCTCCTCTTTCAGCCTCAATCTTGGGCTTTGTACAAGACACATACAAACCTCCCCGACGGAGTCAAAACCTTTCTCAGCCTCCTCTTAGGCTTTGTATAACGATATCCCCAAAAAAAGTCAGTCCCTTTTTTTTGCCTCAATCTCGGGCTTTGTACAAGACAGATATAAACCCTCTCTTGTTGAGTCGGTCTTACCCAGCCTCCTCTTAGGCTTTGGGAAAGGATTTCCCCAGTGGAGTCCATCAACCTCTTAGCTTCAACCTTGGGCTTTGATCAAGGCACACAAAAATCAACAATACTTCTTTAGAGATGACAAGTTCTCTCTCATTCAAACCTTTTAGCTTCAATCTTGGGCTTTGAACAAGACACAAATAAACCTTTTAGCTTCAATCTTGGGCTTCGAACAAGACACCAAAACATTATCTTTTTCCTCCCTTAGAATAGGAGGAACTACAATTGCTCTGATTTCCCTGTTTCGTTTAAATGGGAATACGCAGGCATAAGATTGTGAAATCTTAGCGAGCATACTAATCCAAAACTCTAGGTCCAGTACCTTCATATCAATCAAAACTTAGGTCCAGTACCTTACCAAAAACCTCGGGCAAGCCCGAAATCAAACAAAAACTCACTCACTCTCTCATATTTCCCAAGAAACTTTCCCACCCCATTACCGGATAAACACCATCAAGCATAAAGCGAAACCTAAAGCTAACATTATGTGGATAACCACATATAGGTATAACCTGACCCCGGACCCCCAATCTCTTTAAGCGTTTGTTCAGTTAAACATTCGCGTGCAAGGTTAGTTTTATATAGCTTCCATTTCCCTTCCAGCTTCATGAGATAAATAAGAAATCAGAAAGTAGCACCCCCTCCTACCATTGCGGTGAGGAAAACCCATCGAAAAGGTGGTCGCGTCACCGACAAAAATTGCTCGCTACACATCGTATTAAATGACCACTACTATCCCTAATGACTAAGAATCCTCCAAATTCTCGCTGCTGATGAGAGCGAATGAGCTTGAACTTCTACTTGAATTCCTTGGTATTGGTGGTAACCCTTCTGACACAGTGAAATGCCTTTTGTCCCTAACTTTTGCTTGGATCGCTCTTTCAGGTTTTCAATCCATCGGGATGCTCATTTTTGCCTATACCGCCCTTTCGGGTTTTCAACTTAGCGAGCTCTTTCTTTTTTATTTAATACCTAACTTTTGCCTGAGTCTCCTTCATAGGTTATGACCCACCGGGATACCCTTTTCTTGCCTAAGTCGCTATTTCTGGTTTTCGACTTAGCGGGCTTTTTAGGCATAATATTTTCTTACTGCGCCAGCATTTACAGGGTGTGAGAGTTATTCACCATCCATCGTTGTAAGAATTAGGGAACCTCTTGAGAATACTGTCTTTACCACAAATGGGCCTTCATAATTAGGCGCCCATTTTCCACATACATCCCTTTGAGATGGCAAGATCTTTTTGAGTACGAGTTCTCCTTCTTTGAATTCACGAACATGGACCTTCTTATCGAATGCCCTTTTCATCCTTCTCTGATACAAATGACTATGACACATCGCAGTCAAACATTTCTCATCGATGAGGTTCAGTTAATCAAATCTTTCTTGGACCCACTCTGCTTTATCAAGCTTGGTTTCCATAAGAATTCTCAAAGACGGTATCTCTACTTCAATGGGAAGAATGACATACATCCCATACACCAAAGGAAAGGGGGTTGCCCATGTCGAAGTCCGAACCGAAGTTCTATACCCATGCATGGCAAATGGTAACATCTCATGTCAATCCTTATAAGTCTTGACCATTTTCTGCAGGATCTTTTTTATATTTTTTTAGCAGCTTCAACAACTCCATTCATTTTGGGACGGTACGACGAAGAATTATGATGTTCAATTTTGAAGATATCACATAACTCTTTCATTGTCTTGTTGTTCAAATTTGTTTCATTGTCTGTTATGATCCAGTTTGGAATTCCATAACGACAGATAATCTGGTTCTTGATGAAATGGGCAACCACTTGCTTGGTCACGTTGGTGTAGGAGGCAGCCTCAACCCACCTTGTGAAGTAGTCAATAGCCACTAAGATGAACCGATGACCGTTAGAAGCTATTGGCTCAATTGCCCTAATCATGTCAATGCCCCACATAGGAATAACCAAGGTGACGACAACACATTCAATAATGTTAGAGGTACATGCACCTTGTCAGCATAAATTTGGCATTTATGACATTTTCTGGCGTATTGGATGCAATTAGCCTCCATAGTTAACCAATAATATCCAACCCTCGAGATCTTCTTAACCATGGCATGCCCATTAGCGTGATTGCCAAATGCTCATTCGTGAATGTCTTGAATTAACAGGTCTGCTTCTCGTTTGTCAACACATCTTAGCAAAACCATGTCATGATTCCTTTTGTATAACACATCATTACTGAGGAAAAACTTGGAAGACAACCTTTTAAAAGTCTTCTTGTCAAGATTAGAAGCATTATCAGGATATTCTTGGTTTTTTAGATAATTTCTGATGTCATGAAACCATGGATTCCCATCCACCTCTTCTTCAACCAATTGGCAGTAGGCTGGTTCAGTCTTGAGCTCGATACTAATGAGTGGCGCCTCATTAACAAAATTAACCTTCCACATTGAAGCCAACATGGCTAAGGCATCAACTATGTGATTTTCTGATCGCGGAACATGACGGAACGTAATCTCATCAAAGTATTGGATCATCTCCACAATATAAGCATGATATAGGATCAATTTCTCGTCTCTAGTTTCCCATTCACCTTTGACTTGATAGATAACTAGAGCATAATCTCCACTGACTTCCAAAATCTTGATTCTAAGGTTAACAGCTGCTTCCAATCCTAGAATACACGCTTCATATTCAGCAATGTTGTTTGTACACTCAAAACATAATCTGACAGTAAACGGGGTGTAACCACCATCCGGGTTCATCAACACAACACCTACACCATGCCCATTGTAGTTAGAAGAACCATCAAACATCATCTTCCAACGTAAACCTGGTTCAGGACCTTCATCAGGGCCTAGCTCTTCAGAGTTCTTCTTTATCAACATAATGTCTTCATCTGGAAAATCAAACTTAAGAGATTCATAGTCTTCCACAGGTTGATCTGCGAGGTAATCTGATAAGACACTTCCCTTGATAGACTTCTGAGTGACGTACTGAATATCATACTCTGATAAGAGCATATGCCAACGGGCAAGTCTCCCAGCTGGAGCAAGATTTTCAAAGATATACTTTATTGGGTCGATTTTTTAGATTAATAAAGTAGTGTGACATATCAGGTATTGCCTCAGGCGTTTAGCGACCCATGCTAAAGCACAGCAAGTCTTTTCCAAAAGTGAATATCAACTTTCGTAATCAGTAAACTTCTTGCTCAAGTAGTAGATGGCATGCTCTTTTCGCCCAGATTCATCATGTTGCCCCAAAACACAGCCCATTGATCCTTCCAATACAGTCATATACATGAAGAGGGGTCTCCCAGGAATAGGCGGGACCAAGATCAGTGGTTCTTGCAGATAACTCTTGATTTTGTCAAAGGCCTGCTGGCAGTCGGAATTCCACTCTACAGTCTGGTCTTTACGAAGCAGCTTGAAGATCGGCTCACAAGTGGGAGTCATATTGGAGATAAACCTGGAGATATAATTCAAACGACCAAGGAAACCTCTTACTTGAGACTCAGTTTGCAGAGCTGGCATCTCTTGAATAGCTCGCACTTTGTCAGGGTCTACCTCAATTCCTCGTCGGCTAACGATAAAACCGAGCAACTTTCCCGATCTAACACCGAAGGTACATTTAGCAGGGTTCAACCTCAATTTATATTTCCAGAGTCTTTTGAACAATTTCAGAAGGTGATCCAAATGGTCTTCCTCACTCTGGGATTTAGCAATCATATCATCAACATACACCTCAATCTCTTTATGTATCATGTCGTGGAAAAGAGTTACCATAGCTCTCTAATAGGTTGCCCCTGCATTTTTCAAACCAAAGGGCATGACCTTGTACTAATAAATTCCCCAATGAGTGATGAACGTAGTCTTGTCCATGTCAGTAGGATCCATTCTGATCTGGTTGTAACCGGAGAAACCATCCATAAAGGAGAAGATTGCAAAACGGGTCGTATTATCCACAAGAGTGTCGATATGTGGTAAAGGGAAATCGTCCTTTGGACTGGCCTTGTTAAGATCCCTATAATCCACACACATTCGCACCTTACCATTCTTTTTTTATCACAGACACAATGTTGGCCACCCATTTAGGGTATTTTGAGACTGCCAGAAATCCTGCACCAAGTTGCCATTTGACCTCATCCCTGATCTTGAGTGCCAAGTCGGGTCTACTTCTTCAGAGTTTCTGTTTCACTAGCGGGCATTCAGGCTTGAGTGGTAGTCTATGAACTACTATGTCTGTATCCAAACCAGGCATGTCCTGATAGGACCATGCAAACACATCCACATACTCTTCAAGAAGCTTTACCGACCGTTATCTGATTACTGCCCCAAGCGTTGCCCCAACCTTGACTTCCTTATTGTCCTCATCGGTACCAAGATTGATGGTGTCAACTTGTTCCTCATGTGGCTGAAGATCTGTGTACTCGTACTCACACATTTTTGCCAACTCATTTGGGACCTCGTAATCTTCTTATCCCTTATCCTCAGCTTGGTAGATGGGTGAATCAAAGTCAATGGTGAAAGTAGGGTCATCAAATACAACAGGTTTATGGATTATTCTGAATGATGGAGGGACTTATTTTATTAAAATGTACAAAATTAAATGCAAGAAGAAATATTTTTGGTATTTTTGAAAAAGATTTCCATTTTCCCTTAAAAGCAAAAAACAGTAAATGAAAACAAAAGAGTTTAACAATACATCTTCGTTGATAAATAAAAGTTGAAAGCGGTGGCCCATACAAAATAGTCCAATAGCCTTGGGCACGACTATGGAAATGAAAACAAACAACAAAAACAAACATATTACTCTGGCACAGGGAACAACACAGGAATCTCAATAGCCTCCCAATTATTTAGTGTGGCGTCACACTGAAATACTAAGTGGCTGATATCCTAATCTTCTTCGTCTTCTATCACGGCATTGACCTGATATCCTTTGCTGACGAACATTTCTTGGATTGTCTTTGGTCGCATTGTTGTAGAAGCAGATGTTTTATCACGAGTTAGTTTGTAACCTAACCCTTGATACTTCTTTCTTTCTTGAACTTCAATAACCTTACCCCAGCCTGCAGGAACACCTCCTTTAAGGGAAGATTACATACTCTTGAAGGAAACAAAAGATGGATTACTCGGGACCACCGGTTCTTCAATGTCCAACATGACAGCATTGGCTATTTCAAGAGCTTGGAAAGAAGTTTCCAAAGCGTCCTCATCAGCCTCTATGTAGCGGAAGGAAGACAAATTACTGACCATCAAGTCCTCTTCACCATGTATGATAACCAACTTTTCATCAATCACAAACTTCATCTTTCAGTGTAACGTTGAAGTTACAACACCAACTTCATGGACCCATGGCCTTCCAAGTAGGCAGCTGTAGGCAGGATTAATGTCTAACACTTGGAATGTGATGTTGAAAACATGCAGGCCAATTAATATTGGTAGCCATCAAAAGCTTTGACAATTAGGGAGGTAGGTTTCATTTCAGCCCCTTTGTAAGCCAATTTTTCAAGTGTCCTTTTAGGTAAAACATTTAGGGAGGAGCCAATGTCCACGAGGACTCTTGCCAAAGTGTCTTCTTGGAATTTAACGGATACATGTAGGACAAGATTGTGATTTTGACCCTCTCTAGGTAACTCTTCTTTGCTAAAGCTGAGGGTGTTGCAAGCAGTGATATTTGCGATTACACTGTCAAACTGGACGGCAGTAATATCTCGAGCAACATAGGCTTGGGACAATATCTTTTGCAAGGCAGCTCGGTGAGTAGGTGAATTCAACAACAGAGACAAGATTAAGATTTTAGAGGGAGTCTGGTGAAGCTGATCCACCACATTGTAGTCACTTCTCTTGATGATCCTCAAAAACTCAGCATCTTCATCACTTGTAACCACGTCCTTTTCCTTGTCCTTGGGAGGCACGAGAGCAATAGTTTCTTTGGGCACTTTCCCTTTGAAGAGGGGAGTATAAATTCGACCACTTCGGGTCATTTTTCCAGCCTCATCTATATTAGTTACTTCTTCACTAGTAGTTCCCACCTCTTTCCTTGGACCACACTTCCAGACTCTTTGTCAATCACAGTGTTTTCATATTTCCACGACACAACTTTAGAATTTCTGAAACGAAAAGGAATAGGTTCTCTGATGATTCTGGGCCTTGGTTGATTGGCAGCAGAAGCAACAACAAATTCTGGCTTATTGAATACTGGCTTTGGTTTATTGAAAATAGGGACCACAGAACCAGGCTTCGGCACATTAAAAATGGGCACCTTCTCGCTTGAGTCTGGTAAATTGAATATGGGCTCAATTACCGCAACTTCCTCTTTCTTCACTTTACTGATTACTTGCAGAAAACCTTCATCAATCAACTATTGAATATCATCTTGAACCAATTTGCATCCTCTGACACTGGCATCACACTCTTCATAGTCATTGTGACAAACCTTTACTAAACCAGCTTCAAACAATTTTGCATGAAAACCTTGACAGGAGTTTTTATCTTAGATGCATCCATGATCAACAACTCATCACTTTCATCTTCAATAGCATTTACAGTCCCATGTATAGGCAGTGGGTTATTCTTCACATTTGGCTGATTATCCCCAAAGGACAGAATCTTCTTCTCCATCAAACCCTTCACAACATATTTCAATGCAAGGCATCCTTCTAAGTTATGACCGGCAGCACCTTGGTGGAATGCACAATGGGCATTAAGGTTATAGAATTGCATTGACTTCGGTAGGGAGCGTTTGATTGAGGATCTTGTGGCCTCTATTGTTGTTGGTAAGCTGGAGCACTGGGTGCTTGCTGATAGTTGGGTTGTTGTTGATAAATAGGCGCCTGCTACACGGGCTGATGATTGAAAGTTAGGGTCACAGCCGCCACATAAGGTTGTGGGGAAAACTGCACAAGGTATACTGGTTATTGAACAAAACTTGGGTTAGATTTCGGTTGATAAACTAGTTGTTTCCAAACTTGATTCTTCTTCCTGCCTGTCATGACTGCATTTGTCTCCCCTTCTTTCTTTTTATGGAAATTACTGGGAGGTTTCTTGTTGTTGCCACTGCTTGAATTTCTTGAAGAACTAATCACCTTGCCACTCTTCAAACCAGCTTCTACTTTCACTCCCACAACCACAATGTCAGCAAAGTTGGCACTAACGCTGCTAATCATCCTTTCATAAAACTTAGGCTTCACAGTGTCTATGAACCAATTAGCTAGATCTTTTTCGGATAATGGAGGTTCTACTTGGGAAGTAGTCTCCCTCCAGCGTTGAGCACTGAGACATACTTAAAAGCTTCCTACGATCAGGGGCCAAATCCATATTGTACTTGTAATATTTCACAAAAGCATCCGACAGATCTTGAAAACTATGAATTCCGGACTGGTCCAAACCCATATACCATTTAGCAGAGGCTCCTTTCAAACTAACCTGAAAACAGTGGATCATTAGCTTATCATTATCCACATATGCTGCCATTCTCCTGTAGTACATAATCAAGTGCGACTTTGGGCATGTCGTGCCTGAATACTGGTCGAATTTTGGAGTCTTGAACTTTTGTGGAATCACTAAACCAGATACCAAACACATATCTCTAGCATCAGTACTAAAGATGTTACTGCCTTCCATTGCTCTCATCTTTCTTTGGATAGTTTCCACACTTTCTTTCAGCCTCTCATGGCGCTCGTCCCCTTCTTCAGACACTTCGGGGTAATCATAAACCGACTGTGGATTGTGGAAAATGGGGTGCACTTGAGTTTGCATAGCTGGTGGAGCAAAGGTTGGGATAGCTTGGGGATTTTCATTTCCCACGGGAATAACCTGTTGAGTAGTTGTAGCAATTGACGGAGGTACAAAACCATAAGGCAAACCAAACGGTGGTACAACAGCAGTATTGACATTTATAGAAGGCTCTACGATTAGAGTGACAATCTCGGAGACCACGGTGGTCAGAGTATCCATCTTTGCTTTGATAAGTTATAGGACTTCCATGATTTGCCCTACGCTTCCTTGTAAATTATCCACTTCATTGTTGACCCTATCCAGTTCAACATTGTGCTCAAACATCCTTTGGCGAGCTTGGGCTCGAGTGTTGTATCTGCGTTGGAGATTCAGTGTGACGGTTTCTGAAGACAATACGCCTGGATAAGACACGACAAGAAAGAATGCACACGTTATGACATGAAAAGATGCAAATGCAAATGTGAGCAAAGCCATCAAGGAACTCAAAATGAAAATTTGCAATCATTGTAGATATTGAGGATACGTCTTAAAACAACTCATTCATTAGCAAATTTGCAAGTTTTACAAAATAGGCGGTACACCTTCAAAGTTCATTACATAAGCAAATAGAAATATAACATAAAAGGAACTAAGAATCTAATCCACTTGATGACGGTCCCTCCCCTCCATGGAGTTCCTTCATGAGTTTGTCGATTTGTTCTTGCATCCTTGCTTTGTCAAGGGTCAGCTCTTCCAGCACTTTCTTCATCTTCAACTCTTCATTTGTAGGGACTACCGACGGCTTATGGCGCGGATAAGGCATCCTCATCACAAGAGCGGTTCTACGAGCCCAGTCCAAGCAAGCTTCTGTGACGATACAATCAGGATTTCCTAATGCAGTCCATCTTTGTTTGTTTATGTAACGCCAATCACGTGCAATTTTGGCTCTAAACTCAGGATTTTCCCCCTTCTTCAAGAAAGAGCCTTGTCAGATTGCTAGGATCAGGTTCTTCCTCCATTAGGTGACCAAGTTGTCGGCGAGCGAGAATGAGGTTATAACTGATGCATCCCTTCCTGCCAATAAGCGATACATTGGGGAAGTCGCCACAGTTTTGAATAATAAGGATCCCCCCATAAATTGGGTCATACCACTCGATGTCTGAATGGGTAAGCTCCATGAGTCTCTTGGACCAAATTGTACTATCTTTCACGTCCCAAAAGGTTGTGGTCCTCGGTAGGTGCGAAATAAACCACCTATAAAGGAGAGCAACACAGCAAATGATCTGTCCCTTTTCTCGTAGATTCTTTGAGTTGATGGCATGATAAGTATCAGCCAACAGAGTAGGAACCGGATTCTTGAGCATAAAAATCTGAATAGCGTTGACGTCGATAAAATCTTCAATGTTGGGAAATAGAAACAATCCATAAGCCAACAAAGCGAAAGTGGACTCAAAGAGCACAATGTTCTTCCTGTTAACAAAATACCAAGCCTTCTCGAACAAGAACTGAGCGGGCAAACCAGAAAGTCCTCCCTTGATAGCCATGTGGGCTCGAATGTTAGACAACCTTAGTCTCGTTCCTCTTGCAATGTCCTTCTTACTGAGCTCCTCTTCTAATCCAGAGAATAGAGGGAAATCGTTGACAGGGAGACCCATCAAAGCAGAGTATTCTTCCAAGGTTGGCATTAACTGGTAATCAGGGAACACGAAGCAATGATAAAAAAGATGGTAGAGTTGAACCAACATCTCTAACAGTCTTTCAGCCCTTCGAAGCTTCAACAGCGGGAGAATCCTTCCATACCTTTCTGAGAAAGCCAATGGGTATTCAATCAGTTTTCCTAGCTCCTTTAGTTGCTCAACATTGGGAACCATGAAGGTGTACGACCAAGTACCTCTTTTTCCAAAATCCATCTTACAATGTCTACAAAACAAATTTTCAGTTCCTTGATAGGGTTAGTAAAAATGTAAAATGCAAAATGCAATGCAAATGCAGTTGGTTTTAAGGAACACATCAGAGACATTTTTAAAATAAGCTTCCATTCATTAATATTGAGAAAAGTTACAACTTTCAAAGTACATTTCAAGAAGCTCAAAATACAAAGAGAGAAAAATAGCTAGGCCTAAAAAGTCCCAAGAAGTCCTATCTAGAAAGGCTACACTCCACGCATCCTCTTCTGTCTCTTCAGTTTGTCATTCTCTAGAATCAGCTTGTGAACAATTCCTTTCTAAGCACCAGATGTCGGAGGAATACTTGCATACTCGTGAGTACTAGAAGTTGGTTGCACGCTAGAGAAAAATAAATTCTCTTGCGCCATATGCCTCTCTACTACACGTCTCTCGAGCAACTCAATCAAAGCATCCTTCTCTTTCATCTATTTCTTCATCTCTATCTGTTCAGCATAGATGGCATGGTACTTCCCCTCCCAAGTGTCTCGCTCAAGTTTCATCCTTGCCAGAGTTTCCTGATATTCTTCCATGCGCTCAATAGGAATGATAGAGGGTGATGCATCAGTAGGCTGCAGAGGTCTCTCGGGGAGGTATGGCATCTTAAGATCACGAGCTCGGGATCGAACCCACTGAAGGAATGGTTCCAAGGCCATACAGTTTCTCTCCCCCAAGTCTTTCTTAGTTCTCTTATGGAGCATTCCCCAAGCATGCAAAACTCGATCCTTAGTTTCTGCACTGGCTTCCTAGTTAAGATATAAGAAGCTAGACAAAAGGATGTTCTTAGGCTTGTTTTCCATAGGGTACCCAAACTGGCGTCTAGCAAGAATAGGGTTGTAACTAATCCCACCTCTGATACCAAGGAGTGGTACATTGGGGAATGGGCCACAACTATCAATGGTGACTTTTTTGTCATAAGCTGAGTCGTACCAAAACACATCAGTGTGAGTGAGAGATATGATTCTCTGAAACCAACGGAGCTTGTCTGGATTATCTTTAAAGCGTGATGTCCGAGGCAAGTGTGTAACAAACCACTTGTAAAGCAAAGGTGCACAACACAAGATGGTACCATGTCCCTTTAGAGTTCTGTGATGGATGGAGTGATAAGTATCACCAAGCAATGTGGGTATAAGGTTTCCACTTAGGAAGATCCGAATGGCATTGATATCAACAAACTCTTCAATATTAGCAAACAAAACTAAACCATAGACAAGTAATGCGAAGACTGCTTCAAAGGCATCCATGTTGTTCATCTTAGCTAAGTAGAAAGCCATGTCTATTAAGAACTTAGAGGGTAGGCCCTTAATTCCATTCTTGGTGATGAGGTTAGCCTTGACTTCAGGCATTTCCAAGTGAAAAGCATCAGCAATATCCTTTGGTGAAGGAATTTTCTCTAAACCACTGAAAGGATCTTGCTCCAATACAGGTAGACCAAACCAATAAGAATACTCCTCCAAAGTTGGAACAAGTTGGTAGTCAGGAAAGGTGAAGCAATGGTAAAGAGGGTCATAAAACTGCACCAACGTGTCAAGAACTCCATCCTTCATCTTAGTCCTAAGGATACCAATCAACCTTCTGTTGCACCCCAAAATTTGCCCTCCTTACTTTAGTACTAACTGGCTTATGTTTCATTACATTTTTGCATTATCATATGTGCATATCATTGGTTCTTAGCATGGGGTCAAGGTGCCTGAGGCAGTTTTTCAGAGGGTCAAGCAAGAGTCCTGGTATTGTCCAAGAGAGCTCAAGTGGATCACTCTCTCCTAACCAGTGCATAATTAGGGTTTTGAAATTCTTGGGTTTATTGCTCCAATGGGCAAGCTCCTTGGGTTTTTATCATCACTAAATGGCATATCTTATCTTTGTTGGAGAATATACACATCATATTCTGAGGAATTTGGATTTGGAGACTGTGTTATTTCCTCCTAGACTGAGGGTACCAAAACTAGGATTTGCTATAAAGTCAGTTTATTTCTGATTTTTTGGGCAAGACTTGATTCTAAGGTATTCCTTGGGTCCCTAAGCATCTAGGAGTGGAAGATTGTCCATCAGTTTGGTTCAGGAGAGACTTAATTGATCAGAAGATTGGAAATCAGGTGAATGGGGTAAAAGTCAACAGTGAGAGGAGAAGTCAACTGTGGAATTTTGAGGTTTTCTCCAAGGTTTTCAAGATCTCACATCCTCATATGGTTATCAAGAGTCAGGTTTCATGCCATTTATCAAAAATCAGGAGTTGGTGCAAAAGTTACTAAATATGGAAATGACCTATAATTTGAAAGTTTCCTTTTTGGGCAAGTTCCAACACTGCATTCAAATGGACTTTTCATCATCAAAGAAGCTTCAAATGAATTTTTATCCAACATGAAAGTTGAAGATCTTTTTCTCCTCTTTCCAACAAGTACTAGTGGGTCTCCATATCATTTGTGAAACTCAACTTATGATCAAAAGAAGACAAAGTGGTTTTTAGGGTTTCTCATGATTCCATTTTCACAAACTTTGGCATAGTGACCTATAATTAATTCCATTGTTTCATGTCACTTTCTAATATCCAAGAACAATCCCTAAGGAGCATTTTAGGCCTTTAAATCAAGTGGTTTCATGGTGTATTTATCACTTATTCTCCATTATTTCAAAATTGCCAAGTCATTAATAACTCATGAATCAAATTGTTTCAAGGCCCAATCGAATGTCGGTGTGATTAGCAACTAGAACATAAGTGATCCATCATGAGGTGTTTGAATATCTATGCATGGAAGGAGGTGTATCTTAACATAATCACCCTTCGGAGCTAAAAGCAAGGATTCAGGTTGCACCATCTCAAGTTGGAAGGTTTTTTGATGATCCTAAAACTCGCCTTTTTTATGTGTATATTGATGTGTGATGATTGGTGATGATTCTGATGCATTTATTTTTTGATTTGGACGTGTGGTTTGCTTGTACCGTGAGTTTAAAGTTTAGGATCTAATTATTAATCCCTTCGTTTCTCATTATATATTGGGTGTTTGTGAATTTGGATTGCACATTCGAGATCCTCGTTGAATTCTGGACAGGATGGTATATGGGTTCGTGTTTTCTGGGCAAGTTTTGAATTGCAGGTGAAGCAAGGGGCGGCCGGAGCTAGGGCTCCGGCGACTGGTGCGGTGGTCCGGCGGCCTAGGGTTTCAATGGAGAAGACGACTCCTCAGCCGTCCATTTTGTTGATCGCACGGTCAAGATCGCGCCATGTGTTTTTTTTTTTGTTTTTTTTCTGAGTTTTATTTAATGATTGTGTGTTATTTACTCCACTATTCTTACCGTGTGCGTCCAATGATGTTTTATTATTTTGTTTACTTTTCCTTATGTTGACTAACTATGGATCGTTGGATGAATCAAACAAATGGTAGGCTGCCAGCACATTAAAAATAGCATGTGTCAGACACATGGATGTCCATAGTATGCTGACAGGTTACGTGTGTGTGCGTGTTTGGTAAGCTTGGTGTGCCTTTTCATCCTAGCCACTGATCATCATTACCTTTTGATTTGTTGACTAACTGCAGGACGTCTGATCAATCCAAGGGCCCATGTTCAGTCAATTCGTTGACTGAAGACCATTGTTCTTTTTTATTTTATTTTTTTTTCGCTGATGGACTGGACTTGCTATCTGCGCCCCCATCCCTTAGCCCATTAACATTTCCAACACATTTTTCTTACTAAACGCACCCCCTTACATTTTTATTTCATTTTATTTCTATATTAATTATTATATCTCATTTTTAATTTTTAAAAAATAGTTATATGCATTAAAAAAATTCTAATAAAATTCATGCATACTTTTTATCATTTTATAAAATTTTCCAAATTTTATTTTTTATTTTTATTTTATTTTTTATCATCTAAATTAATTA
Source organism: Lathyrus tuberosus (assembly GCA_022829125.1). Taxonomy (NCBI): domain Eukaryota; kingdom Viridiplantae; phylum Streptophyta; class Magnoliopsida; order Fabales; family Fabaceae; genus Lathyrus; species Lathyrus tuberosus. The sequence continues at coordinate 17,460,576 of JALAZF010000034.1, forward strand.
TTTAATTATTTTCCTTTTGCATTACTCATATCATGCATACCTGAATTTGTTTATTTTATTTCTCCGCATCCATAAAATATTTTCAATCCGTTCTTTTTGCATTCATTCACCAATATTCTGAGATGCATTAAAATATTTTTCTTTCATTTTTAAAATTATTGCATATTGCATTTTAGTCCTTCCCTTTGGCATATTGAACCCTACTTCTCACCTGAGCTTTGCCCAATTGATTAAGTGACTAACATCTTGATTTTTTGCAGGAGTTTTTGGTATTTGGTTTGTCTCTGGTTGGGCAATATTGATATTTAATTTGGTGATTTTTAGAAATTGTTTTACTATTTGTTTAATGGCTCTTTGTGTGAGATTTTCTTGTATGCGTATCCTTGATCTTGTCTGATTATCCGGTTGAAAAAGGCACTTGTGCCATTGTCTTGGGGTTGTTTAATTCATGTTGGGATTGTTATCACTATTACATGCCATTGTTCGGTTTTCATTTGCCTTAATATCACTTGTGTCTGTTTCTCACTAACCCTGTATGCAGGGACTAAGGTAAGTCATTTGAGGGTATGGATAAGAATCCATGTTCACCCTTACTCTCTCCTTCTCTCATCTTTTTCCTTTAGGTTTAGGTTATCGTCAAACCTCACTAACCGTAGGTCACCCATGCATGATAACATTAGGACTCTTGGTTCCCCTTTAGAGTATCCCTTGTGTCTTCTCTTTTCTCATCTCAAATCTTCTTGAAAATACTTAATAAGTATAAAGTGTATTGCGCACGAGCCTTAAGCGTGGGGAATGAGAAATGAGGGGCTTCCTCTCATCTTTCTAGAGTGCTTAGCGAGCGTCCTGTCTTGGGACGATGCGTTAAGTATTCGCCCCTGTGCCCTAGACTTTGGTGCAATGCAACTTATAAACTGACTCAAGCCACTTCTGTCCTAAAAAATACAAACAAACGTCAAACCTTTTTGTCCTTCGGGATCGTCAAACTAAAGGCTATTTTCAAAAAGGGCACGTTACTTTCCATCTGAGTCGCAAACAGGCATCGACCCTAACTGCCGGACGCGAACTTAACGTCGCTCATAAAAAACACAAAAAGAACTTGGTCCGAACTACGTTGACTCTGAATTCCCCATTGCACAAGGGGGGTACATAGGCCTAGGACGTCGACGTCCTACCGAGTCTGTCTTTGTTTTCCCCTCTCCCGTCTTAGTACAACCATAGATGATAGGATAACTCACCCTTAGAATAGACAACAAGCGTGGATCCCATCGAGTACGATGGACGCGTGGGGTGCTAGCATCTTCCCCTCACGTAACCGACTCCCGAACCCAGGCTATGGTTGTGATGACCATTCCTTTCCCTCTTCCTCAGGTTTATGCGGTGTTCCCTTTCCCTCTCTTGGGATAAATTTACACGGCTGGCGACTCTGTTTTTCCGCGCTAGTCTCGCGTTTATACCTGGATGAATATCCTGGGAGCGACAGCTGGTGACTCTGCTGGGGAGCAAACCCAGAATCTCTGGTTGACCTATGCTGGTCCATCCCTAAGCGAGTCAATCCTAGCGCTTGGTTGTCTTTGTTCTCTTTGGGTGTTTTTGTTTTTTGTTTTGCTTTACTTGTTGTATTTTATTTTTACGGCTTTTACTGCATCGTACTTCATTTTTATTACTGTCATACTACTGTGTTGTGCTGGCTATTTTTGTTTTGCAGGTTGGGTGGGTCTGAGAGATAAGCCCAATACCCAGGCTTGAGTATACCCTAGGACTAGAGTGGAAAGTAGTGGGACCTACGTGCCCGCTTGGTACGTTTGTGCGTTCACGAAATTCACAACCAGACGAGGCTATCTTGGGACGCATTCTGACGTGTGTGTCTTGCGCATGTTAGGGTGTTGATCTAGAGAGCTGTCGACTCTGGTGACCGATCATCGAGGACCTTGGTGGAAACATCCCTCTTTAGTGGTGACAGTGGCAGACCACATCCTGTGGCAAACCCATTCGCACCCGAGGGCCCGCTTTGGAACTCGCGTAGGATAGCCCCTATCTTTTGAAGAGAATCAGTGGAGGCACTCCTCGATTGACGATAGTACTGTACCCCGAGGGATGAATGTACTATTGTTTCTCAACCTCAGTGCCAAAGCTGAGGACCTTCCGCTTTGGAGAATCAGTTGAGGCCTCCTCGATTGATGATGATGCCAAACCAGAAATGGTGAACGTACCATCGTTTCTCGACCTGAGAGCCCAGGATACTGAACATCCTAGTACCCACACGTGAGAGGGGATGGGTGTTTGCAGGTTTGCAGGTAACCGAAACCTTCAACCTACCCTGTTTTTCTGGATTTCTCATCAATGTCCGATTATTTGGGTTCTTGGTTATCTCAGTGGTTTAGAATTCTGGTTTTCTGGGTTGTGGTTCTCGTTCAGTTAACAGCACAACACATCCAGCAGTGTCACCTTGATCCCATGTTTGCATGAGCATATCATTTTTATTGCATTCTAACATGTTTGACATTTTTCAGGGCTTGCATCTTACTCTTGATTCCGGTTTTCTGAGGTTACTTCAGCATGGATGTCCCAAGAAAGAAGATTGTTGCCTATTCGTTCCCAGATCTGACTTTGACTTTGATTCACAAGTTGATTAATATGGCTGGTCCCGGACTTCGTACAGAGTTCAGTGGAAAGTATGGGAGACTTCTGAAGTTTGTTTATAATATCTCCAAGTATGAGAAGGATGTCATTCATACCCTTCTTCAATTTTACGATCCGTCTTTGCGCTGTTTCACTTTCCCAGACTACATCTTGGCCCCAACGTTGGAGGAGTTCTCATTTATTTTGGGAATCCCCATCAGGCATGACATAGTATTCTTTTCTGAAGAACACCCCGGGATAAGAGAAATGGCTGCTGCTCTTCATATTAGTGAATCCGTGCTGAACAGTAATATTGAGGAAAAACAAGGAGCTAAAGGTTTCTTATTGAAGTTCTTGTTTGATCAAGCTTGCATACATGTTAAAGAGAAGAATTGGACCGCTTTCCAAGCTATTCTGGCTATGTGCATCTTTGGGATTGTCCTGTTTCCCAATGTTCCTGATCTGGTGGATATGCATGCTGTCAGAATCTTTATTTTAAAGAATCCTATACCTACCTTGCTAGGTGATGTGTACCATTCAGTTCACTACAAGAATGAAAATAGGCGGGGGAAAAATTGTGAGTTGTTGTGCACCGCTCTTATCTACTTGGTTTCTGAGTCATCTCCCTGAAACTGGCGTCTTTATTGATACGAAAGATTCTCTGAAGTGGTCAAAGAGGTTAATGGGCTTGACTGCTGACAACATTGTCTGGTTCAATCATGACTTGCTAGGAATGGAGATTATTTGCAAATGCGGAGAATTCCCTAATGTGCCCTTGATAGGGAGAAAGGGTGGAATTAACTATAATCCTTCCCTTGTTATCAGGCAGTTTGGTTATCCTTTGAGAGGTTCACCTGAAGAGAGGGATATCAGAGAGTCCTTATTCTTCAATGGTATTGAGGATCAAGAGATGATGAGGAAGATTATGAATGCTTGGAAACAGGTGACCAAGAAGGGTAAAACTTCGTTCGAGAAATGTAATAACCGGGCTTTTCCTTCCTATAAGGAGTGGATTAAGAAGAGAGCAGAAAAGGAGCTTCTTCCCTTCCCGGTGGAACCACCTTTGTATCCTTTGATTATCGAGCCTCCTACCACAGTTGAGATAGAGGAGTTTAGCAAGTTATGGGCTGAAAAGGAAAAGCTACGAGAAGAAAACAGAGAGCTACTAAGGGAGATCTATCAGTTGAAGCATGAGCGGGGTGAAGCTGTTCATACCGCCAAGTTGAAAACAGAGCTTCTTGTTAAGGCGGAAAAAGAGCTAGCTGACATGGTCGCATCCAGAAAAAGGATGAAAGAAGCTTTGGATGGTATCAGTAAGGTTCTCGAGTCGAAGAAGGAGGAATTAGACAAGGCTTTGTTGAAAATTCACAGGTTCGATGAACACCGAGAAACTGCAATGGCCGAGAATAAGAGAAAGGAAGACGGTTATCTAGCTAAGATTGACCAATTGACATTGACGCTCAAGAAAAAAGACGCTGAGATCTTATCAGGGATATTCAAGAGACAAGTAGTCGAGGGTCGACTCAATGAAGCCATAGCCTCCATAGAAGAACTGAAAGTCCAAGCTGAAGTGAAGAAACCTAGACATGAGGGTCCTAGCATGGATGGTGCTTCTAGAGAAGATGCTTGGGAGTTGTATTGCCGATACTTGGAAGGGATCATACATAGAAGAGACGTCCTCATTCAAGAGCTAATTCGGAGACCAAAGCATCCCGACACCAAAAAGATGTTCAAGGAAATTCAAGACTGGAGCAGAAAGCATAGTGGATGGGGGGATTGACACTTGTGGACTTTGATGATATGCCGTAGTTTTCTTTTCTCTTTTATTGTATTTGGATCACCACCAGGCTTGTTGGTTGGGACCTCTATGATTTTGGTGTTCAGATTTGTTATCTTGGATTCGTAATTGTTGACATTTGGTTTTCCTCTGGTTTTCTTAATATATGAGCAGAAGTTCCGTTCTATCTTGTTATTAAACTGGAATCAAGGGGTGGATCGCCCTGCTAATATTCAAACATGTTCATTTGCATTTGCATATTCATAATCATTTTGCATAATCATTTTGCATGATAGGTGTTTATCTCCGATATTCTTATCTTGTTCTCATCTCAGAATTGCAGATCAGCACATTCACCGGTATCCTACTAGACAGAATCAGAAGAGACTCATGGATCAGCTACAGAATGAGATCATTGAGATACGGACTCGCATGAACCAATTCATGGAATTAATGCAAGGGGTTGCTCAGGGACAAGAGCAGTCGAGGACTCTCGTTCAGCCACTGATTGCGAGGGTTGATGATGACGGTGTCCTTCATGGAGGACTTCATACTGGTGTTACTGGTAATAATGGTCAGAATGGCCTTACTGGCGGAGGTATTCCTATTTCTGGTGTTGTGATTCCTCCGGGCGGAGCTGAAAATGCTGGGGGAGGTGGTACTGGTGCTGGCGCAATTCATGGCCGTCAGTATGATGATGTTTAAGATGATGCATTTTCTCTGCCAGGTGGGGATGCTGGTCCCCAGATTGACAATGATCAGAGAATCAGGTTGATTGAGGAACAATTAAGGGGTGTTGTGAATCAGGATTCTGTGGGTATGGATCTAGAGGATTTGGGGCTGGTTCCAGGCGTTGTTATTCTGCACAAGTTTCAGACTCCCACTTTCGAGAAGTATAATGGTATGTCTTGGTCAAGGACCCACGTGAGAGCATACGCAAGTAAGATGGCTGCGCATGCGAAGAATGAGAAGCTGATGATGCACTGCTTCCAGGATAGCCTATCTGGGGCATCCCTGGAGTGGTACATGCAACTGGAAAGGAAGGACGTGCGTAGTTGGAGGGATCTGGCAGGGGCATTTATTAGACACTATCAGTATAATACTGACATGGCTCCGAACAGAACACAGCTGTAGAATCTGTCGCAGAAGAACAATGAGAGTTTCAAGGAGTACGCCCAGAGGTGGCGTGAACTGGCAGGCTCCTATGTTGGAACGGGAAATGATAACTATGTTTATGGCCACCTTGCAGGGTCATTACTATGAAAAGCTGGTACCGTGTATGACTGGAAAGTTTGCTGATTTGATCTTGGTAGGAGAGATGGTAGAAAGCGGAATTAAGGCGGGAAAAATATCAGGCAGTGATGGGTCCTCATCTGGAGGAAGTAAGAAGCCTTATGCTAGTGGTTACAAGAAGAAGGAGGGAGATACAAACTCTGTGTCATCATATCATGGTAGAGATGGACCTCGTCAGAACTACAATCAGCAGGTGGCTTCTGTAACCATCCCAGCAGCACCTCAGCAGCCAGCAGTGTCTCAACAACAAAATCAGGCTCCTTACCGATCACAACCTCAGAATATGCGGGATAGGCATTTTGATACTCCACCTATGTCCTACTCTCAATTATTCCAGCACTTGTTGAAACTGCAGTTAATTCAGATGAGAACATTGGCTCCACCTACTGGTAATCCACCTCCCGGCTATGACGCCAACGCCCACTGTGAGTTTCATTCTGGGGCACCCGGACATCATACTGAGAACTGTAAAGCTTTTAAGCATAAGGTTCAAGATTTGGTGGATTCCAAAGCCATCAATTTCTCCAATGACGTTCCAAATGTGAATCAGAACCCGATGCCGAATCACAGTGGGCCGAAGATCAATGTTATTATTAAAGACTGTGAAGACTTGAGTTTGATTTCAGATGTGAACGAAGTCCAAACTCCCTTGGGTGTGGTGAAGGAAAGACTGTTGAAGGGAGGGGTATTTCCCGGTTGTGATGAAGGTTGTGTAGGATGTGTGTCGCAGCCAGGCGGTTGTGAGTTATTGAAAGCAGGTATTCAGAGAATGATCAACGAAGGGGTATTACAGTTTGACAGAGGTTGCAAGCAGAGTAATGTTACTGACAGAGAGATTGATGTTGCCACGATAACAATTCCATTCAAGATAATAACTATATCAGCGCAGGCGAGACCAGCGCCGGTCACTATCACTGTTCCTGGACCAGTCCCGTATGAGACTACCAAGGCCATCCCATGGAACTATGGGGCTGAGGTGTATGTTAATGGTAAGAAGCGGGAATTGGAAGACACATCAGCTGTGAATACAGGGGTTGGAAATCTTGGTGAAGCAGGGGCTATCACTAGGAGTGGTAGAGTCTTTATTCCATCCGAGAATCAAGCTGGCAGTTCAAGACAAGACAAAGGTAAACAGATGATAGATGAGTCTGCACAGAGGCAGGAAGCAAATAATTCTATGACAAAGCCCGGTGGGGATACTTTCTCAGAAGACGTGGAAGAGTTTATGAGGTTGATCAGAAAAAGTGATTACAAGATTGTTGACCAACTTCACCAAACTCCATCGAAGATTTCCATTCTGTCCTTACTGTTGTGCTCTGAGGCACACCGAAATGCATTGCTGAAGGTTCTGAATATGGCTTATGTACCACAGGAAATATCTATCAACTAGTTAGAAGGGGTTGTGGCTTACGTGAATGCTGGTAATGGTTTGGGTTTCACCGATCTAGATCTGACTCCGGCTGGGAGGAATCACAACAACGCTCTGCATATTTCAGTGGAATGCCGTGGCTCCTTAATGTCGCATGTGTTAGTTGATACTGGGTCGTCTTTGAATGTGCTACCGAAGAAGGCTTTGATGAAGTTGGATACTCGTGGGTTGATTTGTACACCAAGTGACTTAGTGGTACGTGCTTTTGATGGCTCTAAGAGGTTAGTGTTTGGAGAGTTAGTTATGCCGATCATGGTGGGTCCTGAGATTTTCAACACCACCTTTTACATAATGGATATTTAGCCTGCCTATAGTTGTTTGTTGGGCCGCCCATGGATCCATGGTGCTGGGGCAGTAACTTCTACGCTGCACCAGAAGTTGAAGTATATGGTGGATGGCCACGTTGTGACTGTTTGTGGTGAAGAAGATATCATGGTGAGTCACCTATTAACCTTCAAGTATGTAGAGGTAGATGGTGAGATACAGGAATATTTGTGCCAGGCCTTTGAAGCTGTGAAGATTCCTGAGGAACCCCCAAAGGCAGCAAGTCAGCCTGAGGTGGTTGCCCAACCTGAAGTTGTCAGACAACCGGAGGTTCCAATGTCCTCTTTCAAAGAGGCGCGTGCTATAGTTGAAGCTGGTGGTTCTCAGAAGTGGGGCAGTGTTATTGATGTGCAAAGAAAGCAAGATACTCATGGACTGGGTTACAAGCCACCTAGGAGTTCTGAAGAGCCTCCCAAGTTCTATGGTCCAGTCCGTTTCACCAGTGCTGGTGTTTTCTTCGACAGAGTCAATGCTATTGAGGATGAAGGAGATAGTGATTGTGACATGGACGAGTGGATCCGTCCCTGTATTCCTGGTCAGAGTTTAGGCAACTGGTCCTCCGAGAAAGTTATCCAAGTGACGCGCCCGGAGTAATTTACTTTTGTTTTCTGCTATGTTGAGTCCTACGTTCAGCCCAAGATGTAGTGATATTTATTTGTAGGGCTTGGATGTTTTATTTGCTATTTTTATCATCAATAAAGGACGTTTTTTCATTCAAATATTTTGATCCCTGTCTTTCTGTTTTTACTTTTTGCATTAACCCACATCAAAATGGCAATGTGTTTTCTTGTTTGTTGCACTCATAATAAACATAAAACATCCATCATGCAGGTTCCTTTGTTCAGATTCCACCCAGGACTTAGCTATGGCCCGATATGACTTCGACAATTCTATCTATCAGGCCGAAGAAGAGACTGACGAAGACTGTGACTTACCAGAAGAATTGGCCAGGTTACTGAAACAAGAGGAAAGGGTTATTCTACCTCATCAGGAGGAGGTTGAGATTGTTAATCTGGGAACCGAGGATGTTAAGCGGGAAGTAAAGGTTGGGGCTGCCCTGGAAGGCACCGTTAAGGGAAGATTGATTGAGTTGCTTCGAGAGTATGTGGATATCTTCGCCTGGTCTTACCAAGACATGTCTGGGCTTGACACTGACATTGTTTCACACCGGCTGCCGCTTAAAAAGGGTTGTACTCTAGTCAAGCAGAAATTGAGAAGGACGAAACCAGATATGGCTGTCAAGATCAAGGAAGAGGTTCAAAAACAGTTGGACGCCGGATTTCTTGCTGTGAAAAATTATCCTCCGTGGGTTGCTAATATTGTACCTGTACCTAAGAAGGATGAGAAGGTCAGGATGTGTGTGGATTACCGAGATTTGAATAGGGCGAGCCCGAATGATGATTTCCCGCTCCCCCACATTGACGTGTTAGTGGACAATACTGCTCAATATTCTGTGTTTTCCTTCATGGATGGCTTCTCTGGGTATAACCAAATCAAAATGGCCCCAGAGGACATGGAGAAAACTATGTTCATAACACTGTGGGGAACATTTTGCTACAAGGTAATGCCCTTTGGATTGAAGAATGCAGGGACAACCTATCAGCGGGCGATGGTGACTCTCTTTCATGATATAATTCACAAGGAAATTGAAGTCTATGTTAATGACATGATTGCAAATTCACAGACAGAGGAAGAACACTTGGTAAACCTCCAGAAATTGTTTGAAAGGTTGAGGAAGTTCAGATTGAGGTTGAATCCGAACAAGTGCACTTTCGGCGTGAGGTCTGGCAAATTGCTGGGATTCATTGTTAGTGAAAGAGGTATCGAGGTTGATCCTACAAAAATAAGAGCCATACAGGAGATGCCTGAGCCAAGAATAGAGAAAGAGGTTCGTGGTTTCTTGGGAAGGTTGAATTACATTGCCAGGTTCATCTCTCATCTGACAGCCACGTGTGAACCAATTTTCAAGCTGTTAAGGAAAGATCAAGAGGTCAGGTGGAATGAAAATTGTTGAGAGGCGTTCGAAAGGATAAAGACGTATTTGCAGGAACCTCCAGTCCTTATGCCACCAGTGTCTGGGAGACCGTTGATTATGTATCTTACGGTTCTTGAGAATTCGATGGGTTGTGTGCTCGATCAACACGACGAGACAGGTAGGAAAGAGCACACCATTTACTACCTGAGTAAGAAGTTCACTGATTGCGAATCAAGATACTCTATGCTGGAAAAGACATGTTGTGCACTCGCTTGGGCAGCCAAGCGCCTAAGGCAGTATATGCTAAACCACACAACCTTGTTGATTTCGAAGATGGATCCGATTAAGTACGTGTTTGAGAAGCAAGCACTTTCTGGAAGGATAGCCCGTTGGCAGATGGTTTTGACAGAGTACGATATTCAGTATGTTTCTCAGAAGGCCATTAAGGGAAGTGTTCTGTTAGAATATCTTGCTGAACAGCCGGTCGAGGATTATCAGCCGATGAAGTTTGAGTTTCTGGATGAGCATGTTATGTTTCTGAAAATGAAAGATTGTGAAGAACCTCTGCCTGACGAAGGACCAGAGATTGGGTCTCAGTGGAAGATGATCTTTGATGGGGCTGTCAACTCATATGGTAATGGAATTGGGGCAATCATTACGACCCCGAAGGGTTCTCATATACCCTTCACTGCCCGGTTAGCATTCGTGTGTACCAACAACGAGGCGGAGTATGAAGCATGCATCATGGGGTTAGAAGAAGCAATTGATTTAAGAATTAAGAACCTCGATGTCTATGGTAATTCCGCGTTGGTAGTTAATCAGATTACAGGAGAATGGGAGACTCATCAGGTGAATTTGGTGCCTTATAACAACTATGCCAGAAGTTGTTACCTTTCTTTGATAGGGTGGATTTTCATCATGTGCCCCGAGCTGAGAATCAGATGGCTGATGCGTTGGCGACATTGGCATCCATGTATAAGGTGAACCGTTGGAATGAAACTCCGTCGATTAGAATCATGCGTCTGGACATACCAGCTTTTGTGTTTGCAATTGAAGATGTGTCAGATGGCAAACCATGGTATCATGATATTAAGGTCTTTCTGAAGAGACAGGAGTATCCAGAGGGTGCCTCCACCCAGGATAAGAAGACTCTGAGAAGGTTGGCAGGAAACTTCTTTCTGAACAAGGATGATGTGTTATATAAAAGGAACTTCGATATGGTCTTGCTACGTTGTGTTGATGAACACGAGGCAGGTTTGTTGATGGAGGAAGTTCACGAGGGTTCTTTCAGTACTCATTCCAGTGGACATACCATGGCTAGAAAGTTGTTGAGGGCAGGATATTACTGGATGACTATGGAGTCTGATTGTTTCAAGTACGTCAGAAAGTGCCATAAATGCCAAATTTATGCAGATAAGATGCATGTACCGCCTACGCCTCTAAATGTGTTGTCATTTCCTTGGCCTTTTGCAATGTGGGGCATATATATGATTGGAAAGATTGAGCCTACTGCTTCCAATGGGCATCGTTTCATTTTGGTTGCCATTGACTATTTCACGAAGTGGGTGGAGGCAGCCTCGTACGCCAACGTCACCAAGCAAGTGGTAGCCCGGTTTATAAAGAAGGACATCATCTGTCGTTATGGGGTCCCAGAGAGAATCATTACTGATAATGGCTCGAATTTAAACAACAAGATGATGGAGGAACTATGTCAGAGCTTTAAGATCGAGCATCATAATTCTTCTCCGTATCGTCCGAAGATGAATGGTGCTGTTGAGGCGGCGAATAAGAATATCAAGAAGATTGTGCAGAAAATGGTGATAACATATAAGGATTGGCACGAGATATTACCTTATGCCCTACATGGTTACCGTACTTCGGTGTGTACGTCAACTAGGGCAACCCCTTTCTCATTGGTATATGGTATGGAAGCAGTGTTACCCTTAGAGGTCGAGATTCCGTCTTTGAGAGTTCTGGCAGATGTGAAGCTTGATGAGGCTGAGTGGGTGCGTTCCAGGTTGGATCGGTTGAACCTTATTGAAGAAAAGAGATTGGCAGCCATCGCACATGGTCGGTTGTATCAGAGTAGGATGAAACACGCCTTTGACCAGAAAGTGCGTCCTCGGAGTTTTCAGACAGGTGAATTGGTTTTGAAAAGGATCCTTCCTCCTCAGACAGATCACAGGGGCAAATGGACTCCAAATTACGAGGGGTCGTATGTAGTCAGAAAGGTTTTCTCTGGTGGAGCCTTACTACTTTCAACTATGGATGGCGAAGATTTTACCTCCCCTGTGAACGCAGACGTAGTCAAAAAATACTTCGCATAAAAGAGACCCACTGGACATAAAAAGAAAATCCAGGCAAAAAAGGGACATCCCGGCGAACCATAAAAAAGGAAAAGGTTCGGGCAAAAGTTAGGGATAAAATGTAAAAAGAAACGTGTAAACCCGCAAAGTTGAAAACCTGAAAAGGCGACTTTGGCAAAAATGGGTATCCCGGTGGATTGAAAACCCGAAAAGGGCGATCCAGGCAAAAGTTAGGGATTTATAAGCGAAAGGCTATGGTCTGCGTTCGATCTGTGAGCACCTTCAATACTTGAAAATTCTAAAAGAAAGGAATCAGTATAGTTAAGTCTCTTCAAAGGTCAAGATATTTGTGGATAAGCAAGACATATGGGTCATAGCTGAGTCGAATCATGGTGGATATATGTTCCCACATTGCCGACATGTGTATTTTCTTTTTGCTTTTGTGCAATTACCTCTTTTTAGGAATTGCTTCCTATTGTAAATGCCTATTTACAGGCCACTCTTCAATAAAATATTCATTTCACTCAAAGAGCTTTCCATTGTTTGTTTTACTTTTACTTTTACTGTTTTGTTTGCAAAAAACGTCCGATATTTTTGATAAACATTGCATATAAAATTTCAAGCTTTGCGGAGCATAACGAAAAGCAGTAGAAATTACTTAGGCGTTAACGGTGATAGCCAGGTTGTGGCATATTCTTTTGTTGTTATTTGACTTGCAGGGTAACAGGGTTGTACTCCCCCAGCAAGTTGCTCTCCCCAGCATTGAGATTACACTTTCCTCATCAGAGCAGACTTCCCCCAGCAGAAGGCTTGGAAAGTATTTTCTCCGAATCAAGACGTTATTTCCCCAGAGAATCATGGTGCTCACTTCCCCCATCCAGTCAGGAAGTGTACTTTCACCAACAACATTATATTCTAATCCCCAGCAAGGTGGGAGTAAAGTCATTCTCCCCTTCAGCAGGCTAAGTTCAGCAGTATCCCCAAGCAGGATGGTATTATGGACTGTTTTCTCCAGCAGGTTATTAGCAATTCTCAGCAACGGACTTCCGGTTCCGTTATTGGCATTCATTCTCAACTCCCCCAGCAGAGGAGAAATCTCGGGTTTTGGGTGTTACCTTCAGTAAAAGAATGGAGTGGCCCCGGTAGTTCTTTCGGGATTTCGTCCCCAGCAGAAGTTGTTGATCTGAAGAGTCGATCAGTATGACACTTCTCAGCAGAGTTCCTAGATTTAGAGGGCAATTTATTTTTGTCATCCCCAGCTGAATGGATATTTTCTCTCCGACATTTATTTTGCTGGAGGGGCCCTTTTTGCATATCATAAGCATTTGCATTGCATCCTCACGCATAGCATTTCCACTTCGTGTGGAGCATTACGCCACTATTCAAACATTTGCATTCGAAGCATAAGACAGGTTTGGTACTTTCTTTGCCAGTTCTCTTTCCCAGCAGAGATGGCATAACTCAGGAGATTTTGGAGGGATGCGTTCCTCATACTTGTGCTCCCTGGCAGAGTCTTTTATTTAGACTTCTCCTTTCCCCAGCAGAGTCATCCTATCTGTGGATTATGGGTCCGTTAGAAGTTTGTCTGGCCTTTCTCTTTTGTGAAATCCCGTTCTTACTTGACATATTTTGTTTGCCAGAGGTGGTTTAAACCAGAAGTTTTGTTTCACGTTATCCCCAGTGAAGTCGCCATTTATTTTGCTAGTTTCTCTTTATCAGCAGAGATAGCAAACTTTTGAAGATTTTCTTTTGTCAGTTTCCCTTTATCAGCAGGGATGGCATTTATTTTGCTAGTTTCTCTTTATCAGCAGAGATAGCAATCTTTTGGATATTTTCTTCGTCAGCTCCCTTTATCAGCAGGGATGGCATTTATTTTGCTAGTTCTCTTTATCAGCAGAGATAGCAATCTTTCGGATATTTTCTTCGTCAATTCCCTTTATCAGCAGGGATATCATTTGCTTTGCTAGTTCTCTTTATCAGCAGAGATAACAATCTTTTGGATATTTTCTTCGTCAGCTCCCTTTATCAGCAGGGATGGCATTTATTTTGCTAGTTCTCTTTATCAGCAGAGATAGCAATCTTTCGGATGTTTTCTTCGTCAGTTCCCTTTATCAGCAGGGATGGCATTTGCTTTGCTAGTTCTCTTTATCAGCAGAGATAATAGTCTTTTGAAGACTTTCCTTCGTCAGTTCCCTTTATCAGTAGGGATGGCATTTGTTTTGCTAGTTCTCTTTATCAGCAGAGATAGCAATCTTTTGGATATTTTCTTCGTTAGCTCCCTTTATCAGCAGGGATGACATTTATTTTGCTAGTTCTCTTTATCAACAGAGATAACAATCTTTCGGATATTTTCTTCGTCAATTCCCTTTATCAGCAGGGATGGCATTTGCTTTGCTAGTTCTCTTTATCAGCAGAGATAACAATCTTTTGGATATTTTCTTCGTCAGCTCCCTTTATCAGCAGGGATGGCATTTATTTTGCTAGTTCTCTTTATCAGCAGAGATAGCAATCTTTCGGATATTTTCTTCGTCAGTTCCCTTTATCAGCAGGGATGGCATTTGCTTTGCTAGTTCTCTTTATCAGCAGAGATAGCAGTCTTTTGAAGACTTTCCTTCGTCAGTTCCCTTTATCAGCAGGGATGGCATTTGTTTTGCTAGTTCTCTTTATCAGCAGAGATAGCAATATTTTGGATATTTCTTCGCCAGTTCCCTTTATCAGTAGGGATGGTATTTGTTTTGCTAGTCTCTTTATCAGCAAAGATAGCGATATTTTGGATATTTCCTTTGTCAGCTCCCTTTATCAGCAGGGATGGCGTATTTTGAGACTCCTTTGTCAGTTCTCTTTATCAGCAGAGATGACATAACCTGGGAGAGTTTGTTTCATTACAGCATTTATGGCTAATTCTCCGGTGGAGGATTGCAAATTTCTGGGTTCTTTGGTATTCAATCTCCGTGCATCCTAATTGTCTGAAAGCCGTCGCTATCATACCCTCAGGACCAAGTTGATTGAATAGGGGCAGCTGTTGCACCCCAAAATTTGCCCTCCTTACTTTAGTACTAACTGGCTTATGTTTCATTGCATTTTTGCATTATCATATGTGCATATCATTGGTTCTTAGCATGGGGTCAAGGTGCCTGAGGCAGCTTTTCAGAGGGTCAAGCAAGAGTCCTGGTATTGTCCAAGAGAGCTCAAGTGGATCACTCTCTCCTAACCAGTGCATAAATTAGGGTTTTGAAATTCATGGGTTTATTGCTCCAATGGGCAAGCTCCTTGGGTTTTTATCATCACTAAATGGTATATCTTATCTTTGTTGGAGAAGATACACATCATATTCAGAGGAATTTGGATTTGGAGACTGTGTTATTTCCTCCTAGACTGAGGGTACCAAAACTAGGATTTGCTATAAAGTCCGTTTATTTCTGATTTTTTGGGCAAGACTTGATTCTAAGGTATTCCTTGGGTCCCTAAGCATCTAGGAGTAGAAGATTGTCCATCAGTTTGGTTCAGGAGAGACTTAATTGATCAGAAGATTGGAAATCAGGTGAATGGGGTAAAAGTCAACAGTGAGAGGAGAAGTCAACTGTGGAATTTTGAGGTTTTCTCCAAGGTTTTTAAGATCTCACATCCTCATATGGTTATCAAGAGTCAGGTTTCATGCCATTTATCAAAAATCAGGAGTTGGTGCAAAAGTTACTAAATATGGAAATGGCCTATAATTTGAAAGTTTCCTTTGTGGGCAAGTTCCTACACTGCATTCAACTAGACTTTTCATCATCAAATATGCTTCAAATGAATTTTTATCCAACATGAAAGTTGAATATCTTTTTCTCCTCTTTCCAACAAGTACTAGTGGGTCTCCATATCATTTGTGAAACTCAACTTATGATCAAAAGAAGACAAAGTGGTTTTTAGGGTTTCTCATGATTCCATTTTCACAAACTTTGGCATAGTGACCTATAATTAATTCCATTGTTTCATGTCACTTTCTAATATCCAAGAACAATCCCTAAGGATCATTTTAGGCCTTTAAATCAAGTGGTTTCATGGTGTATTTATCACTTATTCTCCATTATTCCAAAATTGCCAAGTCATTAAAAACTCATGAATCAAATTGTTTCAAGGCCCAATCAAATGTGGGTGTGATTAGCAACTAGAACATAAGTGATCCATCATGAGGTGTTTGAATATCTATGCATGGAAGGAGGTGTATCTTAACATAATGCAAAATTCCAAATTTGTCCAAAACTCACTAAACAAGGAATTGCCCAAGCCCAAATCATTATCAGTGAAAAACCCTAGTCTATTTAAACCAATTCATGCACTGGTTAGGGTTCATTCACGTGCATTTGGAGGAGAATTGAAGTGTGCAACCCCAAAGTTTTTCTTCAACGAATCTCACAATCCACAAGGTTTCTTCACGAATTTCTTCCACAAACTTCATTCTGGGGATCCACTGAGCACAAACCAATCACCCTTCGGAGCTAAAAGCAAGGATTCAGGTTGCACCATCTCAAGTTGGAAGGTTTTTTGATGATCCTAAAACTCGCCCTTTTTATGTGTATATTGATGTGTGATGATTGGTGATGATTCTGATGCGTTTATTTTTTGATTTGGACGTGTGGTTTGCTTGTACCGTGAGTTTAAAGTTTAGGATCTAATTATTAATCCCTTCGTTTCTCATTATATATTGGTTGTTTGTGAATTTGGATTGCACATTCGAGATCCTCGTTGAATTCTGGACAGGATGGTATATGGGTTCGTGTTTTCTGGGCAAGTTTTGAATTGCAATTGAAGCAAGGGGCGGCCGGAGCTAGGGCTCCGGCGACTGGTGCGGTGGTCCGGCGGCCTAGGGTTTCAATGGAGAAGACGACTCCTCAGCCGTCCATTTTGTTGATCGCACGGTCCAGATCGCGCCATGTGTTTTTTTTTTCTGAGTTTTATTTAATGATTGTGTGTTATTTACTCCACCATTCTTACCGTGTGCGTCCAATGATGTTTTATTATTTTGTTTACTTTTCCTTATGTTGACTAACTATGGATCGTTGGATGAATCAAACGAATGGTAGGCTACCAGCACATTAAAAATAGCATGTGTCAGGCACATGGATGTCCATAGTATGCTGACAGGTTACGTGTGTGTGCGTGTTTGGTAAGCTTGGTGTGCCTTTTCATCCTAGCCACTGATCATCATTACCTTTTGATTTGTTGACTAACTGCAGGACGTCTGATCAATCCAAGGGCCCATGTTCAGTCAATTCGTTGACTGAAGACCATTGTTCTTTTTTATTTTATTTTTTTTCGCTGATGGACTGGACTTGCTATCTGCGCCCCCATCCCTTAGCCCATTAACATTTCCAACACATTTTTCTTACTAAACGCACCCCCTTACATTTTTATTTCATTTTATTTCTATTTTAATTATTATATCTCATTTTTAATTTTTAAAAAATAGTTATATGCATTAAAAAATTTCTAATAAAATTCATGCATACTTTTTATCATTTTATAAAATTTTCCAAATTTTATTTTTTATTTTAATTTTATTTTTTATCATCTAAATTAATTATTTAATTATTTTCCTTTTGCATTACTCATATCATGCATACCTGAATTTGTTTATTTTATTTCTCTGCATCCATAAAATATTTTCAATCCGTTCTTTTTGCATTCATTCACCAATATTCTGAGATGCATTAAAATATTTTTCTTTCATTTTTAAAATTATTGCATATTGCATTTTAGTCCTTCCCTTTGGCATATTGAACCCTACTTCTCACCTGAGCTTTGCCCAATTGATTAAGTGACTAACATCTTGATTTTTTGCAGGAGTTTTTGGTATTTGGTTTGTCTCTGGTTGGGCAATATTGATATTTAATTTGGTGATTTTTAGAAATTGTTTTACTATTTGTTTAATGGCTCTTTGTGTGAGATTTTCTTGTATGTGTATCCTTGATCTTGTCTGATTATCCGGTTGAAAAAGGCACTTGTGCCATTGTCTTGGGGTTGTTTAATTCATGTTGGGATTGTTATCACTATTACATGCCATTGTTCGGTTTTCATTTGCCTTAATATCACTTGTGTCTGTTTCTCACTAACCCTTTATGCAGGGACTAAGGTAAGTCATTTGAGGGTATGGATAAGAATCCATGTTCACCCTTACTCTCTCCTTCTCTCATCTTTTTCCTTTAGGTTTAGGTTATCATCAAACCTCACTAACCGTAGGTCACCCATGCATGATAACATTAGGACTCTTGGTTCCCCTTTAGAGTATCCCTTGTGTCTTCTCTTTTCTCATCTCAAATCTTCTTGAAAATACTTAATAAGTATAAAGTGTATTGCGCACGAGCCTTAAGCGTGGGGAATGAGAAATGAGGGGCTTCCTCTCATCTTTCTAGAGTGCTTAGCGAGCGTCCTGTCTTGGGACGATGCGTTAAGTATTCGCCCCTGTGCCCTAGACTTTGGTGCAATGCAACTTATAAACTGACTCAAGCCACTTCTGTCCTAAAAAATACAAACAAACGTCAAACCTTTTTGTCCTTCGGGATCGTCAAACTAAAGGCTATTTTCAAAAAGGGCACGTTACTTTCCGTCTGAGTCGCAAACAGGCATCGACCCTAACTGCCGGACGCGAACTTAACGTCGCTCATAAAAAACACAAAAAGAACTTGGTACGAACTACGTTGACTCTGAATTCCCCATTGCACAAGGGGGGTACGTAGGCCTAGGACGTCGACGTCCTACCGAGTCTGTCTTTGTTTTCCCCTCTCCCGTCTTAGTACAACCATAGATGATAGGATAACTCACCCTTAGAATAGACAACAAGCGTGGATCCCATCGAGTACGATGGACGCGTGGGGTGCTAGCATCTTCCCATCGCGTAACCGACTCCCGAACCCAGGCTATGGTTGCGATGACCATTCCTTTCCCTCTTCCTCAGGTTTATGCGGTGTTCCCTTTCCCTCTCTTGGGATAAATTTACACGGCTGACGACTCTGTTTTTCCACGCCACTCTCGCGTTTGTACCTAGATGAAAATCCTGGGAGCGACACCTTCCATAACGCTTTCTGAAATCTTCAGGGTAAGACACCAAAGCTGCCAGCTTTTTCAACTCTACCAAGTTTAGCTTCTTGAAATTGTACTTCTTAGTGTTCCTTTTCTCAAGATTCATGATACCTATGATTTGCAAAGGAAAAGACGACTGAGTTCCTTAAAACCAACAATGGATGCAATGATGGATGTATGCAATGCACAGAACACACAAACACATATAAACACAAACATATATACATGCGACAAAACACACAAGGCCTAGGTTTAGGGGTTATATGTGTGGAGCCATGGTCTACCCTTCCCAAGAGGTGTGTACTATGGGTTTATAGACTGTAGAATAGGGTTCTAAAAAGTTCTCAGAGTCATTGATAAATCTTTCGGATATTATCGGCCTACACGACTACTCATGCAGGTTAATAATATTCTTAAGATAACCTCGTCTGAGTGTAGTATCGCATGACAACCATCACAGGTCTACGCCTGGATAATCACTATACTACGTCCTAAAAAGGCCAAGTGGGGGTAAAGGGTAACTAAGGTCCTCAGTATCACGGACTCCCAGGTCGGAAAGAGTGACATCAATACGACTACTCGCATCAGACATCAATAATCCCAAAGGGGCCTCCACTGAACGTCGTCATCATATGCCAAACATGTTATGACTACTCCCAACAGCCGACTATTGATTACACCACAATCCTATCATATGTGTGCTCTCAAGTCTGGGTTAGGACTCATCTCACCACTCAAATATAGCAACCCTGCCAAACAGAAGAACCCAAGCAGATACAGATATACAGATATATACATATATACAAGCAAGCAAAACATATAAAAAACACAAATATAAAACAAGGTGGGCTTAACCCTCAAGCTTTCCCCAGTGAAGTCGCCATTTCTGTTGCGGTGAGAATCGGATATCAAGCTATTAATTAACTTGAATCACATATCTTTGAAATTCACCACCGAGCTTTGATTTATCCAAAGGAAAGGGTAAAGATCGAAGAAAACCCTAAGTGCGCTATGTAAAGACACAACTAAGAGATATAAGGTTTGGGGGTTGGTTATACCTAGGGAAGGTGTTAGCATCCTAAGTATTTGTAGTACTCTACAGGAACCTCTTGTTTGTATTTGTGTTATGTTAATGTTTGCTTGCTAAGGAATCTGCTAAGGGCAAGGTAAAGACCTATGGTAAAGACCAAAATGCTAAAGGTAAAGACCTAAGGGTATGTACACTAAGTATACTCGCCAAGACGTTGCATCTCATGCCTACGTATCCTAATAAGGACGGAATCAGAGCATTCGTAGTTCACCTCAACGAGGGTGAGGAACCATTGACTATGGTAAAAAATTCCAAGGGGAATGACTATTCATGATCATGATACTCACATAGAGTTAAAGAACTCTCTAAGTATAAGTTGTAAGGCAAAATGAGGAAGTGACTACTCATGATGATGAGAATCACATAGAGTTTAAAAACTCCATCCTAATTCTAAGTTGAGAGGGGTAAATGGCTCTGATGAGGCCAAAGGGAAAAGGAACATCATTATGATGATGCTCACATAGAGTTGAAGAACTCTTGGTGAATCCTAAGTTGTAAGATAAGTGGCTCTAATGAGGCCAAAGAGGGAAGTAAGCAACCATGATGATAGTGCTTACAAGAGGGGGAAAAGAAGCCTAGTTAGTTCAAGGGGAAAGTGGCTCTAATGAGGCCAAAGGATTGATCCTAAAAAGGTCAAAGGGAAATGAATGGCTCTAATGAGGCCAAGGGTAGAAGATGGCCCTAATGAGGCCAAGAGGTAATGGGCTATCTATGACATTAAAGTCAATAGAGAGACTTTCCTTTGGAAGGAGGGGAACAAAGAGGGTTAAGGAGAGGAGCTAACAAGCTAGTCTCACTTAAGGGGATAACTTAATAAAGTTAAATATAAAAGATAACAATGATATTCACATTTGAATTTATGATGGTAAAAACACAGGCATATGATACATGGATTGAGACGGTGAATGTGATGACATTCAAGGCAAGTACTTTAAAAACTATACAGGTATTATGTTAACACACAAAGATCATTCATTAATGAACAAGGTAAATACCTAAAGCGAATATGATACAAGTCTAGACATCATAATCAAATAGGTGATGACCTAATCATGGGAAATGTCTTTGACCTACTCTTTATGTAAAGGGAAAGTATTACTTATGTCATTCTAAAGTCCACTTTTATGAAAGGGAAACCTAAATACATATGTACATAGTATAACCTAAGTTGATGGTTTGTATATAAATTGAGGGGAGGGAGTCTTATTTGAAGGTAAAGACCTATCTAAGACTTCATGGGGAGGACAAAAGTCCATAAGTTAAAACATATAAACATATACACTTAAAAGTATACCTAAATCAAATTATACAAAAGTGCAAGCTTAAGTTAAGGCTCAAGGGTATAAGCATGTTGAGACAAATTTGTACTAACCCTAAAAATTTAAAGGAAGCTAAATGGTATAAACCAAAGTCAAAACTCTCCTTTAATGAATCATAAAAAAAACCTAATCTTTTATATGAACCAAAGCCTTAAAAATAAATATTTTTTGGAGATTTTTTTATGTCAAGATAAAATAGGTAACAAGAGGAGACTAATGCAAAAAGAATGGATTAAAAAGTCTAAAGTATGAGGAAGTTATAAATTAATGAAGTTTGTGAAAGAAACTAAAAAAAACTAAGTGATAAAAATAAAGGAAAGGGCCTTGATGGGGTTTGAACCCACGCCCTTGGTCTCAATGTTAAAACAAATTACCAGCTGCGCTGGTTGTGTAGCTTGTAAACTATATGCTTTTAGAAAAATAAATAAGAAACTTCTCACTGAATGCTAAAAATCAAAACGCGCGTGAAAAAAAGACAAAAGGGTTGATATCAGAATCGAACCCAAGACAAGGCACGTGAAAGGCAAGGCAAGGCAAGAGGTTGCGCCACTGGGGTGGCCAGTACATCCGGTATTGAAAATGCAACAAAATAATGATAAGGGAAACAAGCTTATAGGCCCAAATATGCGCTTGGGAAAAGGCTTGACTAGGTTTGTGACCTAAAAAAACCAGTTGCAAAAGCAACTCTAACTTCCTAAAAAATCCATGAAAATGGAAATTGTAAAGACCAAAATTGTGTGATTTTTCACCAGGAATCCATTGGTACAAGTGGTTTTAGCTAAAGGGTCCCTAAATTAAAACACGATAGTGATCCTAAAGTAGGCTCACTCTTGCAATTTCCATGGCCCAGTCAAAAATAAACATGCTAAGCAACATTCAGGGGATCAAACATGTCATAAACATCAAACTTAAACTATCCATGCTCAGTGTACATAAAAAACCAACATGCTTTTAAAAGTCAGATTGGAAATCACATACCTCTTGAAGCTCAAACTTGCATTTTTCACAATAGATGTTCCAGCAAGATATTAATGATCTGGTCAGCTCCTATACATCTCCTTGATCATTTCCAAGTGCTTGAAAACCACAGAAATTGGTTGGGCTGATGTATGCCTCATTCTTGCACAAGTGACCAAAGTTTCCAAAAGTGAACTTGAGGTAAATGATGTTACAGTTGGTGAATCAAGTTTGGAACACCTCAAACATGTTTTATGGAAGGTATTTGAAGTGTTAGGATGTTTGGAAATGGAAGTAACAAGGACTGATCTTGAAAGATGTAGAAAGTCAACCTTTCTTAGGTTTGAGAGTTGACTTTCTGATTTGAGAGGTTTTTGATCATTTTGAGGGTTTGAACAGGTTCAATGGATGTTTTGTGGTTTGTGTGAATTTTTTTTTTGAAGGTTTGAGGGCTAGAACTGAGTATGGACAAGTTTGTGCAAATGAGAGGTTTTTGGTTCACAAGGGTGGATGAATGCAGGAGGTTGGTTTCAGTGCTTTGCTTGAGTATTTGTCTTGGGTTTGTTGTATGTTTGAAGTGTGTTGGGATGCTCTATTTATAGGCAAGATGGAGGGGGAGATCAGATTGCAGCAATGCAACTAATTTGGTTTTGGTTTAGTTGCACTTTAGTTGAAATGCAAGTGGAGTTTGCCAAGATGCTTCATGGTTCCAATGTGTTGTACTGGCCTTTCTAGAGTTGTTAGGAGGCTTAGACACTTTATCATGATGCAAAGCAAGGTTCTGGTACAGAAAGAGCAGTTTGGAGGCTTAAGAAGTTGACTTTGTGCATAAAGTCACCTTTTCTAAAATGGAAGTCAAGGCTTTATGCCATAAATAGCAAGATCAAGTGGATAAAGCTCAAATTTGTTGGATAATGTTCCCAAATTCGTGCAATCTTATGAGAAAATGAAGATTTGCAAGTAAACATCTCTGAAATGCAAGATTGTGTGGCAAGAAATTGGATTTGCAACAAGTTCACCAAGTGCATAACCTTTAAATTCAAGTTTCAAACCCTCAACTTCATGGCTTCGATTCCCTTAGCTCACACATTGGATTAGGGTGTTCTAGTACTTTTTGGAAAGCCCTAAGTATGGTCTATAATGTTCATGTTCACTCGAGGTTCTGAATCCAAAGGAATCATAATGAAAAAGGTGGTTGAAGTTGGCTGCAAACTAGGACAAAAAGGGGTGAAATTTCACTAAGTCCTAACTTGATTTGAACTTCCAAGCCTCATAACTTAAAAACTAAGTCTCTTTTAGAGAAGGACCCTCTAATACACTTTAAAATTCATGATTAGAGCTTAAAATTGAGCTTTGGATCACAAAAATTGGATATGTGGTTTGAAAGTTATGACTCTTCAAAGTTCACACAAGGACTAGATTCTTCCACACTTAGAAAATTTTCAAAAACCAAAATTTGCCCTTTTTGAAAGAAGCCTCTTAAATCTTGATTTCTCATGCTCTAATTCAAATATCAAACATGTCTTGATGGAATATGGCTTGAATACTTCATCTTGGACCAAAAACATCAAAAGTCAAAGGTTTGACTTTTCAGACAAAACCCTAATTTCCTTAGGACTTCAACTGGGTGATCCTTGTGATCTTGCTTTCTCAAACTTCTCAAATACCAATAGATGGCCTCCAAGGATGCATATGAACATATGGAATCATGTCCCAAGACTTGGGATTATGCCTTGACCAAAAGTCAAAGGCATGGTTGACTTTTCTTGATACAACCCTAATTTGGGGCCAGATGAACTTGGGGTTCATTGCACTTATAATGGGAGCCAAACACACTTGATTTCTTGATGAATAAGGACTCTTGAATGTATGCAAGCTTAATTGGTTGATGAACCAATCAAGACATTGACTGATCACACCAAGGTTTCTTTGTAATTCTTCATGTCAAAACCTTAATTCCACAACTCTTGATTTCATGGTTTCTCCTTGATTTCTCTTGATCCAATCACATGGGATCATGGAATATGATTTAGAAACCTCGTGATTAACCCTTAAGACCAAAGATTGAGCTTTTGGAGCCTTAGGTTACCTTCTTGACCAAATGACTTCAAACACCTTTCTTAACCACCTAGTGAACACTTGGGATGGATGCATTGAGCCAAGAAGTGTCTTTGGAGACTTTGAAATGTATGAGAACTTGGCTTATTGATCTTTCCCTCTTTCTTGTGCAAAACCCTAGCTTTCAAATAGAAT
This sequence comes from Lathyrus tuberosus, assembly GCA_022829125.1. Taxonomy (NCBI): domain Eukaryota; kingdom Viridiplantae; phylum Streptophyta; class Magnoliopsida; order Fabales; family Fabaceae; genus Lathyrus; species Lathyrus tuberosus. The sequence goes on from JALAZF010000034.1 coordinate 17,484,983, forward strand.
AAAACTAACAAAATATGATGGTTAGCTGACAATGCATAGATGATTGAACCCTAATGCAAATGCAAGAAAGTCACGACATCTAAGTAGTAAAATTTGGGGTATAACATTAGGTTCTGATTTCTTCAGAACCTTTGACTTTGCAATTATACGTTTTGATTGGTTTGAACCCTTTGCTTTACTATCAGGTACAAAATGAGAGTACAACCCTTTTTTAGCACTGCTTGAAGAAGAGGGATCTGATGGTTTCATCAAGGTTTCATTCATTGGATTAAAAGGTTTTTTATGATTACCAATACCTCATATTTTGCTTCTACTTGGACCATAGATCATAGATGCAAGTTTGATTCTGTTAAAGCCAATTATGACAAACTCTTGAATAACAAATTCATACTCATTAAGAGGTTTGTTAGACATATCCTTTATTAAAGAAATCTAATCTCTTTCAAGTTTTTCAACCTTATTTTTAGAGAAATTTAATTCATCTCTCATAAGACCATATCTCTCCTTTATAATTTTCACATGTTTGGATTTCTCCTAACATCTATCCATAAGATCTTGACATAAAGTAATTAAATCAGATCTAGAAAGTTTATAGAATACGTCATCTATATCCTCAAAATTTGAGTCAGAGTTAGCTTCTGATTCTGAGCATGAGAATGTTGAGGCTACCAAAGCAACATTGCGGAGTATGTGTCTGAATGTGTGTTATGACAGCAGGTGAAAATTGAACATCAGAACCCAGGTGGTTTGTTGCGACCCTTAGAGATTCTTTTATGGAAATGGGATATTATTTTAATGGATTTTACACTTGGGTTACCTCGTACGGGTGGTTATAATTCTATATGGGTAATTATGGATCGATTAACTAATTCTTCACATTTCCTAGCTGTAAAAACTACTTACAAGGCAATTAATCTTGCATGGCTTTTTATTTCATAAATTGTGAGATTACATGGTGTCCCCACTAGTATTTTATCAAATAGAGATCCAAAGCTTACTTAAAGATTTTGGAGAGCATTTCACCAAGACATGGGATCAAGGTTGTGTTTGAGTACGTCTAATCATCCTCAGACGGATGGTCAGACAGAGGGGATGATACAAACCTTGGAATATATGTTAAGAGCTTGTGTTCTTGAAAGTGAGGGAAATTGGAAGAAACTCATACCATTGATTGCATTTACATACATCAATAGTTACCATGCGAGTATCCGAATGGCTCCTTATGAAGCTTTGTATGGGAGAAAATGTAGAACACTTTTGTGTTGGACAAAAGTTTGTGAAGAAAGGATTTTAGGACCGAAAATTGTTCAAAAGACTACAGAGAAGATAAGAATGATTCGTGATAAGGTAAAGAAAGCACGAGACCGTCAAAAGATTTATGCAGATAATAGAAGGAGGCCATTAGAATTTGAGGAAAGTGATCATGTATTACTGAAGGTTACTCCAAGATTGAGATTGAAAGGAATATTTAAGTCGCGAAAGTTAAGTCCGAGATACGTGGGACCATATCAGATTATAGAGAAGATTGGGGAAGTAGCTTACTGATTAGCCTTACCAGCTTCTTTATCTGAGATGCATGATGTTTTTCATGTATCTCGACTTCGAAAATTTATTCCTGACTCTCTTTAGCTAATTCTCTCGGATTTAATGGAAGTGGAAGTAGATCTATCTTTTAATCCTCAACCAAGTCGTGTTGTGGGAAGAGAAACTAAGGTGTTGAGAAACAAGGAGATTCCTTTTCTTAAGGTTCAGTGGGGTGAATCACTACTACAAAACGCATAAAAAACAACGCCATGGTCACCACGCTTCTTCGTTACACCGTTGTGACATCTCTAAACTAAGGCGTTATCAAAATATTATTGTTTTTTTATTAAAAATTATTTGTATATAACAACGATTAAGGAGCCAACCGTTGTGATACCTTCAAGCTTTCATAGGTTCGAACCTCAGGGCCTTCATATATGTTATTCCTTTAATGTTAAGTGACGCCTTTTATTTTTTAATTATTTTTAAATTAAAACTTAAAAGTTTATGACGACGGTTGGAGAGTTCCACCGTTGTTAAGTCGTGCCTTTTCATTTTTAATTATTTTTAAATAAAAAATTTAAAAGTTTATGACTACGGTTGGAGACTTCCACCGTTGTTAAGTCGCGCATTTTCATTTTTAATTATTTTTAAATAAAAAACTTAAAAGTTTATGACTACGATTGGAGACTTCCATTGTTGTTAAGTCGCGCCTTTTCTTTTTTATTTATTTTTAAATGAAAAACTTAAAGGTTTATGACTACAGTTGGTGATTACAACCGTTGTGATATATTTTGTTTTTTATTTAAATATTTTAATTGTAAATACTCTGGCGCTTTTTTATGAAGTTTCACCATGAAAGTAAAATAACATAACGGTTGCATGTATTGGCCGTTGTGGTAGCTTGATAATATTTACACTCGTAGTTAGCTTGTCTATTCAGTATACTTTTTTTCCATTGCAAATAGAAACTAGACGAACAATACACGATTTCAACTAAAACTCTAACGTTCAATACTATGAAACATTACACGATTTCATCCAAAACACCATCATTCACCCTTCACTGTGTATTTGTCATTGTCATCATCATTGTCAACCAAGTTGACAAGACCATCACGACCAACCAAGTTGTTGCCGTCTAGAAGGAAAACAACAACAACACTGTCGTTGCCATAAGGAAGGAAGACAACACCATCACCAACACCAGCATCATTTACTTAGTCATCACGTTTAGGGTACGTAAAATATTTTTCCCCATGCATCTACAATAAACTTCGTTTACCATTTTATGGTTGATGTTTATGTTCCTGTTGTTCATGTTGTTGTTGTTGTTTTTGAACATAGATGTCGACCTTGTCGAGTTCTACATCAAAAACTAGCGAAGAAACTCAAACAAATGAGAGGTTAGCCAATGAAACTCAAACAACCGAAAATCAAACGAAAAGATCATAAAGAGGTGTCACAATGATGCCCTAATTCACATCAGTCGGGAACTCATCAGGTGAAAAAATTCCTATCCAGTTTGATTTGTTGTGCAGAGTAGTGGATTGTGAACATTACTCTACTTTTAAGAGTTATGTTTCGTTCCTTGCACGTAGCAAGGTCAGTATATTGATTGATAATTGGAAACAAGTTGATGATAACATCAAAGAAAGCATATGGACTGACGTTAAGGTATTACATACTATAATTTTCATATATCGAGGATATCAATATCTATAATTTCTAATACATACTTATATATTGATTTAAATATCGTTGAATTTTGAGTTTACTTATGACTCAAATTTGAAAAAAAAAGTGGATATCATATGCTGGTACTCGTTGGAGGGGATTTAAGGCACAACTCACGGTTGAGTTATAGATACGTCGTTTTGAGGAATTCAAGGTTAGTACTATTCTCATGTAACCGATAATGTTATGCTAATGAGTTATAAATACTAATCATATTTTTTTTACTATGTTCATAACAGGTTAAAAGCGAAGTCGAAATACACAATAAGGCCAAGAACATGTACCCCTATAGATTGTCTTATGGGGGTTATAGGAAACTTGAGAAAAAAATCATGCTTAAAAAACAATCAGAAATAGGAGATGATCGCATCCCATCTCCATCTTCAAGACATGAGAAATGGAATAGGACTCGATTAAGACCAGATGGATAGTACACCTCTGAGGTGTCAAGAGTAGTTACCAAAAAAATTATAAGTATGATTTGTTTTGCTTATGTTATTTGTTATTTAAACGCGTTGGTAACAATATATGTAAGTTTCTTATGTTGTGTAGGATAAGTTGGTTGAGGCAGTCCGTGAAGGCACATTTCTTTCGGAAGCACGACTTGACATATTAGTAGAAGCTATCGGATCAGATGAACATGGTGGGCGTGTCCGTGGTGTTGGAGAAGGTGTCAGCTTGAGGTCATTCTTTGGGTCTCAAAGAAAAAGTATCAAAAGCCCTGAATTTATTGCACAAAGACAAAAGATTGAAAATTTTGAGAAGCAATTAGAAGAACAACGGAGAATTTTAGAAGAGGAGAAGGAAAAAAGGGAGAAAGATATGGAAAGGTTTCAAGAGTTATATTCGGTATGTACTTTACTTGAGATGTTAGTGTTTTATTGGAAATGTATGATATATATATATTGTGTTTATTTTGTTTTATGTTTTAATTGAATATTATGATGTAGAGATTAAGTGAAAATCTTGAACAACGGACAAATGAAAATCACCGTAATGTTGATGGTGATGATGATGATCGAACTCCAAGTAGAAGTGTTGTATGTTATGCTTCTACAAAAGGAAGTAATTGTTCAGCCCATCCCCCCCATGCGGATAACCGCAATGATATAATGAACCCTAACCCAAATGAATCACAACGTTATACTTGAACGTTGCGGTGATAAATAATACGCAACCTCTCCTGCTAGAACATTGTCCATGTTTGGATTTATTCTATTATAGTCCTGAAGATGTAAGGGATTTTCTTGGTGGGTATAAGTGGCTGGACGTCGGGATATTGCAAGTTTGGTGCACGTAAGTATTAGTTGAATATACATGTCATTATAGAACATTATCATTTATAGAACATCACCCCTAATTTATTCATTTTCTTTAACCATTTAGGTACATTCATCGTGTTTGTATAAGATTGAATAAATCGAGTACTTACGGAATCTTGGATCCGCTTTTTATTCGATGGGCTTTTAATCAACCAAAAGATATCTGAGTACTTGAAAACACGGTTAAATGAGGGAGGGAAAGAATGTTACTTAGCACCATTTCTCTGCTCATAAGTATTTTTGGAATTGATGTTTATGTATTCTATATTTAGTTTTGTTTTAGCAAATACCAATAATATATATGCTCTTGTTTATTCAGTGGTCACTGGCAATTGATCATCATATCATTTAGGACGAATACGATAACTTTTTTGTGTTCCTTGCATGATCTACTGGAAAAGAAAATGAAAGATATTATTGATTCGTAAGTGTATGCCTAATTCATTTTCTTTGACATTGTAATTAGTTTATTATGTAATATGTTTAATTCAAATTCAATGTACAGTGTTGTGGAGCAAGTGAAAATGATGAACAATGTTAGAAGAAATCCCACATGGGTCTGTCCTAAAGTAAGTGGCCCGATTACATGTTTCTTTCATTTACATTCATGTGTGGTTGTATTCATGTCATTTTTGCTTAAATTTGTAGACAACGAAACAACCTGAGACTTACGAGTGTGGTTATTATGTCATGAAACACATGTTAAACATTGTCCTTGCCGACATTGTTGATTCATGGGATAAGGTATACATGTCATAAAATGTTTACATATATTAATATATAAGTTGACTATACATGTTATTGGCTTTTTCTTATGTGATTTTTAACGATGAAACCCCATTCCTTGTTGAGGACTTTGTAGATCTTCGTAAACGTTGGGCGTATATCCATAATGTTCCTTAAGGGTCCTACTGATTGATGATGTGAATAACACTTTTATGTAGAGATGATGTGAATAACACTTTTTTGTATTGATGACATGAATATAGTGTTTGGCGTAAATATGGTTATAATAGTTACAATACTTACAGAATTAATAATAGGAAGAAATTTTGGCTTTTGTCAATGAACAATGTTAGCTGTATTTTATGCTCTTTATGCATGTATACCTTATCTGTTATGATTAAAATGGTTATAGGTTAAAAAATGGGATAAATTTTAATTGCTGAGAAATGCATATTTAAAACATAGGAAGTTTTGACAGCGGTTATAAAACCTAGATGTGGTTGTATATTGTGTCTACAGAATATATAACGACGGTTATATAATTTAACCTTCATAATATCTCTCGCGCTGCACAGAAAAAAAATAAAAAAAGCGGAGCTGGGAATCGAACCAAGGACCACTATATTTATCACAACGGTTTGTTTGAAAAACTGTTTTAATAGGGCGCGCTGTTTCCAGGTTATTACAACGGTTAATGGGCCGTGATTATAAGTATCATTTTACAACGACACTCTACATAACAATGTATGCACCAACGTCATTATATACCTTTCCCAACCATTGTTAATTGGTTTTTATGTAGTAGTGAATCACATTGGGGCGATGCTACTTGGGAGCTTGAGTCCGAGATGCAAGAAGCTTATCCTCATCTTTTCCATATAATATTTTAATTTGAGGATGAATTTTTATTTTAAAAGGGGGGATTTAGTACATGTTGGTGCGGTATAGCAGCAAGCAAAAATTAACTAAGTACCCAATTTTATCGTTGCCATAGGGATCGGTGCGAGAAAGAATTCCGTTCAACGGTCCCTACATTTCTAAGCTTGTGGTGTAAAAATTTTGGTTTAAAAGATTTAAGGAACCAAAATTAAAGGCAGAAAATATAAAGACTGAAAATATAAAGTAAAGACTGAATTATAAACGGAGCCTTGTTGGGATTGAATCTCATCAATTGATAACACATGCATTCTTCTAATCAAGTAAACACAAATCAATCATTCGCCTAATATCCTCACGTATCACTCACAACAGAGGTTATGTCTAACGCAACATTGAGAGAAAAATTGTATTGTCTCATTGGTGATGTCTCATGCAACAAAACCAACACGGAGCATTAAGAACTGATACTCACGCAAATGTTAAGCCTAAATCTATGTCTAGAGTTTAGAACCTAACAGGTAATCATCCTAGATCCATATCTGAAGAGTATATGTCTATAGCGGTTCAAGTCAAAGATGAACAGGTAAACAAAGACGACACCAAATTAGATAAATGGCTGCTTCATATAAAATGCAATGATCAAAATACGTACCTACGCTTAACCCTTTTTACATGTATTCAACTAATTTGCCAAATGTATGTGAATATCATTCTTAATCACTATTATCACGTATCCTCACAATACCGTATCGATCCTACTCATGCTATTCATGTTACTAATCAACACAATACAATAAAAGATACAAGTGAATATCAACTCACAAAACCATGTCAAAAGTTTGCTCATTGATAGATGAAATTCTAAGATCAAAGATTTGAAAAGAGTTTTGTCAAGACTCACAAATAAACAATAAAAAACAATCAACAATAGAGAATCAAAACTAATTCACAAACATACATTAGATGAAATACATAAGGTATCAAAAGATTACATCAAAAGATTTTCATAATGTTGAAGAATGACAACAATTCAAGAATAAAATCATAGAAAACATGAGAATTGAGTTGAAAAGTGCAAAGAAAGATAGTTCATTTTAAGTCAAAATTTGCACTTATCAACTCTCCCCAACTATATTTTTGCTTGTCCTCAAAAAAAGTATGCCCCTCATTAAAACAAGAGGATTTGCTCATGCATTTAATTCAACCAAGAAAAGATTAACAGTTTAACTTTAAACAAGAGAAATTTTCTCAAAAAGGAGGATTTAGTCAAGCATGAAAATGCGCACCAACAACGTTTACCACTCAATAGAATCGAACAATGACAAAGAATTTAGTTCTTAAACAAATATCATGGAATATTTCAAATAAGAACTAAATTTTCATACTTGAATTACTATAACACTCCTCTTCAAAATAAGAATGAAGAAATTAACGCGTTTGCAACCGCGGGGAAATTTCACTCACCTGACAAACAATATTAATAGCAACTCAATTCATACAACATCTAACAATAAAAAATGAAAACATGGAAGCAAAAAGATCACTAAAGACTTTAAAGGTTATAGCTTGGTCGGGTTAACAATAAAGGGACATTTCTAAAGGCCATTGAATCGAAATTTCGATGCAAAATAACATTCACTATACAAGGTATTCACACATCTCAACTTCATTCACCATTTTCATTCCTTTTCCACAAACCTTCTCAAACTTCCTTATGCACAATTATTTCATTCTCTATTTTTCTCATTCAAACAAGCATTCTTTTTATTTTGTTTTTCACAATCATATTCACACTTTTTCTTTTCATGCTTGTTTGAAATTTTTCAAAAGTTTTAGCAACCTACCGTTCTTCTTTTTCATTCTCCCCAACTTGAATTCAACTAAACCTCAAATGAACGTTCATTACTTTTTAAGGCAAGGAAATCAAATTAAAACAATGTTCAAAGGTTCAAGACATTTTTAGAACCTCACCAAATTCAATGATGAACTATACTTTCAAATTATGTACATAAACCAAGTTCATCACTAAAATGAGATCTAAACTGTTTAGGCTCAAAGGTGGGTTAACGAATTCTCTCTACTCACGGGTAAGATACTTTTGGATCCGGTTGCGCTCAATATAAACAAATGCCTTGATCATTTCTAATGCTTCCACAAAATCACAATAATCAAAAGATAAAGTATGAATCAAATGAATTAAACAAAGTTATCAGTCATCCTAGCATATAGTAAACAATGGAGGTTTCTCACAATTTGTGGCTTTCGGACCTAAGTGAAACAAGCATTCAAACAAGTTGCAAAATGAAACAAGAATGCACATTTTCACAAAGCACAAAATTATTAAATCAATCTAACATTCTATAAAGCGGTACAATTTACCTTGCAGACATTCAATGCTCACCATCCAGACTCGGTCGAAGCTTCATTGAATACTTTTATACAAATAGCAACCAATCTAGAAGGAGTTCTCATCATTCCTAGTCACACTAGGGAAAACATAAAAGAAAACAAATATATACAATATAAACAAATGTACAAAGCTAAAAAAATATAGAAACTATCGCAATGCGATTCAATATCCAAACACCAATCCCCCGCAACGACGCCATTTTGTTGGTGCAGTATAGCAGTAAGCAAAAATTAACTAAGTACCCAATTTTGTCGTCTCCACAGGGATCGGTGCGAGAAAGAATGTCGTTCAACGGTCCCTACATTTCTAAGCTTGTGGTGCAAAAGTTTTGGTTTAAAATATTTAAGGAACCAAAATTAAAGGCAAAAAATATAAAGACTGAAAATATAAAGTAAATACTGAATTATAAACGGAGCCTTGTTGGGATTGAATCTCATCAATTGATAACACATGCATTCTTCTAATCAAGTAAACACAAATCAATCATTCGCCTAATATCCTCACGTATCACTCACAACAGAGGTTATGTCTAACGCAACATCGAGAGAACAACTGTATTGTCTCATTGGTGATGTCTCACGCAACAAAACCAACACAGAGAATTAAGAACTGATACTAACGCAAATGCTAATCCTAAATATATGTCTAGAGTTTTGAACCTAACAGGTAATCATCCTAGATCCAGATCTGAAGAGTATATGTCTATAGCGATTCAAATCAAAGATGAACAGGTAAACAAAGACGACACCCAAATCAGATAAATGACTGCTTCATATAAAATGCAATGATCAGAATACGTACCTACGCTTAACCCTTTTTATATGTATTCAACTAATTTGCCAAATGTATGTGAATATCGTTCTTAATCACTATTATCACGTATCCTCGCAATACCGTATCGATCCTACTCATGTTATTCATGCTACTAATCAACACAATACAATAAAAGATACAAGTGAATATCAACTCACAAACCATGTCAAAAGTTTGCTCATTGATAGATGAAAATATAAGATCAAAGATTTGAAAAGAGTTTTGTCAAGACTCACAAATAAATAATCAAAGACAATCAACAATAAAGAATCAAAACTAATTCACAAATATACATTAGATATAATACATAAGGTATCAAAAGATTACATCCAAACCCAACAAGAGATTGAAGATTTTAACTTCTCCCCCTTAAGGTTTGAGTTTCTCTCACTAAAATATTCTTGAAATGAAGAGAGATAAAGTTCTGATGTCAAAAGTACAAGTTATTGCTGAAAAATAACAAAAAGTGTATTTATACATCACTCAAAATCTGCCAAGTTCGCACTGCGAACTATTTATTCGCTCAGCGAACACCAAAATTAGGCACCTAAGGTGCCTCTGATAAGCTAAACCGCCTCAGAAATTCTGCATAAGTTGTCAATGCGAAGGATTATTCGCAAAGCGAATATTCGCTGGAAAGTTCGTAAAGCAAACTTTGGTGCCTTTTCTTACTTCCCAAAGTCTGGGACTGTTCGCTGGAGCTTCGCCAGATGTTTGCAGAGCGAACCTTCGCTGGCATGTTCGCAAAGCGAACTTCCTGAAGTTTCTTCATTTCTTTGGCAACTTGGATCACTTTCTTGTGTCTTACTTGTTTAATGAAATTATGCCTTTTTCTACACAATAACACACATATTACAAGCACCAAAGGTATTTTCATAATGTTGAAGAATGACAACAATTCAAGAATAAAATCTAAGAAAACATGATAATTGAGTTGAAAAGTGCCAAGAAAGATAGTTCATTTTAAGTCAAAATTTGCACTTGTCAACTCTCCCAACTAGATTTTTGCTTGTCCTCAAGCAAAGTATGCCCCTCATTAAAACAAGAGGATTTGCTCAAGCATTTAATTCAACCAAGAAAAGATTAATGGTTCAACTTTAAACAAGAGAAATTTTCTCAAAAAGGAGGATTTAGTCAAGCATGAAAATGCGCACCAGCAACGTTTACCACTCAATAGAATTGAACAATGACAATGAATTTAGTTCTTAAACAAATATCGTGGAATGTTTCAAATAACAACTAAATTTTCATACATGAATCACTCTAACACTCCTCTTCAAAATAAGAATGAAGAAATTAACGTGTTTGCAACCGCGGGGCAATTTCACTCACCTGACAAACAATGTTAATAGCAACTCAATTCATACAACATCTAACAATCAAAAATGAAAACATGGAAGCAAAAAGATCACTAAGGACTTTAAAGGTTGTAGCTTGGTCGGGTTAACAATAAAGAGACATTTCTAAATGCCATTGAATCGAAATTTCGATGCAAAATAACATTCATTATACAAGGTATTCACACATCTCAACTTCATTCACCATTTTCATTCCTATACCACAAACCTTCTCAAACTTCCTTATGCACAATTATTTCATTCTCTATTTTTCTCATTCAAACAAGCATTCTTTTTATTTTGTTTTTCACATTCATATTCACACTTTTTCTTTTCATGCTTGTTTGAAATTTTTCAAAAGTTTTAGCAAACTACCGTTCTTCTTTTTCATTCTCCCCAACTTGAATTCAACTAAACCTCAAATGAATGTTCGTTACTTTTTAAGGCAAGGAAATCAAATTAAAACAATGTTCAAAGGTTCAAGAAGAAATTTTTAGAACCTCACAAAATTCAATGATAAACTATACTTTCAAATTATGTACATAAACCAAGTTCATCACTAAAATGAGATCTAAACTGTTTAGGCTCAAAGGGGGGTTAATGAATTCTCTCTACTCACGGGTAAGATACTTTGGGATCCGTTTGTGCTCAATATAAACAAATGCCTTGATCATTTCTAATGCTTCCAAAAAATCACAATAATCAAAAGATAAAGCATGAATCAAACGAATTGAACAAAGTTATCAGTCATCCTAGCATATAGTAAACAATGGAGGTTTCTCACAATTTGTGGCTTTCGGACCTAAGTGAAACAAGCATTCAAACAAGTTGCAAAATGAAACAAGAATACACATTTGCACATAGCACAAAATTATTAAATCAATCTAACATTCTATAAAGCGGTACAATTTACCTTGCAGACATTCAATTCTCACCATCCTATCAACACCATCCAGACTCAGTCGAAGCTTCATTGAATACTTTTATACAAATAGCAACCAATCTTGAAGGAGTTCTCATCATTCCTCGTCACACTAGAGAAAACATAAAAGAAAACAAATACATACAATATAAACAAATGTATAAAGCTAAAAAATATAGAAACTATCGCAATGCGATTCTATATCCAAACACCAATCCCCCGCAACGACGCCATTTTGTTGGTGCGGTATAGCAGCAAGCAAAAATTAACTAAGTACCCAGTTTTGTCGTCTCCTCAAGGATCGGTGCGAGAAAGAATGCCATTCAACAGTCCCTACATTTCTAAGCTTGTGGTGCAAAAGTTTTGGTTTAAAAGATTTAAGGAACCAAAATTAAAGGCAGAAAATATAAAGACTGAAAATATAAAGTAAAGACTGAATTATAAACGGAGCCTTGTTGGGATTGAATCTCATCAATTGATAACACATGCATTCTTCTAATCAAGTAAACACAAATCAATCATTCGCCTAATATCCTCACGTATCACTCACAACAGAGGTTATGTCTAACGCAACGTCGAGAGAACAACTGTATTGTCTCATTGGTGATGTCTCACACAACAAAACCAACACAGAGCATTAAGAACTGATACTCACGTAAATGCTAATCCTATATTTATGTCTAGAGTTTAGAACCTAACACGTAATCATCCTAGATCCAGATCTGAAGAGTATATGTCTATAGCGGTTCAAATCAAAGATGAACAGGTAAACAAAGACGACACCCAATCAGATAAATGACTGTTTCATATAAAATGCAATGATCAGAATACATACCTACGCTTAACCATTTTTACATGTATTCAACTAATTTGCCAAATGTATGTGAATATCGTTCTTCATCACTATTATCACGTATCCTCACAATGCCATATCGATCCTACTCATGCTATTCATGCTACTAATCAACACAATACAATAAAAGATACAAGTGATATCAACTCACAAAACCATGTCAAAAGTTTGCTCATTGATAGAAGAAAATCTAAGATCAAAGATTTGAAAAGAGTTTTGTCAAGACTCACAAATAAACAATCAAAGACAATCAACAATAGAGAATCAAAACTAATTCACAAACATACATTAGATGAAATACATAAGGTATCAAAAGATTACATCCAAACCCAACAAGAGATTGAAGATTTTACCTTCTCCCCCTTAAGGTTTGAGTTTATCTCACTAAAATATTCTTGAAATGAAGAGAGATAAAGTTTTGATGTCAAAAGTACAAGTTATTGCTGAAAAATAACAAAAAGTATATTTATACATCACTTGAAATCTGCTAAGTTCGCAATGCAAAGCATTATTCACCAAAATTAGGCACCTGAGGTGCCTCTGATAAGCTAAACCGCCTCAGAAATTTTGCATAAGTTCGCAATGCGAAGGATTATTCTCAAAAGCAAATATTCGCTGTAAAGTTCGCAAAGCGAACTTTGGTGCCTTTTCTTACTGCCCAAAGTCTGGGACTGTTCGCTGGAGCTTCGCCAGATGTTCGCAAAGCGAACATTCGCTGGCATGTTCGCAAAGCGAACTTCCTGAAGTTTATTCATTTCTTTGGCAACTTGGATCACTTTCTTGTGTCTTACTTCTTTGATGAATTTATTCCTTTTTCTGCACAATAACACACATATTACAAGCACCAAAGGTATTTTCATAATGTTGAAGAATGACAAAAATTCAAGAATAAAATCTAAGAAAACATGATAATTGAGTTGATAAGTGCCAAGAAAGATAGTTCATTTTAAGTCAAAATTTGCACTTATCAATACCCCATGTTTCCTTAAATACCCAAATTTATATCAATCGAGATCAACTGAGTTCTTATGTGTTCTGGAAGTTATCAGTTGGGATAAATAGAGTAACTATTGAACTCAAATTGAGTTAATTAATATTATTTGGAACTGTCCTTTTATTAATTAGTACAAGAACAGACATTTTGATAACATTAATAATGGCTCAATTGCTCTAGTAGAACAAATAATAAAGTTATTTCCATTGGGGATATTTGTCTACTACTCTTGTTACTTTCCAACAACACAATTTCTTCTAATTTTCTTAACCACATGTTTCTACCACATACCTTACCAACTTTCTCCTCATGCCATGCTTCTTGGTACCATTATTTTCATTGTATCATGAAACAATATTAGAGAAGCATAGAGGGAAGCTAGAGAAAAAGAAGAAAGCTTGTGATTAGAAAAACAACAACAACAACTTAGAGCAACATACAAATCTTGGAATCACCATCTATTTTCATCATCTCCTCATCTATTCTTCAAGGTGGGTTCTAGGTAGAGACTTTGTGTTTGTTAGAAATTAGGGTCTTATGATGAATCATAGAATAGTTAGAATGGTTAGGGATAGTATGATAGTGTTCTCTCTTGATCATGAAAATTTCCATGAACAATGATTCTACATATTCTTCATGTGTTGGTTGTGTTCTTGTGATTGAATGATGTTGTTGTTGTTTTTATTATGAGTATCATGAACTTGAGGATATATATATATATATATATTGTTCTGGGCTGGTCCAGGGCCTGCCCACCAGTCGAGCAGGCCCAACCCAACGTCACATTGGGGAGGCCCAGCAAGGCCCAACCCACCTTCCTGTCGGGCACGTTTAACACTCTCTGAAGTTGAGCAGGCCACTACTTAACATGGATAGATATCACACGTCTTCCCCATGGACTCCACATGTCCCCCCATGTGGGAACACGTCATCAGGCGACTACCCACTTCCTGAAGAACTAGTCAGCTGTTGGTTGCAATATAGAGCAAGCAAACAAAAAGATTTAGAAGTATTTTTTAGGGAATTATCTTGTCCACAGAGATCGGTGCTACTGAATTGTCGTTCGACAATATCAATGTTAATGAGTTTGGTTTTAAAATGGTTTAAAGCGTAAAAATAGAAAAGTAAATAAAAACATAAAAACAATTCATTCTTCAACAAGACGAACTTATCAAGCATACATATAATCCACTCGTCACAAACATAAATTTATCGACCAATTATACTCCACCTACAATACTCATCAAAATCATCCAGCATCACTCACAACAGTGTCCATCTCTGGCACACTGAGCTGAGAGACAACCGTATTACTCTCGTCGTCACTCTCGTGCACGACGCCTCAAAACACGGAAGTCATTAAGTTCCGACACCCAAAAGATTATCATCTAAATCTATCTCTAGCATCTAGACAATAGATATCCATCCCTAATCAAGATTCGTGATGTTTATCTCTAACACAACACAAATCCAAACATAAATGCAAAAAGATCAAGGAAGACATCGATAATGATTTGTAAAGCAAATTTCATATAATATTATGATCAACAAAGATATATATGTTCAAAGTAACTATACAAACACCCAACAAAGAAATTACAAAGAGAAGAGAGAAGAGGAACCAAACATTTCTTGGTTTGTCAACACCAATCGACGAGAGATTCGACTCCGGATCATCCAAATGCAAGCTCCAATGATGTTTTCTAAGCTAATCTACAAGAAAAATGAAGTTTGATGGAGTTGGGAGCAAAAAATACCCAAAACCATCCCTAAAAATGTGTTTTTTACCCATATTTATTGCTGTCATCATCGCAGACCGTGCTAAGCGCGCTTTTGGGCGCTAAGCGCGCCCTTATTAATGTTTAAA
Organism: Lathyrus tuberosus; assembly: GCA_022829125.1. Taxonomy (NCBI): domain Eukaryota; kingdom Viridiplantae; phylum Streptophyta; class Magnoliopsida; order Fabales; family Fabaceae; genus Lathyrus; species Lathyrus tuberosus. Next base: position 17,500,367 of record JALAZF010000034.1, read on the forward strand.
CCGCCTTAAGAGCCCGCTAAGCGCGGTGGGGCGCGCTAAGCGCGCAACCTGCAGCCATGAAAAATGTTTCGGCCATAACTTGAGAACCGTAACTCCGTTTTTCGCCCGGTTCGAAGCGTTGGAAAGCTTATTCAATTTCCTATCTAACAAACCAAATTGGTGATTTATATTATCCTCATTTTGAGCCTTATTCATTGATGAGTTGCTCAAAATCGCACGTTTGAAGTCGTGTCTTCGACACTTTATTGCTCATGCTCCAAATACACCTCAATACCTACAAAATGAGTAGAAAACTATCAAACGGTACACAAATACTCTAAAACTTGATTATACACTAAATATACACATTTACATACAAAGTGGGGTTTATTCGAACTATTTTAACAAAAAGTATCGATAAGTGCAACAAAACTTATATACAACAATAGCTACAATTTTCACTTATCATCAGCCCACCTTCCAAAGATCACGAGGCAGTTGCTCTAGGACGAAGACCACGTGCTGGTCTTTCCTACGCCACGTAAGCCCTGACAGTTATCTGCATTGGGCCTACTGATCCAACCCAGTGCAGATAACTGTTAGCCCAGCGTTAGGGGCACACTATAGATACCCTCTATCACTAGAGGGTCAGGTATTCTGAATATTTACTCTAGTTACTACCTTTATGTACTTGTACTTTTTGCTCTGTCTCTTACTTTGGCATCAAAGTACCTTGCAGGTACACCCTCACCTTCTCACCACCACCAGAGTGTAATGAAACTCACGACGTGTTGCTGGCCATCGATCTATTTCTGATCAGGTACGATCAGTGGCGTCGTCTGTAGGAAACTTTTTGCTTCCCCGTTTTTCCTCCAGTAGAAACTCAAGAACCAAAGCAACTTCCAATCTCTGACGATCATGGCCATCCCTCAAACTGACGCCAATACTCCGGACATCGCCTTTGTCCCATTCAACAACGGAGACGACCACGACCCCAACATGGTCGTCCACGTCGAAGAAGGCGACCACAGGGACGGGCACTCTGCCTCTCCCTCCTCTAACGACGCGACCTTCAACGCCGCTCGACACGCTGATATCCCGACTATCTACCAGCCGATCCCCGCGCCACCTAATGCGGATCTGACCATGATGGCTCTGTTCGCAGCAATCAATCAGACCAATCTGATGATCTTCCAACAGAATGAACAGATATGAGTGCTCGAGAGGGAGCGAGAGCAGCACTCTTCCCCGCAGAGACATCGCCGGCCTATTTCTCGCAGACCCTCTCCTCCCCTGCGGAGGACGCGACACGATGACTCTTAGAGCCCCTTTCCCTGGATGCTCGAACATTGTCTGCGTCTGGAACGACCCCAACACGTGATTATCCAGAAGCGCGACCGGTCCCCTCCTCAGAAGGAACGACGTTCCCCCGCTCAGAAGAGGAGTAATGCCGACGGGTACGGCAACAAGCTGAAGAGTAGGCCAAATAGTCCTCCCCGACGAAGCAGGAACGACCGAGGCGACCAGTCCCTATCACCCGTTAGGAGTGAAGAGGATGATCAGCGCACCCCGCTGTCAAGAGACATCATGGAGACCCCCTTGCCTGTCGGGATGGAAAAGCCCCCGCCCTTGGTGACATACGATGGTACGACCGACCCGGACAACCACATCGAGAGCTTTGGCATGATGCTCGATTATCAGAACGTCCCGGGAGCCATCAAGTGCAGGCTCTTCCCTACTACTCTCCGGAAGGGTGCCATGGCATGGTACAAGAGCCTCGCACCTGAGTCCATCACCGCCTGGAAGGAACTAAAGAGACGGTTCTCTAGACATTTTATTGCTTCCTAATGCCACCCGAAAACGGAAGCATCCTTGGAAGCCATCATCCAGGGAAAATACGAATCTCTCCAGAACTACATCGAGAGGTTCAACCGAGAAGCTGTCCAGGTATCCACCTCGGACGGCATGAAGAAATTATTGATTGAGCGAGGACTCCGACCTTGCACCGAGTTCGCTAAAGTTGTCAGAATTAAATGACCCGACACCTTGGAAGCGCTCATCCATAAGGCCCAAGCATACATCCAGTATGAGGAGATAGAGGCCGCCCACTGTGTCCGCGATTCGCGGAATCAAGAGGGCCCTTGAAGCTCCAAGCACGAGGACTCCACCGCCCCCCGACGAGGGGGGAAAGAAGAAGAGAAAACCTGCCCCGAGACTCTCGAGGGCCGAGGGGACCAGCAGGTCGGTTCACAGAGTACACGCTACTCACCGCTCCCCGCGAGCGAATCCTGGCTGAGTGCATAAACTCAGAATTCTAGAAAGGCAGTGTCCGCAGCCCAAAGTCGACACCCCCTAAACCAAACGTTGACAAGTCCAAGTACTGCAGGTTCGATAGGAGCCACGAGCATGTCATGGAGGATTGCATCCACCTCAAGGATGCGATAGAAATCCTGATTAAAGAGGGGCGCCTAAAGTACTACACGAAGAGGAATGGCGTCCCCCCGACAAGAGACCCGGGAGATGAAGAGGGTCGTGGAGGCGACCCCATCCCCCCGGCGAAAATGGACTACAAGTCGCCCTGTGTGTCACCCGACCAGAGGACTTCTACTTTCCCGACGAGCCCAACATCCCTGTGACCGCTCGCAACCCGTGGGAAAGTTTCCCCGCCGCCATGGTCATATCCGGTGGAGGATTCAACAAGGTCTCGGTGGGGTCGATCAAGTAGAAGTTCGACGAGTTGATAGAGACGAGCTCAGCGCAGACCACCACTTTTGAGAAGATCCAGAGAAGGTCGAACCCCATCACCTTCTACCTCGAAGAATTGCCGGGCGGCGCCCCAAACTCCAACATCTCCCTCCTGATCAGGGCGCAGATGGCAAACTTTGATGTCCTCCACATCTTAGTCAACTAAGGGAGTTTGGTGGACATCATGTACGCCCACCTCTTCGAGACCCTCTAGCTCAATGAAACACATCTGACCCCTTACGTGGGCTCAGACCTCCAATGTTTCAACGGCACCACCACTAGACCGTGGGGCTACATTGAGCTGATGGTCACTTTTGGGAACGACGACACTGCCCGACAAGTTAAGGTCCGTTTCTTGGTGGTGGAGTTCCCCTCTCTATACCAGTGCATCCTGGGAAGGCCGACTCTGGCCGAACTCACGGCGGCACCAGACAGGAATGTGAAGATTGACACAGGCTTCCCCGACTTGGCAAAGAGGCAGCTGAAGGCCTGCCTCTGGGAGAATGCTGACCTGTTCGCGTGGAGCACTGCGGAGATGCCCGACCTCGACCCAGATTTGTCATACCATCAACTCACAATAGATCTGGCCGTTAGGGCTGTAGTGCAACGTAGGCGCAGGCAGTCTTCCGAGAAAGTGGAGGCTGCTAAAAAAGCTGTAAAAGACCTCTTAGAGGCGAATTTTATTTCGAAAACCCGGTACACAACCTGGCTGTCCAACGTTGTACTTGTTAAATAGAATAATGGAAAATGGAGAATGTGTGTTGATTACATCGATCTTAACCGGGAATGCCCGAAAGATGCTTATCCACTGCCTAACATTGACAAACTGGTCGAAAATTCTGCAGGTTTTGAGTTGCTGTCATTCATGGACGCGTACTTAGGGTACAACCAAATCCCCATGGAGAAGGCCGACAAACAGCACACGGCCTTCATGATTGAGTCAGGAAACTACTACTATAACGTAATGCTCTTCGGCCTGAAGAACGTCGGCGCGACCTACCAGCGGATGATGAACAAAGTCTTCCGGGGAGAGATCGACGACATGCTCGAGGTCTACATGGACAAAATGATCGTAAAATCACGAGAAGAGGCCGACCATACTGCCCACCTCAAAAGAGTCTTCGACACGGCGAGGAAATACAAGATGAGGTTCAACCTGGAGAAATGCATCTTCGGCGTCCGGGAAGGTAAGTTCCTCGGTTTCTACCTCACAGAACGAGGGATCGAGGCGAACCCTGACAAGTGCAGGGCATTCTCCTAATTCCTGATGCCGAACTCAAAGAAATCAATACAATCGCTAAACGGGATGCTCACCTCGTTGTTCCGCTTCGTGGCCAAATCGACGCAATACGCACTTACATTTTTCAAACTCTTATGCAAGAAGGCCATGTTCAAATGGACAGAGGAATACGAACAGGCGCTCCTCCACCTCAAACAAGTCCCCTCGCAACCCCTAGTCCTCTCGCGACCAGAATACGGGGAGACTTTGTTCCTGTACCTCGCCGTCATAAGCGAAGCGGTCAGCGCGGTTATAATCCAGGAAACCCCCGACGGGCAGAAGCTAATTTACTTCACCAGTAAAGTCCTCCGAGTCCTTGAACTTAGATACCAGTAGATCGAAAAGGTCGCCCTGGCTCTCGTTACCGCGGCCAGGAGACTGCGACACTACTTCTTGGCCTAGACAATCGTGGCGAGGAGAGACCAACCCGTGAGACAGCTCCACTGCCGACCTGACATGGCGCGCATGACGCTCAAATGGTCGCTTGAACTCTCCGAGTTTGAAATCCAATACGAGGGTCGGAAGGCGCTGAAGGCTCAAGTATTGGCCGACTTCATCACAGAGATGATAATCCCAGAACCTTCGATCGACGGATCCCAAAAATGGACGATCTACGTCGACGGAGCGTCTAAATCGACGGGAAGCAAAGCGGGCACCATCCTAGAAAACGAGGAAGGCATATTGGTTGAGGTATCCCTCATGTTGTCCTTCCCGACATCGAACAACCAGGCCGAATATAAGGCTTTCCTCGCCGGATTATGACTAGCCGAGGACCTGGGCGCCAAAGAAGTAAAAATATTCACCGACTCCCAGCTCGTGGCCTCCCAGGTGCGAGGAGGGTACCAAGCCAAGAATGACAACCTCATCAAATACCTGGCTTTAGTGAAAAAAATGATGAAAAAATTCACCTAGGCGGAAATGAGTCACGTCTCACGCGAACACAATACTCGGGCAGACGTCTTATCCAAGCTCGCGAGCACAAAGAAAAAAGGCGGGAACAAGTATGTCATCCAAGAAGTGCTTCCACGTCCGAGCATCGAGAAATCCATCCCCACGACTAACGTACATGCCATTGGAGACAACCACTTTTAGATGACCCTGGTATACGAATACTTTAGCACAGTAAAACTACCTGACGACCCCAAGGATGCCAGCGTGCCTGCTCATATACTATCGTCGAGGATAGGTTATATCGGCGGGGCTTCTCGATCCCCCTCCTCAGGTGCGTCGAGGAGTCTAAGGTCCCCGGTATACTCTAGGAGATCCATGAAGGGATCAATGCGCAACACCTCGGTAGACGGTCCCTAGCTCGTAAAGCATTGTAAGCAGGGTACTACTGGTCCACCATGCAGCAAGACGCCAAAGAGCACGTCAAGAAGTGTGATAGATACCAGCGACACGGGGACATCCACCTGGCCCCGCCTAGTGAACTTAAAATGCTTTCATCCCCGTGGTCGTTTTCCTGATGGAGGATGGACATCCTCGAACCCTTCACCGTAGGGTCGTACCAAAACAAGTACTTGATTGTCGGCGTCGATTACTTCACTAAGTGGACAGAGGCCGAAGCCCTAACTAAAATCACGACCCACAACATACTTCGTTTCTACAAGAGGAATATACTTACCCGGTTTGGCGTACCCCAAGCAATCGTCACCGACAACGGGACACAGTTTACTGACAAGAACTTTAATAACTTCGTTACCAAGCTGGGCACGAAGCAACACTTTACATCGGTCGAGCACCCGCAAACAAACGGGCAAGCCGAAGCCGCGAACAGGGTGATCCTGCGAGGTCTGAAACGAAGACAGGGCGACGCCAAGAAAATGTGAGTCGAGGAGCTGCACGGTGTGCTCTGGGCCTACAGGAGGACCCCACACTCGACTATCGGGGAAACCCCATTCCGACTGACCTAAAGAACTGAGACGGTAATCCCAGTAGAAATAAGGGAACCCTTAAGAAGGACCGAGTCTCCCCTCGACGAGGAGATGAACGATGAGGCCGTAAGGGAGGAGCTCGACCTGGTTGAAGAGATACGGTCGGGCGCATTGATAAGTGCAAATTGTAGCTATTTTTGTATATAAGTTTTGTTGCACTTATCGATACTTTTTGGTTAATATCGTTCGAATAAACCCCAATTTGTTTATAAATACGTTTACTTTATATTTTAGTGTATATATTGTGTATCGTGTAAATATAATTGAGTTTAATTGATTTTCTCTCATTTTTGTAGATATTCAAGCAATGATATTTTGCCATTGTTGTATAGAGCATTGAATAAGCTTTCCAGCGCTTCCAACCATGCGTAAATCAGAGTTGCGGTTCAGAAGTTGTGGTCAAAATAAGGGCTGGTTTGCTGTCAAGTTCGCTTTGCGAGCTTGCCAGCGAATGTTCGCTTTGCGAATGTCTGGCGATGTCCCAGCGAGTGCTCCCAGAATTATGGCAGAGGAAAAAAGGACCAAAGTTTGCTTTGCGAACTGTGCAGTGAGCATTCGCTTTTCGAATAAAACGTTCGCACTGCGAACTTCTAGAGAAAAGCAGAGGCGGTTTAGCTGTTCATAGGCACTTAAGTGCCAATTTTTGGTATTCGCTTTGCGAACGTGGCGAATTTGAAATTGTATTTAAGTAATTTCAGTCACTTTTTAGGGTATGGTTTTGGGTATTTTTACTCCCAACTCCATCAACTTTATTTTTCAATAGATTAGCTTAGAAAACAACATGGAAGCTTGCACACGGATGATCCGGGGTGGATTTCTCATCGATCGGCTCTAACAATCCGCGAGATGTTTAGTTTATTTCTCTTCTTCTTTATGTTTTTCTTCTTTGTTGGGTTGTTGTATATGTATTTACTTTGAACTCATGTATATTTGTCGCACATGGCGTTGTATGAAATTTGCTTTACAAATATTTATTGGTGATTGTCCTTGATTTTTGCTTTATGCTCAGGGTTTGGGTTGTGTTAGAGATAAAACTCACAAACTTTGATTAGGGATGATTATGTGTTAGTTTCTGGATGTTAGAGATAGCTTTAGAGCTAACAATCTTGAATAGGCGTCGAAGCTTAATGCCTCCGTATCTTGAGTCGGGTGCGAGAGTGTCGACGATGGTAACACGGTTGTTCTCTCAGCTCAGCGTGTCAGAGATGGACACCGTTGTGAGTGATGCTGGATGATATTGAGGAGTATTGTAGGTGGAGTATAACTGGTCGGCAAGTTTAAGTTTGTGAGGAGTCGATTATGTGCATGCCGGATAAGTCCGTCTCTCTGATTAATGATTTCTTTTTATGTTAATGTTTATTTATATGCAATTACTTTAAACCCATTTTAATCCAAACTCATAAACGCGAGAGATTGTCGAACGACATTCTTTCCCTCGAACCGATCTCTGTGGACACGACACAAATCCCGGAGGGAATTCTTCTGAAAATAAATATTTTTGCTTGCCGCTTTACCGCTCCAACATAATGGCACCGTTGCCAGGGATTGGTTTTGATATTGAATTGCATTGCGATAGTTTCTTTGTTTTTGAGTTTTGTAGATATCGTATATATTGTATATTTTCACATGTTTATACTGATACTTGTATATTTTGTTCCCGTAACGTTTGTTTAAGTGTTTGGTTAGGGCACTTGATTTTGGTTTGTGCGATGAGGCATCACCATGGCATGAAGGAAGGAAGTTACTAGCTAAGCACAGTAAAGGCGTTGAACTTACGACGTAAAACAAGCATGTTGTATTATTTTCTTTTGTTGTGGTTTAGCTTAGGTAGTGTGGTGAACTTTCATTAAACAAGTTGTACTCGGATTTTTCCTGAAATTCTCAAATCTTCACTTTACAACTTGTTTAATCCAATTTCACCCGTTCTTTTAGTTTGTTTATATTAATAGTTTGTGTGTTTGCCTTTGAGCTTGTCTTGAGTTATTTGAGGATGCTTGGTGATGTTCCAAGTTTGATCGTTTCAACTTGCGGATGTATGGTAATGATATTGTTAAGTTTTGTACACGTCCAAGGTATGGTTTATCGCTTTCTTGACTTTAGCATATTCATGATACTTTGGCTTTTTAAAAACTTCCATTGTTCATATATGCGCGGAGTACCAACATTCTTGTTCTAACTGGATTTTATTATGTTTAATCTGTTGTTTATGTTGATTATATGAAAACATGAAAAGGACCGAGGCATTTTGTTTCATTTTGAGCACAACTACCTATCCAAATAGTCATTCACCTTGTGAGTGTGTGATCATTCGTAACCCCTTTGAGCTTTTTGATCCATGTTTTATTTGAACTTAATGCTTGTCTATGAGTATTTAGTTCACTTATTTTTGAATGGATTTTGTTTTTTCTTGAACCCTCAACTTTGTATTGTTGTATGAATTTTTACCTTGCCTTAGAAAGTAGGGAGTATTCACATGATGATGTGGTTGAATTCAAGTTGGGGAGAAAATGATTGTTTACTCATTGGTTGGTTTCTATGAGGATGAAAAAGAAAAGAAAACAAAAAGAAAGAAAAAGAAAATCCTTGAGAAAGGAAACAAAAAGAGTTCAAATAATTGTGCTAAATAAGTATTGTGTTTTGTGTAACACTTGGGATTTTGGAAGAAGTTGATTGGAATTTTGTGTTTGAGTCTTTGTGAGTTGACCACTCCCTTAGGTTTAGGCAAGTTTTTGTTTCAATTACCTTTAGAAATTGCCCTTTGTTGTTTGCCCGGCCACGCTACAACCTTGAAAGCCCCTGTGATTCTTGCCTTTGTATGTTCAATGTGAATTTTTGGATGGTTGCATAATTTAGTCTATTGTTTACATGATTGTTGTGTGAGTGAAAAGTACCTCATTTTGTGTTTTTCATCTACCAATGATTGTTTTTGCTAGGTGTGATTCACGTTTGAACTTGTGTTGTTTTAGGATGTTTGGCATGATTTCTCTATTTTGCATTTGTTTCGTGACTATGTTATCGTCGTAGTTTAGTGGTAAGTATTTACTTTGTGTGTACCGTTTTTCATCTGAACCATTCATTTGTTCCGTTTTTCAAAACCTGTTGATTCGTGATTCTTTGGTTGTCACTCTGTTTCTTTGAGTTATTTGATTCTTGTTTGAGGACAAACAAGTTTAAGTTGGGGAGAGTTTGATAAGTGCAACAAAACTTATATACAAAAATAGCTACAATTTGCACTTATCACGCATCCCTCCACGAAGCCTCGCTTAAACAGAAGATAACTCTATGCCATGACAACAAAGTTATCAAACGCGAATTTCAGATAGGCACCCTAGTCCTGCGAAGGAACCAGAAATATTCACGCGAAGGCAAGCTCGCCGCAAATTGGGAGGGCCCCTATCGCGTCCGCGTGAAAATGGGGACGTGAGCCTACTACCTCGAAAATCTGCACGGGGAGGAACTTGCTCGACCATGGAACGCTGAAAAACTTAAACAGTACTACAGTTAAACACTACGCGCGACCTATTCGCGTCGCGACCACAAGAGCGTACTAAGGTACAAGCACGACTCCCTACCTCGAGACAAGAAGACAAGGGCACGCTTTGTGTGTGCGCGAGGACCCTTGATCCAACGAGGACACCACTACCGAGCTCCACCGTTGCCGTACTAACTAGGCAGGACGCCCAGCTCACGATGGGTAGTTCACGCCTCGGAACTAAGACCTTGATCGAGCTCTTAGCTTCGTCGAAGGTCGGAATACGACTCCAACCACTCGACCAGTTCCCTACATTGTCGAGGATCAACAACGTCGAGCAAAGGCCCCAAATACTTAGACAAATACGCAAATAGCCAATATATAGTCAACATACAAGCATAACACACAAGATATGAAAGACAATGTATTAAATCGGGTAGAAGCCCATTGTTCAAGCAATACAAAAAAGCAGTGCAATCCCCTGGCACGCAGGCTGGGCAAAAGTCAGTTTACAAAGTATGGCACGAAGGCCGAGCTAAACGATAACCAAAAGTGGCGCGTAAGCTAAACAAACTGAACAAAATAAAATAGAGCTAGACGGCTACACCCCATCGGGTTGGTCACCCGGCACGGTTTAGTCGTCTTTTTCCTCCTCGGTTTCAGACGCGACCACCCGACCTTCGACCACCTGGTGGTAAGGGTTTGTTCCCTCTGTGATAAACTGGACACCAAGATTCCCACAGCGGAAGCAAAACTCACCTCGACAGACTCTAAACAATCATGCTTGAGTAGACGGATCTTCGATACCAGGTCAGCCCGAGAAGTCAGGACCTTCTCCTCGGCGATCTCATCTTCAACAGGCCTGGCAAGCACCTCTAGCTCAGCAATCCTCTCTAAGAGATTTTTTCTCTCCTCGTCAGCGTTCTTCACCTTCCTCTCCATCTCCCCGTGAAGCTTGACCTGGGCCTCATTCTGCTTCTTACACTAGTCAAGGTCAGTAGCCAGCTTTTTCATCTCAGCCTCGACAGACACGAGGTTATTCTGTAATTTGGTCAGGTCGACCGAGGGGCAGGTCTCGTCGTTGAGGACCAAATTCTTCTTAAAGACCCGCATCATCGCGGCCATATCTTCCGACAAGGCTTTCCTCCTCGCGGTTCGACAACACTCACAGTCGGGGAGTTGGCCCCGAGAAGAAGGCAGGCTGCAGGAAGCAGGGTGGGAGCATGTACTTCTCCTTAGATGTGTTATCGGTGAGGTCGACATGCACTGGCTCGGTGACGCGCTGCCTCTTGGGGGGACCCTGCGACATCAAAGATTGGCTGCATTGTGGGGAAGAAGACGAGCCTCCGGGTGTCAAGTTGGGGCCTTGCATTTGTTGGACCTGGACGACTCGCCCCTTGCCAGCCTTCTTCGGACCTTTGGTGGCCGCCAGCTTCTTCACGCGTTCTTCCAAGCTCGACATCCTACCTGCAAAAGAAACACAAACACCTCACCGAACCAACGACGGAAACATAGATGGGGCCCGAATGAAGGAGATGTCCACTACCTAGGAACCGAACAGCTTCCTCGTCGGACTCACACTCGAGGAGGGCTTTAGTGTTTATCAATCGGGCCTCCTTTAAATCTCCCCGCGATTGTTGCGGATAAAGTTCCCGTCCGGAGTCACAAGCTTTACGGGGATGAAGCCGGAGACAAACTTGACCAACTTCTGGTAGGCCAGCCGGTCCTCTTCGTCCAATGCACCAGGGCTGACTATGTAACTGTACATGCTTCTTTTGAAATGCTCCTTCATCCATTCCAATGGAAACTTTGATTCTAGGACCTCCTCCTGCCGTCCATTTTTCTCCCTGAAAACACGGTCGTACAATGAGTTGACCCACATGGGTGATGGGCTTGACGACGAAGTACCAGTATTTGAAATTGCGGACAGAATCTAGGTAAGCCCGAAACAATCTCCTCGGTTGCTTAAAGGACACCCAGCTGTGCCGGCCCTTGACCGTCTTTCTCTGCCGATGGAAGATGTAGAAGAAAAGAGGTATTGTGGCCCCGACGTTGAGATAATGATATACGAGCTCATATGTCTGCATGAACGCAGTCGCATTTGGATGAAGCTGCGAGGGCGCCAGGCGCAACCAGAAAAACACCTCCCGTTGGAAATCACCGAAGGGTGGACGTAGGTCCACTTCCAAGAAGGTGAATTCATACATAGGGAATCTCATTCCTCTGAAGCATGAGCATATTCGATGATGTTCTCGGGGCTTGTACACCTGCTAGTTTCGAGGGGAGCCCCCATAACGATCCTCGACAGTGGCGTAGGCGTTTGAGTCGATCACGGCAAATAAAGAAGGGACGCTCAGAGGCTCCTCCCCGGCCCAATCCTCGGGAGTTCGTTTTCGAACACCGCTGGTCTTCACTACCAGTGAGTCGGGCTCGTCATCGGTCTCAATGACCCCCTCAATCCTTTAAGCCATTTTTACCTGAAAAGCAAAGGAAAACGGTGAATTCGACATTCTAGATCAAATCCACCCTTCCACCGCAAATCAAGTGGATGGGCGAAGAAAAGAAGCGAGGAGTCGCTCGGCGAACGTCCTCAACTAAAACCTTCCTCGGGAAACTCGTACACACGATGAGACTCTGCTCGACGCATGGTCGTAAACCCCTTCCTCAGGAGAAGGGCTCCTCGGCGCTTATACTCCCTCCGGCCAAATTTCCCTGCGGCTACAAAACCCCGGAGGGGCCTCCTGGCCAAGGTCATCACCGCGTCAACTAGAAACCGGGGGTTATGACCCCCCTCCCCCCAAGACCATCAGCAAAGGTCCCCGAGACCTCCACCTGACATCCTCGGGACCTTCATCCCACGTCCTCGGGACTTTCATCAAGTCCTCGAGTCCTTCATCCTATGACCTCGAGACTTTCATCCAAGGTCCTCGGGACCTTCATCAGGTCCTCGAGTCCTTCAACTTACCTCCTCGGGGCATTCATCCCGAGTCCCTAGGACATTCATCGGAAGCTTAAAGAAGTTCTGGCGTTTTTGCCGGAAACTCTGTGGTTTCCCCGGGAACTTCATCGATTCACCGGAGGAACCAACGGGAAACATATAAAACAAAGATAATGGAGCCTGAAACTTACTTGGATACAACGATTGCTGAATGATGGTACGACGGCGTATGACGGACGAACGAAAATTAAAGCTGAAGAAGCGAAAGAAGAGTGGCAAAAGTTTTGAGCAGAAGAATGAAAGTGTGTAAATGGCACAGAATCACCACCTATTTATAGTTCTGACACGGGACTCGAGGCGTCCCTAGGCACTTGAGTTCCCCTACTTCTAGCCGCCCTAGGCATTGATGACGCGTGACACGTGGCGCTTGGAGACCCTGCGTGCGTCCTCTCAGCTTCCCTTCATGCCCGCGTGATGGGCGCATCCGTTTCTTTTCACCTTCCTCACGTCGCCGACCAAGGCACCGAACAGGGTCACACCCTCCGACAAGAGGTGGCCTGTAGGGCGCCTGACGGATAGGCGTCCCCGCGATTCATGTCTCGTCAAACATCACCTGCTTCTGGCCACCTGTATCCTCCACCAACTCGGTGTTTCGGGCAAGCGGCGCCCTACTGAACGGATCCCCGACGAATGTGTTGACCCTTAAGTTATTACTCTGATGCTTCGGAGCAACAACCTGGGGGCTCTTGTTCTGGGCTGGGCCAGGTCCTGCCCACCAGTCGGGCAGGCCCAATCCAACGTCACATTGGGGAGGTCCGGAAAGGCCCGACCCCCTTCCTCTCGGGCATGCTCAGCGCTCTCTGGAGTCGAGCAGGCCACTACTTAGCACGAGGAGAGATCACACATCTTCCCCATGGACTCCACGTGCCCCCCACGCGGGGACACGTCATCAGGCAACTACCCACTTCCTGAAGAACCGGTTAGCCCACCTTCCGAAGATCACGGGACAGTTGCTCCAGGGTGAAGACCACGTGTTAGTCTTCCCTACGCCATGTAAGCCCTGGAAGTTATATGCATTGGGCCTACTGATCCAACCCATTGCAGACGACCATTGGCCCAGTGTTGGGGGCACACTATAAATACCCTCTATCACTAGAGGGTCAGGTATTCTGAATCTTTACTCTCACTATTACCTTTATGTACTTGCACTCTTTGTTCCGTCTCTTACTTTGACATCGGAGTACCTTGCAGGTACACCCCCCCACCTTCTCACCACCATCGGAGTGTAACTGAACTCACGACATGTTGCTGGCCATCTATTTCTGACCAGGTACGATTATATATATATATATATGTTGTATGATGTTTCCTTGATGTGTATTAGTGATCATGTTAGTGGATTGGTCTGTTAGGAATGAAACAAAACTTATGCAGGTTGGAAATGAGAAGTTTCATAGAGATATTGTTGAGAAATAGCAAGGACCAATCGATTGGTCCTAGCTCCTCTCCAGACCAATCAATCGAATGGACACACTGACTTGAGGAAGTTGAAAATCTTCAGGAACCAATCGATTGACCCTTGGCTATAATCGATTGTAATGTTTCTCTGTTTGTGAGATAACGAAATTCTTTAAAAGCCATATAATTGGCCTTTAACATCAATCGATTGATCCCTTTGTTTTTCTTTGAAAAATCAACTAATCGATTGGGCTTTCCTCACCAATTGATTGGCTCACACTTTTGGCCTTTTGTCTTGTTTTCTTGGTGTTTCTAAATGCATTGCATCAACTACTAATCACTTGCCATGTTATATATGCATTAAATCAATGGTAATTGTGAGAAATACTTGATGAACTAAGTGAGTTAATCTAGTGATCCACTTAGGTTAAGAAGTTAGACATATAACTTAGATAACATTAGATGGCGACGTTCATTCTATATGATACTTAGGCGAGTGTCATGGATGGATGGTCACCGTAGTTAAGAGTGAGATGTTTTGTATGGAACATGTGGTGTTATTGTGTGATTAAGGTGAATGTAGTCACTTTGTGATTATCGAATACAATCACATTGTGTTATATCTAGTCACATAGTTGAAAACAACTCCTTGACCGTGTCATCCCAAGCTGTGATACTTACATATAGTAAGAATTAGGATGTACGCACCAATACTTTTGACCTAGGTTTGAGTTCCAAGAGCGGTGAATCCCAAAGTGGGGTGAGTCCCATACGGGTAAAAGGCGTAAAATGGGTTTGGAGTCCCATAGGAAGCGACGATTCTTGAAGTGGATATTATCACTTGGAATCCAAAGTTTATGCGTATGTCGAAGTATGATACATGGATCCGTGACCCATGTTGATAATTCTAGATGTAGGGTTCGTCGGGGAAAGATACCTTAGTATGGTTTCTGATTAGTGATTGTTTGAGTTGATGAACTCAAAAGGCATGTGTACATACATTGCGAGATTGTGTACTCGATTCGTTTTCCCCTTTGTGACTTGAGTTAGGTTTTATTTGGAAGCTTGTAGACCCGAGTGAACCCATAAGATAGGGAATCCACTGAGATTATCATCTCACCCCATGTTTTTTTTTCTTTTCAGGAAGTTCTGAGCATGTGAAAGGTAAGGACAAAATAGCTTGATGTCCTTGCTTACTTGACTATTTTGGATGGTTTTTTCACTGTGTAGATATCTCTTTGAGATCATTTTATAATGATCTATTTCCTAGTTTTATTTTGGGCACACTTGTATATATTCTATCATAGTTGTAGTATCATTTTAGGGGTGTAATATGTATAATGTTGCCACTAGGCACTTAAGTATTTCAGTACCAACATTACAACTGTGTATAATATGTAATTCTAGACATGTATTATATATAGGTGTTACATTCCATAAGATAATAATATATTTTTTCTATACAAATTAGTACATCCTTTTTTTTGTAAGCAAGTGATCTAATAAAAACGAGTACAAAGGGTACTCCACCTGATTACAAGAAAAGGGGCCGAGACAAAAGCTCTCCAAAACAACACAAAAGAGATTACAAACCAAATGCACTTAAGACATGAAAAACAAGGGATCCTTGTCAAATTCGTATAAGCTACAGTTGGGGTGAGTAATTTCTCCCATAAAGGACCACTTCCACAATGCAAGCGTAACCTTCCAAACGATATCAATAATATTCCAAGTCGCATTACCGAAAATTATATCGTTCCTGACCATCCATATACTCCAACACACCGCCAACCAAATGTTACTATCTCTACCTTTCAAGAATTTACTCGATTTGCAAAAAGAGGACCAATCTAAATAGCTACCTTTAAAATCAATGCCCACTTCATCCGGATAACCAACCCAGTCCGAAATATCCTTCCAAACCAATTTGGCTCCATGGCAAGATAACAGCACATGCTCTAAAGTTTCGGGAACCAAAGAACAAAAAGGACAAGCGGTGTCGTTAAAATCACTAATAATACCTCTATGATGCAAGGAAACCTTTAATGGTAATTTGTTCAAGAAACACCGCCAACCAAAAGCTTTGAAATGCTCAAAAGATCTAGGTAGCAAACTTAATTAAAATAAAAATTGATACTCTTCATCTCATTTTAATTCAATATTTTGAAAATCATCAATGATCTTGTTAAATATTATAACTTTCTCTGCAACATTTTTTACTCTACCATCTTAAATGAATAAATATGTGGTTTCATACATAATTGATAGGCCAAAGACTTAGTCAATTATAGTGATTCTAATTTTGTCCATATCTCGTTGTGATTTTCTCCCTTCAGATCTCCCTAAAAAATATATCTTTGAGACAAAATATATTGCCACTTGTTGCCTGACATACCATCATAATTTTCTTCTATAATTAAGTTAGAGTGATTGATATATATCTTTGTCTCACCCCTTAATGCATCCGTTTTGTTGAATCAAGATCACTTTCATCTTCACTTTCCATAACTTTAAGTCATTGTATATGGAGAAAACCGATATCCCATTTAATAATCGCAATGCACATTTGAAAGATTTGTTTTGATCACCATATTTTGCATCATCCATTGAATATATTGATAAGAAAAATGGAGAAAATAATAATGACAATCAAACTAAATAATTCAACAAATAAAGAACGAATTTAGATCCTACGTATAAGAGTTACCAAAATATCAAAAGAAGGTAATTCTCAATTGCTTAAGATGAACAATCATTAATTTCTCTTTTTTCCCTCTATCAATCCACAGTGAATTTCATTATAAGATTTAACATATAAATCATTTTAAAACGGATTGAAACCATTGAGAGAAAAAAAATGAAATAGTAAAACTATCAATCATTAAGCATCAAATTCATTATTCACCAAATTTTCAGCCCAAAGCTAGTTCATCATTGAAATCACATATACAAAATTACATGCTCAACATGTTTACAAATTTAGCAGCCTCAAATAAATACAATAAATCTAGTAAAAAAATTGTATATCCCCTATGAGGCTATGACTTAGCGGTGGTCAGAAGAGACACACGACTATTACTCCTCTCACTCCTCTCAAGTATCCCTTCCATAATAATTTTCTTCTTATACCGAAGAGAGTCAAAATCACTCTCTTTATATAATGAAACCTCCTTGCATTCTCTTTGTCTAGAAGGAACAATATATAACCAAATTGAAGTACATAATATAGCAAAAAGTTTACCCCACAAAATCAAAACAAATAGACTAAAAATCCAAAGAATACATAATGCTATGTTTCTTTTCCTCTTATCTTCATCAATATTATTTTTCTTTGATACCCCTTTAGTTCCATTTAATGGTGGTGGTTTTGGTATGATATTAGTTTCATGAGAGGGAGTGTTTGATGCATAATCGGTATTTGATGAAGAGATTGAACTCTGAGATTGTGAGGAGGAGAAAATTTCAGATGAATTAACATTATTTGAGGAAGTGTTTGAAGTATTCGCTTCTTGCGGAGTCTGGAGAATTGTGTCAGTGTTTGATCCGGTGATAGAATTCATCTTTGTTTTCCTTCTACTCAAAATTCTTCTCATCTGTTATAAAATCATAATTTGATTAAATTGTGCATATAAAAAAAATACTAGTAGATTATATTTAATTTATACAATTTAAATTTTTTATAATAAAAACTAAAAACTACCAATGAAGTTTCATTGAGCGCCATCTTGAGGGAATGCCATGTGTCCTTTCTTCCCTTTCGTCGGCGATTTCCGCATTCCTCCATCGCCGCCGCTGTTGAAATCAAAACCATGCCGTCCGCATCTGCGGCCGCAAGATACGCGAGAACAGGATCGGTGACGATGGTGGCGTTGCGGTATCTTCTTCTCGGAGGTTTGGAATCGTTGTCTTCATCGACGACGGTTTTGAAACACGTAAACAGCCATTTTTTGTATTTACCTTTGTTCATTTGCATGGACTCCATGTTATAACACATATGTATTTGAATTTCCACTAAGAATAATCAAAATCAACGAAATAGGGTTTTGGGAAGCAAAATCTCTCACGTGGAACCATGAAGGTTTTTGTTTTAACGAGAGAGATTTTGTGGGTTGGTTATGTCTCGCTGTACGATGATGTTTGTTAGAATTGCTGTTTGGAAATTGACCCATGCATGCTTGGAAGTTAAAAACGGTAATAATAATAATAATGTATCCCTTGAAACATGGATTTTACAGGTTTTCTAAACCACTGAATTGAATTGAACAGTTGTGCCTATCTGTATGTATTTATTTATTTATTTTATCTTTACCATTTTTCAAATGATTAATATTTTTAGTTTTTTTTTTATGGCTTAAATACGAAGTAGTTTTTTTTGGCTTAAATACGTAGTAGTTTTATTAATAAATAATATATTTTCAAAACTTTATATAAATGTTTATTTAAATTTTAAGAGTTTGATCTAATCATTAAAAAAAAGTTGGAATACAAAAAATATATTTTTATGTTTGAAGTTCAATAATATCATTAGAAGAAAATAAATATATAATATATTTGTAAGTGTTTTAAGAGCAACTGACATGGACTCAAACTTCACCCTTCAATTTAAAAAAAAATATAGTTAAACATCAAGATTTGGTATATTATTATTTTTAAAATAAATATTATTTATAAAAAAACTACTAATCAAGATTTGATGTATTAATATTTTTAAAATAGATAATATTTATAATCAAAATCATAAATTTGTGTGTTCAAATATCACAAATCTCTTAAAATTTAATTTTAGAAAATTTCTCATCCATTACTTACGGTATTTGAAACTCAAATTATTTAAACTACTTTTAAACATTCAAGAGAACATCATCTAAAATGTAATTTTTCTTTTATGAAACAATTGAACTCTATACTTCATTGTTGTTTTATAACATTTTTAAATATTCAATTGCTCAAAAATTATATAAAACTAATAAACAAATGAAATAGATTATTTATCGTCATACTATTTGTACTAGGTCGACCAGATCGACCTTCGACTATTTTGAGTAAATCTCATCGACCCCAATCAACCATTAGAAAAGGAGTCTCACTCCCTTTAGAATCTTTAATTGAAGGTACATTTTCTGATTTCTACTTTTCACTACACTTATCTTGAGTTTTGAATTGACTTGGGCGTTGGAGTGGTAGCCTTGTAAGTTCACCCTTACACCGACGTATTGGGGATCAACACCACCGATTCAGAATTCCTCATCGCCAGCTTATATCTAATTCTGATTATAGAACGGAACAGTGGCGCCGTCTCTGGGAATTGACCCCTGATTCCCGGGAAAATTCCACAAATGGATCTTCCTTAATATAAGATTGAGTTTCTACCAGAGTCGTCGAGAAATAGAGGCAACAACCTCCAAGATCTCACTGAAGATCCCCGATCAAACTTCCAATTTCACATCTCCTCAATTGTCCATCATCGATGACTTCTAGACCGTAATGACTTCCTACGTAGATCTGTTATTTGAGTACCTCATAAGTGTGGAAAAGAACCTCTGATTGATAATTGAATATCATATAACACCAGGATTCCTAGATCGCGACGTGGTAAAGGGAATCTTAAACGTAACATTACCAAAGGTTGAGGAAATTATCATCGCAAATTATATGATACTCCACTAAAAGGTGAAGTGTTGGATATTCTGATTTTACTATATCACATTTTTGTATCACTATTGAGATCAGTGGTAATCCCTTAATAAAACACATTTTCCATTTGAAAATTTGAGACTGAATCAAGAAATGAAGATCTAAGATCACGAAGACATTCAAAGAACGAGGAAATTCTAAGAATCTCGAATATAGACCTACCAGTGATCATGCCAGTTTCCATCGCTGACGAAAGCTCTTACGAAACATCTCGTAAGAAATAGACTCCCCGTGATAACTTATGATTTAGTGTAATCGAACTATCAGATCTCTGCAGATTGGAGTCAAACGCATAAGCTAGTAAAGATCCTTTAACTTGCGGTAACTCCATAGCTCACTCTTGGGGAGCTGCGAGGATTGTGCCCTTGGCAAGGAAGAGTTGTGGGAGGGGAACACCCCATACTACTAGTAACGTGAAGAGAAATATCATATAGACACCTTCAATTAACACTTCGAGGTCCATAAAACAAAGGCATTATAAGCCCAATTATCAGCATAAGATAAGAATTATGACCTAAACTATCTAGCTTATCGCTCGACTTCACCAATCCGCATGGAGACATTACTTCTAAGAAGGAAAAAAGACTCGGTCCGCATGAATTGAGAAATGACCTAGTGGAGAAGCCCTCAAGAAACCTCATCTTCATTCAACAGCGCTTTCAGAGTTAGCAAAACCAAGGCAGTCTCTGTAGAGTAAACTCATACATCTCCTGCGAGCACACTATTAATTAGGCTTCAAAGGATCATGAAGAGTGAAGTCTACCTCAAAGTTAAGGGAAAATATATATTATTCGGCTAATCATTCTGAAGTTGCAACCCGAGCTACTCCCAGAGATAGTCAAGCATCCACAACCATTAACAAATGACATCTATGAAGACGCCAACCACCTTATATCGCTCGAAAGTTAAAGGTGCATAGACTAAATTTTTTGCAGACGAACACTTAGATTGGACAGACGAAAGGAATATCGGTTCAGCCGATGGTATGGTCAGGCGAGGAATAAGTGAAAAAGAGGGAGAATGACATACCCTTATGACTTCCTCTATGAATTAAGTGCTCTGTAAAGTTTTTTGCACAACTTCAATAATTAATCTACTAAGTATGAAAAATTATGACCACAAAGGGTCTTTTAATTACATGCAGGATGGCATAATTAAGCCACTATTCTAAAGAAGAATCAACAAATAGTGAGTACTCTTCCCAACATAGTTGGCTTTCTCGACGCGAAAAATATCCACGGCCGTTCGTACGCTCGAGATGATAACAAAGTCGCCACCGAAGTTTATTTATTCCAAAAAGGAAAGGTAAAATATCGATAAAACTCTTAAAGAAAAAAGAAAATGGTCGTCGCAACCAAGTTCAGATTCGGGAGTCGATTATGCGAGGGGAAAGTATTAGCACCTCTCACATTTGTTGTACTCAACGGGAACCGTTTAGTTAGTTTCGCAAATAAGTGATAGCTTCCTTTATTTGCTTTCTTCAAGTTATTAAAAGAGAAAAAAGATAGGACTAAAAATATGTTTTTTATTAGGGTGTCTGACGAGACGTTGAATCTCTCTCATACGTATCCTCAGGTGCGGTGGGGAACTTAAGGCTACGTAGTTCTGGGTAGCAAATGTTTGTGGGTGGGTTGATTTTAATGAAGGATGCTTAGTTCGCATTCGAGTGAAAAAATGTGCTTGCTACCCAAAACATGGAGAAGTGAACATTGGCATCGCGTAAGAATTGACAACATAATTTGGAATCTCACAGAGTTATATTCTCATCCCATTCGAGCGGGACGAATTCTTACTTCTTGCGCATGCACTACTACAAAAAGTGCTTTTAACGTCAGACACAAAATGTATATGGTAGGAACGAAGCATTGCTTGCATCGTCTCAGAATGGACGGAGCATCTTTAATTTGTAAAACGACTTTGACATCGCGCTAAAGTGGAAAAGATAGGTTAGATTTGTTGGATTGTTTTTTAGGTGGAAGAGGAATACTCACGCAGCGAGCTCTACAACCAGTATCCTAGTACTCGGAGAAGAGAGAGGTCTATGCCAAATTAATCCTTTCTCATCCAAGTTTATTGTAAAAGATGTAAGGCGAATTAAGTAATGATTCCTTAACGGAAGACAAGTATTCACATAGCGAGCTCTACAGCCAGTATCCAAATACTTGAGGAAGAAAGAGGCATACACCCGATTAATCATTTTTCTTTTATGAAAGAACGAACCAAATTCAGTTAATTATTATATTTTAATGTGAAAAACAAGTATTCAAATAGCGAGCTCTACAGCCATTGTCCATACACTCGGGGGAAAAAGAGGCCTACGCCCAGTCAGTTGAAGGTGTGAAAACACAAGAAAGGGGGGTTTGAATTGGGTTTTAAAAACAAAAGCTTTTTACCAACTCAAAAATCCAACTATCAAAAGATTGAATAATGAGAAATGCACAAGGATTTTTATACTGGTTTGCTTGAAACTCAAAGTTAATCCAGTCCACCCGCCAAGGTGATTTCGCCTTATACACAAGGACTTAACCCACTATAATCAACTGATTACAAATGCACTAGTAACAGCTGGTGACTAACAAACTACAATGAAAACTGTCAAAGTCTTCTCAAGGATTATGACCTAACTTGTCCCTTAAGGAAATACAAACAACAAGTTTGAATAAAGATTGTGTTACAAGTTGCTTCTACACAAGCAGATTTTACACAAATGAAATACAAACACTTAAAGAAAAGTATTCACAAAGTTGTAAGCTTTTCACATAGAAACAATCTTGTAAAAATTGGCGCTTTTCTTCAAGTCTCCAAGACCTCTTTATATAGCATGAAAAAGGAACCGTTTGAGGGCAAATCAGGAATACGAGAAATGCAACTGTCCACTAACAGATTAGTGACAGTTATGAAGAATAGAACAGTCATTCGCCCACAAAATCAGGTAGTGGAAGGAATGTTTTTGTTTTGTACCATGTATTATTTGATCATGTATCCTTTAATCTTATCTTCAAATTCATTGGCTTCTGATTAAAAGATGATGAAGCATGAAAATAAGAAATACAAAGCTGAAGTTGAATCATTAATCAGAGACTTGATAGCATTGGCGTCTGACTTGAGATCTTCAGAAACTTCAGAATCACCAATCAGAATCTTGACAACATCATCGTCTGACTTGAAGCGAATTTTGGGACACAAAGTTCAGAAACTGATGACGTTGCATGTCATGTTTTCAGAATCATAACTGACTGTTAAAGCTACACAATAACAAACCGTCAGAGTACCAAAATTATTCTCACACAAATACTACATTGTTATCATCAAAACTCAAAGGTATAAATGCATAACCAAATCTTGTTTTAACAATCTCCCCATTTTTTATGATGACAAAACCATGTATTTTGATGAACAATTTGTACCGGGTAATCACAGAAATATACATAAGAAAGAAGCACAAATCTCCCCCTGCGATGTATAATCCTAAAAAGATAAAATTAGAATGAAATAGCATTTTCCTGAATAAACTTTTTGCAGAACCAGAATGATCTTCTATCAGAATATGGTTTTTCTTCAGAAGTTGCTTGAACTTATCCAGAACATTGGTTATCAAAGTCAACACTTCTGATGAACTTTTACTTCAGAAGTCTGGCTTGTAATTTTAGCCTGATTTGAAGTCTTTTTGAAATAGCTTCAAATCCCGGTTAAAACTTTAAAACTCTAACGCTAGGGGGAGATTGTTAGAACAAGATTTTTTTATGACATATATCTTTTGGGTTTTGATGATAACAAAGTATTAAAATAACAATGGTGTTATTTATTGTTTGTTCCAAGTATGCAGGTTCTAAGGCTTAAAAAGAAGGCATTTAGAATCTGATATAAGGACGCATTTGAGAGGAGATGAGTTACTAGCTTTTGATGGATCAGAACTTGAAGAACACTATCTAAGTGATGTCTAGCGTAGACTCTGAAGCTGAAGACCTCAGTATCAGAAGAGCAACATATTGTCTCTACATTAAGTTATTGTATCAGCTTCGAGTGAACATTTAGAATTAGTAATAAGGCTTGAGTTATCTATACGGAAGAAAGCAAATTGCATTGTCAAATTAGTTTGTCAACTAGAGTCTATTTTTCACAAGGCTCAACAAGAGTTGACATGCTTTATGGATATCTACTTTCAACGGCTCTATAGTACAAGACTACATGGAAGACGCAATGGTGAAACATGTTACACAATGGATTAAGATCTTTTGGTGTATCTCTCTTTAATGTATATTGTACTAGGGAAAAACAAAGACACTTGATCAAGTTATCTCTTCCAATGGCTGGTCTTCTACAACTGCTATATAAGCTACTAAAGATTCAAAATAAAGTCTTCAACAAGGAGCAATCAAAAGGGAAAATGTAGAAGGAAAGTTAAGAAGGATAAAAGTGTTATACACTTCTGTCTGGATTAAGGAATAATAAGATCATACAATAAGTAACGTAATCGAGTGTGCAGATTTTCTGTTATATGATGTAAATTGTAATAAGCCTTAAGATTTCTTAAACATTGAATATCTTAGAAATCTTAAGTGCTTAGAGGTCTTTGTTAAGGTGATTAAACTATACCTCTGATTTTGTATCAAGTATACCTTGTTCTCTATTCTGTTAAACATGATTGTTTAGTAGTTTAGATAAAAATCTCTTACTATGTGCTTGAGCATGAAAGTCTCTTGCTGAAAGGCTTGAGCCAAGTAAGTCTCCTGTTATGTGCGAGAGTATTGAAAGTCTTGATTAGTTATTGATTAAGCAGAAAGTATTAGACTGACGATTTAAGCAAGAAAGTCTTATGCTTGAGGGGCTTGAGCAGAAGTCTTGGATTTGTGGAACCTGAGCAAGGAAATATTGAGTTCGTAGAACTTAAGTAAGGAACTCTTGGGCCTGAGGGGATTGGGCAAAAGTCTTGGATTCGTGGAATCTGAGCAGGGAACACTTGGACCGAGGGTTTAAGCAAAAGTCTTAAGTCTGAGGGGCTTAAGCAATGAAGTCTTGGGTTCGTGGAACCTAAGCACAAGTCTTGGACTTGAGGGGTTTAAGCAAGAAGTTTTGGGTTGAGGGTCTGAGCAAATAAAAGTCATATGCTTAAGTGCATAAGCGATTGTAATCCTGTTTTGGTTATAGTGAAAATATCTTGTGAGGCAAGGGGACTGGACTACTTTCTTTGGGAGGAACCAATATAAATCTGTGTGTGTTCTTTATCTTTTATTTGCTTTTGTTAATATTCCGCTGCAACGTATAATCAGAATCTGAACAACTATTTAGATTCTGAACTCTAACCAGAAGCAAAGTTAAGAAATGGAAAACACAATTCACCCCCCTTCTTGTGTATTTTTCTCACATTCAAATTGCAAGTATCTTAATTCGATTTTGGATTGAGGGCAGGCGTACCCATAGCAAGGCCAATTAGGGAACTGCCTAAACAAATCTCTCTCTCTCTCTCTCTCTCTCTATATATATATA
Organism: Lathyrus tuberosus; assembly: GCA_022829125.1. NCBI lineage: Eukaryota > Viridiplantae > Streptophyta > Magnoliopsida > Fabales > Fabaceae > Lathyrus > Lathyrus tuberosus. The sequence continues at coordinate 17,525,353 of JALAZF010000034.1, forward strand.
TATATATATCTTTAATTGTTGTTCTTGTAAATTATCGAGTTCATAGTTGTTTGATCAATTCAATAAGAAGTTATTTTTCAATTATATTTTAAAGTGGTGTTGCTGATATAATCATAATCACTTTGATTGTGATTGGCTTTTAAACATCAACAAAACAAATTGAATTTCCAATCATTATCGATCGCACACAAAGTGTTCAATAAATTGCTTTTGACTATTTTAATTGATTTGTGTTCATTCGAAATAAACTGTACGAATAAATTTGCATTTAATTTATTATGAATTAATTATTGTTGAACAATTTGTGTTCATTATCAACCTAATTAGTTTACGTTACGCATATCCGAGCTTTTTGATAGTAGGTTCGGTTAAACGATTAGAATCAGGTTGTTTATGATGTGCCATAAAACTTTTGAAAACAATTTTTGCCAAAAGTTTTGTTTTTAAATTTTTGATAAATTCACCCCTCTAAATCGAAGCATATCGTCTAACAAGTGGTATCACGAGCTCAAGTTTATTCCGTGTTTAAGATTTACTTTTTAAATGAATGGCTACCGAACCTAAGGGGGTACAATTGAGCACCAATTTTCACCGGCGAAATTTATGGCTATTGGAAAGCTCTTATGCGTATTCATGTCAACTCCATTGACAAAGGTGCATGGGACGCCATCCAAAATGATCCAAATGAAATAACAATGACTAGCGAAGGTGTTACCGTACCTAAACCAGAAGCACAATGGGATGCTAATGATTGAAAATTGTGATCACATGATTGGAAGACGAAAAATATTCTCACATCTGCTTTGAGTGTTGATGAGTTTTATCGCATTTCTCATTGTGAGATCGCCAAGGCTATGTGGGACGCATTAGAGATTGTCCACGAGGGTATTAATGATGCCAAACAAGCAAGGATCAACACATTAAATCAAGAGTTTGAGTTGTTTCGTATTGAGCATGGTGAAATTATTGTGGATATGCAAAAACGGTTCACACATCTTATCTATCAATTAAATGTGCTAGGCAATCCTGTTTCCAATGAACTTGCTACTAACAAAGTGTTGAAGTGTTTAAGTAGGGATGGCAACCCAAGTGTCGTACCTCGAAAAATACGATCCTTCCCGATGGACGCAGAAAAAATTTAGTTCGAACAGAGTCGCCACCAAACTTTATTCATCCCAATGAAGAAATAGGAAAATATTGATAAAACCTTTAAAATATAAGAAAATAATCATCGCAATCAAATTCTAGGTTGGGGAGTCGGTTACGTAAGAGGAATGTATTAACACTCCTCACGTTCGTTGTACTCAACAAGAACCTCTTAGCTAGATTTGCGATTGAATGTTAACACATGTTTATTTACTTTCTTCGAATGGTAAAAAAACTAAGGAGAAGAAAAAAAAAAAGAGAAACCCACTAAAAGGGAGAAAGGGAGGGTTATCTACAAAGGGTGGTTTATTTACAAGAGTGCTCGCCAAGGATTGGGGACCTTGTGCCTACGTACCTTCATTGTGAAATGAAGAATCAGAGCATCTGTAGTTTGGACTATGGGAAAAGGTTTGGATAGAAAAAAGAAAACAGAACTCGCTAGGATCTCACAATCCCATGCTTACGTACCCTCATAGTGCAATGAGGAAGTCAGGGCAATCGTAGTTCGGGCGACTAGGATTGGTTAGTATTTTTTAATGAACGAGTGTTTAAGCCGCATTCTAACTGCTAAACGTTGTCTTGTCTCCTTGCTAGGGGAGGCGGAAACACTAGTTTATATGCGCGGAAGAAGGGACTAAACAATGTTCTTTTGAAAAAGTGATTGAGTTGTGGATCGCACAGAGGCGGTGACTTAGTGTCTTGAGGCAGTTTCAATCGCACGGTGGCGAGAAAAGACAAGTTTGATGTGTGAAAGTGTTTTTTAGAAGATTTGTTCTTGATTTGGATTGCGCTAAAGACTATGGGTAGAGGTAATTAATCCAATCAACCAAGTCGAATGCCTTGTGTTGAAATAATCAGAGTAAGTGTATGGATGTCCATTCTCACCCATTCTCCACCACTTAAGGCTCGTGGCACGCAATCCTAATCGCCTTTTATTATGTTTTGAAGTTTATTCAAGAAAATGCCACTTGATGTTGAATCAAAGGTTTTATCGCAGGAAGAGTTTGAAAAAGGTTTGAAATGAAAGTGTGAAAGGTTGATGGCGACGCATAAAGCAGTCTACTTACAAGGAAAGGTTATGACTTTATATGTGGATCAAGAGTGCTTGGGTTTTGACTTTATTCATCATGCAAGATAAACTATAAACAAGCAAGAAAATGGTAAAGCAATGGAATCGAGTTTAAATTATAAGTGCACTAGCAAAGTGGGCTGGTCTTTTAAACGACCAATTAGAAGTAATTGATCGAGTAAGTCTCATTGTAAGAAAGCCCAAGAGTAAGCTATGAATGTTGTGTATGCTGACCAAAAGGTTGATGGTGATGCTTAAAAAGTAATCGACTTACAAGGGTGAAAAATGGACCGACGTTGGATCGAGAATTATTTTGAAAATGGTTTAGACGATGCAATGGCAAGACATAAATAAAATAAAGGAGAGCGATAAAGTTATTACACGTCCTGGGAATTTGGGTATATTTTGTCCAAACGAGGATGAAATGAAAAGAGTTGGAAGGTATGAACGTATAAACAGGAGGTAACTTGAGTTGGTTGGAGTCCCTCAAACTTGGCCCAATTTTATTTAGCAAAGTCAAAATGGTCAAATTTTATTAAATCACTTAATTAGATTAATCCAAGTCAATTATCAAAACTATTCGATTGAAAATTAATGTAATCAAATAATTATGTTAATTAAGATTGATCAATAAAGTTAAGCGATTAGAATTTGATTAATTGATTAATCATGCTAATTAAAATTAATTATCAAAATTATCCGATTAAGTCAAATAATTAAGTTAATTAAAATTGATTAACAAGATTAAATACTTAAACTAAATTGAAAATTTATTTTATTAATTTGATTAAAGAAATGTGAAAATAAAAGCGAGCACACAAAATAAATCGAATCGAGTAAGTCACAATGTGCTACAAAGTCGGTTTGTACATAACGACCACATAATTAAAGTGTCGTACGTTTGGGTCATAGCGCGGCGAAATTTTCAATTAATGTGTAAGAAAGTTTGGTGGAATAACGACATGAAATTTTCGAATCCAAGGATCAAAGTTCGATTAAAAAAGATGCAATGAAAATAAAACCATAAATTTATTTATAAAAATATAAAGGGTGCTACTTAGTATGGAGGTGCAAAGAGGTCAATGGGCCTTGAATAAAATGTCATGACTAAGCCCAAAAAAGAAAAGAGTTTATTACATCAAACCTTTTTTATTTTAAAATATAATAGCAATATATTAATTGAACACAAGCACCACTAAGTAATATTTAACTCTAACAAACTACTAAAACAAATTGAAAGCAGTAGAATATACATTATACTAAATCCATCTAATTAACAAAAAAACAAAATCAAAAGTTTTAAAAACAAATAAAAAAGAGTTTTGTCTTATTTTCGTCCCACAAATCAGTCCTTTTTTTTATCTTAAAGTGAAGGAACTTATCAAAAGAAATCAAACACTACTATGGAAAACCGTTTTAACAACGGTTGGGAAAGATATATAATCATTCAGAAACAGGCGTTGTTATGTAGAGTGTCGTTGTATATATGATACTTACTATGACGACACAGAAACCGTTGTAATAAACTAGAAAGCGCGCGCCCTGTCACAACGGGTTTTCCAAATGACCGTTGTGATAAAATTAATGGTCATAGGTTCGATTCCCAGCTGCGCCGTTTTGATATTTATTTTTTTCTGGATAGCGCACGAGATATTATAACGGTTATGATGTATAATCATTGTTATATTTTCTGCAGGATTAACATATATCATCGCGCTTTTATATATATAATCCCATTTTTTAACCTGTATTATTGTTCACCATATCACAACAGAAAATACAACTCACATTTGTGATAAAATTATCACAATAATATTAATTGTATCATATTCATAATATTATAAAATTGTATCATATTCATAATATCAATAATTGTATCATATTCAATTGTATCAGAACAAACTTCCTACAATTTATCAAAACAAACAACCTACAGTTTACACATTACATAACATCACATAATTGTAACTTGGTGTTTTGGTTTCTTGTCTCTTGGTGTCTTGACTCTAAAGACATATGATTTTAAATAATTATACTTGTTAGTAAAAATACTCAGAAACTATAACATACAATTAATATATTATGAATAAAGAATAAATTACGTACTTGTTGATTTTCCCATATGCCTTCTTCATGATCGATTCGAATAGCATGCACGTCATCTCCATCAACTTCATCATATGAGGTAGGAACTTGTGTTCTGTAAGAAGGTGTGGACGGAATATCAAGACTTTCATCACTAAAAGGAATGTGTTTTCCTTGGAGAACAATTGACTATTTCCCCGATATGTCTGATGGGTCGGTAACATAGAAAACTTGTTTTGCTTGAGAAGCCATGATGAATGGTTCGGTCATAAAATATGCCTTGCCAAGGTCGACCCGGGTGAATCCTAAGTCATCAATGTGTACACCATTACTATTATTGGGAACTCACTTGCATTTAAATAAAGCCACTTTGAAAATAACATAATCAATCTCCCAAATCTCATTAATGACACCATAAAACGCGGTAGTTGCCAATACATGATTCTTATCTTTCTCACTAGAGAAATACATCGATTCGGCTTAAACCATAACCCCGCTATTTTGCATTGTGCTACGATCATCTTTTAATTTTGTATAAAAGGTATAATGACCAATGTCGTATGCAGTCCAAGTAATGCCACAAAATTTTGGCTCGTACGACAACCATTTAAGTATCTCGGATGCATTATGATCATTGGATACACTTTTATTAAACCAATATACGAATCTCTTGTTATGCTCTATCAATAATAACTTGTCACTCATTCGGGGATATTTTTTCCTCAAAATTATTTTGTCAGTCTCTATGAAAGGTTGAACTTCATCTATATTATTCAATATATAGAAATGTGCTTGAATGACTACATCTCAAGCCATAGACTTAACATTTAGACCTTAAATACATCTTCCGTCTGTGACAGCATGACGAGGCTTTAAAATTCCTATAGAATCTGCATCCGACAAATAGTTTGTGTAAAACTCAACAACTTCTTCTGTTATGTACCTTTCAATAATCGAAGCTTTCGGTCGGTGATGATTCTTTGTATATCCTTTAAAGATCTTCATACATCGATCTATTAGATACATCCACCTTAAATAAACTGGACCACAAATTCTGATTTCTCTGACTAGATGAGCAAGTAAGTGAACCATAATGTAAAAAAATAATGGAGGAAAATACATCTCCAATTGACACAAGATTATGGCAGCCTCATCTTCTAATTCGTCTAATTTTATGAAATCAAGAACTTTATTACATATGGTATTGAATAATAAGCACAATCTCGTTATACTTACTCTCACATTTTTTGGTAGGATCCCACGAATAGCCACTGGTAGAAGTTGTTGCATCAATACATGACAATCATGAGATTTTAAACCAATTAACTTGAGATCTTTCATTGATACAAGTTTCTTGATGTTTGATGAGTAACCTTGCGGAACTTTAATACCTTGCAAACACTCGCAGGAATTTTTCTTTTCCTTTTTAGATAGAGTGTGACATGCTGGAGGCAGATAAGTTCTTTTTCCTTTCTCTATTGGAGCCAACTGTTTTCGTATACCCATCTTCTCCATATCAAGACAAGAAGTCTTACTATCTTTATTCTTGTCTGGAATGTTTAGAAGTGTGCTAATCAAACTATCACACACATTTTTTTCCACGTGCATCACATCAAGACAATTTCTAACATCAATACTTGACCAATATGGAAGATCAAAGAAAATGGACCTCTTTTTCCATATATTTTTTGCAACCGCACCTTTTTCTTTTTCTCTCTTCCCAAAGACAACATTAATATGTTTCTGCCGTTGATAAACTTCATCCCCGATTAAAGGTTCAGGAGCCTCATCAAACTCTTGCTCCCCATTAAAATCCTTCCGCAATCTATGATAAGGATGATCGGGTTTTAGAAATTTTTGATGCCCAAGGTAAACGGTATTTTTTCCAAACTCAAGTTGGTGATAACAAGTATCATCTTCACATATAGGACACGCTCTATGTCCTTTGACACTGCATCCAGCCAAGTTACCGTAAGCAGGAAAGTCGTTGATTATGCAAAATAACATTGCACGCATCTTAAACTTTCCCCCAAAATATGAATCATCAACTTCAACGCCTTCATCCCACAAGAGTTGTAAATCATCAATTAATGGACTTAGATAAACATTTATGTCATTACCAGGTTGTCGTGGTCCAGAAATCATCATACTTAACAGTATATACTTGCGCTTCATGCACAACCAAGGAGATAAGTTGTAATAGTGAGATGAACATGCCATGAAGTATGATTAGTGCTCAAATTACCAAAGGGGTTCATTCCATCGATGGGAAGCCAAAGCCTAAGTTTTTTTGGCTCAACTCCAAAATCTGGAAACAACGAATCAATTTTCTTCCATTGCAACGAATCAGCTACATGGCGAATGTTTCCATCACAAGTCATTTCATTTGCAGTCCATCTAAGATTCTTTGAGTCATTCGAATTAGCAAAAAGTCTATTAAATCGTGAAATTATTGGCAAGTACCATAACACTTTAGCAAGAGGATGCTTCCTACTAACATTGTCATAGTCATTGTCATTGTCATCATCATTGTTGGCCTTCGGCTTATAAAACGACACACCATATTTCGAATATTGATACAAGTCTTCATATTCTTTCCGGTATAATATGCAATCATTAGGACAAGTATGTATTTTGATATACTCCTGACCCATTGGACACAATATCTTCTTGGCCTCATAGCAACGATCCATCAATTTGTTATCTTCTGGTAACATTTGCTTTAGCAATTCAAGTAATTTCGTGAAACTTTTATCCGACCATCCATTTTTTTCCTTCAGATTAAACAACTTTAACACCGCCGACAATCGTGTAAAATTTGTGCATCCCTTATATAAAGGGGTGTCTTTATCACTACATAAAGTATCATAAATATGAGCATTCTTAAAAGATGATTCCCCAATATCACGGAACATATCCTCTAGTTGATCTTCCATATATTTCATCTTCATCCACTCTTTGACTTTGTGACGCCCGACTTTCCTCTTTATCCACCTCACCCTGCCACGTCCATATTATATAATTTTGACATATATCATCACAACAAAGGTGATGGAATATTTCTTTCTTTGTACCTTTTTTGATATTCGTGCAAACAACACAAGGACAATAAAAGATACCATTATTGTCGGGAAAATGGTTATCAGTGTATTCAAGGAATTCCAAAACTCCGTTCTCATAAACCGGACATAATCTATCGGCTTTCATCCAACTACGGTCCATAACAACTTCTGAAATTTATACACATATAATAATGTGAATGACACAACAAAATCTAATCCAAAAACTTAAGCATATGCATATGCAAATCTAAACCTAAAGCATATGAAACATGTATTCTCATACTGACTTGAGCGTATACAACATAAACAAAGGAAAAAAGAATGAAGATGTTGAAGAATACCGTACTTCGAAGCTGAGAATCTTATCCACGTAAGGAATGAAGATGTTGAAGAGTACCATACTTCGAAGCTGAAGAATCAAATGAACGAAGAGGGTGAAGATTTGAGCTCCAAATGAACGAAGAGGGTGAAGAATCAAATGAACGAAGAGGGTGAAGATTTACGCCACCATTGTCGTCTCGGGCTCACTTGTTCGCCTATGGCGTCTTATGAAAGAAATACATAATAAGTTTTGTTTTAATTTATTAATAAACCCTTTAATCTCGGTTGGGTAACGCAACCGTAAGGGAATTGTAAGTCCTCTAACAACGGTTGATTTCCTTCACCATTGTAAAATCATTTACAATTTATTTTTTAAATAATGGACTTAAGTGACACAAATTTATAACAACAGTTGTTTTAATTCACCGTTGTAAAATCATTTACATTTTATTTTTTAAATAAAGGACTTAAGTGACACACGCTTAATGTACTCTAAAAATGGAAAAAGTGTAGTTGTTGAGAATCGAAGTTTGCTACACATCATTTATTACTATGATTTTTATAGACAATCGTCATTAAATTACTGTTTATAAATCCAGCTACTCACTCAGCGCGAAAATTGTAGTCTATTACAATGGTGTATATGAATCTATTGTAAACATGACGTTGTTGTTTGCGCGTTTTGTAGTAGTGAAAATAGTCAAAACATTTTAATGAGCATAAAAAAATGGTTCTCAAAGGATACATACATAAAATTATAGAGCATAAAAAAATGATTCTCAAACACTATCAACATAAAATTGCAGAGAAAAAAAATGATTCTCAAACACTATCAGCATAAAATTGCAGAGCAAAATAATAATTCTCAAACACTATCAGCATAAAATTGCAGCATACATAACATGAGAAAAATTCATCATACAAGCATAAATCACATGATAGAGAATGAAACAAACGATATCAGCGCAAGATCGAATTGAAGATTTCAATTTCAACAGAAATTTCTCATGTAAATAACAACAATCACAAATGGAAGTTCGGAATTGAAATGTTATCAACATCGCATGGTCGATACAAATTCCCAGCAGTATATATCATCACGAAGTTCTCCGAGTCGGCGTCTTCACGGTGTCTCGATCATGTATAGAAGTGAAAGCTTCAGTTAGCCAACTAACTCGTGAAGTCGGATCAAATTCAACAACATGCTAGTGTTATCTTTTCATTTTGACCAACAACCTGCAGACATTGAAATCAAAGAAACAACCAGTTACGAGATGTCGAACCACTGTTATTGACAGAGGTGTGGAAATGATGACTTTATTCACGTTAAATCGTGCCAATGGCTTATTGCAATAGAAATGATGGATTAGATCCTGCCCAATAGCCACGATTGCATGTGGTAATCTTTAGCAAATATGCCGCACATCCAGAGATTCTAAAGGCAGTTTCAGTAGCTTTAGTAATGCCATATTTCCTAAAGGGTGAGTTCGTTAATTGCACATCAATGTGGTAAAATGTTTATTGCAGGGTAAATCACCTTTCTATGATATCTTAAGCCTTAACCCTTAGTGGTTTCAATATTGAAGATGAGAGGAAGATACATAGTGGCGGTGTGGTCACTGTATAATGGATCTTGAGGTAATGGTGATAGGGTCTTTGTTAGTTAGGAAGAAGAAACAAGATCTATAAGAAAAGCATGAATGAGGGGTTAAGGTGAATAATGAAATAATGTAGTCATTGTCAGAACGGCTGGCGGTAAGGTGTTTTTTTGTGTGGTGGCAGAGAAGTGAAGAAGGGTAGTTCGAAGGATGTGTGTGGTATCAGAGAGTAGATGGAGAAATAATGATGTGAAGATGGCAATGTATATGGCGAGAGTTGATAGAGAGGATCGGTTATGAAAGATGGTGATTTTCTGCAGAAAAATCTAAGAGAGGAGAATAATGGAAGATGATGGTAATGGTGAGTATGGAGAATCACGGGTGGGGGAAGTGTGAAGAGAGGTTAATGTTCAACTTTTTTTTTTCTTTTCAGATAGCCAATCCAAATCCTTATTAAAGTAAGGAGAGAGATGTTATAGGTGGTAGTGTTTTTTTCCTTTTTCATGAGAGAGAAATGAGAGTATTATATGAATATTATGAGTGGGTGAGGTGTTATTTGGTGGATTATTCTTTTTATCCTCATTCACGTGAGAGCATGTGAGGGAGAGTAGCGGTGGCTAAAAGAAAGTGATTATCAGCGCATAAAATGAGAAGAGATTTTTTCCTCCTTTCTTGTTTGTTCCGTGAGCGATGGGAGTAATGGGGTTCTTCCCTTTTTTTTTTGTGAGAGAGTGGGGAGAAAATGGAATTTCGGGCGTGTTTGGATATTTGTTGTCAAGAAAAACCGTTTTTTCCATCTTCCTCCCCAAGTCACAAAATGCCACGCATATTATTCCACATGTTAGGAGATATTTTTTGATTTCCAACTTGCTTACACATTTCAATCACAATGAGAAAAAGGATATTATTTCTTTTTTTATTTTCTTTATTAATAATAAAACAATTAATCTATTTTTTTATTGGATAACAAACCTACAGATGGATCACTAAATTCAAGCCTTTGATTAATTAAGATTTTAACGATCGAGATTAATTCAAACAAACACACATTGTAAAAATTAAAATTCCTAAAATACCCTTTCTAGATGATTTAATTAATTTAAATCAGATTAAATCAATGTTTAAATATGTTTTTGGTCCTTATAAATATCTCACATTTCATTTTTAGTCTCTATAAAAAAAGGACATATTTTGGTCCCTACAAAAATTTTATGCATGCAGTTTTAGTCTGTCCTATTTTCTAAAATTTTGAAAACTATTTAATTACCCCTAAACTTTTAAATTTTTGGATAATTTTTTTCATACGTGTTCAAATTACTATAAAATGTTTCTTTACCAAATTATATAATTTCTTAAAATGAGAAGAATTAAATATAAATTTTTTAAATTTTAAAAGATAATGATAAAAGTAATGAAAATCTTGATTTATAAATCAAATTTTAGTTCCTTTTTTTTTAGGAACTTTTTATAAGGTTTTAAACATATTTGCAAAATAATCATTCAAAAATACAAATTGGTTTAACAGTAGGGACTAAAACTACGTGCATAATTATTTTGTAAGGATCAAAACACGCTATTTTGTTTATAGGGACCAAAAATATAATTTGGTAATTTTATAGGGACCAAAAACATACTTAACCCTTAAATCAATTAAATAAAATAAAATTCACAACATTCTAAATGCACATGATAAAATTAAAATGTAGACGTGGAAAATTTTATTTTATTATTCTGAACATTTTGACGAAAAGATAAAAATAAAACGGCTGAAAATGAATAAAAATCGGGCGTCAAAGTGCTCAAATAAATAAATTGTCTGCAATAAAATTATCAGTGCGAAATAAACGACTCAGAAAAATATAACTTTTGGTCAGATTGTGAAATAAATTGGGATCGGTAAAAAGGCTCAGATTGATCAAACTGTGGCTAAAAATTCGTCGAAAAATAAGACGAGCGCGTTATGTTAAACTACGCGAACAGTATATCAATATTACTGACGTATGAAAGCTCGATTTCGAATCTTTTTAACCACTGATTTTTTGTATATTTGAGATACAATTCAATCGATCTATCTATACATTCGAAAATTTATTTTGGCTGATATTTTAGACATTTACTCATGATGAAAGACATGTTATGTTATGCAAGAGATGCACACTGAAAATAAAGTCAGACAAATGAAAATTCACAAAGGGTCGGACAAATTTAAGGTATGACAGATGCCCCTATCTAATTGCATAGAACCCGAGAAAGTGAAATGGTGCACATGGTTCATTTTTAGGGTAAAAGTCAATTAGATAAAAGAAGACCCCAAAAATTTCGTCCTACGAAAAGCAGAAATGCAATGCAATAATGAAATACGAGATATAAGCATGGGATAACAGGATGCAAAATTTGAACGAAACATTTTAGATTCTTTGGATTGGCAAAGCAGTATCTTAGTACTATAAATGAAATCTCCAAGTCGCACGAAGCAGTACCTTATGACATAAGGCTCTCCGGGAACTTTTCGAGTAGCTTAAAAAAGAAATGAGACTCTCCACATTGCATCAAACAATACCTTATTAGTTAAGGCTCTTCAGAGACATTCAGAGCCAGATCTCTGCAAAGGGTATAGTGATATTATCTGAACCAATGAAACAACATCTTATTGATCAAGATATTCCAACTAGGGGGAACAATACCTCAATCGCATCAAAGATTCTCCAAGGATACTAGAGCAGATAAAAACGAATGCGTGAAACATCCTAGGTCATGAGAAGCATTACCTTATGAACTAAGGCTCTTCTGGGATACTAGAACAATATCTCAGTAGAACATGAGACTCTTTGGGTCATACGAAGCAGTACCTTATAGGTTAAGGCTCTTCGAGAATGCCAAAGCAGTGTCTCAAATAAGAAAAGAGATTCACCAAATCGCACAAAGCAATACCTTATAGGTTAAGGCTCTTTAGGGACAAAAGAGCAGTATCTCAAGTGCTAAATCTGTTATGGAAACAATTCAAGCAAGACTCCTTTTGGAGGAAATGGGCTAGCAAAGCTCTGCAGGGGAAAAACTCATAAGAGACTTTTCAGGATAACCTCTGCTTGGGGAGCAACAAGAGCATAGATGTTGGGGGGTATCATTATCAACTATAAAGTTGAAGAATGACTTGCTGGGGAATAAAAATTCCACAAGCACTTACAGGGTATTAACTCTTTTCAGGGGAATACTGCCGACTTTGAAGGAGGACTGGCCAAGATGCTTGTTGATTGATCCTGAATCCCATTATGCTATATTATGATGTTCCCCTTTGGATGGAAATGTCATGCCTTACATGATGCATGTAGATGCACATGAGAATGCAACTATTGGGAATTCTGATGCATATAGGAATGCAAAAGATTGATATAATAGTGTTCGATGTTATGATGTACATGATGCATGTCATGCTTGTGACAATGCAAAGGATGGTAGGCAGGGATGGGTTTCCCTGTTGAGGGTGAGATCCTTTAGGGTACCACTGGGTTGGATTATGGAAGTGCCAAGTACGATTGGACTTTTGGATATTGCCAAATGAAATAGGACTTTGGTTATATGAGAGGTTCCAACAAGGGTTGACTTTTAGTGGTTGTCAATGGAAATTAGACTTTGGAGGTTGCCAATAAAGATTGGACTTTTGAGGGTGAACTTCCAGATGAGAACTGGATTTTATGGGTAGATTACCATACGAGAACTGGTGTTTAAATTTTTGTTTGTCAGACGAGAACTGACTTTTGGATAGCCTATCATACGAGAACTGGTGAGAAAAGGTATTTGCCAGATAGGAGCTGGACCTTAAACGATTTTCCAGACGGGAACTGGACTTTGAAAGATTTGCCAGATGAGAACTGGACTTTAAAGGTTTTGCCAAACGAGAACTGGACTTTGAAATGTTTTGCCAGACGGGAACTGGACCTTAAATTGCCAAGCGGAGTTGGGCTTCAGTGTTAGATCTTGGGTTACAAGGTTTGATGCCAAATTTATGTTGTGGGGTTATGCCCAATGAATGACGTGATATGCACATATGCATGGCTTTATGCATGAGCGAAGCGACATGACTATTGCATGTGAATATTTATGCAATGATATGAAGGTTTCCAAAAATGCCCCAGTGAAGGATAATGGATAAAAGGTTGCCTTGCAGCAAGATTTCTTGACTGGCAGAAGGCAAAAGGTTATTTGGTGGGGTGATAGCATGATTCCCTGACACTCGTCTTGAACTTGGAGGTTATTGACGAAGTTTGCTTGAGTAGCTTGTAAGGCATAGAGGGGACTTTCCCCCTTTGTAGCTTATATTTCCCCAATCCGAGTCTTTGAAGATTTGTCCTTGACAGGAAGTTTAAAGCAGTTGTACCGTGAGGTGACCTCGAGACGGCTTGCCCTAGAATTTGAGTCATGAAAGGAGTCGTCCTTGATAGGAAGTTTGGAAGTTGTTGTACCACAAGATGAACTCGGAATGGCTTGCCCCAAAACTTTGAGTCATGAAAAGAGTTGCCCTTGATAGAAAGTTTGGAAGTAATTGTACCATGAGATGAACTTGGAATGGCTTGCCCTATAATTTTGAGTCACGAAAGGAGTTGTCCTTGATTAACTGGCTCTTGGAGTGGTCGGCTTTAGTGTATTCTTGAGGGTGGCTTATTTTTGAATGAGCGTTGAAGCGATTTAAGTTGTGATGATTGAGCATCGGAGGGAGTTACTCTAGTCAAAAGAACCTCTGGGTAACCTGCCCCTGGTTGGTAGAGTTTTGAGATGATTTTCTCTGATCAACCGATTCTTGAATTATTTGCCTCATGATCAACTGATGTTTAAAGGACTTGCTTTAAACTGACTGATTCCATAATCATTGGATGATAATGCCCTTGATCCAGAGGATTATGAGGTGATCTTGGTTCAAGTCAAATTTGTTGAATTATCCAGTCCTCTTTGATTGCTCCTTTGTTGGAATTTCCTTGATGTCAAGTACTGACTTACAGTCAAAATTGTTCATTCACAAATGGTAATTTTAATGCAATGTTCATGCAAGTTTTGAAAAAAAAGTCAACCATTATCAGAATGATGTAATAGTGTGTGGCAAATGGACCATTAGTCCAAATGCATTGCTGATTTAGCTAGTGTGAAAGATATAGCAAGAATATGACACAAATACAGGCGTTTAACAAATCTGTATGAGTCATTTTACGCATCCTTGTTGTAGTATGCATTCAGAATAAAGCTCGCCTCAATTAAGTCTTTTGAGGTTTGTAACGTGGTCTGGTTCACGGTTATAGAAACAAAGGATATAAGGCTTAAAATTTGATTTGTACCCACCCATTCTTCGTGATTTTCTCCAGTCCTATGTTCAGTTAA